>CM073759.1:117859600-119059600 GCA_037127475.1 Arma custos
AATGAAAATAGTAAAAACATTATTATCCCTTAGAAGTGACATCAAAAATTCACAAGGAAGGCTAACTGAATTATTCAAAATGTTTTTCGTCAGTTAAAAAGAATAATTATTAATATAAGAGACTGAAAATTTAAAATTCTAAAAAAAAAAAAACCTAATGTTTACCGAAAGTAGTGAGTGGGAGAAGTGAAAATTCAATTATCAGAGTAATATAATTAAAAATGGTGCAATTGAAGGATAATTCGAACAATAAAAAAAGCCTTTCAGACTAATAGGCATTTCTCTGTTAATAAGAAAATAGTTTATTTATTTTTCATTATTCTGTACTTTTTTAAACTTGCACAATACTATCCGTTTGAAACTAAGTGCATATTCTATTGCAATAAACTTTTCAATCATTATATAAAATGCTTATATAAAATAATTACCGTAATACCGGGCTACTTTGGCCCTAGGGTTCTTCTTTGGCCCAAATGTAGGAAAAGATAAAACGTTCTCTAAATACTTTCAAGTAGTAGTTGTTCAACTAGTTACTGCAGTTTCTGCTAGACTGAAGCCCCAAGTCGGCACTGATGTACACGAAATAGTCCGATAATTGCCTGCTAGTATCAGGACCTGTGGATTTCTTAACCTTGTGAAAACACGAGTTTCATTTACTCTCAAACTTTCAACTTTCGAAACCGTTCCACGTATGTTACAACTTTGGTAAGTATCTAATTAACTAATTTGCTTAGTACGGTAGGCAGTGGTATAGTTGTATTTGTCATTACGGTTTAGGTTTTTGGTAAAAAAATATTAAATAACAACAGCTCTAGTAACCTCAAAAATACGACCTACTTTGGCCCAACTGTTTTGTGGGCCAAAGTAAGTCGTGCTTGTGAAAACTTATTTTTGTAGTTATTGCTATGCATTACGGGGGGCGGCATCATGAAAGTAAATTTGTTTTGCACAAAGAACAATGTTGGTTTACGAGAAGTAGGTCACGCAAGTAGAAGGGTGTCCCCTATGGCCCCCTTATGGTCAAGGTGACTGAAGAATTAACTAAAGGTGGGGGTCGAAGACTCACTAGAAAGGGACTCTCTAATCAGATCCCAAGGAGCTAGGAGGAAGCGGAAGACGGAACCGAAGAAATTATAAGTATGGATTTAAGAAGGCTGGAATACATCCTATTAATAAAGAAGAAGTTTTAAAACGGTTACCTTCTAAGGGTGTGTCTGTTAATTTGGATCTGGTTGGAAAAACTTTCATTCACCATTTGGAACAAAAAAGAAAATAGGTAGTTCAGCCCAGAACAATTTAAAGACAAAAACTGGAATTTTCTGCTGGTAAGAGCAGTCCAAGATATTCAATATGCAGAAATGCAAAAGTATCAGAAAGAACAACAGAAAAGATAAAGAGACATGAACAAAAAACAAAAAGAAGAATTAAGAGAAAAACAAAAACTTGAAAAAATACAACAGAGAGAATTGAAAAAAATAAAGTAAATGGTAAATTCCTGAAGAGGAAGACTACAAGAAAACATAACATCTCAACAACAGAAGAAGATAGTGATAACTACAGCCTCATTTCTTCAGGCCACAGCGACCTCGTTTTTTCAAGGGATGAAAAGAAATTGGTTGACTCAGTTGTACCTCCTACTTCCCAAAATGGCAATAGTCCTCAAGATAGTAACGAACCTCTAGATAGTACTCCTAAAGAAAATTTAAAGGCAAATTTAAAAGAAGGGAATTTTGTTGTTGTGCAATGGAACGGACTAGAGTTTCCTGGGATAACTGTGAATGTGACGGATGAATGTGCTGATGTTGAGTGCATGGGACGCACTAACAAATTTTGGAACTGGCCAGCAGTAAAGGAAACTTTGTTTAAGAATGGGCTGCTATAAAAAAGATAATCGACCCTCCAAAACTGGATGAAAAGAGGACTCTTCCTTGTCAGCAATTAGTGAGACATAAGATAAATGTGTATTTTTTAAATTTTTAGTTTCTTAAGCCTTTTTATAAAAAAAGAATCTTTAAATGTATTTTTCTTTCTTATAAATGAATTTTCTTACTAACCCTAGTCTTTCTTTGACCCAACCTAATTCCACAATGCTTTAAAGTAGGTAAAATAGCATTGGGCCAAAGTGTTGTAATATGTCTTAAATTATTATATTTGTAATAATTGTCATCTTTCGTCTTTGTTCTATAAATAACTTGTGATCCATAAGGAAGAAGACCGCGATGGAGAGGATATTATTGAGAGGAAATTGATTAAGCCATGTAGGTTTCGACGGTTAAATATTTAGGAGTGTAGTTCCATTAGCGAACTCCATTCTGGCTCAGTTAGGGCGAACGATTAGCCACTTCCTCATCATTAGCTCAGGTAATCGAGGCCCTACCTTAATCTAACATGAAGGGCCAACATGAGGTCAATCCTGTTCTCTTCATAACGCCCTCTTTCTATAGCCTATTTTCTCATCTTCGCCTTTCTTCCTTTAAAGACATGAGATAATAAAATGTAGCCATTATCGTAATTAATAGATGTTATTCCTCACAGCAAAGAGTGTTACCGTTTAAATCGCCTCTTTAAAAATAATGTAAATACATATATATAAAAGCATTGTAAGACCGGTATCCATATAAGGGTGCGAGTATGATTCATGACCAAAAATCAGAACTTATGAAAGAAAAATGTTAAGAAGAATATGGGGTGAAGTGGCCGAAAATAGTGTATGAAGAAGAAGATAGAATGAGGAACTGATGGAGTTATATGGGGAGCCGTACACGGTAGCATTGATAAAGAGAGCCAGAATTAGATGGATGGGACATGTAGAGAGAACCCCAAACCACAGGAAACCAAAGATAAACCATACGGGCTGTGAAGTAGAGTACGTCCTCGGATCAGATGGTCAGATGATATGGAAGAGGGCTTAAAGCAGCTGGTTCTACGAGAATGAAGGAGAATAGCGCAGGACCGTAGAGCCAGAATAATAATATTATTTACCAAACAACTCCCAGTCAGACCCAGGAGAGAGGGATATGGTTTTTATTCATTGCTGTACCTCAGAAGTAACGATCTTGGCATCCCATATTATTATTTAAATATTATTCAGATCAAAGTATCTTAATTTTCCCTTAGATCATTGTTTGGGCAGTAAAGCCATACGATGAATATAAAAAAATAAATTAGGTATATTCTATCCACTGTCGGAATAACAGAGTGAGATATCTCACTACTTAATCTGAGTCACTGATCTCAAGGTCATGCGAACAAGTCTAGTTGTGGAAGACAACTTATTGTATCTATATATTATATACAGCTGTAAGCCGACTCCTTGGGATCCTTTGGGTCCCCTTGGGCTTCACCCTCTAATAAGTGGGCAAGGTGGAACAAAAAAAAGTCTCTGTTTGTAAATATAATATATATATATATATATATATATATATATATATATATATATATATTAATATATCTGTTAATTTTAAATACTTTTCATTCTGGATTTTTTTTAAAAAAAACCTTTATCAGCATACCGCTCGAAGGAACCTCCCGCATGACTAGATAATACGTTATTGTATGTTATAAGGGATAAACAATATTTAAATTATTATTATCACTGGCTCTACAACCCAGCACGGGTCCTGGCCGCATCACGTCGTCGCCTCCACTCTTCTCTGTCCTGCGCCAAGGTCTTCCAAGCTCTGGATCCAATAATGCTGCCTGCATCACTCTCGACTTCATCTGACCATCTAAGACGTGGACGCCCACGTTTTCTTTTTCCATCAACGAATCCAAACAGAAGTCTTTTTAAGACAGCGTTGTCCTCCATTCTGGCCACATGTCCAGCCCATCTCAATCTAGCTATTCTTATGTGCTTCACCACGTCAGGCTCCTGATACAAAAGAGACAGCTCTGCATTTTGTCTGAGTCTAAATTGATCGCCAACTCTTACAGCTCCAAACATTCTTCTTAATATTTTTCTTTCGAAGAGCAGCAAACTGTTGGCATCTGCCCTGGACAGAGGCCAGGTTTCCGATCCACAAGTCAAAACAGAAGACCTATACGCCGTCCAGCATTCTCCAATGCAAGAAAAGCCTGTTGTAGATCTCTCGGTGTTCTTCCCACTATGTCTATGTCATCTGCATAGGCCAGTATTTGGATGGACTTAGTCAGAATCGTACCAGTGACTTGTAACCCTGCGTCTCTTATGACCTTTTCTAGAGCAAAATTAAATAACAGGCACGAGAGTCCATCCCCTTGTCTCAGACCCTTAGTTGTCTTGAATTCTTCAGACAAGTCATTCTGGATCTTGACCTGGCTTCTCGACTCCCTGAGTGACATTCTTGATCAAACCATGTAGACCTCTGAGGCGGCCCCTCTAAGCCCAGTACTTCTTCACCAATTTGTTTAATAGCATCCCTACACTGGCACCATATTTTATCAACACCATTCTCCTCAGACCCACGTTCCAAAGCTACATCCAACCTTTGGGCAAACTGGAGTTTGTACTCTGGCTCCTGCAGCTTTCGAGTATTTATTCTCCTTGAGCGGGTACCTCTAGTCTTATGTACGTTGCTAATTTTGGCATGGATACGTGCTACTACCAGGTAATGATCGCTATCTAAATTTGCTCCTCTGTATGTTCTAACCGTCATAAGTATAGAACGCTGTCTTCTGCTGATAAGAACATGGTCAATCTGGTTCCTGAAGTTATTGTCTGGAGAAACCCATGTTGCCTTGTAGATATCTTTCCTATCAAACATGGTACTCCCAACAACAATATTATGTGATGCTGCAAAATTGGCCAACTTAGTTTCATTATCATTGGACATATTGTGCAGGCTATGTCTTCCAGCTAGGGGCCAAAGAACTGAATCTCTACCGATCTCATTGAGGTCTCCCAAAACTATTTTTATATCGTGACGAGGACATTCATCGAAGGCACTTTCGAGGTTGCTATCGAAAGTTTCCTTTGCTTCTTCTTCCGCCACCTCTGTTGGTGCGTGGCACGAAATTATAGAATAGGTTCGGAATCTTCCTTTAAGTCGTAACTTACAGATGCGGTGGTTAATGGGTTTAAAATCAATAACCATTTGTCTCATCCCACCGCCAACAACAAAGCCTGTTCCAAAAATATGCTGATCTTTGTGACAACTGTAGTATATGGTGCGATGCTTCATCTCCATAATGCCTGATCCTGTCCATCTCATCTCTTGGATTGCCGTTATATCTATCTTATACTTAGACAGCTCATCCAGTAGCATCTTTAAAGATCCTGGTCTATATAATGATGTTTTTTTTTTGTTTTTTTTTTTTTACATTCCATGTGGCTAGTTTAAAATCCTTGAGTGCGCCTGGTCGATTCCTTGAAGACAGTCCAAATCCGAGGCTCATTCCTTGATGTTTCACAGCAATACATGTTTTCTGAGGGTGGGGTAGCTGGCCCCTCCGCTCAACCCCCAACCTGGAGGACCTGTAGCTGATTGCGACCCTAGGGCCGGGCGATGGGGTCGCTACTTCCCTCCGCCAAAAATATATTTAATATTTAAATAACTCTATATAAAATAACCGTTATATAATTTTAATAATAAATTTGATAAATAATACAAAAGCATTATATAATTTAATAACAATAAAAAATCCTTATTAATGCCCCTCCTTAGGAGAGGTCCTAAAATGGCTGTCCGGAGCCTGTACGAAGAATCTTGTTAAAAATCCTTACACTTATAATACCCAGGATAAGTAAAATATAAGTTTTCCACTGTAGCATCGTCCGATTAGCCATATTAAGCATTAAGTGACGTTGAATGAATAAACAACAACCAAGTGATAAAGACAAATTTTACTTGCCTCTTATCTTAACGCGCCTCCTTGCAGAACCGTTGTCCATGAAACAGTACAGTATCTACCATGTACTGAACCCCAGACCCGTTCACGGGTTGTAGTGGTAAAGGTTCTTATCTTAACTCTTGCTTGACCTGGACTCCTTAGTTGTCCAACTACTTCTTATTTTCCCCATTCTGAAACAAGAAGGACACGTGGTCTAGCATAGAATAATCTAATAATAACTTATACAAGTTTATCTTACTCCTTACTTTGTTGTAAATTTCAGTAATAATTAAAGAAAAAGTGAATTTATTGAAATATACAACTATATAATAACAATAAAACGAGTAAATATAACTAAATTACTGGAATGACACAAGATGACACGGATAAAGGCAAATAGAAAACCCACCCAGTGAGTAGTACTCAAATAACAGATTCAACTTAGAAGGTCACAAGACCTTGGAGGATTATTGGGAATCGAAGAAGTTGCTAGGTTTGAAACTAGTAGGGGAGTGGGAATAAGGCTTCCCTTGAAAATAATGGTATTCGGTTTAAGCCAAATCAACAACCAATGTCCCATTGAGGTCATTATGGATGACTTCATTCGTAATAAAGTATTAAACATTGAGGATTTTAAAAACGATTTTGGATTGTAAGGATTGGATAAGAGAGGAATTAGATGGCTTACTTGAACCCCAAAGCTCTACTCTGCTATATAGTATGCTATGGGATAGGGTCATTGAGGTACCTTAGGGTCGGTGGTTCCTTTAATCTTAAGGGACAGAAGGGCAGTCTTAGACAAGAAGCAGGAAGCACAACATGTATACAATCACATCTAGCAAAATGGCCCTCTTTTTCTTTCCTTGTAAGTAGTTTTATAAGTTACCTTGTAAATATGATCAGTACACAATAAATATAATATTATTCAATGAAATGAATAAGGATCTTTATTTGATAACCTACTCATGGTCAGTCAAACTTTGTAGAGGAGAGGAATATGTATCTTATCCTTTAATAATAAAGAATTACTTTATATCAAATATAACGATCATTGAAGCCAATATGCAACCTTAAGTCCAAATAGGTCTTATACTATTCGTGAATATGAGTCTTTTGTTTTGGGAGCTTAGAGCGTTGTCTGGTAAGTGTTGCAATAGCCTGAAACGGCGAGCAGATTCTTCTCTTTTCAGTCTAGTCTGATATCGGATCAGCAGGAAATGGGACGTGAAGGTCATTATGGGTTGCAAAAAAAGAAGCATTAAGGATTTTAATGAGGATTTTGGATTGTAAGGATTGAATGCGAGAGGAATTCGATGGTTTAATGGAGCCCCAAAACTCTATCCCGTAAGTCCAGATGGGTCTAATGATTGTCATGTATACGAGTCTTTTGTAATTAATTGGGAGCATAGAACGTTTGCCTAGTAAATGTTGCAATAGCCTGATACGGCGAGCAGATTCCTGTCTTTTCAGCCTAGTCTGAGGATTCCAAGTTAAACGTTTGTCAAAATGTAATCTTAATTACCGAATTTATTCTAGAGGAGTCAGTGGGATATTATTAAAGGATGGTGGAGGGCAGGAAACCACTGGTTTCCGACGAAGGTTAATGGTGATTTGACGGTATTAGTGAGAATTTACTTTTATCCTCCAGTTTGGACACCATTCTTTAAGGTCAGTGATATGGGATTAAAGAATACGTGATGCAATATATATGCAATAGGATTAAATACATATATAGTAACTCTCATTAAAAATCCTAACAAATATTTTAAAAAAACATTTATTTTCATACTGAAACGCGGCTTATAGCATATTCGAGTATACATGACTAAAAGATAAATTACTCAGATCCCTAAATCCCACTGGCTCTAAGGAGCATCTAGCAATTAATTTTAAGAAATTTCTCTTACTAATTCGTTTAACTACGATATTAATGAAGAATAATTAAACATTTTAATCTGATTCGGTAACATTTATTGTCCAGGAATCTTAATAGTCCGGCCGATGGTCATAAAATTCGTTCACCTTTATAGTGCGACCTTCTGTAACGCCTCCTGCTAATCCTGTAACCTTCACTAATAACCTTATAATCTGCAATAATTTATAGGACAGATCGATAGCACCCTTTTGCTCATTGGTTAATTAGCTCCAATTAATAATAATTAATTACTTTTTTCAATATGAAAATTCTTGAACGCTGACTTAATTAATTAAATTGTGGCTATATATGGAGATAAGTCTAAATAATAATAAAAAGTTGTTTCTTTTAGGTGCTGACTCATTCAATTATTTATTGATATCAATATTAAATTCAGTTTATTAACCTTTTACAATAATAGAGGTAATTAAAATTTCAGAGTTATCACTAAATAGTATTCTGAATATTTAATAGTATATAGTATAATTCCAAATATATTACCAATTTCAAATTATCCAAATATTCTTCTTGAATGTTATATTTATGAAATCTTTAAAATGTTGGGTGCAACTTGGTTTATCTTCAGTAAATAAAAATGACCTTTAATGAAAAAAAACACAAAAAATGTAGAAAAAGTACCTACGTTTCTATAAAAAAAAAAAAAAACACGCTTTTTTAACAAGCTATTTTATATATATATACCAATGAATATGGAACATGAATCCACAATATGTCCTAATATTTCATTTTCGAACTACCACCAAGTATAAATATTCAATTAGTTTTTTTAGTGTTTTTGACCAATCATTACACCACAGATGGCCCTTCAATGCATCACTTAAAGGTCGTCAGAGTACAAAATCTATGCCAAGTGGATCACATTTCCTATAAAATAACAGCTAATATTCATAGTTTCATATTCATAGATCTTGTTTTTGTTCATTTTGTTTTGTATTGCTCTTGAGCTTTATGATATTGTCAACTTTAAATACCTCTTTGGTTCAAATGCTCATTAAGACATAGATGGCAGTGGCCGACCTCTCGATTCACATCGCGAGTGCTGAAATTTAAATAGCACGCACTGCCTGGGTTTCGGCGTGGCCGCTAATGAGCTGCAATGTAAACAGGCAAGCCGTTACGTCGTGACAGTGGGTTTATCAGGAAATCTGAGCACTGTTAGCTCTTCGTAACGATAGCTCATGCTAAACACATGTTTGCTAAAGCGGGCGTTTGATAATGATATCCCTCCTGCCTCACCAAAAGGAGATTCGTCAGTGGTATAACTGTTATAGTGGGCAATTAACTTTTCTGATAAGTCGGCCAATCAAAGGCCAAGCTTGACTCTAGAGGATATTCATATGTTTATCGTGATCAGAGAAGTAGTTGGAACGCTTATTACAATCGTAACCAAAGGGATTTGAACACAGCGCTCTACGAAAACACAGAAAACACAGCGAAAACGCTACACTAGTAGATCCAAGCTTATTTTAAGGAGGATGACTTTTCACATTTGTAACATATGAATAAAGGTTACTGAATAATATGCTTTAGCAAACTAGAGTATTAATTAAATGAAAAAAAAGAATAGGACATCAGCAAAAATATGTTTGTATGTGAGCGCCCATGGTTCGATTCCGTATTCCGATATCATTTATTATTAGACTGAACAACCATATCCCCGACATCTAGGGAGCATCATATGTTACTTCATCTTTTTTCATGGCTCTACAGCCCATCAACTAAAAATGAATATAAAAAATAAAGATATGATAAACAATAAAATTTAAAAAAAAACGCATGTCTGTAATAAAAATAAAAATAAATCTTACAATAAATAAGCAGAAACATTTTCAGAAATTTACAACCCATAACTTCATCATAACATTCGTGGTTCAGGCTTCATAATTCATTAAAACTTGGAAAACTTGTTTGCCTTAATTCTATTGGATTCGTTCCAATATTTAAGGAATAAAAGAAAACATTTTTATTAAACTTTATCACCACTAATCAGTCAATAACAGTGTTCAAACAGTCTGGGTTAAGTTGATGTTGAAATTAAAAATCAAATTTGGCACTATTTGGAAAGTTATCAAATTCTGACTTCTCATTGGCTGCTCAAAAATATGTTTTTTTTCTACTCATGCACTTCTTTTCTATCTACTCTTAGCCGAATGTTTATGCTCTCTGTAAAAACCCGTTAATAATATTCTACAATTAGTTTTGAACAGTTAGGAAGATTAAGTTAGTTAGTTAAAATAGTTCTCAACCAATTTTTAAAAAATGTAACCAATCATACCAAATCATAACCAATATAGTTCTTAACGGATGATTTAGCCATTTAATAACTCATGAAAGGCTCATTTCTGATAAGTAGATTTTGATAACGTCATAATTCACCTTATACTAAAATTACGAGAAAAAAATATCTGATTCAATTATAATTAACTAAATAACAGTAGCATTATTATCGCTTTTGGCACGCTATGAAAAATATTAATAATCAATAAATTGATGGTGGCATTATTTATAATTATATTGACAGTAAATTATTCATAGTTAAAAACACAGCCTTGACGTGAATGTGTTAGTTAAACTTGATTAAATTGTTGAAAATGAATATAAAACATAACTTTTTTACAAAATGCCAACCATTTAGCAATTATCTTATATTTACCTTAATTTGTTTTCCATACATAAAGCGTGACAGTAGACAGCAACTGAACATATAATTAACTTTTAAGCGAATTGTCATAATATTTTTTTTTGTTGATTTATTGAAATTTTAAACTCTCTAATAACAATATATCAAGTAAATAGAATGAACGATAGGTAATGTCATAATTTAAAAGCAAATGGAGAAATTGCCCACTGGTAGTAATCAAGTGACAGATTCAACTTACGTCACCTTTTTTTTCAGACGCCTCAGAGGATTATTGAGAATAGAAGAAGTAGCTAGGTTTGAACTAGTGGTTTTGAGTGGGAATAAAGTTTGCCATGAAAAGACTAATTCCGGGTTAGAGCGAAATCAGTAATAGATGGACATTCATGTCATGTCATGAGTTTGTTCCTAACAATGTGAACAGCACTCCGGATTTTACGGAGGATTTTGGATTGTAAGTTTCGGACATCAGAGGAATTCGGCTTTGAGGTCAAGTAACTGTTGTAGTAGCCTGAAAGGGCGAGCAGTTTCTTGTCTTTTCTGTCTATTCTGAGGATTCCAAGTTAAACTAGATATAACCCTAAGTATCGGATTTGTTCTACAGGAATGTTGGAGGACAGGATGTCATCGGTTTCCGACGAAGGGTGAAGCTGATTTGACGGGACTATGTTACTAATTTAAATATTTAATACTTAATTATGTCACGAGGTCATCTTTTTTCTCGAAGAAAAAAGTAAACTTAGTATACGGATTAATTTCATTTTAAGTTATTAGAATTTATTGTAAATTCATTTATACAAACCATAAAAAGACTTTATCATAAAGGTTAATTTCATCAACTATATTCCTTTAATGAGAAATATTTAATCAATCTGGTCCCGTTTCAAACTAAATTTAGGACATTAATTTTGTTATGAAGCATACCACGTTTATCGAGAAATATCAACAAAATAACTAATAAAAAATTTAATGCATAGCTCAGTTATAAAGACATTTTAAAATCTAAATCTAAAAAACACTTGTTAGCTGAATTTAAAAAAAATAAACACTGTTTTTTCAGCTGTATACAATACAAAAGTTTTCCTAATTCGCAGTAAATATCTAGTAGCCATGATATTCAACTTTTGTTCTCGTCGGGAGTTGTTCGTGATCCTAGGATTATCCGAAGTTGATAGAACTTACATAACGATCATGCTATTCGACTTTTAGGGAACGTGTGGTTTAGTTTGATAGCGAAAATGTAATACGTTCAACATATATCTTGGTATGAAGTTGATTCCCAATAGTTCATGTCTGAAGTAATAACACGCTATTGGAATCGCGACTAAAGTAGGATAAATTTCTAAGCCATCCAGTAAACGGAATATTTCTTTTAAGGCGATGTTTGATACGAATAGTATATCTAATATAACATATTGGATGGAAAAGCATTTCTCAACTTTATATTTTACATTGACTTTATAAACGATCTCCGTACCATTTATAGTACCATTTTACCATTACTTTATACATAAATATGAGTGAGAGGATGATAGCTTACTTATATTTAGGATCACAATTACTTTTTACATCATACATATACACTATTTATTTTTTGAGAGTCTTAATACATACTTTTTATCTGAAAAATAGAAAAAACAATATTTTATTGATGCGAGTTCTAATCCAGCTTTGGCAGGTGAATTATACAATCTGTTAACAGCCTTGAAGGGACCCTGAGGGATCTGCATACCTTCCTTGGGCTCACCCAGCGTCAATAAAGTGGGTCCCCTTAATTGGCGAAACATGTTGTTAGAGCGCCATCTTGGCCTCCCTGAACAACCTTCTTCATGGAAACAGTACAGTCTCTGCCATCTACTAAACCCGATATATTTCATAGGTTGAAGTGGTACAGATTATTTTTTATTATAAAAATAAATACATTTTTTAATAAAATTTAAAATTTCTGAGTTTTCAACGGAAACGTACGTTTGCTCTGAGATAAGGCTGTCATTAGAAGCAGTCTGTGTGTGTAAATGTGTGCATGTGTTTTAGTTTTCTAATTATAGTGTAAGGCATTTCTTTATCCGAATTTTAAAACAGTTTGTAAAACATATTGACAGTGACCTAATGATAGGAATGTCGTTTATATACACTCACACACTCACACACAGATAAATATATTTTTCAATGTGTTTCTTGAAATTTACAACTGTATACATCAAGTAAATATAATGAAAGATAAATCATGTCCAAAGACAAAGGCAAGTAGAGAAACTACCCAGTGGTAGTACTCAAATAAAAAGTTCAGCTTAGAAAGTCACGAGGACATGTGCTTTTCAGACGTCCCGGAGGATTATCAGGAATTGAAGAGGTTGCGAGGTTTGAAACTAGTTGGTTTGAGTGGAAATAAAGTTTGTTATGAAAAGATTGGATTCGAGCCAAATCAGCAACAAACGGGACATTAAGATCATTGTGGATTACTTTTTTCGTAACAAAGTAAGGAGCATTGAGGATTTTACGAAGGATTGAAAGAATTGAATACGAGAGGAATTCGATGGCTTAGTGGAGCCCCAAAGCTTTATTCCGTAAGTCCAGATGGGTCTAATGATTGTCGTGTTTGTAATTAATAGAGAGCTTAGACCGTCTGTCCAGTAAATGATGAAGTAGCCTGAAACGGCGAGTTGTTTCTTGTCGCTTCAGTCTAGTTGAGGATTCCGAGTTAGGGTGCACCTACATTGGATCCGATGCGATACGATCAGAATTCGGAAGCAGACCAAATTACTGAAATATATAGAGAGTGCCTACATTGGATCCGTCCGTTTTTATCAGACTAATCCGACCGATTTAGTTGCCCGTGGAATCAAAATAGTTTATTTATACGGAAGCGCCTACATTGGATCCGATCCGATACTGTACGATCAGGTGAGATTTTCACATTTTAAAATCACTAGTTTTCAATCCGATAAGCCAGCACCTAACCTTTATTGTCTAAAATGTTTATTAAAAAATATACATCTTAATTTAATAATTAACTATTATATAAATATCCGTCATAAATCAAAATTAAATATTCTCAATTCTCATTAAAATATGTCATTACTAATCTACATGAACCATTAAATAAAGTAGCGAAGGTTATTTTTCCGTTGAATAAAATTAAATCTATCAAAAATGTACATAAAAAATATACCTACTTAAAATTTTAATACGTCAAAGAAAATTGGAAAGCATTAACTTTTGATAAAATTATCGTCATAATGTTTACTTTATTTGTTAAACAGTTGGCAACACTGGGAGGTAAAGGCTTTTCTTATTTTTTGTACTCGTTTGCACAGATTAACAAAAAAATAGACTGAAAAGAATTACTCATTGAATTAGTTCGAAAAGAGCCTTGATTGTGTCATCAAAGAAATAATATTATCACAATCGAGAAAATTAAATCACCATATAAAACACGAATATATAAAAAAAACACAATAAATTCTATTTTTTTTACTGAAAAACAACTAAATTATTTATTTATAGTCATACAGCAAGACAAAAATATTCTAATATAGTAATATTACCTCATTGTTATAACATTATTTCACTATAATATATATAAAATATAAGAAATAAAAGAATAAAATTAATACTATTTTATTCGGAAGGCAGTGACTAGTTTCACTATCGGATTGAAAAGAATAGAATCGTGTCGGATCTGATCCAGTGTAGGCACTCACTTCGTATTTCAGTTATTTGTTCTTTCAGCCCATCATCCTATGTGATAAAATAGGATCGCGTCGCATCACATCGGATCCAATTTAGGTGCGCTCTTAAGCGTTTGTCAAGGTTTAGCTCCAAGTATCGGACCTGTTCTACAGGAATCAGTGGGATGTTATTAAAAGATATAGGAGGACAGGAAGTCGTTAAATAATATTATAAATAAATCTAATCTTATACATTTTTAAATTTATTTATTGAAATTTACATGTTTAATAACACATCAAGTAATAAAAGAAAGAAATAAGAAAAATCTAAAATTGGCATAAATGCATTAAACATTTTTTCGTCCGTTCATTAGGATTTACATCCTTTTGTGAAATTCATGGAATGGAAAATTCTCAAATGAACAAAACGAGTAATAACTAACGACCAACTTAGGATTTTAATTCCTATTCCAAAGGCTTATGAAGCGTCTAGAACAAACGACTTGAGGCTAGGGCATTTTATTGTTTTCCCTAGTATTCTACTAAAGGTCTTCCGTAAATTCCTGTATCAAAGATTATATTTATGTTTCAATTTTCTTCCCCCCCCCCTTCGGTTCCGTAGCTGAGGAGTTTTAATTAAAAAAAAAAGAGAGAAGTACAATAAAAAAGATAATAAAGTAGGAAGGAAAGAAATTGGATCAGAAACAAAAAAGAAATCCCACCCTTGTTTGCATTAGCGGAGTGGGATGGAAATTAGTCATGAATGTTGGAAATATGTGACCCGGGGGTGTTTGGCTTTTATTTATTAAGTATTTACCCCTGGGTGGGGGGGGGGGTGATAGACCGCCGCCGGCTCTTGGAGGGAGAGTGCTCTAAACTAACCACATCCGCAGGGAACTTTTCGACTTAGCAACAACAAATCTAGATTACAACTACACACTTAAAAAATATAAATATTATTACAAAAAATATTAAAATATATAACAATGAGAACTGCTGAAAGAGTGAAAACTCAATACTTTGGAATAATTAATATTAGCCTGGTTTTCACATATCCGTAAAATAACGTTTTCAAGTAGTTCTTATATTAATCAAAACATATGATGGTCAGTATAAGCTCAATACAAAAGACTAATAAGTTATTTGTAATAATTGGTAAATAGTATTTATATTGATATTAACTTTAATTTCATTTTTTAGCTTTATTATCGTTGTTAAGTTCAACAATAACTAGGAAAAATTACATATTTTAGTTTAAAAAATAACACTATAATAACAGAAAGTTTAACTAGCTATTGATGTTTTAAGTTATTATTAGCTTCAATTGCACAATTATTAATAGACCTTTTAGTTAAATACAATTAATCTTATATCAATGGAATTGTATCGATTATTGTTATATCAACTATTTATTCCTTATATTTCTACTTACATGGATGTTAATGAATTTTCATTTTCAACACTATTCTCAGAGTTTCAATATATAAAGTTCAACTATACATAATCCATCTTTACTTTCAACCGTATCATATAAAAAGACATTTAGCCATGACAAATGAAATCTTTTAGTTGAATCGAAAAGTTATTGGTGTTTTATATTATTATTCGAACCAATTGCATAACAATTAAAGTAACTTCTTGTTAAGTATAATTATTTTTATATCGATGGAATTCTAAACCTTAAACTAAAGTTAGTGTTATCAATTTATTCATTGAAGTGGCTAGGTATGAAACTAGTGGGTTTGAGTTGGAATAATGTTTTTCATGAAAAGACTGGTATCGGGTTCCGGCCAAATCAGCAACAAACGGGACATTAACGTCGTTATGGATGACTATTCGTAACAAATACGGAGGATATTGGATTGTGAGGATTGGATACGAGACGAATTCGATTGCTTGTGGAGCCCCATTTATTTATTTTTATCCTTCCGTTTTGACAATATTCTTCAAGGTCAGTGGTATAAACTTAAGTAGATTAAAACCAAATTGTATAACTCAACCACAGTCCGCTAGGTGCCACCAGTCTCGCGCAATACATCACGTACAAATCGAGCATGAGTTTTTCCCGTACCAAAACTCAAAAAGAAACACTGTTAATTATACTATTAATTTACTATTATATACTGCTATTAATTTATTTTATTTTTTTTTAATCATTTTTTTATAATTTTGAATATTTTTATTTTGAAGAAAAAAGATATGTCCAGGGCCGGGATGCGAACTCGGGTCTCCCATGTTTCTGTCATGGTGTTCTACCAACTGAGCTATCCGGTTTCGTATCTCGGTCGGGCAAATCTCTTCACTGATCCCATATCCCTGTGTTGTAGCAATTTGCGATGTATACCAGGGTAGGACTATTGTTGTTTTATTTTAAGGACAAACAACTACAAATGGTTATTATTGCCCTTACCACTAGAGAATAAACATATTCACATTACCTAGATAATTACAAATATACATTATTGTTTCATTAGTACTTAGTAAAAATCCCAAGATCGCGGGCTCGTAGCCTGGCAGGTGGCCCTAGGATTTTTTTAAGGGAGGAAAAAATCCTTAGTTACGCCGTCCTTCGGAAGGGACGTTAAACGGGGGTCCCGAGGCTGTAAGATGTCAGGTACTCGTTAAAAATCCCTATCCTTATTAAACCTGAATAGGCAAAATTTAGAGCTCTCAATTAGCCATAGCAGCATAAAGTGACGTTAGATGAACAAACAAACTTAGTAAAAATATTGTCACATATAAAAATATTAATTTACTATACTATATCATACATATAATAGAATCATATTAACATATTAAAAATATAATAGAAAGATAAATACTTATAAAAAGTTATTCATTCTAAAATAAAACGTTATTATATATATATATATATATATATATATATATATATATATATATATATATATATATATATATATAACTTAAGCACTTCACCTCACAAAACATAAACAAAAGAATAAGTAGGAAGATAAACAACACACTTGACGGCTGGTTAAACACTGACTTTATTCCATCTTGAACCTCTATTTATAGAACAGCTGTTTACAATGCCAGCTTGATTAGCGACTTTGCGATCATCGTCTTGTCTTAACTCCCCCCTGCCAGTTTACGAACATCCTCGTAAACTCAAAACAAAAATTGCAGAGAAAGAGCACACAAACAAAAGAAATTATCAATTACATGAATCATATTCTACTTACATAAAAATAAAAATAAAATACCTTACTACTAGCTTAATCTACATTACTATCATTCGTAATTAACAAAAAATATTTATATACAAATAAGTTACTTTACAAAAACTATATATAAAAGAAATGAAAATCCCCTGTTCCACTACACCTCCAAAAGTACGAAATAAAGTACATTGTTATGGGCTGGCTTCCCCAGCTGGAATCTTGAGCTGTTCGATATGAACAGTCCTATGTTTTCTTGGCTCAGCCACATTCTGAATAGTGACTAGGTTATGCTCTCTGATAGCAATCACTCTGAATGGACCCTCGTACCTCAGAACCTCCTTTGCACGATTTGATATAATTTTTTTGTACACAATTGTACCGATTTTAATATCTCCCATAATGTCCTTCACGCCCTCGTTTTCCCACGCCACTCTCCTACTCTTTTCCGCTACCATCCGGCCATGTGCTTTCCCCCACATTTTCTCGAGATCTACTCTATTTATGGCTAGTTGTTCTGCCATGTTTTCATCTACAACCGTATCACCCTCGTCTCTTCTTCGCGCTCGTAAACCAAAAAGGGCCTCGAACGGGGAAAATCCGGTGGCCATGTGTATGGAGTGGTTGTACGCTGCTATGGCTCGGGGCATCGCCTCATCTGCTTCCAACCCTTTATCTGCGTGGAATACTCGGAGATGTTCTCCCAAGGTATTATGGAGCCTTTCGATTCCCCCCCTACTTTTAGGATGTCCGGGTGTATTCCAGTGCCATGTAATTCCTAGCCGTTTCATCTCCTGTCGCAAGTACGCGTTATCGAATTCCCTGCCCCCATCCGAGGAGATCGTATTTGGTACCCCATAGAATTGGAACCATGTTTGAAGGGCGCTATTCACCGCCGCTGCCGATTTCTCCTTCACCGGGTGGGCTATGGCCGTTTTACTAAATGTATCCACTATTGTTACCCATTTAAACCCCCTCCACGTAAAGGTGTCTACTTGAAGATCTGTCAACGGTATTGTAGGCGTCATCGTCTCGGTTTGTAATCCTACGGGAGGATGGCGGTCATACTTAGCCGTATGACAAATGTGGCAGTTCCTTATTATCTCCTCTACCGTCTTCCGCATCCATACCCAGTAATACTTTCTTTTTAGTGCCGCCAACGTCTCATTGATTCCTCGGTGGTTCGTCTTCCCTTGATGGTACGCCATCGTTACATCCTTTTGCTGTTCCCGATCGCGAATGGTCTCTACCATAGATCGGCATCGGATAAACGTCCTGTCTATCCCTATTTTTTCTAATCTCCACAAGTTACGTATCTTGTCCCACACCGTCGCATTGCCAACGGCCAAAGGTCGCACCTGCTTTAGAGGCGTCCTTTAACGCTCGGCAGATTTGCTCTTCCTGGACTCCAGGTTGGGACCAAATAGTAACAATATTATGCCTCTCGTATCTGGAAAATTCCGTTTTTAGTAACCCCGTGGTCCTTGTTTTCCATATTATCTGCCGAGTCTTATCGTTTATTACCTCATCCACCTCCTCCATCTCAGTCGATCTCTCGTCTTGTGATTCCTCCTGGTCGGGAGATTCCCCGTTGTCCCGGCGGTCTGTTTCTCCTTCTCCTTCCACATCTGGCGTCCATTCCCGTACGAACCTCTGTAGCTCCCCGGAAGGTCCCCCTTCACCTGATTCGATAGCGTTGACCTGCAGGGCACGAGATAACCAATCTGCCACCACATTATCCTTTCCCGGCTTGTATGCTATTTCGATATTGTACTGGCTCAAGATCTCCTTCCAACGCGTCACCCTAGCCGACGATTCTTTCAAATTACCCACCCACAGAAGTGGCCTGTGATCGGTATGAACTTTGAACCGCTTTCCAAATATATAGGGCCGGAAGTGTTGGACTGCCCATACAATCCCTAATAACTCTCTCTCGAGCGCGCTATATCGGGTCTCCGCGTCTGTAAGCCTTCTGCTTGCGTATGCCACAGGCCGTTCCCCCTTATCATAATCCTGTGACAAAACCGCCCCCAGTGCATATTCACTAGCGTCGGTGGTGATCGCAAATGGTTTTGAAAAATTAGGGAATGCGAGGACCGGTTCCGATTGTAGCCAACACATGCATTTCCTGATGTTCCCCTCGATCTCTGGAGTAATCCGAATTGTGCGTCCCTTCTTTAACAGTGCATTCAGAGGACTCAGATGTTAGGCCATCTCTGGGACGAATCGACGATAATAATTTAGGGTTCCTAGCAATCTCCTGATTCCCTTGATATCGGTTGGCATCGCCATTTTCCCTATGGCTTCCACCTTCTTACCGTCAGGCCGCACCCCTTCTGCCGATATCGAATGCCCGAGGAAGTTGATTTGCTTTTGCCCCAATATTGATTTTTTCGCTGATAATTTTAGACCAAATTGACGTATTCTGTCAAAGACGCGTTTCAAATCCTCTATATGGTCCAACTCCGTCTTACTAAAAACGAGGAGATCGTCCATATAGACCTGGCACATGTTTTCGTCTAAGCCCCTCAAGAACTCGTCCATCAGCCTCTGGAACGTTATCGGCGCATTTTTTAAACCGAATGGCATACGGGTAAACTCGTAATGACCCCTTTCAAACATAAAGGCTGTTTTACATTGGTCTCTAGGATGCATGCGAATTTGGTGGTATCCAGATTTCAAATCAAGTGTGCTGAACACGGTTGCTCCACCCAGTCTGTCCAAAATGTCCTCTAATCTGGGAATAGGGTATTTCTCATCCAACGTATTTTCGTTGAGTTGCCGGAAATCTACCACCACCCTGTAGCGCTCCCTTGGATCCCCGTTAACAGGTTTCTTCTTGACCGCCCATAGAGGACTGTTAAAGGGTGATGTGCTGTCAACGATAATACCTTGCCGTTTTAGCTCCGCGATCTCCTCCCTAATGTGTTCCCGCAACGCCTGTGGGTACCACCGCTCCTTCACGTAAGTACTCTTCTCAGATTTCAGATGAATTTCATGAACCGTTTCTCCCGTCACGCTCAGTGGATCCCCCTCGCGAAAAAAAATATCCCCGTATTCTTCCCTTATGCCCATCCTCCAATCCTTGCCTTGGGTAATTGCACCGACGCACCTCACATCCCTTTTCGCGTTCTCCATCGTTCTATATGTCTTCCTCCCAATTCTAATCACCCATTGACCTTCTACATTACTGAGTTTCGCCCCCAGTTTCCCGAGCACGTCACACCCCAAAATCCCACTATACTCGCGCGGCATGGTCTCTACCACATGCAGAGTTGCTACGTCATCCTTTTTGCCCCATTTACTTAATGCCAGTTCCACTTCCCCATCCACCGTACAGGGACCACTCAAAGTGACTAGCTGACATAAACACTTTCTAATTTCTGGGTCACACTTTCCTTTAAATAAAGGGTGTAGACTATCTCTACCTACTAGAGTACACGAGCTCCCTGTGTCCACAAGACACCTCCACCCCTTGCAAAACTCGATAATAGGCAACCTGTCACACTTCTTTACCACACTATTCACAAAAAATAGGTTGCCCCTCCGTTTACACAATCCTCATTCTTTTCTAATCTGCTCACTACGCCTCCTTGTGCTCCGTTGCTTGCTTCTTCCTCCGGGGGTTCCTCTGCGGCTAGGTTCGCTTCCTTCCGTCTCGGACCCTGAAGCCTCCGAAGATCTAGTCGATTCCGACGATATCCTGTTTCTCCGCCACAATCTTTGAGCATTGATCTCCATAGGTTCGCCTCGATCTTGCTCCCGGCGCCTTATATATGGGCATTGTCTGGCCATATGTCCCTCACTGTGGCATTCGAAACACCGCGCACATGGGCACTGAGCCACCAAGTGCCCTATCTTGCCACATTCGTGGCACCTCCTTTCCTCTCTTCTCCCATTCTTCCTCTCCACAATTTGTCTTCTTTCTCTAGGTAATTCTTGCCTTTTATCTCTTCTCCCAAACTCTCCATCTCTTCTTCTTCCCATATCCTGTCTCACTTTATTCCTTCCTGCCTCGTTTCTCCGGTACGACACTCTTTTCCACCCTGGTTCGATCTCTTCTCTCTCTTCCTCGTCGCGGGCACTCGCATCTACCATGTCCTGCGCGCATTCCATGAATGACCTATCCCTGGGTAATCCATCTTTCTTTCCAGTATCCCTGGCTAGTTGTACCTTCAGGACTGTTGTCATAAACAACATCCACGCTTCGACCGCACTGGTATCCATTACTTCTCGTAATTTTTCGTTAATCTTATTCAGCTTCACGAGCAGGCCTGCAGCGTACTGACCGTTTGTTTGATTCGAACGTTTCATCTCTCGAAACATCTGCAGCATATCCTCTTCTGGGGCCCATCGCCCCCCTCCATACGCTTTCTTTAGTCTTTCTTTGATCACCTGCCACGAGGTATCCTCATCAGCTTGGATTAGATTCAATACGCTCCTTCTAACCCGTCGTGCTAAGGCTACCCGTAGCCTTTTGGCATCCGCATCCTCTAAAAAGTCTGCTGCGACCTGGGATTGAATGCTGCTCATAATACCATCCCCGCCCTTGAGGAAATGATTTAGTTCACCAACATCACCGTTAAATTTCTCCAAGTCTGATATCTCCCTTCTTAAATCCTGTGCATTGGCCTTCCTTAACTTCATTTTCTCCAATTCGTTCGTTTCCTGTGCAATTCTGTTTGCTTCCTGGGCAGCTAAGTCTGCCCGCGCCATTGCTAGAGTTGTTGATGGTAATGGCGGAAACTGGGGATTCGCCTGTTCTGGCTGTGAAGGCTCTAACGTTAATGTTGCCGGCCTCAGGATTTCTCGTTGTTCATTCATTATGGCAAGACTAGTTATTTTTCAAATTGAGAGAGCAAAAATAAATATTTAAATGACAATAAAATAGATCAATAATGAACTCGCTGTAGTATTTAGTGTCCTTGAGAAAAAAAATATATTCTCACTGAACTGCTAAAACGTTTTCCCGGGTTTCGGCACCACTTAAGCACTTCACCTCACAAAACATAAACAAAAGAATAAGTAGGAAGATAAACAACACACTTGACGGCTGGTTAAACACTGACTTTATTCCATCTTGAACCTCTATTTATAGAACAGCTGTTTACAATGCCAGCTTGATTAGCGACTTTGCGATCATCGTCTTGTCTTAACTTATATATATATATATATATATATATATATATATATATATATATATATATATATATATATATATTTATATATATATATATATATATGGGTTCGAATCCCTGGACCTTTCATCTTGTCTCTTCAAAATAAAAATATTTAAAAATTACTTTAATTAAAAAATACGTTTATCTATTTAATTTGCTAAGTATTTCAATAAATTAATAACGACGAAAAACGCACATACAGTCGGTATTGTTTGGCATACTACTGACTCTTCTATAAATTTTTGAAATTCCTTCCAAATCCTACTATTCAATTATCAACCAGCTTCTCTCATCCGTCTAATTCTTATCGAAGATGGGAACGGAAATAGCCGCAAGACCTTTTGTGAAATATGTCTTTCGGAATGGAGGAAATGGCCTGATTCTCTACTCACTACTCAAGCGCCTGTGGCTTCGGGCTCCTTACTCTCCGCTGCCTTTCAATAAAAGTGAATTGGTTGAGTTGGAGATCTAGGATTTCCTAGATATGGTATATTATACACTTACCACATACCATATACTATATATTACAGATCAACCTATATCCTTAACTTTTTTGATCAATAAATTGTTGAATAATTAAAAATGATTTCTCTTTATTTACTAAAGCTCAACTAACGAAACTAAGTATTTATTTAGAATGAAATAGAATGAACAAAAAAATAAATATTATGTACATTGAATTTATTTCTTATCATCCTTATAATTTTCGTTTCTATAACCTGTTATATTTTGTTTGGTTCTGTACTGATTATATTGTTTTATTTTTTTATCAGCCCTGACGATGGCCTAAATATTAGGGCGAAACAGGCTGAAGCGCAAACAAAATGATTTTTACTTATTTTATTTAAAATCTATTCAAAATCTGAGCATTTTAAACAATTATAAAGTTATTTTTTTATAATTATTGGTCAGCTATTTTGATTCTTAAATATTTTTATTTTAAAGAGAAAATATATGCCCCCGACCGGGAATCGAACCCGGAACCTCTGTCGGTCACGGATGATTTTTTTAAATCATAATTAAAAAATTTTTTTTGATAAAATCTATGAAGTAAGTTTCCTTTCCTACCCTATTAAAATGAAAAACACTCTAAAGCTATATTTTCGCTTTCGTCACTATCTGTTTAGACTTCACTGATTGTCTCAGTATAGTAGCAGCATTTCCCCGCGTTAAAAAAAAAATCGTACAATAGAAATATATCAAAAATCACTCTCAGGCAGAAAAAGAAGCCGGATAGTATTAAATATATTCTGTTTAATACAACCGATCAACTCACCATAAATCCACCAATGTTGTCAACCTCAGTTTTTCATTCTTCGGTTTAATATTGAACGTCTTAACTTGAAGAATACAACCCTAAGTGATTCTAAAGAAAATTATGCATCCATTAAGGACTTTCTTCGGCTTAAGTGCCTAAAAGTATGATAGCCAAAATCAGGCGGGGATCTAGTAGTATATGTTTGTAGAGATAGCATTATGCATTTTGACTGCTCTCATATTCGGAAATGGCTTCACAAATTGCTGTTGTCAGACATTTTCTTTTTTTTTCTCATCTCATCATCTCAGGATGTAACATCGCTCTTAATAACGTAAACTACCTTAATATACTCCGAAATAAACATTACACATGTGAAATTCCATTCCATGCGATTCAAAATGCTAATTTGTTTTACTCCATAATGCTCCATAATGCTTGAAAAAATATATATGTTTTTATATTATTTTTTATATAAAGATGTACTTGAAAAGATATATCTTTATACAAAAAATATAATGATAATATCGTGTTGTAACGGTTAAACACATATGCGTATTTGTGTTAATATAAAATCGTCTCTCGAACTAATATAGACAGACATCCGAACAACGATTAGGGTTTTGTTTCTAAAATCATTTTAGGGAGCAAAATTATCGTAAATGACGCAAACAATCATGAAATACTCATAAATAAATGCACAACCGAAATCCCATTCCATTCAAACACATTATTTTAACCTACAGTACTTGAAAAATATGTTTTATTCAATATTTTTATAAATATTTCGTGTCAGTATTATTACTACTAAAGGCACTAATACCGTACACAATATATGCAAATTTTCAGATCATTGTCAAAAATTTCATTTTTTCGTGAAATCGTCTTAGGAAGAAAAATCTAAATATACTACAAAATAAACATTATATGTGAAATTCCACTCCATTTGGTTCAAAAAACTTAATTTTATTTAGTCCATAATATAATACACGAAAAAATATATGTGGTTTCATTCTGGTTATAGATGTCTGAATAACGATTAGGCTTTTGTTTCAAAAATCATTTCAGGGTGCAAAATTTTGTAAATTACGCAAACAATCATGAAATACTCTGAAGTAAATACACATGCGAAATCCCATTCCAGTCGAATATTCTTTTTTAGCAAATAAGATGTTACCCAGGCTGGGGCTGGGAGAGGGGACTAAATATACATATTTAAATAAAATTTTCCTCAGCCTGTTACAAAGACATGAAAAAATCTGTTTTATATTTTTATATACTCAAAAATAAATAAATAAATATGAATGAATAAAATATGTTTTAAAATTTCTGTAAAGATTTTGTTGATGAATTAGCGATAACAAAGGCACTAAAACTGCTTACAATATATGCTAATTTTCAATTCATTTGGTTCTCCCGTTATAGCTTATAGCCATTAAGCCCCATCAAAGGGCTAAAAGAAGAACAACAAGAATCTGCCTTGGTAAAATAGAATTTCGAGGTGTTATATATACCTCGGCTCACTTTCTCACTTGAAAGTTATGGAAATCTTTCTTATCGTATTAAAGTGTATCTATGTGAAATTCCACATCTTAATATTTTTAGGATTTTACATATTTTAATATGAAAATTTTAGAGTCAGGCGGGGCGGAACAAGAAAATTCTTGGATGTGTGAAAAACAATTATTTATCACGTGAAATTTATGGAAATCATATAAAGTTTGCATGTTGATCCCTTTTATTCCAAAAGAAGACTATACGGGAAAAGCAGGCAACGCACCTTGTTGAATCCTTGGTGAATTAGTTTTTCCCAATTACGGGCATAATTTCTAAACCGTTTTGAGACGTTTGGACTCGTTTTTCTCACATCTTGTTCGCCATCGGAAAGCCAATCAGAAACCGATATTATCAAATTTTGAAAAAAAGATCGAGTTACCTAGTGTAAAATTATTTATCGCTTACTCACTCCGTTCTGTGCTGCAACCTGTCGGTGTAGACCGAAGGGATTTTGAAGCCCATCATCTGTGAGCTCATTTTGTGGCAAACTCGTCATGTGTGGATACATAACTTACCTACATTTAGTTTTTGTATTTGGCCAAGAAATAGCTACAATTTTCCTGATATTATTGTTTTTGCAGCTCAGCGATGAGCATCTTACGTTTGTTTTTTCTTAAATTTAATTATTTCTTAATTATTTTTAGTTGCTGTGTGTATAAAACGATGTTACAATGTTTTATGGTGCTATATTATATTTTCGTCTGTAGTCTTCATACTTCTTCGTATAGTGAAAATTTTAAACAATGAAACTTTCAACAACAGCGAATAGGTGTTCAAGTGAATTGATTTAGTTAGAGTAAAATAGAAATTTTTATTTCTTAAAAACAATGCAATTTTTAAACTACTTTTGTTCACTTAATTTAATAGCTTTTAGGTACTGACAAGATCAATTGTATTAACTACTACTAAAAACTGTAAGTGAAAAAGCTCATAAACTGTAAGTGAAACTATATCTCCAGGGAAGATGGAATGGGTATAGTAAACAGCTATTACAACAAATAGAAGAGACGTGGAGAAAAGAGTCAAGATTGAGGCAAGTGGTTGGATTCACTTGTTTGTCTAAGGAAGTTTCTATCAGAACTATCACAAATGTGTCTACAATCTTTAGCACATTTTTGGTAATATATATATATATACAGGGTGTTTCAGGGTTAAATGGCCAAACTGAATATTAAAACTAAGGACTTTAAGACAAGAAAAAAATTTCCTATGAAGGTATGTCCGCAAACGCTTTGTTTAGGAGATATTCACATCAGAAGATTTCATTGTTACGAATTATTTAGGCATAGTAAGTAAATAAAACTTATTTTATTTCTCCAACTATGTACTTTATTTATTAAATGTAAACCATTAACATTCTTCAACAGCAGCAGTAGCAGATCGGCACTGAATATGTGTTATTGTTTCAGAATACTCAATTATCCTCCTTCGTAAAGAATTAAGGTCATTTACTGGCCTTGCATAGACTTTTTGTTTAATGTCACCACAAACAAAAAAATCCAATGGTGTGGTGGTGGAGAGCGAGCAAGCCAAGCCACGGGTCCTGCATGGCCAATCCATTGATTACTGAAACTCGTGCTGGAAATTATACTGACGAATTGCTTGGGGATTTTCATGCAGCCAGATATGATTATTTTTCTGATTGAAGATACCTCTTCTCGTGAAGGTAGCTTTATCTGTCCATAAAATTTCTCCCGAAAAGTGTGGATTGTGATCAGCTTGATTTAAATACCAAACTGAAAAATTTCTTGTTTGCCGTAATAAATTTTGAACCCGTTGATAATATGGGTGACGTCTATCTGCAATGAGAGTTCTCCATACTGTAGTTGGCGATATATAAATCATATATAAATATCATCATCATATATAAATGATGATGATTGACAGCCTTATAATTCTGAGAAAGTCTTAAATAAATGGTCTAGAAAAAATACTGTAACATGGTACATTCAAAATTTTAATCTGGTTCTATATTAATTTTCAAAGTTTAATAACGAAAAAATTATTAACACGTAAGGTTAGTCCTCTAACAAAATATGACAGACAAATAATTCTAGAAACAAGAGTATTCAACTAAAAAAAATGTTAAACTGTTGTTCTAATCTTACCACGTTGATCGAGGCAACATTGGGACAGTGCATTATTCCATTAGAAATGGAAAGAGGAAATCCTATGAGAAAAAAACTAGAATTTTAACTTTAGTATATATTTATTCACAGAATAAAGAAATATCATGACATGGTCATTTCTCTATTATATACAAACGTTTGTGGTTGATGTAATATTTTATCGGCGTGGCCTAGTAACGGATGTAGGATCTATTTTTTTTAGTCCTTTTCCTTGCTCCATCATTGTTCACATCGATTCATCAAACTAATTAATTGTAGTTTAGAAGCATGTATGTGTTGTTACAGTTTGGAATATTAATTGCTATAATATAATTTATGATAATTACTATAACAACCACTTAATTTTACGAAACAAATTCGGTTTTTGTTGGATATAGTCATTTTAAAAATTTCATTCTTTTTGATTAAAGTATTAAACCTCCATTCAACTAAAGTTGAAGTAATAAATAGCATGTTTTTTGTCAATCATGAAGATCGAATTCCTGGGACAGCAGCAGTCAATAAATAATGCCATGGCTCTTAACTTCTCACTCCTGTGTTTTCGGGCTTGACATTTTAGCTAAAACCAGACCGCAAATAACGTCCAGAGGGAAGCGTGATTTGAAAGGTCCCCGACAGCTGTGGAATAAACACGAAATAAATCACTCAATCTATTTCACAGTTTATTTTAAATCCCAAACCTTCGGTGACATAGAATCCAGTGAAGACCGGGAAATATAATCGGAAAACAAAAAAGAAAAACACAGAAGCCAGTAACTATTCTTTATATATATATATATATATATATTTTTTTTTAACGTCACTTCAACTGATGAGGCCATTAGCGACGACTGCTCTTCTTAAATTTCTTGGATTAAGTTTGTCCGTTTTATGTACATCAGAGTCCTCTGCAGTTCATTATCATTTTTGAAAGGTTGGCACGATTCAATTTCCAAATTTGTTTTTACTACTTCTTGCATTCAAATACATGCTTGACGGTAATTTGTACTTTGTTACAGCTTTGGCAGGTTGGTTGGTACTGCCCTAAATATAGGTGGAGATGTGTCAGCTTAGTATGAGCAATTCGTAACCTGCTTATAATACTGCGCTCTTCTGGCGTTAGGCCTTTTGGAGGGATCCCAGCAGTTTTCTTTTCTTTTATTGCGGTTTATTTATTCTTGGTTTATGGTTTAAATATATATATATATATATATATTCGTATATTAATTTAATTCGTAATTCGAAAAAACAGGTCTCTAAATATAAAGGGCTAAACAAAAGTATATACATCATTCAACAGTTCTTTCATTAATTGATTTCTTTACTATTAAAATATCTGTACCACTACAACCCTTGGGGGGTCTTTGGTTCAGTACATGGTTGAACCTATGCTGGTACAAGGACGGTGATTTGTCCTAGTTCACGCTCAACCACCATGTTTTTCCCTAATTATGGGCACTCAATTTATATAGTGTGGGTGAACACCAGGAGAGTGTCCAGATTCTACTGATAACGGATTAAATAAATATTCTGCCATAGCTGGATTTGAACCCGAGACCTTGCACGGCAACTCAACGCTCTACCACTGAGCTACACCCTTACAATTAATAACACAAGGGAACAACATTTTTGTTGCATGAAATATTTAGACTAATATTCTACTTCCTCGAGGTGCTGATTTAAGATCTGAAGTCAGTTTGTTTGTATCAGCTTTACTTTTGGGGTTATAATTATAAACTGTTTTTTAAGATGAAAATATTTTTTATTAAGAAAACTATTAAAAAAATTACCACTACATATCAAAAAATTTTCTTTTGTAAGATTTTCTGGCTTGATTCGGTTCACGGGGGCTGTTTTTAATGCTCCAACAATAGTCCGCCATCATGTGAGCATTCCAGTGACCTTGGTAACGTTCCTCCATAGTTCGAATGTCCTGATGGAACCGTTCCCCTTGTTCTTCACTCAGATCACCAAGATTTTCAGGGAAACGGTCCAAATGGCTGTGGAGGAAGTGTACTTTGATGCTCATATTACAACCAAGCTGCTGGAAGTGTAACAACATTAGTTCAATATGCTCCGCATAGCTTTCTTCCTTTTTGTTTCCCAGAAAATTTTGAGCAGTCCAAACGAATTCATTCCAGGCATTTTTTTCAATATCAGTCATGTAACTAATAAAGTTTTCATCCTCTATCAACCTTCTTATTTGGGGACCATCAAAAATTCCATTTTTAATTTTTTCTTGGCTCAAATTAAAGAACTTCTTAGAGATGTATTTATAGCAATCATCACCCTTGTTCAAAGCTTTGACAAATTGTTTCATAAGCCCTAGTTTGATATGCAAAGGTGGCAGTATTATTCGATCCGTGGGCACAAGGGGCTCATTTATTACATTCAGTTGTCCCGGAACCATAGATTGCCTGGAAGGCCAATCTTTTCTAATCCAGTGCTCAGACCTAGCTCTGCTGTCCCATAAACAAATAAAACATGGATATTTTGTATATCCACCTTGTTGTCCAAGAAGAAAATTCACCATTTTTAGATCAACACTTATCAACCACTTTTGTTCGTTGTATTTGATTCTATCCATTACAGAAGCTACAGTAGCATATTCTTCTTTGACTGTAGTTGAATGTGCAATCGGTATCGAACCCAGCTTATTGCCGTTATGCATAAGTACACATTTCAGGCTACGTTTAGAGGAGTCAATAAATAAACGCCATTCATTTGGATCATACTTCTGTACTCCCATTGCTTTCAATAAACCAGGAACATCTGAACAAAAAGCAAAGTCGTCATCTTTAGAAAAGAATGACAGCAATTCTGCCTCTCGGTTACGATAGTATGAAATTCTTGTTTCTGGGGTTAAAAGATTTCTTTGCTTTAATCGAGAAGCTAGAATCTCCGATGTCTTTTTAGAAAGACCAAGATCTCTGATTAATGCATTGAGGTCTTCCTGATTAAAGAGCTGGGGCTCAGAAGTAAAATCAGGGTAAGAATCACTTGTCCGACTTTCATCACTTGAAGAATAGTTTTGTTTTTCTATATCATGATCATTTTGTACAGATGAAGAAGCTTGGGGTACTGGTGCATCGCCAGAGAACAAGACTGGTCGAGTAACAGATAACAAGTTTGGATAAGACCATTTCGACCGGTTATTTTTATTAATTCCATTAATATCAATCACACAAAAATAACAATCATCTTGATGATTATTAGGTTCCCGCCAAATCATTGGTGTTTGATACTTAAAATGGGGTCTTTTCTTATTTGCCCATAATCTCAAAGACTCAACACATGTTTTACATACCATATGAGGGATCCAGTACTTGTCAAGGATGTCCAAAGCGAATCCAAAGTAATCAAAATATACCTGTGTTATAAACTCTGACACACTTAGCCTACAATTTTTGAATGTATATTCACCACAAATGTTACAGAAATAGTTTGGATCGTTTCTACAGATATTTCTTAACTTGGACATTGTTATTTAACACAAGAGCACAAACTTTTTCACTAAACAACTCAGTTGAATTGAAGTTTGAATGTGACTAGTACAAATATATGTCTATCAGCTGTTTGCCAAAAACAAAAGGTGCTGGAGAAAAACTGAGACTAGATTTGTAATCACCAACCTCTAATTAGTAAACAACAGGCCTAAAACTCCATGCAACAAAAAATTAATAAAAATTTGTTCCCTTGTGTAATACGTCTTCATTCTAATAAATATGCTCCGTCAGCAAAATTATTATTTATGATTTATGATCTATATCTATGTATATATATATTTCTCTACTATTATTGTTGGATCGGTGTATGTTAATAAAAGCTATGGAGGTTACGTTCCTGGGAAAACAAGCTAGATAGAGTGTGCTAGACTTAAATCTCTCGTTAATGAAGCTATACCTTGTTTGTTTTCGTTAATTAAGTAATAGCAATAACGGTTTCTGCCTAAACCTATAGATGTTATTGTTCAAACAGCGTCGTAAGTCCTGGAAATATGAACAGTTTAAGTGGTTCCGGTGGTTCGACGTACAAATCAAACAGCGCTGTGTAAACAATGTCCTACCAAATATCGCTCTATCGACATTCTTGTCGACCTTAATTCGAGAAATGCCCAAATTCATCAGGACTGAAATTTAGTTTAGAAATTTAATATTAAAACAATTGCATAAAATAGTGTTAGTATAAGTCGTAATCATGCTGACTTTCTTATATTTCATTTGGTTATTGAGAAGTGTGATAAAGTACTAAACAAAACATTAATTGTAGTCTATTGATTTATTCATGAGCTTAATCTTTTAAACCCCAAGAATAAAGTTTTATCTAACCTCTCGTAATTGTCATTTATAATTGTTAATTCATTTAACGCCACATTATACTGATATGGCTAATCCAGAAAAGCCATAGTGGGAATCCTACATTTTTCCTATTCGTGTATTAGTAGGATTGGGATCCTTAACGAATACCTGTCACCAAACATGCTCGGAAACCCTAGTTTATGTATTTTCTAAAGGACGGCTTAATCGAGGATTTTTTACACCTTTTAAAAAATCCAATCACTACCGGTCGGACTGCAAACCGATAATTTTAAACATAGAAAGTTGTTTTTTTAAAAATGTTTTGTTTTATTTTATTTTAAACTATATACAAATTTTAAAACATTGGTGGGATAATTCTTTACAATGAAAATGAGTTAACTTGCAATGTTTACAGGTTAATATGTTTTTGTTGTTGGTAAAATTTAAGAAAGCAACAGAAAAAAGAAGTACATAGGATTTAATTGATTCAAAATTTATATATAACATATTACAAAATGCATTTTATTTATAATAGTATGTGTTTTGTTCGTTTGTGTCTGTATTTTGGTCTTGTTGTTTTTGTATAATTTCTTATTTCTTGTATGAGTGTGTTGTCTGAAAGTTGGCGTGAGGTGAAGAATCTGACGGTTTGTTGGTGTATGAATTCGTGAATTGTTGGGATGTCCAGTTCTTTGTGCATTGTGGTGCTTTGAGTACATATTGGAACGTTTTTTATGATTCTTAAACATTTGTTTTTGGAAGATCTGTATTTTGTTGATGTGTGTTTTGCTAGCAGTTAAGACAAGACTGATGATCGTATAGTCGTTAAGATCAAGCTGGCCATTGTAACAGCTATTAATATGTAAATATTATATATAGAGGTTCAAGATGGCAATATAGTCAGTGTCAACCCAGTTATCGTGCGAGTCATTTCATCCTCAATTTTCCTTTTTTTTTATGGCTTGTTCCTGGATGTATATAAGTTAGCCAAACTCCAGACTGGGCATGCGTAAGTTATCATGGGCCTAATGACTCCCTTATATAATATTTTCTTATTTTTTTTTCTGATAATTTTGACTTTATGTTGAAGTACGGATACATTTTATATAATATTCAGTTTATTATTGATATGATTGCTGAATAATAGTTTGCGGTCTAAAGAAATTCCTAAATATTTAGTATATATACATATATTTATTATTTAACTTAGGCTAACATGTAGACCAAAGGTTTCCGTAAGCTTCATTTTAACAAACATTAAACACATGTTTTATGTTTTTCATTCTTATAATTCCACATCTGAGTAAAAATATATTTATTTCCATTGTAAAGCTATAAGTGAAAATATAATGTTAACAAATTATTGAAGGAATAAGTAAAATCTTCTAAAAATAAAATTCATATTGTATTTAATAATCTTCAAAACTTATCTGTTTATTAGCTCATTATCATTAATAGACTGTCTATCATAAACTATTTTAAGAATTCCAGCACGTCCAGATATTCTTGATATATTTGTTTCCTCACAGATTTCCTGCAATCAAACAACTATAAAATCCCTGGATGACCTTTCCTCTGATCACAGTCCAGTTCTACTTCAAGTACATTCAGTTCCCATTCCTAAGCCCTCTCATCCCAGACTGATTACCGGACGAGTAGACTGGGATAAATTTCGATCTAATCTGGAAAATAATTTAAACCTCAAAATTCCGCTTAAAACAAAAGGAGACATCAATTCTGCAATAGACAAACTTACAGAATCAATACAAACCAATATAATTGATAGCTCCTTACCAAGGAAAAACCATTATCAACAGAATAACTGGCCACTTCATATTCTCGAGTTATTAAAAGAAAAACGACGGGCAAGAGCGAAGTGGCACCGCACCAGTTATCCATCGGACAAGAGTCATTATACCAAACTGACAAACAAACTAAAATCAGAGATCAGAACATTCAAAATTCAAAATTTGTGTTACCGTACAGAAAATCTCAGTACTACTGACAAATCCTTATGGAATACCACTAGAAAACTCCTAAAATATAAAAATTTCAACCATCCACTTTTAACCGAATCCCAAACCTGGTCAAGATCTGATGAAGAAAAATCACAAATTTTCGGCCAGCACCTATTCAACACATTTAACCCTCACCCAGATATCCTTAATCCTACCCAGTCTGAATGCATTGAAGCAGAGTTAAGTATTCCTCTTCAGTTGTCTCCTCCTCCTAAAGCATTCCATCCTTCAGAAATATCAAACATTATTCACAGATCACCCGCCAACAAAGCCCCTGGGTACGACCTAATCACATCCTATATTCTAAAACGCCTTCCTCGGAAAGCGATCCTACTCCTTACATATATATACAATGCCGTATTGCGTACCACATACTTTCCTGATTCCTGGAAATTATCCATAGTTAAGATGATACCAAAACCTAAAAAACCACCAGAACTTCCATCTTCTTACCGTCCTATATCTCTCCTGCCCATAATGGGTAAAATGCTTGAAAAACTCATTCTGAAACGTCTACATCCTATAATAGAATCCAACCAAATAATCCCAGATCACCAATTTGGTTTCAGAACATCGCACTCCACAATCCAGCAATGCCATCGAGTGGTGGACGTTGTCTCATCCGCATTAGAGCGCGGAATGTACTGCACGGGAGCTTTTCTCGATGTAGAGCAGGCTTTTGATCGAGTTTGGTATCCGGGACTGTTGTACAAACTCCGTAAATTCTTACCTTCTACTTACTTCCTTATTATCAGTTCCTACCTCAGTAATAGAACCTTTAAAGTTAACCATAATTTTTCCTACTCTTGCCTCTTTACCCAGTTAGCTGGTGTTCCTCAAGGTAGTATCCTGGGTCCCATCCTATACACAATATATACAGCTGACATCCCAACCTATCCAAGCACTGTCCTCACTACGTACGCTGATGACACATGTGTGTTATCAGTAAATAACGATCCATTTGTTGCATCCCAATATCTTCAATCCCATATCTCAAACCTTCAAGAATGGTGTCAAAATTGGAGAATTAAAATAAATCCTAACAAATCCCACCAAATTACCTTCACTCTTCGTCGTAAACCTACGAATTCCTGCCCTACTGTATCCTTTAATAACACTCCACTGATCCCTGTCGAACAGATACGTTACCTAGGACTCCATCTGGACAAACGTCTCACTTGGAATCCTCATACAAGACTGAAAAGACAAGAAACTGCTCGACGATTTCGCCTACTTCAACATTTACTGGACAAACGTTCAAAGCTACCAATTAATTACAAAAGACTCATTTACATGACAGTTATCAGACCTATTTGGACATACGGAGTTGAGCTTTGGGGCTCTACTAAACCATCCAATTCATCTCGCATCCAATCCTTACAATCCAAAATCCTTCGTAAAATCCTCAATGCTCCTTATTATGTCACAAACAAACTCATCCATCATGATCTTAATATCCCATATGTTGCTGATTTGGCCCAAACTAGATACCTATCCTTCCATGAAAAGCTCCATACACACTTGAATCCGCTAGTCTCTCGACTTGCTTCCCATACTATTCCTGATAACCCTCCGAGGCGTCTGAAAAGAAGATGGCCTCGAGACCTTCTACTATAAAACTTCATTGGAGTGCTATCAATGGATAGTTTCTCCACAAGTGATTTTTTTGTTCATGTCCTTTGTTCATACAGCCAATTTACTTGATGTAATGTTATTACAGTTGTAAATATCAATAAAAAAAAAAATAAATAAAAAAAAAAGAATTCCAGCAGTATGAACCCAACAAGGATAAGGATGAAATATAAACTATTTCCCACCTTATTTATATTGCATTCTGAGCACATGTTTTCCTTATTACTACATAGTTCAGGATCAAATATTCGTCTTTTTCCTGAGAAGCACATTTTAAGTTATTAATTTGAAAACTTAGTTTAGTTATTTAATTCCTGATAAATAACAATGAATAAGATTATAAAACTTTTATAAAATAACTTTGTTATATATAACAATTATTTAAGAGGTACAACATTTTATTTACTTAATACTGGCCTGCTTGAACCTGATACATTTTCCTTATTTATTCGTTTTTTTTTATAATCTCCCCCTATTGCATTTTTTCATCTAAATTAGTTCTAATATTAATTTAGTATTTTAATAATAACCTAGCCATTATTTATACCATGTTCTTTAATGCTTAATTACTTTTCATAAGTAAAAATACAATGTTTAACGCTTTAAAGAGTTGAGCGTGATCTCAGATAAATCCGTACAGTCTCTCTCACGTACTGAACCCAATACCCTTAATGGCTTGTAGTGGTACTGTTATTTCTAACTCACATTCTTGAGTTTCCACCAATTCGACATCAGTAGTATATTCACATAAAATCACGTTAGAACAAACCTTAATCATACACTTAAAAGTGAAACATCAATAGCTGTAATTCCTTAAGATTAACGCCATTGAATTATGATATCATACCGAATAGATTAAGCATTGTTGAGAGGATTTAAGGATTAGTCATATGATTTTTTAATGCCTACTGAATACGGAATATTCCTTTGTATTTCGTCCCTCTTTAGCCTATATACACTTTTCTATTTTTTTTAATTGAATTTTTGATGGCAAATACCTCACTTTTTTTACTAACACTAGAAAAGTAATATAAACCTGTTTTGTTCAAATCGAATGTCGGAAAACCGTACACTGCATTATTTTAAATTAAATCAAATCTATGCCAAATTTAAAAAAAAAAAATTATGTTGGTAGTTTTTGTTAAGGATGCGACAAACTAAAACTACTTGAAATTGGAAGAAACATAATTAAACGAAAGATAATACTGCTATAAATAATGAATAATACTGCCAAAACACATATGAAAAGAATTGATCGAAACCATATGAAACATTTTTTATATGAATGTATTATTCCTCCATTTGGTACATATTCCACAGTAACCAGCTTCGTATGTAGTTAAAGCCTTATCACTTTACGTCAATTCAGTGTCAAGATTATGTGTGTATCGGCAGCGTTCCCCACACTATTTCTTCTCAGTAAATAAGTAAAAAACAATAGCCTGGGATATTTACCCAAGCTAATATGCACTTATTTTAGTAATATAATCTGGGATAATTTCGTCTTCCTTTGATTATAATGGAAGTTATATTGGCCATCTCATATAGCAGGGAAATAATCATTAGAATACCATTACAAATTAATCATTTTGAATCAACCATTACCGGCTCTTAGACATTCAACAATAAGCTGTCAATTTCAAACCAATTTTTTTTTTAAACCATCCCAATTTTATAAGCATCGTTTATTTATTTAGTTTAGATTACAATACAGTAAAAAAGTAACGTAGCGTCCCTTAATGGGACTCTAACTACCCCTACCACCAAGCTGTCAACCTTCGGAATAAGTACACCACTCAATGTTGTGTCACACAAGAAATTAGTGAGAAAATTTTGAAAAAGTAATCAACAAAAAAAAAAGTATTCTTATCATTCATTTCATCAGTATTCATCATTCATGATCTTAATTATTTAAGCACTAAGAATAAAGTTTCATTTGTGTTTATTTGTTCATTTAACGTCACTTTATACTGCCATGGCTAATCAGCCAATTCTACAAATGGAATTCTAAATTTTTCCTAACCAGCAATAATTAGGATACGGACCTTCAAAGAGTCCCTGCCACCACACAGGTCCGGGACCGTCACTTTACGATCCCTCCGAAGGACTATATACCTAAGGATATTCAACTCCCTTTAAGAAATCCTATGGCAATGTGTGAAACCGCAAACTTCGGCATATTGAATTGTTATTCTTTCCAGTATACCACAGATGATGGACGATTTGGTAATGACCATTGTATGTGTGTTCATTTGCTTAAAACTTCTTTATGCTGCTATGGCTATTCGGACGACATTACAGTGGGAGTCCTAAATTTTGCCTATCCAGATAGGGGCCTTGTAATCATGATAGAAGTCTTTAAGAATTACTTTACAAGCTCAGGACCCTTGAATCCGAAGGATAGCATATTGGAACATTTTTTTACTCATTTTTGAAAAATTCTAGACTAGGTTAAGTTCCCGCTATCTTGAGCACAGTAGCTTGTTAAACTAACCAATACCACGTTTAGTTAATTAGTACCACGTGTCACCCTCATAGTGTCTCGTTGGAAATAAATGAAGTAATTATGCCAGGATTGAATTAGGTGAAGGACCAATAGCGAAAATTCGAAGTCGAAATTCCAGTGAAAGAGGATAGCGCACTGAATAAAATGCCCCTGAATAGATTAAGGATTGTAGAGAGGATTTAAGGATCGGTCATCTGATCCTATAATGCCTACTGAATACGGGGTATGTCATTGTCCTTGGCCCCAGCTGATCATAAAGGATAACAGGCCGAGGGAGTGCGCTAAGTTATTGCTCCGATTTGTTTTTTGCTTTACTATATTGTCGAGGGGAGAAATGGAGGGAGTGGGAGGAACCCAGTCGGGATTAGCCGCGGCCAGAGGACTGCCTGGGGTCCACGTCCCAAATAGCATCCAATCATTCAACTCCAACATAAAAATGCTTCAGTACTCCAAGGGAGAGTAAGAATTTTTCATTTTATATATGTACCATTTCTTATATTTTAGTGTCTAACCCATTACCCACTACTTATATTTAAATTTTATCACCATTAATTTTTTATATAAACATACACGGATATGTAATGGATATATAATTATACAGGGAGAGGTGTGGCTTAGTGGTAGAGCGCTGAATTGCCGTGCCGAGGGTCATGGGTTTTTATCCCGCGTGCTGGCAGATTTTTATTTAATCAGCCTCTTTCCGGCAGCTGAGCGTGATCTAGGACTAATCACCTTGCACAATCGTTGTCTAAGAAACAGTTCAATCTCTACCGAGTACTAAACCCAAGACACTCCGTGGGTTGTAGCGGTACGGATTATTTTTATAACTATATGCATATAAATTTCGGATACTTGTGTAACTTGAGATAAATTGTGTTTAACCTTGTCAGCATGTACGTTTGCACTCGCAGTAAGTACTTCATTGTGCACATCTCATACTTCTATTACGAATATATTTTTTAAAATTTATTTATTGGAATTTATAACTGTGATTAATTAATACATCCAGAAAATATTGAAAATAACACATAACGGAATAGCTTTAAAGCAAATTGAAAAACTACCATCAGGGATAGTATTGAAATAACAGCTAACCTCATTATTTCATATTCTGTTCTTCTTCAATCCCGTAGCTAACGTAATCATCTGTCTCACATATAGTTATGCGTAATATTTTAATTATAATTTAATGTAATTTTTACTGTTGGTATTGGTAATTTCAATAGGCGCATATTTGTGCTTGTAGTCACCACCGATTTCTTTTGCTGGACACATATATGCATCCATAGCACTTTAAGGGTTAATAATATTTATCTATAAAAAACCGTAGTATAATGCCTGTCAACAATGAGTTTGAGGTGAGAAAGCTCATTGGTTTTCCTCAATAGTTATTTGTTGTCTTAAGTAGTTATCAGATGGACGAGGCTATTTGGGATGAATCGGTCTGCAATGAGAAGGGGATTAGCAAAGGGACAGTTTTCCATTATCAGAACAGGGACGGAAGAATGGTTGACTGGAGAACTGGAGGATAATGGGACGTGGGCAAAGGGTCCGACTGTTTTACGGTTTGAACCCTCCTGCAAAGAGACCTCCTACAAAGGGTTGCCTAAAATCCTGGGCTAATCAAGTTAGCTAGGGAACTGGGACCTAAAGGGTGCCAATACTCTTTCCCGGGTTGAGCTTCTCTCTCATCTACCTTTGTATGCTCCATTCTACCGGGCCAAGATTACTCCTTTTGACCAGTGAGCGGAGAGGTCACAAATCGCTGAAGGAAAAACATTTTAAATTGGGTTTGAGACCTATAAAAAAAAAAGGAAATAAGTTCAATATTTTTGTTTTAACACGCTTTCCTGTATGTACGTATGTGTGTAACGGAATCTTCTAATTTTCGTCCGCTTCAAAAGATCGAATTAAATTGAACTTTCTTGATTGAACACTTCTCAAGGACCGATGACAATACAATAATTTAATAAGTTTTTCTTAATCTCCAATCTCAAGATTTTTTTAATCTGTGAAGGTTACATTGATATGAATTTAAAAAATCTCGTATTAATCTTTTTACTAAATCCTAATAAAGTTCTACGTGCTATAAATATTACGCGTCGGTGTTCATCCCGAAATTTGAAAAAATAAAAACAATTTTTTATAATTATTGGTCATTTTTTATGAGTTATAAATATTTTTATTTTTTAAAGAGAAAAATAAAAACAATTTTCTTCCCACTGTTTATAACGCCGATGCTAAACCCTCACAACAGCTGAGTGTTGCAGGTACTGTTCCCTCCAACTTTCACTTAAAACAACTTTCAATAGAACATTCAGAACAGTATGGTGAATAAATTTCAACAGATTTTTGGGAAGAGGCCATAAATAAAGAATAAATTAAGGCTAAATAAAGAAATATAATGTCTAGAATATTTCCATTGTAATGAACATCTCCACTAGTTGTCCTTGTATAAAAGTAATATTAATATATTTAAATATTTTATTTGAAAAGAAAAGGTATGACCAGGACCGGGACGTGGTATGACCCGTCCCTGTCCTGGTCATATCATTTCTTTTCAAATAAAATATTAAAAAAATTATAACATCTAACAATAAAATAAAAGAAATAATATCAATTCACATTATCAAAAACTTATTTATTATATATTAATATTCCGTTTATTTTAATTTCGATAATGCTAATTGGGTTTGAATTCAGTAACTTCAATAGACATTTTTAAAATTATGTCTTGAAGAGGTTTTGATCGGTGGTAGGTTGTTCTATTCTATTCCGGCCTTTTTAGTGGGAAGTGAGCCTCACCGCTATAAAGAGTTATTAAAAATGTTATATTAATGCTCCCGAAAAAAAGATTCCGACCAGTCAACTCTCTTTTGAAATTTCTTTTCATGAAAAATTAATAAAGTAATCATAAAAGGCCTAATTTGGTGCCTCTCAGCATTTATTTAAATAATTAAACTTTTATCACTCATGGGAATTTAGTTTTTAAAATTAAAAACTAAATTATATTTCTGAATAGCATATATATTTGTATGAAAAAATTGTATTTTACATCATAAGAAATTAAATGGTGGATGCTGTAAAGTCTATATATCAAAACCCAAAAGGTATCATTAGACTGAATGGGAAGGAGTCTGGGCACTTTGATATGGCAAAAGGAGTAAAGCAGGGTGACAGCTTAAGCCCGTTGCTATTTATACTTTATATGGATGAAATAGCAGCAATATGCAAAAGACGAACTGAAAGGACGTTTCTGGGCCGAAGAAACCTCCTGCCTGTAGTGATTCAGCTTCTGCTTTATGCAGATGACATTGTCCTCATTGCAGACTCCACAGAAAAGTTGCAGCAAGCCATGAATGAATGGGATGAAGAGCTCCGTAGGAAAGGCATGCAGATCAATACCGGCAAGAGCAAGATCTTGCAAGTAGGAAGGGTACAGGAATAAATCCATATATACTGCAACGCAGGAGAGATGGAAGCGGTCACGGACTTCACCTACCTCGGGGCAGTAATGAACGGTACTGGAAAATTAGACTTTGAAATATCTAATAGGATAGAAAAAGCAAACTCGGTCTACTACCAGATCTGTAATGCTGTTGTTGGGAAGCGAGAAGTAGGCAGAAAAGTGAAGCTCAACATCTTCAAGTCGGTATATCTACCTGTGCTCCTGTATGGTGCTGAAAGTTGGATATTAACGGACAGGCTGGAGAGTAGAATCACGGCTGCAGAGATGAAATTTTTTCGAAGAATCTCAGGAAAAACAAGAAGAGATTGTATCCGCAATGAAACGATCAGGGAGGAACTCAGGATCGTGGCAATGAAGGAGATGCTCGAGGCCCGCCAATTAAAATGGTTTGGGCATGTTCTGAGGATGGAGGACTGCAGGGACCCATTGAAGACGATGGACTACATCCCTGAAGGTAAAAGACCACGGGGACGCCCTAGAATGTCCTATCTGGAATATGTCGAGCGGTTGTGCAGGAAAAGAGGCAAAAATATCCGCCAGGCGAGGAACCTAGCTAAGAATAGGAAAGAGTGGCAGTCCTGGTTAAACGCTCCCCTACGCTGAGAGGCACCATAAGGGTGATGCGAAAGAAGAAGAAGAAATTAAATTTCACAATGTCGATTATCAGTCAATGGTTATTATTATTTAAAATCCTTAATTGATATTACAAGGGATGCTGTGAAATAGATCTGTGGGAATTTCATAGGTCCTTCAGTTAAAACCTTTTAAATTTAGAGAAATAGTTGTATTATATAATTCTTTCTGTTTATTTCATGAGGTTTATTTAATTCTCTTATGTCATTAAAATAATTATAAAATTTAGGGCGTGAGTCATCAAAGGTTCAAATATCAAAAATTAGGGTCACCTGATGTGAGCTATGTTTATGTTTTTAACTGTAAAACGTTTCTCTAATATGTGAATTATTATTTTTTTATAGATTTACTATTTTCTGTTTTTTTTTTCTTTTTTCTTTTTTATACGAAGATATTTCTCTACGCCTTCTATGAAGTTTATAGAAAAAAAATTAAAAGTTTAAGAAAAAAAAAGAGTTCAAATTAGCTGAAAAAATGCAGATATTTTTAATAACTTTTATGGTAGAAGACATTGAAATATTGTTCGAAATTGCCCTGACCCTAAATAGATGCAAAGGCACTACAGATTTGTTTTATTCTTTTATATTGTAACAACATAAATTTTACTCATTTAAATAGATGAGTAATGCTTGAAAATAACGTTCTGTTAATATACAATCAGGTACAAAAGAAATACTATAATAATTGATTATTAATTGCACCTTGAATTTTTAACCAACCAATAGAGCTGGCATGAGTGAAAAGTATTCAGTCCACAGATATGGTAAGAGCTCATTGCATGCTATCTCTCTGGATCGCATCGGCACTTTAAGGGTTGAAAGTATTTCTGAGCTTTATATCTATAGCCCCGGTGATTATGTAGTTAAGTCGGATTTTGTGCAGAGAGCGTTAACTGCTTTCAGACAACCTGAATCACATCATTTTCTTAGTTCTTGGATTAAAATGTAATTGTAATATAAACAATAAATGCCTTACTTAGCCCTTTATTAACTTCAAAAATAACTCGATTCCCCTTACTTAAGTACAAGAAACTCCTTTTGAAGAAAATTAAACTTAACGACTTATTCACCTGAAGTTATATAAGATTTGTTTTGGCTAACCCCATTAAGTTTTTTTTTTCCTATCTGGTATGTTTATAGTATGTACTAGTATGTTTCCTCACACTCATATTGCTGACAGATCGAAAACTCATTTTAGTCCAACCTTAAATTAAACAGGCTATGGGTTCTTAATTAGAAACATTTGCTAACTTTAAAATAAACTGTAGCAACTATCATAACCTTTTCCTGTCGCTTCAGCCTTTACTAATAATTAATACTGAACTTTATGCTTATTTTTCCCTTTGCAATTACAATTGACAAAGGTCAAAGGACAAAGGACAAAGGTGAACAAGGAACCCATGACTTCATTTTTTTTTTTATATATAAGAAAAGTGTGAAAGACAAACTAGCCCAAAAATGTTTAGCCTTTCGTCTCTTAAGTTATTATATGTCAAATTGGATGCTATTGTTTGGGTTTTAAGCCTAATACACGTGGAAAAAATATATATTCATAAATAACACTAGCTGTCCCGGCATAATGCCCTGCTGCTAACAGATTACATAAAAAGTGTGACAGCGAGTCGCATTTGAACCCAATACCTTCGGCGTGGCAACTCATTATGCTCTACCACTGAGACACTATTTACGCTGTTAAAATTAATTAATTTAAATATGTACTGTAAAATTAAATTGAGCAATCTTTCCTCCTCCATTTTTCTGAGGATACCTTGCCATTCTAACCTCTATTTCATTTTACTTATTTTAAAAAAATTTAAAAAAAAGCAAGGCTTTTAGTTTTCAGTGAATATACAACTTTGTTTTTAGAAATATTTTAAAGTTATTTAACTAAGTAAAATTTATTTGAATCACTCACTTGTTGTGCTATTCTAAATAATGGCGCTTGCAAGCGCTTACCGATTGGGGAGGTTTTGATAACATTCTCTTAACAGTATTGACTCCCCCAGGTCCGGTCACTTCCAGCTTGACGAGATTATGAGCCCATCTCGCGAGTTGAACGACTCATTCCTGAATGTCCTCGCTCCGAATGGCTGTGCACGCTTGAGCGCACTCCATCTCAGCACGCCCCGGGCCACCCCGCCCCGCTCCTCCAAGGCACCGCGAAGATGGCGCCGATCCGGAAATGATTGGCTGGCGGTTAACTGCTTCATCTCGATTGGCCTCTAGCTATATCTGCCAACCTACTTAGCATGGCCAGGAGAGGAAGTAGAGGTCAAACGACTTGGCGGTTCCAGAAGGACTCGGATATATTTGGTCCTCTTCGGTGATGGGAAGGAGTCAAGGAAGTTCAATTTTCGAATATTGACGTAGTTTCGTACATGAAACAACAGGAACTGGATATATTGTTACGGGCTATTGGGTATTAAAATGAATTAAACAATTCCTTAATTAAGGATGCTAATATTTATTAACAAAAAGGATACAATTAAACTATTAACAATTAAATTATTAAACTAATATGAATTTGTAATAACAATATTCTAAATATTTATTATCTAGGCCTAACTCCTATTTAATTATTACAATAATATTAGTTATTACTAATTCTAGATAGCTTAACTAGTTACAATAGTTTCTATGAATATATTACACTACAATTTAAAACTAATATTTAGCACTTACAGTTCACTAGTCCACCGACCGTAAGATTCTCCAAGTATCACAAACTGACACACAGTATCAAACAGAAACAGTTTATTACACTCGCGAAACTGTTACAGTTCACTGATACACTTATTACACTGGCCGGTTCAACACTGACTAGTTTATCACACTGACACTCACTTCTTACACTCATACGCACTTATTACGAGATCATCACAGTGCTTCCTGGTCTACTCTCAGACTAAGACTGACAGGCTCGAGGTGAGGGAAGTATTTAAATAGGCAAGGCCAAACATTCTAGAACACGGAGGGACCAGACAATTCTGGACTCTTCTTAATCCTTTTCCGACAAAAGGAGACGATCTAGAACAGTCCTAATCCTATTTTAACTTCTCCCGCCGACGGATTTAAGCCGCTAATCCCCTTGCTTCCGTCCTCCTGCCGGCGACCGTAACAATATCCAACAGAAAGATTGAGTTGAAATATAAGTCGACTCGAACATGTTTTTAATTTATTTTATGAATGCATTGGTTTGCCAAAATATGTTTGCTCATATGTGCTGCTAAGACTTATCAGACAATGGTACAGTAGGAGCCCTAAATTTTGCCTATCCATGTTTAATCAGGATAGGGATCTAACGAATACCTGGTATAATACAGACTCTAGGCACCCGTTTTACGTCCCTTCCGAAGGAAGGCATAATCAACGATTTTTTACTCTCTTTAAAAAAAACTTAGGGCCATCTGCCGGCCACGATCCCGCGATCATGGCACGGTAGGTTGTTTTGCTAACCACTACACTACCTAGGCCGCCCAAGATATGTAACATTCTACTGTCAGCATCGTTATCCATATTTTCGTTTTGATCTGTTGAAATTATTTTTATTTTTTACAAATTTCTTGTTCAGTAACATTTCAGTTAGTATAACTGTCCTTTAAAAATGTAATTCTACTATATGATAAATTTAGAGTAATTTTTATCTATAATCTATAATTTTATTGTAAAAAAATGACGCTTTTTTCCACAGGCAATGATTTCTTCTGTGACTGTCGATTGAGCTGGCTTCATAACCTGTTTAACATGACCAACCTATCAGAACAAACACGACAAGCTATCGATGAGCTAACTTGCATAATGGAAGAGGTAATTGAACTCACAACAATATTTAATATACATTATAATAATATTTAAATCTAGCATATATTTATTTTATTTATCCATCCAACATCACCTATCAGTGGGTACATTCACATACAGTAAGAAAGATAGGAGAATACTAGTGTGGTTTTATTAGGTCAACCAAACGATCTCGTAAGCGATACTCAGAGGAACGGAGGTGACGAATTGGCCCATTCTGGGTTGTTGAGTCAGTGATGATGATGATTATAAATAATAAATCAAACTAAAATATAGTTTATTCATAGCATACGTGGCATCAGACTAATACTAATGTTCAAATTAGTAGAATGAGTAACAATTTATGAGCTATCTAGTCTGAAATATATTTAGATATACGAAATGTCTAGTGTGGAAATAAAAATAGGTCTAATACATCAAATACATAGATAAAATGTTTCACAATTCAAATTTCATTTTGAATTATATTAAATCCTCATAGAAGACTGAAAAGACAAGAAACTGCTCGACGTTTTCATCTGCTTTAACATTTACTGGACATGTCGCTTTAAGCTCGCAAATAATTACATTAGACTCATTTACGTGACAGTTATCAGACCTCTTTGGACATACGGAGTTGAGCTTTGGGGCTTTACTAAACATTCCAATTCATCTCGTATCCAATCCTTACAATCCAAAATCCTTCGTAAAATCCTCAATGCTCCTTATTATGTCACAAACAAACTCATCCTATATCTTAATATCGCATATGTTGCTGATTTGGTCCAAACAAGATACCTATCCTTCCATACACACTTGAATCCACTAGTCTCTCAACTTGCTTCCCATGCTATTCCTGATAACCCTCCGAGGTGACTGAAAAGAAGATGGCCTCGAGACCTTCTACTATATGGAGTGCTACCGATGGGTAGTTTCTCCACAAGTGTTTTTTTTTTTCATTTCATTTGTTCATATTAGCAGATTTACTTACTACTCTCTTAAGTGATATAAAAGGGATTCGAACTAACAACATTCCAAACTGGAGGCTCTGGGACTTAGTTCTCTTTCTTCTCTGTTTTCTTGGTTCTCAATCATCATAACCAATTTTATAAAATTTTAAATCCATCTTCTCCTAAACATACCTTAAAGCACCATAGTATGTATGCATTTCAGTCTTTGGACGCATCAACATTTATAATCACTTGGCCCATTAACTATACCAAGGAATGAAAAGCAGAGGTTGGCATCCAATGTGTATTGCAAACACTTCTAAGCCAATGCAGGAAGCAACAAGGTCCCTGTACTAGAGGAGCGGCATTTCAGATTTAGAAGAATATTTGTTTGGATCCGATTATCTCAAGAAGGGTGGAATTATTTCTATTACCTTTTTGGAATCGGTCCCGTAAAGTCAAAAAAACGTTTTGTTGTTTTGCTTTTCGCTACATTGAAAACCTGTTACATTCTTTTATCAATCGCTGCAATTCGGTTAGTAAGGATTATATCTTAGAGAACAACTGTTGTTGAGCTTTCAGAGCTATCAACGAACCTATTGGTCACCGAATAAAATGTTGATTGAAGATATTCATAAGCCAAATGGAAGAACTTTTTTTTTGTAATTAGGTTCGTAAGCTGTATAATCTTTTTTCCCCAATAATTACAGCACACTAATCAACAATGCTTGTTCTTAAAACTCTTAGTGGCTATCAAAACTTTCAACGTAATAATCTCCTTATCAATAAGACTATAAATGAAAATATTTCGACATGGTTTTCACTTGTTGGTTTTCGTTAAACAAAGTATCAAGTATCAAAGTACAAAGTATCAAAAAGTATCGATAAAACTCGTTAGCGGACTTCCGATTAGATTTTTTAATCCTTTAGGCCCGTGAATGTTTTCATTCGAAATATTTATCGATTATCAGTTGTTCTGTTGAGATTTCCGTTTGTCTCTCTAAAGTTTCTATTATTTATCTTTGCTGACCGAAGTGTCATAATAAAAAAATTGCAGTGTATCAAAATGGAGTTTTGTCTTGCTTCGTAATACAAAAAGTGTTTACAAAAATGGACACTTCTCAATAGACAATACTCATGAAAACCAGACTATAAACAAACTTGTGAATCACTGAACGCAATTCTAACCAATTTGGACGCTAATTCTCTCGATTTACATTTTTTTTATATTAAGTGGCGCAACAACTCATCGCTGAGTCAGGGCCTCCTTTATCAGCCTTCGCCTTGTGCCCCTGTCATATCATCCACTCCGGCACTCCGAGCATCCTGGGCAATCCTATCTCGCCACTGCATTCTGGGTATTCCTTTACGTTTGGGCCCATGAACTTCTGTGAGATGAGTTTTCTTTGTGATGGAGTCTTCTCCCCAGTCCAGTCTCCCCTTTATTTTCTGAGTCGGTTAAATCTAGTTAGACTAAAATCCTTGAAGACCCGTTGGCATACGGTTCCTGATTGGTTCTCCGCCGAAATGCTTGGTCCTGCCATAAATCAATCGAAGGATCCTCTTTCGTGAATTAGCAGAGAAGATTCATTTGATTTCCTCAGTGTCCACATCTTAGGTCTGGGCGAACTAAGGTTTTATAGAGCTATATCTTCGTTGTTCTCAAAAAAAGTTCACTGCGGAAATGCTTACGTACGTACATAGAAATACCTGCTTGACTTGCTGATACGAGACCTGATTTCCCTACATATCTTTAACTACATCCACTTGGCAACCAAGGTCAATCTATAATCCACAAAATCGTAAACTTTCTCAAAGATTGACCACATATTTTTTCTTGCTTTTACTTATGATCGTCCCATGGTATCATTCATGACAGCGTATCCTAGCAATTGTACAGTTCGGTTAAAGATTGTACCGCCAACTTGAATATTTGAGCTCCTTATGACTTTCTCAAGGACAATAATAAAAAGAAGGCAGGCTAACGCACCTCCCTGGAGAACACCCCTATCCATCAACAATTGATTCAACTAGATTTATTCAGAACATTAATTCAGCTGTAGAAATACGAGATTATATTTTCCTCAAAACAGATTATGGTAGGATTAATTAAAAAACATGATGAGCAAGATCCTAACCTGGGTTTTTTATGTTCTTATTCCATCCTTGGCTTCTATTAAAACAAGTTATTGTTATGGTACTATAAGTGTTATATTTCAAAATCTCAATAATTAACCTCTGTTATAAAAATAATTTTAAAAACAAATTGTCTCTTGTCTTTTCGCCAATTTATATAAAACCTCAGTAAACATTTTACTATATCAATTAGTATCTCACATATCAAAACTGGTATATAATAATTTTGTTCTCCATGATCCTCAACATCTCTATTATGTTTTAGAATCATGTTTCATTAGCCATTAACTGGTACTATGTATTTGATGTATAATGGAAGATGATTCTAGTATATTTTTTTTTATTCTATGAGAGGGCAACTCGAGCATTGCAAATTAATTTGTTTTATTTTATAATTAAGTATGCTGGGTATATTTATTTTTAATATATTTATATATTCTAACGTGTATAATCACTTACATAAATATCAATAATTTTCATTTTGCTGATACAATTATATATCTATCTACAGGAACAAGAGATGCATATGGCATTAGCTGGTTCCCCTCCTGAAGATACCACTAACAGTAACGATGATTACGATGAACACAAGGGAGCAGTAAACAAGGAAGGGATGGCTCACTTCTTGTCAATTCCAAAAGAAACCCTTCCCTGCCCGATGGATTTGAAAGCGACCATCAGCCCTGCAGTACAGCTAGCTACCAAACCGCAGAGCTCCATGGCAAACAGTTATTCTCCCTCTTTTGCACTACTTTTTATTCTTGTTTCAACCATTTCACTTTTGACATAATGAACTAAAATTATCCCGAAAGAAGCACAAATCATTTGAGAGATGATGTACTTTCAATGTGAAACAAACTATAATTCTTTGTGTTATATAAAATAATGAGAGTGTGAAACAGTATCGAGTTATCACATCCTTGCATATGGTTTTATGAAATTGTTCACTTTTATAATATATATGTGTAGGTGAATTTTGCCTCTATTTCTAACTCACTGTTTTTGAAAACAAATAAAATTTACATTTATTTTATGGCAGTACTGGTTTCTAATTCAAGCCTCGAGAATATAAAATAAACACCAACTTAAAAGGCAAAAAGTTCGGTAATACAGGAATTATTGTTAAGGAGAAGAAATTTTCTAAATAACTAACTCTTTTCAAAATTTTCGCTTCCCACAGAATAAAAATTTATTGCTCAATTTGAAACGACATGACTCTAGAAAGCAAAAGCAATGAGTAGATTATGCAACTATATACATTTTTAGTTCCGCAATATGAAAATATAACTAATCAAGTTTAAACAACCTAAAAAATTGGGTTTGCTTAACCTAAGAGACAGAAATGCATCAGTTCCTGTAAAAAAAACAAAAACAATATCTACTTTTTAACCAACTTAATTTTAAAACGTTAAGTACATGTGAATGTATCTGCTTATTTTAAGCAGTTTGTTTTATAAAAGCTATTGTTATATTGTTTGTAATTTTGTATAAATTATTTATAACCAATATATAGAGAAAAATAGACGAAACAATTACTGTTGGTGAGTTTCTAAGAATTATTTTTAGTTATATGATGATAATGTATTTCAAAGCTCAAAATAATTTGAGTATAGAAAATTACAAATTTCTTTACTTCAATAACCTTGCTTGATGCAACTGTTCATTAAAAGCTATTAACCACGTTTTTAAACAACAAATTATTATTTGAGACTTTGAATGACTGTGTAATTGTACTGGTTTTTTTTTTATTATCTTTCTTTTTATGATTTGATCAAAATTTTAATTATTTATTTAAAATTGTTGTAAAGTCTCCTTTCTATTGCTTAATTTCTGAGGGGTAAATCTTTGCTGTTATTGGATTGGAACTGAAAGTTAGGAAAAGGCGTTGATCAAATTATAAAACCACAAACCAGAATTATAAATAGCCATTTAGATATGAGTTCTACAACTTTTTAAAGCTTCGATTGAACTAAATTTTCTGTCTGAATCACCCCTATTTTCATGCTATATTATATGTAATTGTAAAATAGTTAGTATTTGTCATGATAAAGTTGTATTATAAATACACTTGTTTTACTGCAGTTGTTCTTTCTTATGATGTCACTTAGAGCACTACGTACTTTGTGTGTATAAATTATAATTTTTATAATATATTTCAACTTTGAATTTTTCTTTCAGTCTTTTTAGAATGTGGTGTATTTATTAAGAGCAGATTATGAAAAAAAAATCTAATAAATGAAATATATTCTTTCATATAAATATGTGTATATGTGATTTGCACCTATATTGTAAACAGTATTAAATTATTTTTTTCATCACTTGGTAATTATTATAATTAAATTGTAATTTTTATCATTAAATCAAGGGTATGAAAGATATTTTTACACATGTGTGCACACTCCTTTTGTGGAATGAGGAAAAAGTGTAAATATTTATTTTAGAAAAATATAAGAGTGTAAAAAGTATTGTTAGCTATTATGACCCGATTCAATGAATTAGTTTTGCTTCCTCGCTATCCAAGGTAGGGAGGTTTTATTGTTTTTATTGTAATCTACTTATTTGTATTAAATCAACCCTGCCAAGAATATCCAGCAGTTACTGTTGGTTACATTTATTCCAAATGACATTGTCAGCAATATTATGATTTTTGCACCAATTAAAAGCTGACTATTATTTTGTATGTGTTTTTTAAGAAAAATGTGATAATGCTTGTGTACCATTATGTTTTAATTTACTAAATGCTATATTATTCCAAAGACTGATTTATACATTTTTATTATCATAACTGCTTTGTTCTTTTCATTATCAAATGTTTATGATGTTTCGAATTTATTGAAAGTCATTCAGAATATTGTATGATTATTTGAAAAAAAATTATGTATCTTTTTCATATAGTGTACATTTTAAAGTAATATTGTAGAAAAAAAACTTACACATAAGAATTTTAATGTGAAATTTCATTTGTTGTAATTGATATTTTAATAAACCACACCCGAATTTACTCTTCTTTTTATTTATCCATTCAATACACATATATTGAAAAATATATTGAAGATACACCAATATTGAAAAAAAAAAATTATATAAAAGTCAGTTTATAAAAACTACTATCACTCACTCATCTCACTCAATAAAGAAAGTATTTAAAGAATGAAAGTATTTAAATTATGTAAATTAAAAAATTAAAAGTGAATGAACTTCATTGGAAAATAATTTCAATAATTTTATCTATATATATATATATATATATATATTTCTTTTTTTTTCTCTAACGGTTTCCTCAGATTGAGGTTTCCTTCTTTTTCCTGTCTTGTACATCTTCCTCCCTCAGACCATGGCCGTGCATACTTTCCTCAATATATATATAGGAAATCTGATGGCTGGATGGACTAAGGTCCAAGTATTTAAGTTAAAGTTTAAGGGTGACTGCTGGACTTTGGTGACTTCTCATCAAAGAAAACCACAAAATCCAAGATTCTACAAATAATTAACTCCCCACGGTTAGGTGAGACCTGTCAATCTTCAGAAGACAACTCACCTATGTCTATACTGGGTGTAGGAGTAGTGGCCTTCTATTGGAAATTGTTTTGTAGCTTTCAAAGATGTCCACAGCTCAGCAGTTTGTTCAAGGAACATTCTGATCCGGAAAAAGAACTATAAAACTCCTTGTATCTGTAGACACTAATCTGCTATACATGGATTGAGATGGGTTCGTCAGTCTCCTCAAACCGAATTGTGAGGGAACGACACTGGTTCATTGGTGTTAAAGGGATAGTTTAGAATATTGGTAACCTACTGCCGCTGCAGCACCAAGGTTCCCAGCAATGTAAGGTCAAGTGATTCACTATAGGCCCTCTGTCTCCATCAACTAATGTAAATCTATAAGAAAATCACATCACACGGCACATATATATGATTTTATTCTTTATATATACGTATGTATATCTACTGATAAACACAAATTCTGAGTTAAAAAACACTATTTAGTTAATTTAGTTCAATAATATTAATATCATTAATAACATAATTAAAAGTTTATTGAAAATTAGTAAAATGTAATTACACTAACATGTATCTATTATAAAAAGATTATTTTTGTATATGGATGATATACAAAAATAATGTTTCAAATTCTTACGTAGTTAAAAAATAAAAATATTAAAAGATATTTCTCACATTTCTTTATTCTATTTTTTCTGTCATAAAATTGTGTTTTGGGAAAATTGGTTCAACTCTAGCAATTCATGTCTTGGGAAAATTGCTAGCAACACTTTTGTCACTTTTTTGGACCCTTCTGATACAGCAGTTGATATCGGCCACGTTTTCTATCTTTCTGTCTTTTTTAGGAATAATAGAATTTTAACATATTATCTTCTACTTTTTTGTGGACACAATACTGGAGAGAAAGTTTTTTTGGAAACTCTTCTTTAATTTTTTTCTATTTATGTTGCTGGAATATAAACTTTATCTACAGAAGTCGCCAATGTTAGCAGATGATGCATGATAAAGATCTTCAGCACAATATTAGGATACCCCAAGAAGAGCTGAAATTTATCCGCATGAGTACCAACCTGGCAAAAACAAAAGTAATGAGGATTGGAAGGAAGCCATGCATAGCGGTGAGAGAATTAACCATAATCAGAATTAACGGTGAAATAATTGAACTTATTTCAAATATCTGAGAGTGCATCTGCAGTAGAGTGGCAAAGTCAAAAATGAAATTACAGAACATATTTGGGCAGCAAGTGGGATGTTCAATGTCGTGAAAAGTGGTTTATTCCGCTCTTGACATACTCCTTGGAGTCATTGACTATAACAACCAAGCATAAATCAAGGCATCAGGCTAACCTAAGGCTTCTTCGGAAGGTGGAAGGGATGGCCAGAAGAGATGAATGAAACAGTATTTACATTCTATTTAAACAATTTCCTAACCACTAATGGCCTTTTAACATAGGAAAGTTGCCTTATAATTAAGTAAACAGTATAGCTTAAACCAACTCATGCAGGTCTTTAATTTCAATTTTGAAAAAACAAATTTATTGAAAAAGGGTTGCTACTTGCAATTATTATTCCATGCATCATGAATGAACCAATTTCTTATTATTCTATATCTATTGATCTAATAGATTGTAGAAAAATATTATTATAATAATATAGTGGGACTCAATAATAATATGCTAGATTTTAAAACATACAAATTAAATTATAACTTCCAAAACATGATGTTGAGTTCTCACTTTCAATTATATACCTAGTTTCAAGACTTTAATAGATTTAAGAAATCAAAATAAGCAAATGATAATCTGAAATAATTCTTAAAACTGTAGCACCTAACTTAAAACTTCAATTGATTTTAGTTTATTGTTATAGTACTAATTAGATAAATTTAATATAAATTATGAAATAAACGATACTCTTGATTGGCACTAAAAGGTTTCAGATACCATAAAAGAACTTTTACATCTTCTAGTATTTAAAATAATATTGGAAATAGAATGAAAAAAAGAATATATTGATGGAATGAAGATTGTAGAGTTCTTACTTTGAAAAAAAAAGTTATATATAAATTGTTGATACTGCAGTGCTGGAATCCGTTTGCCTAGTTGACATCAAAGAAAACTCTTAATGTTTAGAAAAGCTAAAATTGAGGTTGACAATGACATTCATAAGAAAAAAATAATTCCGTACTATTGGGGAAAAAAGCCCCTGAAAGTTCTTAGATTAAAAGTCTTCTTTACTTTAATGTAATGTTGATTTTCCTTGATGCTTCTGAAACAAATGTTACAAATAATTGATAATATTTCAAACTACTATTGCATTTATCAAAGTATTTTAAAGTAATTTTGTTGCTTACAATTAAATTTCACTTAATAAACTATAAAAATGTTCTTATCTGAAAAAATGAGGTGAAAATGTTATAAATAGTGATTATATTCTAAAGGAATATAAACTGTAAGGAATAAGACCATTATATCTCACAAGCGTTCAAAGATGTGATTACAAATTTCAACAAAATTTCATTATATTTTAAAAAACTTAATAGCCATAATGGCAATCTTTAGTTAAATATTATGGGGTGATCTTATCTGTTGTGGCTTAGGGAAAAGAACTGAATACTGAACTGTATTTGCAAGTATTTAAATTAATAAAAATTATAACAAATAAGGATAGCATAGGAGACACATGGGAGCTAGTGGCAAATAGAAAACTCTCAGTAAGCCCATACTTAGCAGTTCTGAAGATGTTATTTTGTAACACTGGCGACACTATATTATCTCATTACATGACTATAAATGTTTAAATTTTCTCTTCACATTTTGGACTACAAAAATAATAAATTAATGTATTAAAAAACACAAAATCACTTCAAGAAAAAAAAAATCAAAACAATGCATAATGTTTTTATTCAAAACTATAAAATAAGACAACATTGATTTAGTACCAGCAATATGAAGGCAAGAAAATGAGTATGGCATCAAGAATAAATTGATCATTATATCTTTTTGTTAATGTAAAAGTAGTAATAGATGACAAGAGAGAGAACACCAGATAGATTATACATTATAAACACAAACATCCCAGCTATAGAAGTAACTAATTAAAAGGCATTAGGCTAAATTGGTCAAAAAGATCTGTAAATCTCAGTGATAACAAAAAACTACTAAGTAAATAATACATCATTCACAATAATCAAGTGTTGATGATTGCTTTGTCATACAAAGATAAGATAATTTTTAAAACTGACTTTGCAAATTTACTTTTCCAGTTTACAGTTCCCTTCCTGGTTGTGCAAAAGTGATTATTGAAACGGAATAAAATTTAAGACTAAGGTGTAAAGTACTCAAATTAAACAGCCAAGCAGACAAATTTTTGTAGACTAGAATTTCCAAGAAAATGAGACAGCCAGGCATTTCAATGAGTCAAGTTAGTGCAATGAAGGAACCAGTAGGTTTCAAAGCTACAGCGGTTTTTCGACTTCTGGATAAAGCTATGCAGGAAGATGACCAAGGATTAGCAGCAACTTTAAAAGGTACTTACTGCTTTAAGGTCAAAAATGAAGATGGCAAAGATGGAGTCTGGATTTTAGACATGAGAGATGGAAAAGGTAAAGTTAAGTTCAATATAAAAGGAAAACCAGATGTTACCTTAGTAATGAATGACAGAGATGTTGTTGACTTAATGATGGGTAAGCTTAATCCTCAGAAAGCATTTTTTCAAGGAAAAGTTAAAATTAGTGGAAATATGGGTTTGGCAATGAAATTGTCAGTGTTGCAGAAGCAGGCTAGCAAACAAATGGATGAGCTCAGGGCAAAACTTTGAAAAATTGAAAAACTTTACATTGTATATTTATTTTAATTTAAATATTAAATGTGTTATATAATAATTTTTTTTAATTAAAATTTTTATTATTTATTTATAAAAGTCAAATTTTATTTGTCTTCTGTTGCCTACCGTGACTTTTATAAAGTATTGAAATAGTGTTGAAAATTACACGATTTCATACAATATCACTTTATTTATTTTCTGTTGTATATTACCTATGCATAATTATAATTTTTACTGCATTTTTTAGTAATTAATACCAATTCCTTATACCAAATAAATCATTATTCCACCTGTAGAGGCACAGCTCCTAAATGAGTTAGTTGAATTAATGTTGACTCTCCAATTTCATTGAGTTCCTTCAGTTCATTCTACTCCAGTTTAAAAAAAAAAAATTAGAGCTTTTAAAAAACACATAAGAAATTTTCAATAATTATCAAAACTTATTATTTCTCAAATCTTCTTTCAATTTCTCCCTCTTTTTTCCATCAATTTATTCTTTTTTAACTATTTTATTTTGTATAATGTAAACTACCTGTAGAATATGTCAAATAAAAAAGAGAAAATATACAAAAATGGCAAAGTTCACTATACTGGCATTGCCACTGAATGATTTACAAATTAATACAGACTCTTTCTTTTTTTATTTGAGTAGAAATTTTTCAAAGTGGTTCCTTAATTAACACATATTGAATTGCAATAACAGGTACCAACATCAGAAGAATCCATCTTGTTTGTTGAAATAAGTTAATTCATATAGTAAAGAACAGATTTTTAAAAAAATAGAAAAAATAAAAAAATACTTGACGTGGCTTAATTTATTTTCTCGAGAAAATAAATTTTTTGTAGATTTCCTTATAAAACTCACACAAGTAAGATAAAATGAAATGTTTCTCTTTCCAACGATGTTTTTAAAGCTTAACAAATAAATTGTGTAAGTTTTACAACTCAGTAAGAAAATAAGTAGTAATAAACTAAAAATAAATCAGAAAATCTCGAAATCACTGCTACGTTATTGTAAGAGGTAAAATAAATAAATGGGGTGTAATTAAATAAATATGTATCCATAAATCATTAGCTGTTTACAATTGATTTATTATTTATTCGTTATTATACTGGTAATCAGTATCTTCTTATCATGATTCTTAGCATGTGTTATTGGTTATTCCATTTGATTAAAAGGTAGTAAACGAATACAAGTTTAGTTACATCTATTTTAGTTTAAAAAATATTTATATATAAGCTCTAAAGAAAAATACTTATATAGCCTGGAAATTTTCCTACTTTTGATTCACTGATCTTTTTAAAGAGTGCGAATGGATTTTCGAGGTTCAAAAGAATTTTCGATCAAATAGGGTTTTAAATGTTATAAGTTATTTTGGATTTAAATTTGCAAATCTAATGGTTGTATTTATATCAAGAAAATTAAATAAATTACTTCTTTGATATCAACGAATTTATAATTTCAAGAGACCCTCGTATTTTCTCTTCGTTTTATACCAATCTTGACAAACTCCTCGGAGTCATCTCTAATAGTCAGGCACAAAACAAGGCTTCAAGCGGGTAAAATGAGGATTCTTAAGAAGAAAAGAAGGGAAGACCAGAAGAGACCAAGTGCGTATAAAACAATGACACAGTTCCAGTCACTGAACTAATAGAGTGGAACTGGCTCTGATGGTTTGGACGTATCGAGCCAAGCCGCACCTCAAAATGTGTTTATATGATAGAGCGGAGGACAAGAGAGGGAAAGGGAGACCAAGAAGTGGGAAGGTGGGAAGGCGGGAAGGAAGCTGTTAGGAAAATAAGAATAAATTGAAATCCAAGAAATATGCTGGTACAGGACAAGGACAGCTGGGTGAAGCTCTACAAAAGGTTTCCTCACACTGCTTAGGCGGTAGACGAAGAAGAAAGATTAGGATTATGATGATTGATAGGTGTTCCAAACATCTCTGAATTTTAAGCATATCTTTGCCGTAATCTAAGCATTTAAATTGTAAACAAAAATAACAATAATAAAATTGTATATCTCTCTTGTAAAAAATGAGCAAGAGTGAATTTCGAATGTATTTTGAATTTGGTCCTATAAACGATATTGGAATGATATAAATAATAAATTCGATATAATAGATAAATTCGAATTTGTTGGTAACCTGCTAAAATAATTCTCAGCTTCAACAGGATTAGATGAACTGATAATATATTCAGAAACAAATATCTATTATATTCTTATTTTTCATTTATCGACACAACATGAACATGAAGCTGCCGCCCAGGATAACTGGGATCTTCTTCGATTCTTCTACTTCTCACCTCTTCTTCTTCATTTATGGTCTCTTTAACAATAGAGCCGAGGTATTGATTACCATTTCAAAACTGTAATAACCTATTTGTTAATCTTTTGTCAAAAACAAAACCTTGGTTTTCTCCGCATTTATGTGCATGTCGATCTCTTTTACATTTTAATCTCATTGCTTTAGTAATTTTATTTATTTATTAAGGCAACACTAGCAAAATATGAACATAAAAAATAAAATTACAGTTCGACTTAGTCACCCTCCTTATATTTCTTCCTAGAACTTCAGCCCATTTTGCCTCTCCCCTACTTCCGTACCGTATCATGAGTCATTGAACACTGAAGAATTAAAGGTGTTCCTGTAACAGTTACAATTCTACTGCCAATACCATCGCCTGATAAAACCGTTTTATTTCTCCAAGGAGGAAGATGAAGGTCTTGGAACAACAACCGCGTGAATAATGAATAAAAACGAATAAATAACGAGACACGGGAACTCAGATCAAAGCGGACCCATTTTTAATGCAGAGCGCTGTCTTTAGCAGCGTTTGATAAGCCAGTAGTACAGTTCGTTAAGTCGTACACCTCCGGCGATTTCTCCGAGTTTCGAGTAGCACTGTCTATCCTATAATTTCCCGTAACATTAATAATGTAATGGTTTAACGTTCTACTGTCTTGAGGATCGGTCAGGATGTAAAAGATTAGGCGGTTCTACCGCCACCCTCTACTTTATCAGTAGAGGGAAAGGTGGAATAAGGTAAGTTTGGTTTAACTAAGTGTAAAACATCTATCTGGAAAAACATCCATCAAAATACCATCTTGAAAAACACAACCGAAAACCTAAACTTTACAGATTTCAACTCTAAGTCTACCAAAGTAATAGCAGAACACACGCGGTACAAGAATATTGAGTGATATTGTAAATAATATTTCGTCATCAATTTGGCATGAATACGAGACATATAGTCTTGAAACGTTACTGGTAGTTAAAAATTGACTTAATCTCAAGATCCTGATTAGGCAAATAAGTCGTTTGGGATCATGAGCGGATAACTCCAAAATTTCAAAAAATTACTTTTTTATATTTGTCTCTACTTTAATCATATAATTTTATCTAACATGGCACTTATTTCTCATATTTTTAGGCCGGTTTTGTACCTTAAGCTTTGGAAGCTAGAGAAAAAGCCAATTTTGAAATTTTAGAGTTATCTACATTTGATTCTTAACCCCACTTTTTTAACATCTGGAAGAAACAGCATTGTTATTCCTAAAATTTACTGATTTCAACTCCTGGTCTTTAACGGTATTTGTAGGATACGTATTGATGCGGTAAAAATACATTGAATGATGTGAATAGCAAAGTAACCACATCGCTTTACGCAGATGACACCGCTTTGTACACAGCATCATACCTAATCGATATAATAGTAAACAGATTACAACAATCTTTTACTAAAATCCATAAATTCTGTCAAAAGTGGATACTAAAAATCAATCCAATAAAATCGGCCGCCATAATCTTCACAAAGCGCAGACCTAACATAGATCAGCACATCATCCTTAATTCCGAACACATCCCCTGGTCTAAATCCATAACTTACCTCGCATTAATTCTAGATAGGTCCTCAACATTCACAGAGCACATCGACAAGAAAACAGAAAAAGCGAAAAAAAACATCTACAAAATGTTTCCCTATTTTAATAAACAATCCAGGCTAAGCACCAAAAACAAATTAATCCTTTACAAAACAGTAATCCGCTCAGTGTTAACCTATGCCTTACCTGTCTGGAGCTCAACAAATTACAGAAAATTCGAAAGGGTACAAAACCTATGCATGAGAATTATTAATAATTATCCCCGCTACACGAAAATATCGACTATGCTCAGTGATCTTGAACTTCCCACTGTAAAACTGTGCCCAATAAAAGCATACTTCGAAAAAATTCCAGCTTCCGAAAACCCATTAATGCGAGAAATCGGTGACTGATAAACATTCACTACGACGGTACACGCACAAAAGAACAAAAAAATTTTTAAGCGGGTTTTTTCTACATTTTTCCTGATATTGTAAAACTTATGTATAAAAGACAACTTTAATTAATTAAAAGCACTATTCTTTAAACATTTGAAGGAAGTCCGGAACATGTATCGACACTTATGCTGCTTGTATATGTAAAATAGTAAATAAAGTTTTTTTTTGTTTTTTTTTTTTGTGAATAGCATATCGTCATCAATTTGGAATGACTACGAGATCAATAGAGTCTCGAAACATCACTAAGAGTTAGTTAAACATTTTAGTTAAACACAAGTTAAATACCCTAAGTCAGTAGGCTAGGGTGATTATAATAGATTAAATAAAAAAAATGACTGAGGAATTCATCAGTGGACTTCTTATAAGTATATTAGTTATATTTTCATATGCTTGAAGTAGAGTAGTTAATAATTAGATTTGGTGACTAGTGAGAAAGAATATTTATTTATGATTTTCATACATTAATTTTATAACCTCATGGTTTAAATATTTGGGAGGTCTTCCTGTACGCCTAGCGGTACGCCTTTGTTCCAATTGTATAATTATTTAAATCTCTCCGACTCCCATTGTTGAATATCTCTTATGTTGTTTATTTTTCTGTATTTATTGAAAAGCTTTCTTGGCGTTCTACGGTCAAATTGAATTATAAAATTTTTATTAGTCAATTCTGTAAACATTTTTTTGTAATATATTAAACTGTATATATATATATATATATATATATATATATATATATATATATATATATATATATATATATATTAGTAAACTTTATCTTCTAAAAGTGCCCTTTGCATTTTAGCAGTTATAAAGGACCATCTTATTTTACTGACAGCTGCACGAAACAAGTATTAATTTTTATATGGAAAATTTTTGCTTTTTTGAGGATCTTCATCATTTTTGATGGAATGATTATTCGTTATTTCCTGTCCACTAATATAGTCCATACTTTTAACCACATCTCATTAAAACATTTCTTTTTCTAGAGCTTTGTAGTGCATTACCTGCACAACACTCAAGTCTTGTAAATTCATTTTATGTCGGAAACTTGTTTTTATACAATAGACAAATTTTAAGTAAGCGTGTATCTATTATTTAGACATAAAGATGTTATGTGTAAAATAAAATATTATTTTTTTATTGCAAACTATTCCCTTTTATATACCTTGTGTTAATGATTAAATAAATAAAATATTAATGATAGGTTCAGTCTACTAGCTGATCTTTTTCTTCCATGTAATACATAAGTATAAAATACTTGAACGCTCTTAAAGACGTAGAGGTCAGCTTTTAAACGATACTCTCTCTCAAGAACATTTTAAATAAGAAAAAAAAGGTGATTATCAAAACTGAAGGCTGAATAATTAATGAAATCACGGCTTAAATCGACAAATCACAAGATTTAGACGTTGATCTCATTAATCAATGCGTCAAGCCAAGCGAAAAGAAACAAATGTTTAACAAAGCAAAAAATACAAAAAAAAATTGACTTTATTTCAGTTTTTCGTTGAGGGTCAATAAAGTCCTACGTAGAAGCTAGGAAACTTTGCTTGGGCAAGGATCGAGTTCCGTCTTTTGTTGATGTTAAAACAACTAGGTCACTATAATCAGTGAAAAAACAGGTGACCTTCGCGAATTACCAGCTCGTTAACATTTATTAACAAGTTTTGTTATGTGACAGATCTTCAAGTCAAAACTTTTCTAAACAAAATTAAGCCAATATTAACTTCACTGACAACACTCATCAATTTATTAGACCCTTTGTATCTAGTTAATAGCAGTACAATTAAGTGGAGTATCATTTCTAAATTCTACTACATTTTGATGGCCAATCAAAAATACAGAATCTACCGACAAACCCAAATTAAACTATCAAAGATATAAACTAAACGACGAACAATATAGACAAATTTGTAAAAGAAATATAAAAAGACAATATAATGGAAAAACTATTTAATCTATAAAAAGCGGTATATGTACCCTATGAAGTCCTCAAACCCTCTGCTGTATCTAGATACAGTACAAGCTTCAACCATGTACTGAAACCAAGACCCTTGGTTGTAGTGGTACAGGTTTTTTTAAACTTTACAGTAAACAATTTTGTAATAAAGTTTCGGAGGGACTCTTCAATCTTTTATAAATGAAATACTTGTTTTTTTATAGTTTCTGAGCACATTAACCTTCATTATTCACATTTAGAGGGAATTCTTATGTTATTTTAAGTTGAATAACAGATACAATCGGCATTATTAGTTTTAGTCACTCTTCACATCAATTTTTAAAATTATATACACTCAGAATTGGTTTAATTTTGTCACTGAAAATGCTAATCTTTTATTATTAGCAGAGGTAAATCTTCACAAACGGTGGACCCCGGGAACGAATGAATGAATTGTTTTAGTTATGTTATTTTATATCACAATGTTTTATTACAGATTATAATTACATTTTTACTAATTTATCTGTAGGATGTTGTTCCAACGGTGGAAACAAGGAAATCAAATCAGAGGAAATTTTACAACCTTTTCGAAGTTTTCATTACAACAATAAAATAACAATGCCAATGCATCTGATTTAGTAAAAACCTATCAGAGGCAATCAAAACTACAATTTTAGATTTTTGAGAAAGCAAAAGTCATTAAAAGTATGGTTAAATAATTAGTAGTTACTATTTTCACAACCTTGTTACCATTTAGCGACTAGAACCGCATCCCCCCTTCTTTTCAAATCTTACTAACGTAGTTATTAACTGTCACTAGTCGTGTATAGCATTTACCTTAAGGCTTATTATTTGTAAGTACATCATCATTTTTGGAAAGTTAGTGTATTTTTTAAAATTTAAATAATTTTTTTATTTATCCAATGTATATTAAAAAATCAACTTCTTTATTGGAATATGACACACTATTTTTGTTTAAATAAATAATATCTTTTAACCACTCCCAGCTATCTATGCTCAAATTATCTCTTATCGTTTCTTTTTAAAATATCTGTCATTCTAAATTAATCTTTATTCGTTTACTTAAAAAGACTAAACATAAACAGAACAGATTATATATCTCTATTATATAAAAAAAATTTAGTGATAGTGATTACGGTGTAATATATTATTTTTTCCCTATTAATTCTAGCTTTATTTATTCTACTTATTTTATTTAGTTGATTATAAGTAAAAATTAATTGAGAAGAAAAATTTGAAGTTTTTTTTTTTACTTTCAATAAATTTAATATTATACAAAAATGAGATTACCAGAGATCAACAATCATACAATGCTAATAAAGCATCCGCCGCAAGTCTAACATGAGTACCTCCCTACAATAAAAATAAAATAAAATAGACAGTCGTGAGGAATGCCGACATAAGTGAAAACTTAGGAATAACTGTGATATTTCTTAAAGTTCTAAACCAATCATAGTCTGAATTATTAAAATTTCATTATTTAAATATTTAAATTATTAACATACCATCTTTGGGTAAAATCCTGGAAAAGCTCATCCTGAAACAAATATACCCCATCCTGGATGCAAACCACATTATACCAGATCAACAGTTCGGATTCCGAACATCACACTCCACAATCCAGCAATGTCATCGTGTGGTGCTCGTAGTTCCCTCAGCATTGGAACGTAGATCATATTGTTTGTCGTTATTTCTTGACGTGTAGCAGGCATTTGACCGAGTCTGGCCCCCGGGATTGCTTTACAAACTCCTGCCTATTTTCTCATTATTCATTTCTCACTCACTAACAGGTTATTCAAATTATATCACTATTATGTATATTCATCCCTCTATTCTCAATACTGGTGTTCCTCAAGGCAGTATCCTCGGCCCAATCCTCTACACAGTTTATACAGCTGACATCCCAACCCATCCTATTACTATCCTAACCACGTATGCAGATGACACATGTGTATTATCAGTCAACACCGATCCAGCTATACTATCCCATCCTCTTCAATCCCATGTCACTGACCTTGAAAAATTGTGTCAAAACTGGAGTATTAAAATAAATTCTCACAAAATCCCGTCAAATACCTTTACCCTTCGTCGTAAACCAATGACTTCATGTCCTCCTGTATCGTTTAATATCCCACTGATTCCTGTAGAACAGGTCCGGTACTTAGGACTTCACCTTGACAAAAGATTAACTTGGACTCCTCATAATAGACTAAAACGACAAGAAACAGCTCGCCGTTTCAGGCTACTGCAACATTTACTAGACAAACGATCCTTCTGGACTTACAGAATAGCTTTGGGGCTCCACTAAACCATCGAATTCCTTTTGTATTCAATCCTTACACTCCAAAACCCTCTGACAAAAAACCTCAATGCTCCTCACTTTGTAACGAACAAAGTAATCCATAATGACCTTAATGTCACATTTGTTGCTAATTTGGCCTGAATCCGATATCAATCATTTCATGAAAAACTTTATTTCCACACAAACCCACTTGATTCAAACCTAGCAACCTCTTCAATTCCTGATAATCCTGCGAGGCGTCTGAAGAGAAGATGGCCTTCTGATCTACTAAGTTGAACTTGATATTTCAGTACTACTAATGGGTAGTTTCTCTACTTGCCTTTCATGCTAATATGTACTAATCATTATATTTACTTGTTGTATTATTTTAATACAGCTGTAAATTTCATTAATTTTTTTTTTTTTTAATTATTAATATAATACCATAAAATCACTTTTATTCTTCGTCGGAAACTGAAGACATCCTGTTCTCCAATATTCCACTGACTCCATTAGAACAAATCCGATACTTAGGATTACATCTTGATAAACATTTAACTTCGAACCCTCATGATAGACTGTAAATATAAGTAACTACTTGTCGTTTCAGGCTACTACAAGACTTACCAGACATACGCTCTAAGCACCCAAATAATTACAAGAGACTCATAAAACCCTTTGGGACTTACGGGGTAGGGCTTTGGGGCTCCACAAAGCTGAATTCCTCTGGTATCCAAACCTCACGATCCAAAATCCTTCGTAAAATCCGGAATGCTATTCACATTGTTAGCATGTGTTTGGAATGCTATTCACAAACTCATCTATAATGACATGAATGTCCATTTGTGACTGATTTTGCTGAAACCCGATATCAATCTTTTTATGACAAACTTAATTCCCACTCAAACCCACTAGTTTTAAACCTAGCTACTTCTTCAATTCCCGATAATCCTCTGAGGCGTCTGAAGAGAAGATGACCTCGTAACCTTCTAAGTTGAATTTGTCATTTGAGTACTATCACTGGGTAGTTGTTCTACTTCCCTTTATTCTACTTTCCCCTCCCCCATGTTATTATGCATCATCCCTTCCATCATATTTACTTGCTGTATTGTTATAATACAGTTGTAAATTTCAATAAATATTTTTGTTTAAATATTAACAAAGTCAGGTTTTCACATATATTGGTACTCCGAACAAATAGTTTGAAAACATTTAATGCTTGTTATCATTGTTAAAGCTACGTATTCTAATTTTTAAATATAATAATTACCAGGGAGATTATTTGTCCGTAAGGCTGTGATAGCCCCAGGAGAGTTTTGCAGATCCCTCAGGGGCCATCCGAGACCGTTAACAGAATAAATAATTTATCTGTCATAGCCAAATTCGATTCTGAGAGCTGCAACTCAGCGCTCTTTATAAACTTATTGGAGGAGACAATGTTTTATACAGTACCATATTAGTGTCTCTGATTAACTTATTATACCTACTCTTGTATTATTACTTATATTTATTTATTCTGATATCATTTTGTTCAGATATCACTCCACAGAGTTTTAAAGCTCCGTAAAATTCCTAAAAACATGCTGAAACGCCAGACCATATTAAAATATTAAAATTTTACTGAGTGCTTTATTGCACCCCAACCATCAAGTTTAAAATGTTCCAGTTGGTTATCTGCCCCCCCCCTGTCGTTGTACTAACATAAATAAAACAAGGAGATTAAATGACAGAAGGGATTGACTAATATACGTTAGTTACGGCGGGAGAACCGTAGATTGAAGCTGATGGGCCTAGTGTGCTACTAGTTCTCGGTCAGAGCGTGCCCCCGTCCTAGCAAGTAAGTCGATTTCACGCTAAAAACAATACTATAACAGTAATAATAATAATTTATCATTTGATTTGATAAATTTTGTTTTTGTTTTTATTCTGTTAGAAAAAGATCCGATAAAAATCGGTTTATAAAAAACTAAGGCTTGACTTAGCCAATAATGCACAACGCGAATGAAACGATTCAACTTCCATCAGTATAGTTAATGTTTTTTTTTGACGAAATTCGACTTATTCACTTATCTACATAGACTTTAGATATTAAGGAAAATATTTCTTCAGTGATTGTGCAATGCCCATAAAGTCAATTTGGTGTTTTTTTTTTTATTACGGCCATTCCCAGTAAATTAAATTTTAAAATGAGTTCAGGTTTTTATTCTGATACTTTAAGAAAGCATTATTAAAGAAAACTTGAATTTACCTTATTCATGGAAAATAAAAATCATTTTTAAATGAATCTAGATCCTTTCCTGAATGCATTAAATTCATTGCAGGAAAATGCTAGATAAATTAAAAATTCCATTATATGTCTCAAGCTAACTTCAGATGTTCAGATGAATCCAATAAGGACTAAATACATTTCATTCATAATAAATTCATTCTTTGAGATCATTCAAGAATTTAAAGGGGAAGAACAGGTTTTCTAAAAATAGGAATTGATTTTTGATAATATTTATTTTTTAAGAGCTATCTCTTAATATTAAAAACTAGAAGGAATATCTTATTAAATTATTATTGTAGGATTATAGAAAGATAAAACCGAAGGCTAGTCCACGAAAATTCTCTCCTTCTTTTACCTAATTAACTCTTTGCTGTTAAACGTTTATTGCTTATTAATTTTTGTCACTCGAAACCTAAGTAATTTTGGAATGTAAATAGACCCATTTTAAAGTTATTTTTATACTTTGCTATGTTTTCTTAAACATTTTCTCATTAAAGTTTTATTTTCCACATAGATCTTTGAATCGTTGCATTGAAATGTCATTTTTCTTTCATTTAATGAGAACCTGATGTTTCTTGGATGCCCTAAAAAACTAATCAGATTGATAAGGATGACATTACAGTATAGTAGCGGTTTGGTAAAATCTCCAGAGACTTATCCATTAAAAAAGGAGTTAAACAAGGAGAACCTATATCCCCAGTGTTGTTTAATTGGGTGCTGTAAAAGATCATAATGACAGCCAAAGCAAGGAAAAGGGGATGTATTTATAACAACATAGCCCAATACCTCGCATATCGACGGCTTAGGCGCATTAGGTCGTATCCCCTCAACTTTAAATTTTACCAGAGAGGCAAAAACATGACAGTTACAATATTAAAGATATATTTGATGTTTTTTTTAGATCAATCACAACTAAAATATAATCAGTCAAAGTATTTTAAATGCATTTTAAGAGTATCGGTCGTAATTGATTATTTCTGTGTGATACTTCCTATTGCGTATTCTTGTTCTGTGGGTTGCGTCGTATTAATATTTTATTTATAGGGTTAGAAAAAAATAGAGGTCCAAATGTGTGGCTTATGACAAATTGTATTAACCAGATAAATGCGAAATTAAACATTTTTTTAACAAAAATATCAAAGAAACTGTTATTTTAAACAATTCATTGAAATGGTAACATTGAAATCAAGGTACAAAATGTGTTTCTTAAAACTAAAGACAGAATGCCAATAGACATAGATTTTTCTGGTATTCAAACAAACAACGGGATTACTCTATTTTTTATCTTTTTTTTTTTTTTGTTTTCTTCAAGCTCACTTTTTGAAGCTCTTTACTAACGTATTTTCGATTCTGGTTCTAAAATTTAGTTTTGTAGCTTTCTTCTTTGCACTAGTTTGTCCATTTGCACTGTTTCCTGTTTCTGTTCCGATTCGTCTGATTCTGTTTTTTTCTTAGATTTCTTACTTCCTTTATTTTATCTTGTGTAGTAGATTTTAGTTTTGTAGCTTTCTTCTTTGTATTAGTTTGTTCATTGTTAATTTTTTCTTGTTTGTTTTCCGATTCTTCATCTGATTCTGTTTTTTGCTTAGCTTTCTTACTTCCTTGATTCTTATCTTCCGAATCATACGGTAAGCTTGAGTAAAAAGCCTTCACTTCTTTAGGCAATACTGAAGTGAGTTCTTGTAAATCCTTATATTTTTTCTTTGTAGTTTTAATTCGGTTGTCGTATAATCGGCAACGTGGTTGGTTACTCAAATTATTTGTGTTTGAGCGGCAAGGCTATTCAACCTATTCGTCATCGATGCTTAATTTGTAGAATATTTTTCCTTGAGGACAATACTTGAAAGTTTTCACATCGGCTATTTTAGCGTCATTTATGTTTCGTCCAGGTCCTGTAGGTTGGTATATATAAAGATGCTTATCATCATATTTCATAAAAAAAAAAAAAAAAAAAACCTTGCTTCTTTTACTGCCAAGGAGTATTGACTGGGTATATGAATTTCTCTGTTTCTCTTTAGCTTCCGTTCGATAAATGCTTGAGCAGAGTCACACTCCATTTGAGTGTGACCCTTCTCCAAGTATTTCTGAAAAACCGTTATACCGATTTGCACTGAAAAAGACAACAGCGCATTTGATAATGTTACATTCTTATTTTGATACCCGCAATTATCGAAGTAAATGTTTATTGATCTTGGTTCTTCCAGACAATGCTTCTTCAGATAGTCCATTATACAACTTATGAACAATGATGAAACTAGCTCTCCTTCAGTCTCATTCCAGCAGTAGTTGTTTGATTCATGTGTCTCAATATTATATATCGTAAAGTTATGTAACTGAAGCTTACTTTTGAAGTATAATTTACTAGCAAACAATTTAAGGCATAAACCTGAACCGCTTGTACGTCCATCGTAAGGGTATAACATTTTTTTTCTGATGCATCAGCCTTGTCCTTTTCTTTCTCTGTTCTCGCTTTATTTTTATAAATTACGTGTTTCTTGTATGACTCTTCTTCAACTTGACCAACTTTATATGAACAACAAACATCGCATTGATCCTTTTTATGGAGATGTATTGCTATGTTATTTTCTTCTAGAATTTTACTGAACGAAAATATTGACAAAGGCAGTTCATTACTTTTAGTGCACTTCATAACATCATAGATTTCTGTTTTATTATGAAAACGATCCTCAAAGTAATCTTTATTTCGCGATGGTCGTTTTGGAAAACGGTTAATGAGCTCCCTTGCAAATTGAACTCTCTTAGCGTCGTTGTCTTGTTTTTTTTTGTTTTCTTTCTTTGATTTTTTGGCAAAGGCATTCCATGCTGTACAGGATCGGTGAGCCAGTTTCTTATCATCCTTTCACCAATTTCAAGTGTAGACATAAACATCCGCTTGCAAACGGTCAATTTGTTGACATCAAACTGCAAACTATAAACAATAGTCCCTGTTCGCCTCGACGCATTCTCAGTATAGGATCTTTTTTTCTCTATATACTGAGCCAAATTTCTTACACACAATTTCTTTGGTTCCCCTGTCAAAATCCAAAATCTGTTGAATATTTCCTGTCTTTCAATTTCCGAAAACTGTTTAGATTTAGATTTACTGCTACACATAGTGGGATGACCCAGCTTGCGGGTAGGTCTTTCAGATTCTGTTTTATATCTCCTGTCTTGCTTCTAGTGCAGCCTATGTACTGGTCTCCACTCATTCTAAGTTTTTAATTTTTGTTTCTATCCCATTCATTTTGATCTGCGGACTTCCTTCTTTTTTCTTTAGCTTTATTCTTTAAATAGGAGAAAAAAAACCTATTTCCAGTAAAAAAAATTTTTTTATTCCTTATTTTCGAGATGCGTTTCGACCTAGGCCATTCTCAATCTTCTGTTTTAATTGTTTCATTGTTTTACTTATTATATGGTTAACAATTCGACCATAAGTCATTCATCTCAATTTAAGTTGTTTTATTCCATTTAAATTTTTTTTTCAAATTCAGAGGGAACCATGTCCCCTATAGTCATTTAATAATAACTTATTATTAAATGACTATAGAGTCCCCTCTGAATTTGATAAAAATTTAAATGGAATAAAACAACTTAAATTGAGATGAATGACTTATGGTCGAATTGTTAACCATATAATAAGTAAAACAATGAAACAATTAAAACAGAAGATTGAGAATGGCCTATTTAAAGAATAAATTATATGATTGAGTCCAGTTGACATTTTTTTAAAATACTTTAGCTTTATTACCAAGCACGGTTTCTTTGTTGTTGTCTACGTTGTCTGGCTCTAAACTTTCCATTAGTTCATGATTTGGAGGAGTTTCTTCGGTTGATTCGTCGACGAAGTGAGTAGCAGATTCATATAGGCTGTTAGTGTTGGTAGCCAGAGCAGCTTTCGAAATACGATCACTTCCAAAAATCGAAAAAAAAAATAAACAGGTAAACAGAATAAATAATGAAATGTTTGGAGTCATGAAGCTGGCTGGCAGCCCTAAACACGCACACAGTTTTTAGCAAAAAAACAACTAAATTTTTGAACTTGTAAACTGGCACCTTTACATAATCCCACAGCTTCAAGCAGGGGCGGATCCAGGATTTTTTTCTGGGGGGCACAACGGGCATACGGGAAAAAAACAACAACAATAACTTAAAAATTAACTTGTAGTATCCATAGAAAGATTTCAAAGGTTTATTAAAATATCAAAACAATAGTTTCCCTCATGTTCTTTCTGTTATTTTAACAACTATGGTTATGTGATTTGCCTATAATTATGTACTATAATGGTTTTTCGAACGTGCCTCCGTGCCACCCCCTCTGGATCGGCCTATGGCTTCAAGTTATTTGTAAAAATGAGGGATACGACGTATTTCCTGGCATTGCAATACGTCGTAACCAACAAATTAAAAGTAAGGTTAGGTTATGAACTCGCATTTTCTCCCAAAAAAAAAAATCAATAAAAACGATTAATAAAGTCAGCTCATGATATTTTTTATCTTTATGATAAAATCATATACTCACCTTTTAACTATAACTCAAAAACAGTTCAAAATATTTAAATAACTTCACTTTTGCAGTGTTTTTTGATAGAGCACTGACACATGTAATCAATTTGTTAGGATTACGACCTATTGCACAGAGATGATTTTTTGTGGCTTCTGACCTACTGCGCTTCACTTTCACACCACAGCTGTGGATACGACCTTTTGAAATAGTAAAACTGAGAGGTTTTTTTAGGGTGATGAGGCCTAAACTGAGCCGAAGTATTGTAGGGACAAAATATTGACTGTGAGAATCAATTGGCGCTAAAAACGCAAAAACACATTTTTTATGGGATACGACCTATTGCGCCTAAGCCGTCGATATGCTGATGATGTGAAAACGTGCTCTTGGAAACATTTCGAGAATGTGAAGAGCAGCTAGGAAGGAAGGGCTCATAATAAATTAAGACAAAACTAAGCACACGATCTCATCCAGGAAACTGTCATCCAGTGCTTCCAAAGAAGCTGCTGTTTTGAAAATGTTAAAACATTTGAGTATCTTGGCAACATTATAACAGAAAAAACATACTGGAGTAAGAAATTAAGGCGAGAATTGAGAACGGTAACAGATAAGGGTAGATCAAACGATACTTCGTTCAATCGTCATGTATGACGGGGAGGTTTGGGGCTTATCCCAGCAGCATGAGAAATTATTGAATACTTATGAGATATAGATTTTTAGAAGAGTATATGGCCCATCCAAGGAAGGAAATCGATTTCTTATGAAAAATAATCTAGAACTTAAGGACCTTTATGGAGACTTGATATAGTTTCTTGTATTAAAAAATCAAGATTAAGATGGTTGGGGTACCTTCACAGAATGGATAAAAAAAAAAGGATCCCAAAGCTGATCATGGAGGTACGTCCAGTTGGATAAACTGGAAGAGGCAGGCCTAGAATGCGATGGTTGGACGATGTGGAAGCTGACCTTAGGCACCTTGGGGTAAGAACGTGGAGAAGAGCAGCGGAAGATCGCTCAACGTAGAGGAATATTGCTGAGGAGGCCAACGTCTTCCAAGGACCACAGCGCCGTCTGATGATGATGATTTAACGCCTTTGGTGTGCTTCGTTTCGAAAAAGTGCCGCATACCTCTTTCTAAAATTTAAAATTCTAAAATTTCCTTTTTGAATCTATAATTAAATTATCAATTTGAGATCCGTTAAAATTTATTACAATATATTGATCCATCCATTCATTTACAGAGGGAATGCTATAATCATGCAAATTTATAGGTAATTATTTAACACATTCGTGTTCTGATTATTATATACCTAAAAACTAATTAAAATCAATTTCGTTTGTCCAACAACATTAGACGCAGCCAACAAAATCATGATCTTTTTGCCATGATCTTACTGGTCTATTACTTGGAATAATACAAATTTAACTATGTTCCTATTTTCCGGAATATAGATTACAGTTATTTTTAAAATAATTTAAGTTACCTATTTAAATTGAATAATAAATATAATAATAATACTCTAGAATACTTGTATAATTCGATCTGTTACTTGTTTAAGGGGAGTAAACATTTTTTAGAAATACCGTTTTTCTGATGAAACATAAAATAGCGGTCCCGAGTCTGTGTTGTCAGGTCCTCTTAAAAGGTCTATCCTAATTAATATCTAAATAGGGAAATTGAGGACCCGAACTTTAAGCATCTTCCAATTAGCCTTACCAGCTTAATCTCACGTTAAATAAACAAAGTTGGACATTGTTAGGTACCAGTGAGCACTGGAATATACATTTGAATTTTCCGGAGTAATTCAGCTCTCATAACCTTCCAACATTATAAAGATTAGTTTACAGATTACAACCAGAGAAAAATTGATAAGCTATAAAACAACTGTTTAGTTATCGGGGGAGCAGAGTGGCTCCGCGGTAGAGCGCTGACTTGCTATGCAGAAGATCCTTGGTTTAAATCCCGCTCACTAGCAGACTTCTATTCAATCTGTTATTTAATTATTATTATTATTATATTTACTTACTTTATTTAGTATTATTTTTATGTATTTTAAATTACAATTACTATTATGGTTAATTTTTCTTTTCTTTTTATTTTTTTTAAGCGGGTTTTTTCTACATTTTTTCTGCTATTGTAAAATTTACTTATAAAAGACAACTTTAATTAATTAAAATCACTGTTGTTTAAACATGTAAAGGAAGTCCGGAACATGTATTTACACTTATTGCTGCTTGTATATGTAAAACTGTAAATAAAGGATTTTTTTTTTTTTTTTTTTTTATTCAATCTGTTAGCGGACGGAGATGGATCCTACGGAATTTTGGACCCTCCTGGGACTCACTCACCACACATTATTTAAATTTATTAACAAGTTCTGGTGTGAGTGAAAGTTGAACTTAATGAAAACATAATAACGATGAAATTTTCGTATTATTTAATATATGGAGTAAACTGAACTACTATCCTCACACTATTTATCTGGCGATGATAAACTCTTATCTAATAGCTTATTATTATTACGTCACATGCTAACGTTTTTATTTAACTTTCATTAAATCGGCTTTAATAGGTATTAGATAAAGAAGATTAACAACACATTTATTACCTTAAAGCCTAGAAATCGTAGGTGCTCATACATTTTCACAAAGCTTTCAGTTGCAGAGTAAAATAAGTAAAAAATGTCTCAATGGAATGGTTGGCAGAAGTCATCTGATGTTTTATTTTTATGTTTTATTCTTCAATTACTCTGCCAAAATAATACATATTTTCGAAACAATAGTTTAACATAATAATTGGCAATAAGATTAAATCAATCTTAAAAAGGTAGTTGATTATCGAATCTGCACACCCTTTCAAACAGCCACGTCAAACAAAGAGGTTCTATTTAGTTTTGACAAATTGTCGTATTATTCTTATATTATTGTTTTAATTAAATGTGATATGCAATATAAAGTTTAAATTAAACTTTTCCATTGAGTATTCAATTATATTTTTACTATTTCATAAAATTACGTGTCTTCCTTCTTTTTCCATTGGCACAATAATCCATTTCTGGGCACTGGTCTCCTCGAGCAACCTCTGTTAGCTAAATCGCTTGAGTGCAGCTAATTTCCGACTTCGAACACCCAACGGGGTCATCGAATCTTCCGTCACACTCCAACACCATCCTAACGTGGATCCATTGGATATCTTGGAGAGCAGTAATGTCAATTCTGTAGTGTTTTGTTTCATCTAAAAGGATTGTGTTTGATCCGTGTATGTATTAACTTAAGATATTATATGATCCACAAGTGAAAAAATCCAAATGACGGGTGCTACGTCCTTTCCTAGAAGATAGTGCCAATTAGGTACTGAGGTTTCATGATAGCATATCTAGGGGATATCCCCCGACCTGGAAGAGGTACAGGATGCCATATGGCTCCTAAAGAATAACAATTCACCGGAAGCAGATGAACTACCTTCTGAATTGCTAAAATACGGAGGAGAGGAGGTAGCCAGGGTACTCCACGAAATAATTATGGACGTGTGGCAAATGGAACAAATGCCGGAAGAATGGAATCAGACAATTATATGTCCCATACACAAGAAAGGCGATGTTTTGGATTGTCAAAACTATCGAGGCATATCCTTGCTACCTAGAGCATATAAAATTTTCTCAAGGATTATCTTCCTAAGACTTCTTCCTTTTGCAGAATGGGAAATAGGATGCTATCAGGCAGGGTTCATGAGAAGCAAGGCCACCTCAGACCAAATATTCTCCTTACGTACATTTCTAGAAAAAGCAAGAGAGTACAACATCACCACCCACCATATATTCATAGATTTTAAGAAAGCATATGATAGTATTGATAGGGAAATGCTATATAAAGAGCTACTGGAAATGGGCATCCCAACAAAACTGGTGCGACTAATCAAGGTAACAATGAAACAAGTGAATTGTAATGTCAGAGTACAAGGCGGCGTCTCAGAAGGTTTCGATACGCATAAAGGCCTCAGACAAGGTGACTGCCTGGCATGTCATTTGTTTAATTTAGCCTTGGGGGTGCAATCAGAAGGTCGGGAATACAAATCGGAGGCACCATATTTAATAATGCTTTGCAAATTCTTGGATTTGCTGATGATATAGACATCATAGCAAGAAGTTTCAATGCTGTTAGAGATGGATTCCAGGTTTTAAGTAATGCAGCCGCTAAAATAGGACTCGTCGTTAACCAATCCAAAGCAAAATATATGGTTGCGAGGCAAAGAAATGAGCAACAGCACAGGGAAACAAACATCAAAGTAGGAAACTACACCTTCCAAAACGTGAACGAATTTGTATATCTAGGTACCCAGATAAATGCCAACAATGAAATGCAACCGGAAATCCAAAGAAGAATAATGGCGGCAAATAGATGCTTTTTTGGGTTGCAAAAGCACCTCAGAAGTAAAGTCTTATCCCGGACAACAAAGATAAGAATATATAAAACTCTGATAAGACCTGTACTGACATATGCTTCGGAGTGTTGGACTCTTACAAAGGCACAAGAGCTCACTATCATGAAGTTTGAGTGAAAAATATTACGGAATCCAGAAATATCCGGAAAATATCCAGAGAGAATCTATGGAACAGTGTTTCATAATAACACGTGGATGCAACGGTCGAACTTAGAAATAAGCGGACTATACAAAGATGCCGACATTATCAGGTTTATAAAGGTGAACAGGCTACGATGGGCAGGACACATCGCACATATGGGAACAGATGAAGTCCCTAAAAACTACTTCAGGAAAAAGAGCATGGAACAAGAAGGGTTGGAAGACCGAGGCTCCGATGGGCGGATGGTGTGGCTGTGGACGCTAGGACCATCTTAAGCACCCGTAATTGGAGGGCAGCAGCTGTGAACAGAGATGACTGGCGGTTGATGTTGCGGGAGGCCTTGTCCCCACATGGTATGTAGATCCATCTATTGATTGATTGATATCTAGGGGATACGGGATAGCAACCCACAGGTACCAGTGAGGGTAGAGGAGTTGCTTCCTCAGAGCGTCCTGACGTGTTACCCACCGGGTCCTGTATAGGGTTCTACCGATATTACCGATATGGGTACAGTATCGATACTTTTCCTTTCGATACCGATATTTTGGTATCGATACTTTTCTTCCGATATTTTATCGATATCGGTATGGAAAACAGAATATCGAAACAGTTGAATGACCGTTTTTTTTTCTCATCCAAACGAAACCTGAATAAAAAGTTGTATATATCTTACGGCACATTCTTTCCATATTCTCAAAAAAATAGAATGATATGTTTCCTTTCCCTATATCTTTAATTATCAGTAAAAGTAATTAAAAGAAAAATAAATATACATGCATAGCCAAAGAGAACTCTTTCGATATTCTCAAAATATGGAATGATCATTCTTATATTTCACAGATGACTAAAACTCTTATTAATCTATGATTAAAACTCTAAATTCTAAATTTTTTATTATGAACCCTATTATTTTATTATTATGAACCATATCTGTACATTAAGTACATTAATTAATAGAAAAAATAATATATATGCATAGCAAAGAAAAATTCTTTCGATACCAGAAGAACAGGGTACTCTTTCGATATTCTAAAAATATTTTCCGATACTTCACAGATGGCTAATATCTAAATTTATTATTATGTTACGAACAATATCTGTACACATCAGGGAAATTAATTAAAAGAAAAAAATAATATATATGCACAGTAAAGAAAAATTCTTTCGATACTAGAAGAACAAGGTACTCTTTCAATATTCTATAAATATCGAATCATCATTCCGATATTTCACAGATGGCTGATATCTAAATTTTTTATTATGTTATGAACCCTATCTGTACATATCAGGGAAATTAATTAAAAAAAAAAAATATATTATATATGCATAGCAATGGAAATTCTTTCGATACTAGAAGAACTGGGTACTCTTTCGATATTCTAAAAATATTTTCCGATATTTCACAGATGACTGATATTTAATTTTTTTATTATGTTATATACACATCAGGAAAATTAGTTAAAAGAAAAAAAATAATATATATGCATAGCAAAGGAAATTCTTTCGATGCTAGAAGAACGGGATACTCTTTCGATATTCTCTAATATGAAAAGATCATTCCAATATTTCAGAGATAGCTTATATCTAAATCTTTAATTATGTTATGTACATATCAGGGAGAGTAATTATATGAAAAAATACTATACATGTATAGCAAAGGAAATTCTTTCGATACTAGAAGAAGAGGGTACTCTTTCGATATTCTCAAAATATCGAATGATCATTCCGATGTTTCACAAATGGCTGATATCTAAATTTTTTATTCATATTTTATTCATCAGCCAGCTGTGAAATATCGGAAAATATTTTTATAAAATTTATATAAAATATTTCCTTTGCTATGCATATATAGTATTTTTTCCTTTTAATTTTTAATTACCTTTCCCTGATATATACAGATAAGGTTCATAACATAATAAAAAATTTAGGTATCAACCATCTTTGAAATATCGGAAAGATCTTTCGATACTCTGAGAATATCGAATGAGTATATATTCTTCTAATATCGAAAGAATGTCCTTTCTTCCTATGCATGTATATGATTTTTTTCTTTTAATTGCTTTACCTCATATGTACGGATGGGGTTAATAACATAATAAAAAATTATATATCAGCCATCTGTGAAATATCAGAGAATTTTCTATACTTTGAGAATATCAAATGAGTACCATATTCTTCTAGTATCGAAAGAATGTCCTTTCCTATGCATGTATATGATTTTTTTTCTTTTAATTACTTTCCCATATATGTACAGATAGCGTTCATAAGATAATAAAAAAACTATATATCAGCCATCTGTGAAATATCGGAATGATCTTTCGATACTTTGAGAATATCGAATGAGTACCATATTCTTCTAGTATCGAAAGAATGTTCTTTCCTATGCATGTATATGTTTTTTTTTCTTTTAATTACTTTCCCTGATATGTACAGATAGCGTTCATAACGTAATAAATAAATTACATATCAGCCATCTGTGGAATATCGGAGATCGTTCTATACTTTGAGAATATCGAATGAGTACCATATTCATCTAGTATGGAAAGAATGTCCTTTCCTATGCATGTATATGTTTTTTTTCTGTTAATTAATTTCCCTGATATGTACAGATGGGGCTCATAATATAATAAAAAATTTATATATCAGCTATCTGTCAAATATCGGAAAGATCTTTCGATACATTGAGAATATCGAATGAGTACGATATTCTTCTAGTATCGAAAGAATGTCCTTTCCTATGCATGTATATGTTTTTTTCTTTTAATTATTTTCCCTGATATTTACAGATAGGTTTCATAAGATAATAAAAAAAATTATATTTCAGCCATCTGTGAAATATCGAAAAGATCTTTCGATACTTTGAGAATATCGAATGAGTACCATATTCATCTAGTATGGAAAGAATGTCCTTCCTTTCCTATGCATGTATATGTTTTTTTTTCTGTTAATTAATTTCCCTGATATGTACAGATGGGGCTCATAATATAATAAAAAATTTATATATCAGCTATCTGTCAAATATCGGAAAGATCTTTCGATACATTGAGAATATCGAATGAGTACGATATTCTTCTAGTATCGAAAGAATGTCCTTTCTAGTGCATGTATATGTTTTTTTCTTTTAATTACTTTCCCTGATATTTACAGATAGGGTTCATAAGATAATAAAAAAAAATTATATTTCAGCCATCTGTGAAATATCGGAAAGATCTTTCGATACTTTGAGAATATCGAATGAGTACCATATTCTTCTAATATCGAAAGAATGTCCTTTCCTATGCATGTATATGTTTTTTCTTTTAATTACTATCCCTGATATGTACAGATGGGGTTCATAACATAATACAAAATTTATATATCAGCCATTCGTGAAATATCGAAAGATCTTTCGATACTTTGAGAATATCGAATGAGTACCAGATTCTTCTAATATCGAAAGAATGTCCTTTCCTATGCATGTATATTTTTTTTTCTGTTAATTAATTTCCTTGATATGTACAGATGGGGCTCATAATATAATAAAAAAATTATATATCAGCCATCTGTCAAATATCGGAAAGATGTTTCGATACTTTGAGAATATCGAATGAGTACTATATTCTTCTAATATCGAAAGAATGTCCTTTCCTATGCATGTATATGTTTTTTTTTTCTGTTAATTAATTTCCTTGATATGTACAGATGGGGCTCATAATATAATAAAAAATTTATATATCAGCCATCTGTCAAATATCGGAAAGATCTTTCGATACATTGAGAATATCGAATGAATACGATATTCTTCTAGTGTCGAAAGAATGTCCTTTCCTATGCATGTATATGTTTTTTCTTTTAATTACTATCCCTGATATGTACAGATGGGGTTCATAACATAATAAAAAATTTATATATCAGCCATTTTTGAAATATCGGAAAGATCTTCCGACACTTTGAGAATATCGAATGAGTACCATATTCTTCTAGTATCGAAAGAATGTCCTTTCCTATGCATGTATATGTTTTTTTTCTTTTAATTACTTTCCCTGATATGTACAGATGGGGTTCATAACATAATACAAAATTTATATATCAGCCATCTGTGAAATATCGGAAAGATCTTTCGATACTTTGAGAATATCGAATGAGAACCATATTATTCTAATAAAAATTAAAAGGTCTTTCACTATTTGATTGATTATACATACAATGTGTGACGTTTTCCTGGCAATGGAATGTTTGTAGCCATTTGACGAACCATGCTTTTAAACGACTAAAAATCTTCCGATACCGTCTGATATCGATATTTGTCTTTCGATATTTTCTCGGTATCGATACTTTGTTTCGAAATATCGCAAAGGCCTGGTATCGATATTTTTGGGTATCTGTAGAACCCTAGTCCTGTACCTTGGTCTGTAGTGTGAGGGTGAATGTAGTTTGCTGTAAATGTAAAGTGTAAATGTATACACGTAAGAGTATTGCTCCCCCAACCTGGAGAACCATTGGCTATCTGCAGTCTAAATACGCCAAAAAGTTGTGTCTACTTTAACATAAATAGTGTCAGAAGTCTTGAAAGCAAATCGCCTATCTTTGTCGATTATCTGATTTATATATACCAGCGGCTACAGCACGCCAAAATGCTATTTTTGTTTTTCATATTACGTATTTTTTATCTGAGGAAGAGGTCAAAGAAAAATTCTCTTAGGGGACAACTGTTTATTGAAAAGCCAACCTTTCGACCAACATTTTAGGTCCTCTTGAGTAATCCCTCTCAATTAGAGCTCTTATACAATTATCATTTTATCTGCTCTAACTTCCACAATTTATCACTAAACTTCTCAATACTTTAGCTTTAAATAATGCTGATATACCATTTATTCTATATTTTCCAAAAAACATTTCTATTACCTATTTCATTTATGTACCCTTTACAATATTTTATCAACAATTTTAGTTATTATCATTATTGCTATTCCTTCCAATTTGTATTTCTCCATCTCTTGTATATTTATCTGATTTAAAACAATCGTTTATTAACGTATTAAAAATTGTATTTTACAACGTGATCTCATGTATCATCGCTGTAATACTTGTTGAAGTAAAACTTTTGTTAAATGGCACAAAGGTTATCCTCAAGTATCCAATTTTTTCTTCCTAAAAATTACTTGGGCTGATCGCAAGCTGCCTTATCATTTATGAATATACAATGCAAATGAAATTTAGGATAATTCGATTTTATGGAGGAACTCGTTGAACGAAAGCGAATATTGGCAATTTCCTTTTCCTCTTATCTTCTCCAGGACCAACAATGTAATCGTGTTTGAAATTAAAAAGTAATTGAACAATAAGCGTTGATTCCATTAACTTGTGTGCTTTCTCGACTACTCGTAATATTTGTAATGGTGATAATATTTGCTAAATCTTATCATGATTAACGTATCGGTTTTTATTTTAAATATATTAATTTTTTCAACATGAATTTTATTTTATTTTCAACAAGTTCGATTAATACAAATTATTTTATTCTAAATATTTTTATATTCATTAATTATGAATCTCTGTAATGAATCACGAAAAAACGATATGAATATACAATACAATATATCCTCTTAAAATTAGAGATTTGGTTTCTGTTTCCTTTCTAACATCTCCAGTTTACGCTAATCATCCTGGGGCTATTACTTTCCATTCCTTAGATGTCTTCTAGTTTTACAAGAGAATTAAACAATATAAAGGCTCTTGAGTTTTGCTTGGCCTCGGATTTGGTTACGACGCGGCGCTCTAAAGGATATTAGACTTGGAACATGGAATGTTGAATGGCAAAGAGGTTGAGCTGGTGGAAGAAGTGGAGACCATCAGGGTGGATTTCCTAGGAATTTGTGAAGTGAGGAAAAAAGGACACGTGGAAATACGTCTTAACAAGGACAATGTGCTCATATACTCAGGAGTATCCGCTGGTTTCAGAGACATGGAAGGTGTGATTATGGAATCTTGTGGATGTGGGATTAGCAGCCCATATCCACAAGAATCATAACAGCGTATAAGGATCTGTCAATAGGAAAGATCGCTCTTATACAAGTATTTGCCCCAACGGAGGATGCAAATGTTCTCGACTAAGAACAGTTTTATGCTGATCTAGAGAGAGAGAGAGGTCATTAAAGGTCAAAATAGTAACAGAGTAATTATCCTAATGGGTGATTTCAACGCAAGGATGGGAAGAGACCGTACTAATGCACATGATGTTATGGGCCTACATGGAGGAGAACACACCAAAAATGGAAATGGACAAAGGCTCATCGACTTCTGTATTGATTATAATCTTCTCATTGGAAACTCTTTCTTCCCATATAGGATGGTGCACAAAATAACCTTCTCAGCTGAAGAAAGGAGAGTAAACAGCATTATTGATTACATTGTCTACAGTAGGAGGATTATTCCACGGAATTATAAAAGGAAATATTTCACCGATGTAAAAGTTATAAGAGGTGCTGACATTGGTTCGGAAATCTTTTTTTAGTTGGAGATACCCAGGTCCTATGACATAAAAAGAAAAGGCCCTAAGCTTACAAGAGGATTGACATTGCAAAACTGCAGGATCCAGAAAAGAAAAAGGAAAATGCAGAACTTCTGGATCTAAAACCTAGAAATGTCAATACGGAAATGAATATTAACAATACTTGGGCAGCATTGAAACATACAATTCTTGAGACTGCTGAAACTGTATGCGGAACGAAGGTAGTCTGTAACAAAAGTAAAAGGTCTGAATAGTGGAGTTATCTAGTGAAAGCTGCGGTGGTTAGGAAGAAGACAGCCTAGAAGGCGTATTGTAAAATCAAATCTGCTGCCAACTGGGAGCTCTACGTCAGAAGAAGAAGTGAAGCGAAAATGGTTGTTCGAGTTGTGAAAGGAAAAGCTGAGAAAAATTCTGTAGAGGTCTGCTCAATGACTGCAGGGAAAATACCAAGATTTTTTGGAAGAGAATGAGGTCAATGAAGGGAAATGCGAGCATCCCATTAGAAATTTTAAGGACGAATGATTACTGGAAATGGAGAAATAATGGATAGATGGCGACGCCATAATTCTGTATATTTGTATGATTCCTCGGAAGAGAGGGTAGAAGACAGGCGGTAAACCGAAGAATAAGATGATGAGATATGGGAGGAAGATGGGCTATGAATAATGAGGATTGGCAAAGCAGCGGGAAAAGATTGTAATGCTCCAGAACTTATAAAATTTGGAGTCCTACAATTACATAAAGCTTTGCAAGGCCTGTTTAAGAATATCTTATCTACTAATCCTATGCCTGAGGAGTGGGGATATAACATCATCACACCGATCCACAAGAAGGGTAGCTCTAGTGAATGTCAAAACTATAGGCCTATATGTCTCTCCCCTGTAATCCATAAACTTTACTCTTCTATACTAGAAAGGAAGCCTAGATCAATCGTTGAAGACAAATTGGAAGATCAACAAGCAGCTTTTAGACCCCACTGACAAACACAGGACCACTTCTTCTCGCTGAAGACATCGCTGATTATTGAGAAGACATGGGATAGAGGAAAGAGTTAGGACATAAAGTCAGCTTTTGACGTATTATGACTCCAAAGCTGTAGTCACAATTCATGGGAAAATGCCCGAATTCGCCGTGAGAAGAGGTGTTAGACAGAGGTACAGCCTTATTCCTCTTCTTTTCATCACTTTTATGGACGAAATATAAAATCTGTTAGAGAAGGACAAGACGGATGGTCGTGGGAAAGTAGAATATGAGGACAACCCTAGCACAAGTAATAGTTTTCGCAGATGATATTGTCCTCATTGCCGATTCCAAAGAAAATCTACAACAGATGGCTGCGGAGTGGGAGGCGGAGTTGGAAAGGAAGGGTATGGCATTAAACGTTGGAAAAGGCAAGGTGATGCTCATCGTGCGTGAAGAAGAGTAGATTTTGATTCACTGCAGAGGAGAAAACTTGGAGACAGGGCAGGAGTATACCTACCTAGGAGTAGTGCTCAGCAGAAATGGGAAAATGGACAAAAAGCTCTCAAATAGAATTAAGAAAGCTAATAGCATATATTACCATCTATGCAACTCAGTGGTGGGGAAAAGGGAATTGCAAAATAGTGTAAAATTAGACATCTTTAAGTCCATATGCCTACCTACCCTTATTTATGGCAGTGAGAGCTGGGTCCCGATGTACAAGCACTGGAGTAGGATTACCGCTGCTGAAATGAAATACCTCCGGAGAATGGCAGGCGAAACAAGGAGGGACAGAGTTAGGAATGAGAGGATAAGGGGAGACCTGGGAGTGCCTGCACTGAGAGAAACAGTGGAGAGTAGACAGTTGGGATGGTTTGGTCATCTGTGCTGAATGAATGAGGGCCGGGACCAAAGAATTTTTTTGAAGCCAGGCTTACCGGACGTCGTCTTCGAGGAAGACGTAGACTGCAATGAATGGACCACATCTCAAGGATTGGTGAAAGGAAGGGAAGGCATTTGAATGAGATGAAAGCGCTGGCTGGAGATTGAGGGGCTTAGCTGTTCTGGATTGGAGTACTTCCACGCTGAGAGGCAATGAGGAGGAAGTTAAAGAAGAAGAGTTTTACTTGAAAGGTTTTGAATTTATAATTTTATCAATAAACTATCTTAGTGGAAAAAATATAAGTCATATAGACATAGGCTAAGTGTAAAATAAAATGAGCTGTATAGGTATATGTTTAGTAAAGAAAGAAAAAGATAAATTCGTCTTATTTTTTTCATAAACTTCATTTACTCATTTACATAAAAAGAGTATATGTATATGACCTTATAAAATATCAATAATAGACACTTATCACTATAACTTTTATTTACGCGTTATCACTATATCATAATAATAAAAGCCCGGATTTTGTGAACTTAATTCAGATGGGGCTCGAGACAAAATGTAAATAAAAAATGTTCCAACTTAGTTTTAGTTATTTTTCTCTTACCAATATATATTTATCTTAAATTGTATCTTATAAAGTTGTATCTTGTGACAGTAAAAATATATGTTTTGTTTTAAATGCAATAATTGTTGTTTTTGTCATATGCCCATACAATTAATTGTGTAAAGGGGTTGTGGGAGACTTTCATTTCATGAGGAGGGGGCGTGTTTTTTATCATTTTCGTATGATTTCTCAATATTTACACAGTATAATATAACATTTTTTTGCGTGTTTTTTTGTCCATGAATCTGACTTTTTTTATTAATAAAGAAATCAATCTATCTTTTTCATCCACGTAAAAGTTTTTTATCCATGAATTGAATGGTAAAGGGATACAACCCAACATGCTTCCGATATATTGATGACCAAAACTGTCAAAAAAATTGCCTATATTTACAATCATTATTAGCTAAAATATTTTTACAGAACTAAACGAAATCTGTAACGGAGCAAAGTTTTTACAAAAGTTCTAAACATTAAAAATTATTTGATCTGTGAGCGAAATTACGTTTATATGACTGTTTTATCTATAATATACAAATTACTAACTGAAAGGCCGAAATTGGGTTTCTTAAGTATTATTCAGTCCACTATCTTAATTTTTTTCCTGTACTATCAAAATTGTTCAAAAAAAAATATAAACGAATATTTATATCAAATTAAACTTGGGTGTTGATAACCAATGGGTTTCAACGTCTCTAATTTAAGATAACCAACCTTATTCTTATTAATTTGAAAGGATTCTTTCACTATCTACAGTCCCTGGCCATATTAATGTAACCACCAAGAAAGATTTTTTTCTTTTTTTTTGTTCCTAATTTTTTTATATTCATTCGCGTGTCTTCTGTTTTAAGTAATGGCAACACTGTTATAAGTTTTTTAAAGTATTATTTTTTAGTAATGGCAGCATTGGTTTTAGTACAGCCATTTCGTTTTACGAGTGACGACGTGCATAATTTGAGTTTGAAATTTTTGTGGATTTATTGTTTCTTTTTCATTAAATAACAGTCGGATTCGGTAAGTTTATTATTGATTTATTATTTGTATCAAATATTTTAACTATTTTGATAGTTTTTTTTCATCAATATGTAAAATAGGGTGTAAATAGGGACACCACAAAATATTTAAAAAAATAAAGATTTATTTTCGAAACTATTTTTTTCAATTTCATATTATTATCAGATAACTAACTTACCCATAAAACCAATATTTAAATTCGATTTACATTGTAGATTTGTATGCGTAATACAAAAAGATAATGCAAACATGTAACAAGAACGAATCTATCCAGTGGTCACATTAATATGGCCAGGGACTGTAGACATTGTTACCGGCTAAATAGGGCGAATTGTTGTATAATTTATCAAATAATCATTAACAAAAAATCCATTCCATTTTACCACCCATGTTATTCCGTCGCTACCTTTCTAATAAATCAATGCTCTAAGGAATATCGAATGAATGGGCATAGTAAATGCTTTCAGACATATAATTATTTGAAAATAAGAAAGCATTGTGGCCAACAACAACCTGTTGAAGGCTTTCATCATCGTTTGCTGATCAATAATCTTGTTACTGAATCAACTAAATATTTTCTTATCGCACCCTGCCACTACATGTTTGCCTAGCGCGTTAGTCTGTTTCCTTTAGCTTTACCCAACCTGAATATAAAGCCGTCGTCTTTCTTTTAATCTAGCATCCGACTTTTATCATGGGTTTGATCAAGACTTATTGTAGATCCATATCAATTTAATTGAATTTTCTCCTTTTGTTCTTAGTCTTTTGTTTTAATAGCTACTCTGTTTACGAATTACATTTATAATTAAACTTTTCAGGTTTATATTTTTTAAGATTAAAATGCCATTGAAAATGTCAAGCTGAATATATTATGTACCTAGTATTTTTTCTCATCCTCCCTTATCCTACAACATTGTTTTAACTCAAATACATGTGAACATTTTCCCGAGCATTTAGAATTAGAATTTTCGAACTTTTCATTTATACAATGGCTAATTCTCTGATATATAGGTTTATTCTAATCTATACAAATCATATAGAACAAGCTTTTGTGAGGTATAATAATCCATAACCTTTCTAAATATTCTTTATTTGTTAATAGATTCAATATATAAATTAGAGTAACAAAACTCAAAAAATCCATAATTTTTATAAATTTATTTTCTTTTATTAGGCCAATAAATTAGCCGAAAACATAGACATATATTAAGTGAGAGATATTTTTTGCTTTTCTTTATTATAAATTCCACATACTTGTGTTTGGAATTTGGTGTTGTGTTGTCCATGTTTTCATCTAAAAATATTTCTTTTTTGGGTTAGTCAATTTTTTTAAATGAATAAATATGTATTTTATTTATTTCTTTTCAATTAGGAATTTCAATATAGAGAACAATAGCCCTTAATTATTAATTGAATGAAAGGACTGTTGGTTCCAATGTCCACTTTCTATGTAATTTAAATGTTTATTCAGTGTCATTTGTTCAGTGCCGTTTCTTGCCCCAAATTTCTTAGTTTTCGGCTTTTAATTTTTTCAATTTTAAGTTTGAAAATGCCTCATCAGGGTGAGGTTGTTGCGCGTGGCGTGGCACTTATTTATGACGGACGTTCCATTAGATATGCAGCTAATGTCCTCTGCGTTCGTCTGAAACTTTAAGAGCGCCACAGAAGGCCTGGTTCATCAAAAAATAGAACCACATGATAACCGTTTACGAATTTTACGAAACCGGCACTGTTCAAGGGAATCATCAACTCGAAGAAGTTCGAGGTGTGCAAAGTTCTGAACGTACTGCTCGGAGAAGATTAAATGAGCACGGATTAATGGATTTTTACCCAGTAAGAGGACCAGTGTTGACCAGAACTCATAGAGTTACACAGCTGGTTTTTGCTCGAGAACACAGCAATTGGACTATGGACGAATGGAGTGCTGTAATTTTTACAAACCAATCAAAATTTGCTCTTCGCGGTCCAGAAGGGCGTGAAATGAAAGAAGAAGGGCGTGTGGAGAAGAAGAAATGAAAGATATGCTGCCTGTAATTTTTCCCAGAGCCAACCTTTTCAGAGTTCTGATCAACTCTGGTCCTCTTACTGGATTACTTAGATGGGCAAAAGTTTTTTTTTATGTCAACTAAATATTCTAATATTTTACTTAAAGACTTACTCTTAAAATGAGTGCGGTAAGTTCAATGCACCTAATGACCCTAAGAGACTCAACTGTTTGCGAAAAAGGAATAATATTATTAAGGATAACACTTCAATTATCGACAATACTTGAATGTTCTATAATGTTCTCGACATACTTGAAACTTATGATAAACTTCTTCTGCTATCTAATCTTTAGTTCTGAGTCATTGTTTTCAAATTGGGAGAGATTTTTTCGAAAAGTACTTCCGTTGTCACAAAATGACTTGACGATTACTGAAAGAGCTCCAAAGTTCATTGAGGAAAATCTTTCCTATGTTCAAGATTAACAGTAATTATTATTAAATTATTAGTAATAATGCTTTCTTTTTCAATTTTGAAATAATGTGTTGAAAACAATGAGACAGAAGTGGCACTACTATCTTCAAGCTAGCTACAAACAACAATGCTGGATGCAGAAGATTTGCCAATAATCAGCGTATGTTATTCTGGATTAACGACAACAACTGGAAATTAAGCTAATATCAATTTAAAATATCTAATAAAACACTCTAATGATATAAGACCTATTAAAAAATAATGGATTTGAGCTTTGGGGCTCCACTAAGCCATCGAATTCCTCTCGCATCCAATCCTTACAATCCAAAGTCTTTGTAAAATCCTCAATGATCCATACTTTGTTATGAGTAAAATCATCCATAATGTCCCATTACTTGTTAATTTGGCCTTTACCAGATATCAATCTTTCCATGACAAACATTATTCCCATCCAAACTACTACATTAGAACTACACTAGTTTCAAATTTAGATTACCTAGTCAACCCCCGACAATCCTCTGTGGGTTCTGAAAAGATGTTGATACGTGACCTTGTAAGTTGAATTATTTATTTCAGTACCAGTAGGTAGTTTCTCTACTTGCCTTTACCCAATGCCATTACATATCATTCATTTTAATTATTTTTTGTGTTATTATAATTCATTATATTATATTGTGACCAGGGGTTTTCAATCCAAGTCCCAAAAAAAAGTACGTTGTATTCATAATAAAGTTCGTAGGTTGTATACATAATCATTAAATCAAATGGTAACACTAACGACATAACCATAACACCAACTCTGAGCCGCAAAGAAACGATAAGGTAATAGTAAAATTTGGCAATTACTTGGCCATATAAACCACTGATATGCTTCCACATGTAACAACAGGCTACTGTAGAGTGAACTAAAATAGGAAGAGACACTTGACGGACGAAATTAGTGACAAAAAAAAGAAACGGTTACAATGTTAAGTTACAATTTAAAAAAAAAAAATTGAAATCATTAGTCTCATTCGAGGTGAAATTCTTGTAGCGTCTATGATTCTATAGTGGCAATACAGCTTAGCAGATTGAAAAACATAAACTTTTGAAACATTCGTAAATAATTTCCTAAACTAGAGGCTTAGAATAACAAAAAACGAATTAATAAATTTTCTAGCAAAACAGTAATAAATCATTATGACTGCGAATGTGTTAATAACGGTTATGATTTGGGAACTAATACAGCACTAAGGATAATTTCGTTAGAAACGTCCCCTGAAGAGAAAGAAGAAACCTCCGCAGATAAGGAAGAAATCTTTTCAAATAAAAATTTAAAATCTGAATAGAAGAGAACAAAAAAGTCAAATTCAGGAAGCCACAGACCAGAAAGGTATTTTCAAAATAAAACTTATTCAGAAGCAGTAGGTTCGACCAAAGCTGGCAATACAAATAAAACAATTAGTTCAAATCAATAAAAAAATTCAGAACAGACAATAATGGAATTGGAAAATACCTTAAATAAAATCAATTGGGACGTAATAGGGGTTTGAGAAATAAGAAAGAAAAACATTACGAAAGAGACAGTGGGATACATATGCACATCTCTTCTGAAAATGGCCAATATGGAGTGGGATTTTTGATATAAAAAATACTAAAAGGAAATATTTTAGAATTTAAAGAAATTAACCACAGAATAGCTCTGGTCAGACTAATTTTTAAGAAGAAAATCCAAAGCATTGTTCAAGTCCTCGCGCCAACTGCTGATTCGACAGAAGAAGATAAAATAGGACAAGAATTGCTGAAGATTAAGTTAAGTGGCAGAAATTAATGTCGAATTTCACTTCCCAATAGAGCTGGTCAGTCCGGGAAGTTAGACCATAGTCCCATTAGGGAATGCCTATAAAGAGCTATTATATTATTATAGTAATTAATTCTGTAATTTAAACAATAATAAATAATCTTATTATTTATTATTGTTATTTAAGTTACAATATTAGGCACTATACAAGTATGTATATATTTTTGTAAATATTAGTAGTTTCTTGTAAACCATTTTGCTTTATAATTCTCTTTATAATAAAGGCTTATTAATTCATTCATTCATTCATGACTGCGAATGTAAATAAAAACTGAGATCAAAACGTTCAGTTATGGCTCTAGGGAAACTGACAAATGATTGAAACTAACAGGATTGAAAAGTTAAACATGTATTAGAAATATAAGAGTGTGATAAAATGATTCAATGAATTTAAATTACAGTAAACAGCACGCCGTTTCAGGCTACTTCAACATTTACAAGACAAACGCTCTAAGCTCTCAATTAATTACAAAAGACTAATATACATGACAATCATTAGGCCCATCTGGATTACAAAACATATAGCTTTGGAGCTCTACAAAACCATCCAATTCCTCTCGTATTTAATCCTTACAATCCAAAAACCCTTCGTAAAATCCTCAATGATCCATAATTTGTTAAGAGTAAAACCTTCCATAAATTCCCATTAGTTGCTAATTTGGCCCCTACCGGATATCAATCTTTTCATGACAAAGTTTAACCTTTCAAGCCACTCAAACCCACTAGTTTCAAACCTAACAACCTCTTCAATTCCTGATAATCCTCCGAGTCGTCTGAAAATAATATGGCCTCGTGATTTACTAAGTTGAACTTGATATTTGAATACAACCACTGGGTAGTTTCTCTACATGTCAGTGTATACATTCATTCTATTTACTTGTTGTATAAATATAATACAGTTGTAAATTACAAAAAATAAATAAAAAAATACAGTACGAAATCAAATCACACCTATAAGCTTTTAGAGATTGGTATATTTGGTCAATAATAGGCACTAATGGAGGTGGGGGAAAAATCTGCCTTTGATCCTGAGATTTCCCGACGATAAAATATATTGTTTAGGTATATATTGCTAAACATAAAACAAATAGTAAAAAAATAACTATGTAACATCTTATCATGAAGAAGGCTTCATATTAAGAGGCCTCTTAAATTCATTACTTTTACTTTTAATTTTTTCTATAATTGTAAAGAAAAAATTCAGATAAACTATCACCACTTGAAACAATTAACCTTTTAAGGGATAAGTATTAAAATAGGAAAAATAGTTTACCAAAGTGACTTGCATTTACCGTCGCATCACTCATTGCCAGTCATGGTGATCTGGAGCCAGTACTTGCTATTCGAAGATATGATGATCAATATCAAAACAAAAATGGGAGGATAACTGAGGTTGTATGTGCTCTAGTTGGCTTAAAATGCGTCCGGGATTGGTATAGTTTTCTGTCATTATTATGGATTAATGCCTGAGGTTGCGAAAATTTCCGGATTTTTTGTTATATTATTATATTGAGGAATTTACTTTAAAGCAATACATTCGACATCTCGTTTTCAAACACGGACATACTACCGTCCATCTCGGCCGATTTCGAGCAAGGGAAAGAAGAAGAAGAGAAAGCAAACGAACCCTTTCTTTAAATGTAATGTCTAATAAAAATTAATGAATAAATAAATAAAATTAAATGCTTCAAAAAACAGAACGATCCTTAAAAAAAAACAACGACATAACACTAAACTTGGCATTTTTGACTTAAGCCTTCAGTAGCAATTATATTGGTTGAAGAGGTTGTATTGGTTGAATCAGATATTCCATTTTTTTTAAATAAAATCATATTTTGAGTAGTATCAGGTTTGACATTGAAGTTTTATGAGAATAATGGAATAAGTCAAAATCAAAAAAGTTTCAAGCTTCAAATATTTTCTAATGGCTAATAAAAAAAACTTCATTATCATCATTACAATAAAAATGCTTTGGTTTATCAAAATCCAAATTTTTATTCTTTTGAACCACAAGGAACTTTCAAATTGAAAGTTTATGGAACTAGCCAAATTGAAAAATTAGGTTTTTATAGTTATGACATTGTTCTTTTGAAGAACGATGTGAGGATTTTAAGTTATTTAAAATGCTCTATGTAATGTCCTGTGTAATTTTTAATACTGTAAATATTACCTGCTTTAGCCCCTAAAAATACCGTAAGCCTTTCCGGAAGGGTTCCTTAATCTAGAATACATCTTCAGCTGTAGCAGAATAACCGAACTACGCCGAACTCCATCATAAATACAAAGTTATGAGCCCTGAACATTCGTAATGAGCTAAATCGCTCCAAAATATCATAATTGATGAATTACTTAGTTATTTATTAGCGCTGCGTTTACTAGCAAATCTGGTGCTTGGTTAAACAAGTTAAAGAAGTGAGTGCAAAATTTAACTACTGCAGAGATTTGCAATGGCACTTTCACAATATAAATCGTCGCCGTAGTTTAACGTGAAACCGTATCTAAAAAAATGCCAAATGATAAATGAATGGAATTGTGATTTATGAGTGAAAACAGACAACAGTAAAAACAAAAAAAATAATTTCAGGCAACGCAGAAATAAGATCTTGTAACCCTGAAATAGAACATGAAGATAATGTTCCATACCACGCGTATCTCAAAAACTTCAATTTTTCAGATGTTTTTGTGAGGCTAAGGTGACAAGATTAAATTCTAAACAAGATATTCTTGTTACGAGACATTCTTCCCCTTTTCAAATCAAAGCGGTTTGGGCGGTCTGATAATTTCACCAATAGACAAAATCCTAAATGGGCGGGGGACTTTGTTCTGTGACTATTAGAGGAAAAAGAACTCCTTGAGGGCGTAGAATAGAATCGGGTTTCCCAAAAATTGTTGGTACTTGTTCCCTCTTAGAGGGTGGAGATCATGGGAATGTGCATAGCTATTTCAGAGACGTTGATACATCAGGGACTAAAGGGTTTGATGCCCTTTCTATCCATTAACAGTTTATGTGGAAGAGAATGGTTCAGGTGGAGGTTAATAAATTTCTCTTAGATAGGGAGAAATGTTTATTAAATAGCCAACGCGTTGGTTTCATCAAAGACGCTGCCTAATATCTCTTATCTATCTATCTATACATATTATAAAACAAAGTCCTAGGCCGTGTGTGACTGTCTATCCGCGGTAATCTTTTTTGTTTATAATAGCTACATAATAAAATACATTAGGCAAACAAACATGTAGGCATAATATGTCATCTTACCCGTGCAAAGCAGGGGCGGGTCGCTCGTACTAAATAAAAATAAGAATAAATTTAATCATTCTTTTTTCAAAGCTATTTACTTACAGAACAAATTTATAGTTAAGGAAATTAAAATACGAATCCCTGTTGTGTATCATTTAGTGATGATTGAATAATGCTCAATCTAATCAACTTCAACAAAATCCATCAAAGCAATCTGCTTCCTGATTAGAGTTTTGATGTTCATCCTTAAGGCCCTAGATAATGGGCGGTTTGAACTGTGCCCAATTGATGCATCCTGCATTGGCATTGGGGCATTCTACCCTGGGAAAGGAATACAATTACTATTTTTAAATAAAATATCTACTGCATTTAATTAGATATTTATAAATGATTTGCATACAATAAAATCAATATACACTGGACAACCAGGTGTCCAAAGGGTTTGTCAATTGCTGATGGATGCCCTTGGAAAAGAGGTAGAAAAATATTGTGTCTTTTCAAATAAAATGTGTGTTTTTGTTATTTTAATAATAATAATAGACATATAAAAATAATAAGTTGTTTCTAAACTTCTATTCTTTACTATGTTTATATTTACAGATTGTAACGAGACCTCATTAAACCTCTCATTTTTGATAAAATTTACTACCACTACAATTGCCTGAACATTGAATAGTATGCCATCAAAAATGACCATTGAAACATACGATTTTCAAATCTAAACGGATTTTCAGGTTTCATTTCATCACAAAATCTTATCAGTCTTGGTTTAAAAATTTGATAACGCGTTTGGAAATTATAGCAAACTTCAAAATAATTTTCAACGGAAACATCTATCTTGAACATCCCTGTATGACGACTATTTTCATGGCGTTTGTTTATTAATTTAGGTTCATGTAACCCTTTGCATATCTCAAATAAATAATACTCATAATAATGAATAATACTGTCATAATTACTACATTTACCAATATAAGTTAATAAAATACTTATAACAATTAAAATCAAGCACCTCGTGCTTTTTTACGATAAAATTAATTTTTTTGTTTATCACTCTACTCTTATTTTAAACGTATTGAAAAATGTTTTCCAGTTTTTAGTTCTGTTTCCTATTAAAGCGTGTTTTAAAACTATTTTTTATTTTCTACTCTTTAGTTCGGCAGGCTATAAACGCGTATTCCTTAGTATTTTTAAAAACTAATATTCAATTTCTATGTCGAACTTCGGCTATATACGAAAGCGTCTTTTTTAGTTTTTTAAAATATTATTTTTTATTGCTCCCCAGTTGATCTTACCTGTAGTCATATGCTTGTTTCAAAGACTAAGCCTGTGCATGCTTAGGTACATAGTATGCTCATGTAATATATGCTTTAGTATACGCCTAAGTACTAGGAAAAATTTTTTTATCTTCGGATATGAAAAATCGCTAATATTGAATGATGAGACATGCTTACTGAATTATTTTATCGTCATCGGTCCTTGAAAAATGTGCAGAGTTAATTTAATTCGATGTTTTGAAGTCGACGAAAATCCAGTTCTAAGATTCCGTTATAAACATTTGTTCATACACGTGAAGCTACTAGAAATGTGTTAAAAAAGTTCTAAGTTCATATGTGAACTCAGTGGATACTCTAATTGTGCATCTTCCATTTTGGCCATCAAAGGTTTGGGGTTTAGAGATTTTTTATCATGATGATGACATAATGTTAGTCTTTTAAATAATATTTTTTTCACTGCTACTACACATGAAAAACAAACCAATTTAATCGAAATGACAAAGCATTACAACATATTTGACGATTATAGAGTGTGATAACAGGCGATAATGTGCTTTCTTCATATGAGGCGTTCTGGAACCAAATCGGACCACACCAAAAATTCAAATCTTGACTTTTTCTATACTTTAACCTGGCAGTTTTACATTCCCGAAATTTCATGAGTTAAATAATAAGGTTGAAAAGTATCTCGTTAGACAAAATTGGTTTACTAAATTAGTGAAAAAGTCAATTTTTGGAACTTTGGAGTTATCCACTTTGGGTCCTGTACGCCTAATATCAAACACACTCCACCCTGAAACATATTTCGTATTTTCGTAGGTATATACATAATTGCATCATTAAACATACACAAACACACACATACACACACACACACACACACACACACACACACACACACACACACACACACACACACACACACACACACACACACACACACACACACACACACACACACATATATATATATATATATATATATATATATATATATATATTAAAACTTTAGAAAAATTGGAAATAACTTTATTATTATATAATCAGCAACGTGGATTAACTAATGTTAATGTTAACTGCAGAGCTGATACGTTTAATTAAGTTATTGATTTGAAATGATATTTGATTAACGGATCACTTAATGCATAATACGCATTGAATCAGTGACCAGTTTGTAGCGTCATATCACATTATCACATGCACCATTTAATTGTTAAAAACTTAATTTAAATATTTAAAGATATAAATTTGTATTATTTATAGAAAATTTAAGTAAGTTTTGAAAATATATTTATTTATTTTATTCATTCGTTTTTTTAATAAGAAAACAGTATAAGCTAACAAAATTCTATTGATTTTAACCGTGATAATACGTTTATTCCTTTAGGGTTTTAATAACGATAAAATATTTAAAACAACCAATTTCTTAAACAGGATCTTAAAATGAAAATGAGATCAAATAAGTGGCGTGAAGAGCAGATAAATAAGAAGTTGGCTGTATCACTATGTCCTTCATCTCTGATCTGATAATGTATTTAATACATGCGATGTTGTATTTTAAGATATTAAAATGCAATATTGGATTATTCCATTCTGTATTAAGGAATAAATATAGCGGCAATGCTCACATTCACTAAACTTATTGTTTACTCTCATACAATAAACTTATTGAATATTTTTTATTTTGAAGAGAAAAGATTTTCCCTGGCCGGGATTCGAACCCGGGTTGTCCGCCTCTCCGTGACAGTGCTCTAACTAATTGAGCTACCAGGGATCACCTCCCAGTCAGGCAAATCCGTTCTCTTCACCGATCCTATATCCCCGTATTCTCGTAATTTTGCGATGTATACACGAGGAAGAATGTTCATTGAACATTACTTTAACTAGGATCTTGTCGAGTTACGTCATTATATGTATTATATAAAAAAAATTATTAATTGTTTTATCTAATGACACAAAATGACGTAAGTCAACAAGATCCTTATTAAAGTAATGTTCTATGAACATTCTTCCACGTGTATACATCACAAAATTGCGAGAACACGGGGATATAGGATCGGTGAAGAAAACGTATTAGCCTGACTGGGAGGCGACCCCTGGTAGCTCATTGGTTAGAGCACTACCACGGAAAGGCGGAAGACCCGGGTTCGAATCCCTGCAAGGGCAAATCTTTTCTCTTCAAAATAAAAATATTTAAAAATTAAAACAGTTAATAAAAAATTATAAACTTATTGTATTGAATAAGTTTATTTTTTTGTATCACTTACTCGTAAAAAAATAAAAGAAGTATTAGAATCGCGAAAATTTTCTTTTCTCAGACTTAAACTAACTTCCATTTTATTTGACTGCGCTTTAACCCATTTTTATTGGTGTCTTCAAACTTCAGAAGAATGTTTAAAATTTCTTATTTGTGCTTGTATGTAGCTTGATTAACTCAAGTAGTACTTGATAATTGTAAGATTTTTATGTTTATTTCCTTCAATCTTCACGATCTTAACTATAGAATGCTGGATTTCATAATTTAATAATTGGAATTAGTTGCTGCACATGTAAAAAGTCGTGCTTATTGTTAGTTTTCTCAAATCATCAATAGTTTTTTTTATTGATGTTTTTAGGGTGCAGTGAGAGTAAATTAATTATTCCGAAAGTCAACATTTCTTGTTTAAATTTTTAAAAAAAGTTTTTTTTAACTTTGACGCTCCGTAACTTACCAACAACAACTGTAAGAAATAAGGTATTTTGTGACAGCTTCAAATCTGCCAACAAATTTATGATTTTTTTTTTCTTTTTAGTGAAAAATGTATATAAAATTATTGAGATCATTCTGGAGGAAAGGCAACAATTATATTTTAGCCTATCTCTATTTCCAATTTATTTTCTTTAAAGAACAGAAATATTTCTAAAATCTCTTTAAATGTCTGAAAAAAAGAGACAAAGATTAATCGCCTTAATGAAAAACCTGAGGTTGAGGAAGCCCTCAGTAAGCTGAAGAGCCACAAGGCTCCCGGGTATGACGGACTCCCTGCGGAACTGTTGAAATACGGAGAAGGTGAAGCAGTGAAAATACTTCAGGATCTTCTTGCATAAGTGTGGACGGATGAAGTGATGCTCTCTGAGTGGAAGAGTTCGATTATCTATCCTATCCACAAGAAGGGTGACCGTTTGGAATGCGGCAACTACAGAGGCATATCCTTGTTGACTTCAGGATACAAAGTCTTCTCGAACCTCCTGTTTGCTCGCCTGCTTCCCCATGACCCCTACCAATGTGGATTATGACGCGGGAAATCAACTAACGACCAGATCTTCAGACTGAGGACCATACTAGAGATAGAACATGAATATAAGCTGAAGACGCACCATCTCTTTATCGATTTCAAGGCAGCATATGACAGTATCGACCGCGAAGAGCTTTACCGAGGACTGCAGGAACTCCGAATCCCACGGAAGCTCATACGCCTGGAGAGACTGACGATTAAGGGGGTGATGTAATCGGTGCGCGTCTGTGGAAATCTATCTGGAGAATTGCTCGCGACTAAGGTGCTACGGCAGGGAGATGCCATCGCTTGCCTTCTTTTCGATATTTCCCTGGAGAAGGCTGTGAGGGATTCTGGCGTGTAGGATGGACCGATCATCTTTAACCGGAATGTACAAATCTTAGCAGGTTACATAGTTATCATTGGTCGCTCTCTGAGGCTGTCGGGGAGGCATTCTTGTCGCTAGTGGGTCCTGCGAAGAGAATTGGGCTCGACGTGAACCAGGCAAAGACCAAGTACTTGGTGACAGAAGAGACACCGAGGCGGGGTGAGATGGTGGCCTTGGGGATTACATGTTTGAACAAGTCTCCGATTTTATATATTTAGGCTCAACGGTGACCTAGAGTAACCAAGTAAATGTTGAAATAAGAAGAAGAATTGTCTCTACCTACCGGTGCTACTTTGGTCTGAGGAAACAGCTTGGAGGCCGCATACTCTCTCGGCAAACAAAGTTGCACCTATACAAGACCATCATTCATCCTGTCCTGATGTATGGCTCGGAAACCTGGATAACTAAGGCCTGCGAACAAGACCTCCTCCTGTTTCAGCGGAAAATCCTTCGCAGGATATTTTGAGGATGCTGGTGGATGGAACTGGAGGACTCGTAAGAACCAGGAGCTATATGACGTATTAAAAGAACTGAATATTGTTCAGGTCATAAAATGGGCTGATTGCGGTGGGCAGGGCATGTAGCTCGCATGAGTGAGGAAGATTTTCACAGGAAGCTGCTGACGGAACCTCTATACAGGAAAAGCCGAGGAAGACCCAGGCTTAGGTTGAGTGACGGAGTAGCCACTAATGCAGGAAACATCTTTGGTGTACGCAACTGGATGACAGCTGCTGACGATTGGCGGATGCTGCTGGTAGTGGCCAGGACTCATCACTGGGTTGTTGGGCCGAATTAGTTAGTTAATGAAAAACCTATCAATCATATGTGCCTTTGTCCAGTACTAAGCATATAGACTGTGTCATAAAATCAGTATGGTAAAAAATTAAATGTTGGCTTATTGATATAAAAATAAATAAATCTTTGTTGAAATTGGCCAACTGAAAGTGTCATTTTGCTTTAAGCTCCATACAAATTTTGGTAAAGAAATCATTGGACATTTGTTATTTAAAACATTCATTTTAATCGACTATTTTGCCTATAGCAAAAAAATCAGACAGTTCTTTACTGATGTTAAGATAATTAGAGGTACAGAACTTAATACGGGTCACCGGTTGCTAGTGGCAGACACCAAAAACTTATAAATCTTGCAGAAGAAGACCAAAAGCTTATAACAGACTTGCAATAGTAGTTCTTCGACAAGAAGATAAGAAACTAGAATAAAAGATGTTCTTAGCAGGAAGCTTAGAGAAATAAAAGAGAACCAAGATCTGAATACTCCCGGGGTAGAATGATAAAAATTGTGTGTTAGGAGCTGGAATGAACTTATGCGGCAAAAAGAAAATCACTCCCAGTACCAAAAAGGCAAGATGGTGAAATGCAGAGGTAGCCCAAAGAGTGAAAGAAAAGAAGGATGCATGGAAGAAATACATAATAAGCAAGAATGAGGCTGATTAGCAAGATTACACTCAGACGCGAAACCTACTCTAGAATTTCATAAAAGAAGCCAAAGATAGATCCTGCCGGGAGTTTAGAGAGGAAATACAAAGGAACATTGAAGAGAATACTAAGCGGTTCTGGAACGCAGTGAAAAGCCTCAGAGGAAAGGGAGGGAAACAGGTTAGAAACATAAAGATTGCAGATGGACAAATTACCCCTAACGAAAAAGAGATCCCTGAAGTTTGGAGAATTCATTATGAAGAGAGGATCGCATTTGTCAATCATATTGACCATGGGAATTTAGGTAGAGTACGTTCAAGGACTGCATTAAATCAAGCTGAGGATATTGACAACTGCATCACAAAGGATGAAATAGAGATGGTGGTTGATAGCATAAAGCTCGGTAAGGCTACTGGTCCTGACGACATTGCTCCAGAACTTATAAAATTTGGAGGAGAAGAACTGAAAAAGATTCTTCAGATGCTATTCCAGGAAATTTGGACTGAAAAGAAGATACCAGAGGATTGGTAACAAAATATTATTATCCCCATACATAAGAAGAGAAGGAAGACTGTATATGAAAATTATAGACCTATTTGCTTATCTTCAGAGGTATATAAGCAAATATTTTATGTAGATTTTCATTGTATTTAGAAAGAGTTTTTTGTACCTCTGGATTATAATTTAATAAGTGCATAAGAAAGTCACTTACGATGTCCAATACAATATTTATTATTAAAATAATTAAGTAATCCATTAAAAGATAATTTTTTGTAATTAAAAAGGCTTCTACTTTATAATTAAAACATCAGATTAAATATTGTTTAAAATATAATGTAACTCTCTTTACAAATATAAGGTTAGTAATTATCAAGTATATTTCCCAGAAAGGTTTTTGAAGCCCATTCAATAACCAAATCAGAATTATATAGACAATGAAATGAAAATAAATTGAAACAATACAAGATTCTAGTTATAAGTAGTTTATAATATTTATATGATATGTCTCTTTAGTTTCAGAATGGCGCTTGACCGCCGGACAGGTATACTCCTGATAGCTATAGAAATAATAATGATTCCAATATATGCTTATCAACTATATTATGGAAGAGATGCAAATCCCATTGCTTTGAAAGCAAAATCCGCCCATCTTTCTTACTACCCAAGTAAGAATTTTTTTTTTTTTCTTTTCTTACAACTATAATTAGGAAACAATAATAAAATGATATTATTACTAAAATATTAAACACAAATGTCAAACATATTATTTAAATAATTTTAGTTTCTGCCTCATTCCCCTTTTTTCTACCATAACTTATTGATTCAAATTCATAGAGATATAATAAACTCCTATTTATTAAATCTCTAAGATTCCTATTTGTTCAGAGGAATATTGATTAGTGACTACTTAGAGCAACTAATTTTAAGTATAAACTTTGAGTGTCATACTTAATACATGATGAGGTAAATATATAATTTTTGTTTCTGAATATAACTCTATTTTTAACATATTATTTATACACACACATGTGTACATAAATTATATATTAATTGTGAATGTACCAAGGAGAATCAAATAAATTTGGAAGGTCAAAAATCAAAAGAAAGATAGACTAACTGAAGTTTATAGCCAATAACATTATTAATTTTAACTGTAGAAGGAAACATTTTTATTTCATTTGCAATATAAGTAAGAATTTCATTTTTTATTAGTTATGCTTCGTTTACTATCAATCTCAAAAAGAACTCAAAAATAAATAGATATTTTTTTAATTCAAGTAATTTCAAAGTGTTTCAGGATGTACATGTTATGATGCTTGTGGGATTCGGGTTTCTTATGACATTCCTTCGTAGATACGGATATAGTGCAGTTGGTTTTAACTTCCTCCTCTGTGCTGTCGTGATGCAGTGGGGTCTTTTAATAAAATCACTTTTCAAGAACCAAGGGATAACAATTATCAGGTAAGAAATAAAACTATCAATTGCTTAGAAAGATCTGAGCATTTTAAATATTTTGCTATACGAAATAAATATCTCCTCTGAAGCGTCAGAAAAGAAGATGACCTCGTGACTTTCTAAGTTGAATTTATTTTAGTCTACCTCTGGATAGTGTCTCTACTTACCTTTAGCTATGCTATTATGTTTCATTCCTGCAATTATATTTACTTGTTGTATTGTTATAATACAGTTGTAAATTTCAATAAATGTTTTTTTTTTTTAAATATTAACATAGTCTGACTTTCACATATATTGGAACCCCTAGCAATAATTATATACACTTTCAAATAGTTTGAAAACATTGAATGCTTGTTATTACCAGGTCTGCAAGTTTAAAATGTCGTTTTAATTCCAATAGAATGCGCTCTTAGCCTATTGAAGGATTTGCTTATCTCTAAACGCTATTTTGTTTGTTAGTCATTTGTTTACAAAAGTCAGTTGTTTTTAAGTCGTTTACGTGGACGTATCATACCTTTCTTTGGTGTTAAAAATGTCTAATTTTAAGCCAAATAAAGAGCATTTGCGGCATGTCATGATTTTCTTATTCAATCAAAAGAAAAAGGCATCTGAATGTCATCGAATTCTTGTTGAGACTTATGGCGATCTTGCTCCAACCGTCAAGACATGTGAACGTTGGTTTCAAAGTTTCAAACGTGGTGATTTTGATGTTACTGATAAAAAACGAGAAAATCGACCAAAAAAGTTTGAGGACGTCGAATTGCAATCTTTATTAGACGAAGACAATACCCAAACCCAACAAATGATGGCAGAACAGTTGAATGTCACTAGACAAGCCATTTCCGATCGCCTGAGAGCTATGGGAAAAATTCAAAAGGTTGGAAAATGGGTTCCACATGAATTGGACGAACGACAGATGGAAAAACGAAAAATTGTGTGCGAAATGCTGCTTTTACGCCACGAAAGAAAGGGTTTTTTTGCATCGAGTTGTAACTGGCGATGAAAAATGGATTTATTTTCAGAATCCCAAACGAATAAAATCATGGGTAACGCCAGGACAACCATCCACATCGAGTGCAAGACCGGATCGTTTTGGGAAGAAGACAATGCTGTGTGTGTGGTGGGATCAGAAGGGAGTAGTCTACTACGAGCTTCTCAAACCCGGCGAAACAGTCGATACCGACCGCTACCGACAACAAATGATCAATTTGAGTCACGCATTGATCGAAAAACGCCCAGAATGGGCTCACAGGCACGCCAAAGTCATTCTTCAGCATGATAACGCTCCTGCACATTCAGCCAGATTGACTAAGGAAACGATTTCTTCGCTTGGTTGGGAACTCCTACCCCACCCGCCGTATTCACCTGACCTGGCGCCTTCTGATTATCACCTATTCTCATCGATGGGACACTCATTGGCTGAGCAACACTTTAACAATTTGGAGGATGTAAGAAAATGGCTCGATGAATGGATTTCAAATAAAGATGAAGCATTCTTTTGGAATGGTATCCATAAATTGCCCGAGAGATGGACAAAATGTGTAGAAAGCGAGGGCCAGTACTTTGAATAAAATATATTATACTTTTTTTTGTAAATTAAATTATATTTTAAGAAATAAACGACATTTTAAACTTGCAGACCTGGTATTGTTAAAGCTACGTATTCTAATTTTCTAGGATGTTTCCGTGAGATCATTTGTCCAAAAGGTTGGGTGAGCCCCAGGAGGGTTTTTCAATTAATAAATTTAAAAACAAAAAAAAGATAAATATCAGTAGACACTAAAACAAAATATTTTGGGTTTTGTTAATTAACACTAAAAATAGTTATAATAAAAGTAAACTTAATAATAACAAGTAAAAATTTAAAAAATAGTACTACAAACAAAAAATGTATTCTTTTATATTACCGTTGTTCAAAACATACAAAAGTTTGTTTAGTAATTAGAAATCACTATATATTGTTAGGATATTAAATCTACATAATTATTGTGAGCCTTATGGGAGTATATATTAAATATTTTAATCAATCTTAGGATTAAATATTATTAATATTCTTCGATTCTAAAAAATAGAAATTGAAATAATTGAATGGCTATTGCATAATTGAAAATGTTTATTAATGGAATTATAATGTGAGGCTTCTAATTAAGCTTTGGCCAAGGTTGAACCAACAGTAGCAGCATGACTTCTCAATTGCTCTGTTATGATTATTTATCATAAGTAAATATTGTATATAAATATGTATGCTAAATCGCTTATGGTATCTCATATTTAGGAAATAATAGATTATCAGGTTCATATTTATAATTATGTATTTCAAACAGGCAGACATTCGCAGACATATTAAGCGAAATCCTTGAAGTCATATATTTTTCTCAGGTAACAAATTAAATTAAAAAAATGTTGGATCATCCTAAGCCCAACAGTATGTAAGCTTAAACAATTTCCTCAAAATTTACAATACTGAAGATGATAACAGCCCAAAGATTAGATAGCAATATTGTTTACATTACAAATATTTGTATCAATAGGTATGAGATATTCTCAGGTATACTACATGCTTTATTTTAAATAATAATTATTGTAATAATTTATAAGTTCTGTATCAATTATATAATATATCAAAACTTTTATCATTGATCATTTGTTGCATACAATTTTTATTTTTTTTTTATTATTACAAATATATTACCATAATTAAATTTAAATAAACTATTAAAATGAAAGATGTTTATCAACATTGATAGTAAATTTATCTAAAACAAATTTTGAATGATTCATAGCTATCTTGAAAGATTAACAAACAAAAATTAATCCTATTTACTTTTCAAATCACAAGGTTATTTACCTCCTAAACACACCATCAAATATTAGTCATAGGTTTATATTAAACAATGTAGCAATGGTAATTCTTATGATATTCTTGTGCAGTTTGATTGAGACTGACATTCTGGTTGCTGCGGTACTCATTTCTTTTGGATGTATTCTTGGGAAAACATCACCAGTCCAATTGGTCTTAGTAGCATTTTTGGAAGTACCCGTCTACTTACTTAATGAACACATTGGAGACAAAATGAGTGTAAGTTTTCAGAAATAACAAATTTCGCATTCGGGCATAAAAAAAAGTTTAAAAACTTGAAGTGTAACAGTTTGTTGTTTATTTGTTATTAAACTTGAATTAGAAGAATATATCAATAAGAATATATCAAGATATGTCATGCAACAAAAATTTATAAGTTCGTACAAAGTACATAATGCATAGTATAATAAATTTTAAGTTATGGAAAAAATGTATTAAGCGATTCACTAAAAAAAAGTTAAAACAAGAATCCTGTTCAACATGTACCCATGTTCAAAAATCTGCTCCTGTTCCTGAAATTGAATCAGCATGCAAGAAAAGTTCGTTTGAACAACTATCATTGTATTCAGCAGACAGTCTGGAAGAAAAAAGATTTTTCTTCAGAAAATATGGTAGTATAAAAAGCTATAATAATCAGTTTAAAAGAAACTCACCAAGCTCGGAAAGTGTTACGACCAACAGCATGACAAGTGACATTAGTGAAGATAGTCTACAGAGAAGGTCTTTAAGTGGAGACAGTTTATGTATGCAAATGAAAGAACATATGAAAAATATTTATGACTATACTGAAAGTCGTAAAATGAGATCAGGTTTTTCTAATAAAATATTACTTTCCAAATGTCAAATCAGTGATCGATCACAACTTGTAAGATATTCATACCCATTAGAAAACATATATAAAAGAAGAGGACAAAATTTCTATATAGAAGACCAACTAGACAGCTGCAAAAATAAACTATCAAATTATGAAGCACAGCTATCGCAATGTGAAGCATTGAGTATTGATAGTTTAGAGGATACATTAACTGGAAGGCTTAACTCCTTTAAAAAACAATTTATCAGTGAAGATAGTTTAAATGACAAAAAAGAGGAATATTTGAATAAGTTCAATAATGTTTATAGAAAGAAATCTATTAGTGACAGTATCTTGCATGAAACTCGATACTTTCAACATCCACTTGACAACGGTGATTCCATTATTTTAAATAAAATTTTATTAAATGAAATTAAAAAAAAGCACAATCTGGAGAACATACTTCTAAAATCCAGTACTGAGAAACATAGTTTGACCTCTTTATTTGAATTACCATTTGTAGAAAATTATGAAAGTGAAGATGAAAAGCTAAGCATAGATAGTTTATCTATCCCTCAACATGAGGTTCTTGAAAATAAAAGATGCGGAATTTCAGAGGTTTATTTAAAAAGGAACCCATCATCTTCTCCAAGTACATCATCATATAAAACTTTTGACTCAAGTAAGTTGAACAGTTCACAGAAAATAAAAATGCACCAATCTTACCACCAAAAGTTAGAAACAAACCAGTGTTACCACTTTGCAACAGATAATAAGAAATGTAATTTAAACAGTCAAGATTTTCAAGTATTTAGCACAAACGTTAGCTACCATTGTAGTTCAAAGCATCCAAGAGATTCTGAAAAAGAAGACTCCATAAGTATAGATAGCTTATGCGATTCTTTAAATTAAATTAAGATAAATGTTATGCCAAAAAAATTTAATTAAATTATGCAATGTAACTAATATATAATTATGAATAAAATATTATTAAGTTATATATTTAAAAAACTGAGATCAGAATCATTATGGTTAAAAATTTCCATTATTATTATTATTGAAGAGACCATTAGTATGAAATACTAATAAGAGTGGTATTAGATACTAATATAGAATAATGTTCATTTACATAATATTATAACAAAACTATAATGATTTCAACAATATAAGGCTGTGAAAACATTAATGGATATTAAATTAATAAGTTATTGTATTGTTAATAGTTTGTGATAACTAAAATTATGTACTTAATCAACTGATTCTCTTTATTTTTATTTTTCCTACATCAAAATTTTTAAATAGATTCACATAATCGCTGTTTCAAGGTCATTTAAGTAAAATTAAACCAGAGAAATAAATGCCCGCCATCTTACACTATGTACCTCTTCAGAATAAATCTCTACATCATAAAAAATTTCAGTATGAATAATTTTAAATGCAGAACAGAACAGCCATGATGTTGAATTTTCTGCAAAATATAAAACAGAATTTAAAGAAATTAAAAAATGTAATCCTTAGGAATTAGGAAATTAAAATCCTTAGGAGAGATACAAAATTATTTAAAACAATAAAAAGCTATATTATTTAAAGGTATGAAAATTTGAATTAAATATTTGTCATGTAGACAAATACGATTTAATTATATACATTATATTTTAAACTTTTTTAACCACCAATTAATTTTATTCTTAATTATTAAATTTACTTTTTTATATTATGGTCTTTTATGTAAGCCAATTAATTATGCAATCAATCTATAAAATCTAAAATTATTAGATTCCAATTAGATAATACATTTAAAATAATGACTTGAACAAAGTGAATTAAGAATGCACTGTAATCAATCCAATCATCTACAAAATTTCCAAACTTAACTCTTAATTTCCATTCACATTTGAAGATCACATTGATAATTTACCCACTCAGAATATAATTTTGAATCTACTAAACAATTTCTAATTTGTGAAAAGTAAGTTTAAAATAATTATTTGTTTTATATTTTGTCTAATAATTTAATTCTACAAAGTAAATTTAATGTAAAATGTAAATGCTTAGTTTATGCAATGCGAAGATATATTCTGAAAATGAAAGCATAATTATTTGATTATTTATTTACCACAACACCTAAAATTATTATTAAATGATTGAAATTTAATAAGTGGTCATAACAGGCTGTAAACAACAACTGTACCATTTCCACTCTTCAAAATATCCATAGTTTAATTACCCTTATGCTTAGTTATCAAAGTAAGGACTTTAGTTTCAAAATTTAAACATCACTTTACAAAATAAAGACATCACTTTCTATACCATGAACAATTCATTTACCCTTTAACTGCTACGGGCGATATATGTGGGCGCAAGGGAACGTGCCTCCTGTGCTAAAGACGATATATGCCGTCCTGCTTCACATACGCCTTCAGTGCTAAAGACCATATATGCCGTCGCACTGTTTTTCAATTTATTTGCTAAAGCCAAGTATAGAAGATGTGGCCTTGCTTCATTCTTATTCATATATCATTCATGTAAAGTTTGCTTGGGCTATCTGTGGCTACCTGTTCTGGCCAGGTAACCAATCTCATTCTTTTTTTTTTGCTCTCTTTGTGAAACAACCCTCAGTTCATCATCCTGAATGTAGCACAGACCAGTAGACGGATTGCCGGCCCACTTAGCACTGTGATAGACATAAAGCTTTTCACACACAGCAGTTAAAAGGTTGAGACACAACCTACAGTGGGTGAAACTGATTTTTTATTAATGAAATTTTTCATTCTCAAAATATTATTACTTTTAAATTCATATGATTCATATATAATCATGTCATAAAGTATTTAATAGTAGTATTATTAGTATTTAGTAGTTAATTCATAATTTCTGTCAAACAAGCTGATGATGAATAGTTTCAATGGCTATTAAAATATCTGACCAACAGCTAATAGTACCAAACAATTACCTGCTGTTCTGTGGCAGTAGAGATGACTAGTGTTTTAAGCAACAAAAGGCTCTAAATCAACCTGAGTAATAACCATATATGCTCAATAGAGCAAGTCATGTAATTAAGGATGCTAAGGGATTTTGCAGACTCTATTTTAGAGCATCAACAACTCTTTGACAATCTTATATTGCCTGCACATAGACTGAGGCTGTAATAGCTGAGAGTATTAAGGTGTCGCCTGCTGTGGTGCCAATTTTAATCTGGACTGAGAGGTTTGAAATTCATTCCAATTTGAATTCCGTGGAATGAACCTTGGCCTCCTTCTACCTCCCATGGGTAGAATAAATCAGTAAACTTTAGGAAAAACTCTGCTATAATTAGAATAGAAATAGAGTTAGAATATAAAAAGTTAAACACTAAAAAAAAATATACTGGTAACCAGTTGAGCCAATGATCAATGTCCTTACCCAATGATCCCTCTCTCATTTCCCCATTATTTAGTAAAACTTGTCCAAAAGTAGAAAACACTATACTCCATAAATTAGAAAAAAGTAATACACAGAATTTTATATCATAGACACAAATAAAAAAATCCTGTACCACTACAACCCATGAAGAGTTTTGGGTTCAGTACATGGTTAGAAACTGTACTGTTTTTAGTCAAATGTTGTCCAGAGTGATTTGTCCAAGATCAGGCTCAACCGCTAGGTTTTCCCCTAATTAAGGCTACCAACTTTATAGGGGCTGGTGAACCTCAGACTGGTCTTTAGATCTAACAGAGTTCATCTGCGGCTATTAACAGATTAAATAATGATGAATAGATTAAATATTTAATGAAAAAATAAGGATGCAATGTTTAATGCAAATGTTTTTCTCCATAAAATTCTCTTAATGGGTCTAATGGAAAAAATTAATTGACAATTTTTACATCCCTAAAACTTAATCAGTCCTAAATATAAAAAATCTAAATTATTATTGTGTTAGAAGCTTCAGATAAGAGCACAAAAATAGTAATGATTTTCTTTGCAGATGCTCCAACAATTATTTGGTTGGTTAAAAACTAAATTCATTCATTCAAAATATATATATTTTTACTCGAATATAAAAAATGGAATAAACAAATATAAATAAATTAACATAATCAGGATTTTTTTTTTTTTTAATATCGACAATATAAATGAAAAAAAATGTGAAAGTGTTTTCAGTGGTGGATAAAAAATTTGTAAGAAAAAAAGTTGGATTTGTTTAAGAGGAAAGATATACGAGAAAAAGTAGTTTGTCTACATCATTTAAAAAAATATATACAAAAGAATGATATGTAGATCTAATCCTTATTTTGAAAAAACAAAGAAATTCGTAACAAAAATATAATATGGCTATTGAATATTTTAATGTCATATCTACGTAAAATAATATTACATCAATTATTTAATTACACGAATTTATAATTAATATTTATAAAAATCTTACTGTAAGTACAAAACTTAATGATTTTTATTTATATTTATGCTTCCTATGATTTAAGAATTACTCTGTTTATCATACTCATATTATTTTCATCCTGCTAAATTCATTTTATATTTTTTCTCAGTTACGGTTTTTCAGAGTACTGTTTAAAGTTTTTCAATTTCAATACTAAATACCGTCCTTTTTTGTTTTTATAACCAAATTTTCTGTTTTATTATCTGATTTAAATTTTGCAAATAAATTTCATTCAATTTATAATTTTGCAATAAAATCAAAGTTCTGAGAAAACTTTTTTTTTAATAATTAGAACTATACATGACAATCAGACCCATCTGGGCCTACGGAGTAGAGCTTTGGGGCTCCACTAAGCCATCAAATTCCTCTTGTATTCAATCCAAAATCCTTCATAAAATCCTCAATGCTCCTTACTTTGATACGAACAAAGTAATCCATAATGACCTCAATGTCCCATTTGTTGCTGATTTGGCCCGAAGCTTATTCCCACTCAAGTCCACTAGTTTCAAACCTGGCAACCTCTTCAATTCCTGATAATCCTCCGAGGCGTCTGAAAAGAAGATGGCCTCAAGACCTTCTGGGTTGAATTTCTTACTCAAGTATTACCATTGGATAGTTTCTCACACAACATTATTTGTCTTTCATTATATTATATCAATAAATACATTAAAAAAAAAAAATAATTGGAACAAATTTACATGCATATCCATAAAGGAAAATAATAATAACCAATGTTTATATGTATATATTATAATAAATAATTAAGGCTAGATTATATCAAAATCATTTTTTCAAATGTTGGAAGCAATTATGCCTAGATAGCATGGGTCTTTAATTTTTAAAAATAGAAAGTATTTAATTGAGCACAAGGACTCTTATTTTATGAAGGTACATTTTATCAAGATATAAAATGGGCTATGTAAACTTAAAATTATTAAAATATGCTGAGTGGAGGATCGGGAGGATAAATCCTACATCTTGATAATAATATATAATATTTCACTCATAATTTGTATTTTAAGTAGCACTTTTGCAATAAGATAACATGTAAAACTATGTTCTACTTTGTTTATGAAAGTATTTATGATGTTATCAATTTCATCTAATTTTAAATATATATTTATTTGTATATATTTATGTAGTATTACTTGGTGTTTCATAAAGGTTCCTGATCCTGGAGGTTCAATTTTCGTTCATGTATTTGGTGCTTATTTTGGATTATCTGTATCTAGGATTCTTGGAAAGCCTAAATGTACAAATTTGGAAGAAGCAACTTACACATCAGATATGTTTGCTATGATAGGTAGGTCCAACTTTGACGTATCAACAATTTTCTAAATAGATTTGGTATTCTTGCTTGTCACCATTCTGATGATTAGATTGTCTATGTAAACCTTTAATTGAATCACTGATTCTGACAATAATAAAATAATGAAAACCAGAAGATAATTTTCATGATCAGTCATGACCATAGGTCAGAATTGTAACTTCATTTATATTTGATGTGCTATTTTTTAATTTGTATTAATATTTTTTTTTCACTAACAATTATACTATCACTTGCGAAAATCTCTTATTATATTGCTTATATAATTCTTTTACCAATGGAGTACATTTAAACCTTTTGCTATTTTATTCTAAAGGGACTCCAGGATAACGTTATTTTTCTACTCTATTCCGTACAGATGTTTTTTTTTTACTATACTTTACACAAATTTCATTTTAGTAAATCAAAATAAAATTAATTAAAACTGTAACCAATCCTAATTTTTAAAAAAGTATTCTAGGCCAAGATTTTCTCTCTTCTGATTTCACTCTTTTTACAAACAGTGAAATTATGTATTAATTATATATAATTATAATTTTTAATACATTAATGGAATATATTTTTATTCTGTTGTTGTGTATACACAACTTTTTGCTCTTAAATTGGTCCTTTTTTATTCATTTGTTTGTCATATTAACAACAATTATGCATTTTACCATGAAGAACAATCTTGAATTCATTCAATGATTTCAATAAGCTTAGAAAAATACTTATATATTTACAACATATTTTTTTTATTATATTTTGTACTGTACATCTTACTTTACATAAAATTACCCAACAGCATGATGATAGTTCTATATAATCTACAGGAACCTTATTTTTGTGGGTGTTCTGGCCAAGTTTTAACGGTGTCCTCAGTAACTCTGATGATGAACAGCAGCGGGCAATCATCAACACCTATATTTCATTGACAGCATCATGTGTAACTACGTTTGCTATATCGAGTCTTACTGATAGTAACAGGAAACTAACAATGGTACTTTTAAAGCATTAAATTTCCTAAATTATTATACATCTACATCAAACCATAAAGTACATTATTGCATGCAATAGAATTATTTTTCTGTTTGTAAAAATTCAATATTATATTATTATTTAAATAAGATTTCTTTTTAGCCGATTTAAACATTTTTTTTATTCAAATTTTTAATTTTAACAGCTCATAATTCTCATAATTCTCAGGCTCACATTCAAAATGCGACATTAGCTGGTGGTGTTGCAGTAGGAACTGTCGCAACACTTGTGATTCATCCCTTTGGAGCACTCATCATTGGTATTTGTGGAGGTCTTATTTCTATGCTAGGTTTTGCATATGTTCAAGTAAGTGCATTATTATTTTTCTTTAATATAATGAAATTTATTCAATGGAAAATTATATCTATTGAAGTCTATCATGTTTTGGAGTGACAGATGACAGAATGATGAAAAATAATGTTACGGGCTACTGGGTGTTAAAATGAATTAAACTACTCCTAAATTCAAGATACTAATATTATTAACAAAGGACAAAAAGAATACAATTAAACTATTAACAATTAAATTATTAAACTGATATAAAATTACAATAACAATATTTTAAGTATTTATTATCTAGGCCTAACTTCTGTTTAATTATTACAATAATATAAAATATTACTAATTCTAAATAGCTTAACTATTTACATAAATTTGTGTGAATACCATAAAATTACCACTACTACTTAACTAATTAACACTTATAGTTCACTAATTAAAGTCCACCGACCATAAGATTCTCCATTATGACAAACTGACACACAACAACACTCACAAACTGTCACAGTTCTTGACACACTTATTACTGGTTGGTAGATGTTCATCACAGAGCTTGGTTTAGTACACTGACTCCACTCGCGCCGAGAGGGTATTTAAATAGCAAGGCCGACACGGAGTGGAGAAAAATCTGGAACATACGAGAAGGATCTCTTTGATCTCTGCTGACAAGAGGCTTTCCCAGAAACGTTAATCCCCTGCACCCCTCCTCTCTCTGACTGTAACAATAAGTATTGGATCATCATGCATAATAAAAAACTAAATATCTACATCAATATGAATGCAATTATGTCTTCCACTTACTATTTTTTAAGAAACAAACAACACAGTTATAATTTCAGGGTTTGAATAGATACCTATTTAAAGTAAAACTTCAAATTTGTATTTTATTTTTTAATAGACATCAATGTGACTATACAAAAAGAACAAATAAAATATGTAAAATTACTTGTAAATATATTTGTTTTATGCTGGCTTTTCTATTTATTGAATGATTCTCCAATCAAAGTGTTTTATTAGTACAAGGTAGTTGACTTTTAGATAAAGTGAATTACAATTCTATAAATTCAATTTTTTCTTAAAATAATTTTCTCCAACAAATTAAATATGTCAAAATATACAACTTTTATTAAGTTATTGTTTCCTATAAATTACATATTTCCTTTTCTTTCCTTTCCTCATCTTTCCTTAGCATGATCCATGTGGAATTCTATCCCATCTTCCATTTATCAGTTTTATAACCATACAGCCTTTAAACCCCACCAATTGAATCACTTCAAATCACAATTCTCGAAAAATTATAAATAAATGTTCAATTTTATAATCAAAACAAGATGGATGAAAGATAAGTAGTAATGATTTTAATTTTGTCTTTCACACATTTGGTTGCACTGTTTTAAAGAACATTTAAAATAGTTTTTATTGGATTTTTTTCAGTAGAATGGAATTGTAAATATATATGAAAATATTTATTGTTTACCTCTTTATAATTATTCTTAAATATCTTTTTCTTTTTTTTTCATTAGGAGTTAATTTGCAATTTACCTTCATCTAATTTATTAACTAAATTCTAAGTTTACTATAAAACAATGGGCGTGCCCATAAAAGTTTCACTTAATTACAGTTACTTTTCCCTTACCAGTACTTCTTCATCTTAAACTAAAACTTATAATTTATTTTTAAGAAGAGAATGGATTTGTTTGGCTTGGATACGACCCGTTGTAGCTCAGTGGTTAGAGCATTGCACTAGAGATGCAGACGACCCTGCTTTGAATCCTAGCCAGCACTAATCTTTTCTCTTTAAAATAAAAATATTTAAAACTTATAATGTTGTAGAATGTATTTTGTGACAGTAAAACTAGATGTTTTGTTTTCAATGTAATACTTTTTTTTTTTAAATGAGCTCATACAATTTATTGTGCAAGAGGTGGTAGTGAATGGCTTTTAATTGATCAGGAGGGGGGTGATATAAAAAAGGTTGGGAACCACTGATCTTAAACCTTATTGCCCATATTCTATGCCTTGTATTATTATTCTAAAGAGACGTCCCAGAATAAAGAAAGGATTGATTATTATTATTATTTCTAATAATGTAATAAGTGCTAAAGTATCATGTTATTAGAAATGGCTTGAAAGAAGAACTGGTCTTCATGACACATGTGGAGTACAAAATCTCCACGGCTTACCTGGAGTATTTGCTGGTATAACTAGTGCTATCATAGCTGCCATTGCCACCCAGGAAGTATATGGGCCAAGGTAAGTAACAGTTCAAAAAGATCTAAAATAGTATATATTCATCCTATTATTTATATACACTTCTAATATTAATAAATCTTATGGCCACACACAGCCATACCTACATGTCGAAGCACTAGTTTTTTCTTAGATTACCATTAACTTGCATTACAAAGTGCTCCTATTAGAAGCCTTCCATCTTCATCAGAATAAAAATGCAAAATAGAAAATGAAACATGAACAAAATGAAAAATTTAAAAAGTGTAAAAACAGGTCAAGGAAAACATGTTTATATATTAATTTATGAAATTAATTAAAAAGTAAATCTATATATAATATCAATTTATATAAATCAACAAAATTACATAATACATGGTCAAATTTGCTTGAAGATAAATATTCTAGAAACTTAAAATCATTTTATTCTCTTTTTTACTTTTATCTTTTTCCATCACCACCGTTTTAAGTTCTATCTGTTCTATAACTATGGTGAACTTTGAGAAAGATTTTTTTTGTAGTTCTTCTTTAATTTGCTGTGCCATTTGTTATACACATGAATATGATTATGTGAATATGTTAAAAGAAATACTCCTGCATTATAAATAAAACTCAGCAATAAATATTTCTGTGTAAGTATAGGAAACAGACATTTTCCCATCAATAAAAAAAGGTATTTGTCAGTTTATTATTAATTCAACAGTTATTCTTCTCCATTATTAATTTTTCTTCTTTATTCATTTTTTATTGAAAATTTTAGTTTGTTTTTATCTAGTTGCTCAGTGTTTTTTTATATAATATATGTTTTACATTTACTTTGATAGATTTTCAGCAATTCATTCAATAGCGGCTTTCTTCAATTTTATGTTGAGCCATCAAATTTCTCTAGTTCCTAGTATATAATTTCTTGTAGTAGACAAATGCTTTTTTTTTAATAAGCTATTTACAAATATTTAATTGTTTTATCAAAGCTATTAGAAATCTAGGACTTGTTAATTTATATTAGCCACTCCTACTCAATTTTTACATTGTTTTCAATTTCTTTATCTTTTAATATAAAATTTTAAAAATTTTCATTGGTACATTGAATTATATTTTAGTGAAAATGAGTTAAACTTTTATTAAGTTCATTATTTTCCAGATTATTTTTAATATATAAAGCAAGAGCACCAGAAGCTTTTACTCCTGAACTTAAAGAACTTCAACATAGCCTCATTCAGGTAAGAACTATTACTATTCACTACTTAAAAATAATTTGTAAATTTAAAGACAAGAATTAAAATAATCAGATCTTAGCAAATATTCTTTAATTTACTTGGTAATTACATAATATAATCAGTAAATTGCTGAACAAGATTTATTTTATCTTTTTAAAATTATTTATAAGCATATGTATTTACTTTTATATACAATGTAAATTGATTTTCCTTTTTTAGAATGATTTATTAGATTCTTTCAGGTGCTGCCAGGTGAGAACCGTTCTGCATCAGGCCAAGCTATTTATCAGCTTCTTGGACTTGCAATAACATTAATTGTGGCAGTGACTTCTGGAGTCTTCACTGGTTTGTAATATTATTGTTAGATATATTAGATAAACTTAGTATTAATTTGAGGAATTGGCTCAATGCTAGGTATCTTTTGACTTGTACATTTTTGTTGCAGGGTTGATTTTAAAAGTGACAAGCCGTTGGACCGGTACAGTGCCAGAAGAATATATTCACAACGATGAATTTCACTGGAATTTGGAAAAAGAAGAGGATAAGAAAGCTAGGCCTCTCGAGCTTGAGACTGGAAGTAACAACACATTAAATGTTGCTTGATTTGATGTTTTGGGAGCTCTAAAGTCATCAACAATTTATTTTACAATTCAATACTGACAATGGTCATGGCAACCTCAAAATGTTTAAAGTAAAGAAATGTTTTTTCAGTTGTTCAGTGTTAAGTTTGAATTAAATATCAGGTATATTATAATAGCACTTTATTCATAAATTTAAAAATTAATTAATTAAGTATTAATGGATTGATCTATCCATTAGGAGGTAGTAATCATCAAGTTGGTGTAAATAAAGTACAAATAGAAATGTCAGGATGTAATGTATGGTTAAATAGATATTGTTCAGATACTTGTTTAAGTAAGCCCTTTAATTTTGAATATGATCGAGTGAAATCCTCATAGAATTTTTCTGTACTCCTCTTATTTCCTTACCGATAGGTCATAATTCTTCTAAACCATTTTAAGCACAAGAAGAACATAAGCCATATAATATAAATGTAATAGGAAGTATTAACAATTTTGTAGTGGATATTTATCTTTGTAATTATAATAATATCATTTTAAAAACAAGTTTGAAATGTATATTTTTTAAGGCAGTCTCATCTTATGTTGGCTTCTCAATGAGATGCTGAAAAATGCTGATCCTCCATAATAATGGTTGTCAACAATCTTTTAATAAATTTGTATTTTATTAGAAGTTTTAGTATGTATTTATTTATTAATTGTGTAATGTATTAATTGTATTATGGTTAAATAATGAAAACAAATCTATGATTGTTTTTTACAATAAAATTTTTCATAATTTAATTTGTTAATTAAGTATAATTAAGTAAATAATAACCTCAAAAACAACAATGATAAATACGTTTAAGATTTCTTGTAACTAACATTTTTTTTGTATAATAAATAAGCTGGTCAAAAAGAACAGTGGAAAAAGATATATTTCCTCTGAATTATTTGACATGTCAGCCTGCAAAAAAGGATAATAGTAACGAGCCAATAAAGATATAAATGTTTAATTAAATTAAGCAATGCGTAACGTATAAATCATAAGTTTAACGAATATGGGAAATATTATGATGCCTATTTGATTAAGTTCAATAAATTTTATAGAATTAAATTAAATGTTCCCAATAATTGACCTCTACTAAATTTATTATTAATTAACTAATTATGCAAAGGCATTGTTATTTTTTTAAATCCCGAATTTCATTTTCATAATACATAATTATATTATCTGCAATTTAACTGGACTCCTTGATGGAATGGGTTGAGTGAATAAACGTTTCATTACAGAGTGTTCCGGATAGCCTAGCATAACTGTTAGTCTAGAAACAAGTCGCAACATCGAAATCCTTCATTAGTTTTAGTAATGTAAATCCAACTTTTGCTACAAATAAAGCTATCGGCCATATATAAATGAACGATAGAAAGCACTATTGTTAATTTTATTAGGTTATAACATTGTATTCATGATTTCTAAAGAAATTTTTTAAACATCAATTAATAGTATTCAAAACACGCTCATTTAACCCAAAATTCATGTGGAGTTGATAAAATAAGTGAAATAGCCGGTGTTTTTTAGAGAGATGATTTTTTATGATTCACAATCCATTAACAATATTTGATTTGACAATCTGCCTGGAATCCTATAGCCTGGTATTTGATCTTAAACTCTTTTACATTTTGGAATTGTTTTTTTTTGACTCAAACATAAATATTTTAACTGATGTGAATGATATATCCTTTTTCTATCCCTTCATCTCATACTCCACGGAATCAATTGAGATGTACTGTAAGGCCACTGAAATAAGCTGTTCTGTCATCTAGATAACTGGAATTATTGTGTATATTGCAGATAAGGAGTTCTTTTTGGAAAATGTTACTATTTTGATAAATATACTGTGAATGTCAATGCCATAATATATAACTGTTTTTTGTGGACTAAAAATAATTAATCTGTGCACTAATTGTTGTTAATCTAATTCTTTTACAAATTACAGTTTCCTACATGTCATAAACGTAAGGTACACTGTAGAACCTTGATATCATGCACCTTTTACTTCTTTTCAGACCATTTACAAAAAAAAAATATTGAATTAATGAAAGTTAATTACAAACTGTAAAATAAAAGATGTTTATTTTGCACATTTCAGGAGCAAAATCAAAGGATATTTAATAATAATTAATAAATAATTCTCATCAAAAATTAAAAACATTTTTTATATAATGTACAAGACTTTTGGTAGAACTATTTCAAACAAGCTTCATCTTGAACATAAAACAACATTCCTTCTCGGGTCCTGCTTTTTCTTCCCAAATCTTCCATTTAATATCAAATTTTTGCTGAAAACAGACAAATGAGAATTATAAAATTATAATTTTTGGAAAAAAGTAATTTCAATGAATAAATCTTTTAAAGATTATTAAAGGTTATAATGCTTACTGCAGGGAAAGACTTTGAGATATCGAGAGTATAATTGAAAGATTTTTGCACATCCTTGACAACAGGGCACTCCGAATGTCTGCATAAATCAGTATCCATACCGACAAATGGTAAATCTGCTAATACTGTAGACCAATAAGCTCGAGTTTTCAATGCATCTGCTGGTTCATAACCTGAAAAAATATGATAAAATCAGTCTTTAATATTATTATATGAACAATTAACAGTTGAATTCATAAATTGGCTATAAAACTTTATACAATTTAAATTCACTCCTGTAGCAATGTACTATACTTAATAAATGGCCAATTGAGTAATGTTTATTTTTTTATCATTCTTCATCAAAGATTAACTTACATCAATAATGCTAAAATTTTAGTTAACTGCAGAATTTTTAAAGTTTAAAGTACTTAAAAGAAAATATAATTAGGAATGTCTTTCTTCTTAACTATAATTAAGTTTCACACATTTGAATCAGTTTTATTAAAGCATCTACATTTCTAAACACCTTACATTATTCTGGGGAATGAAATCCATGGTTAACAGTTATGGTTTTTGTATTTGTGATGAATAATATTTATTAATTATTAATATTTATAATTAATGTAAAAAATAATTTATTACATTTGAAATAGGTCTTTTTAAAAAAATGAAACTAAACATTATGCAGCAACATTTTTTCAAGAATTTGAAAAAGAAAGCTCTACAATCATTTGGGTTAATAAACAATATTTTTTAAATCAATTTTAAAAAAATTGTTTCGAAACTTAAATTTGTAACCAGAATCAACTGAACATTTTAAATTTGTTCAGAATGAGTGCATAAAGGGGAAAGAATTCTCACTATTTTTATAGATTTTGATACCAAAATTCTATGATTCAGAATAACATTGATTTAAATACTTTTTGGAAATGATAGTATTGTATGTGATGTGGATATGCTGTATCAACGTGAGTCAGCATCAATGTGAAAATCAATATATTGTTTTATATAAAAAAGAGAAGTAAATAGATTAATGTTTTAAAGTCTATTGGTTATGGATAACACTTAACTTGGCAGAATTTTATTTTTTTAATATCAAAATAGTATTCATTTCACTTAACCCTTATGACCCAAGGATGTCTAGAAAAAAAGAACTAAAAATAATCTCATGAGTGTAGTTTAAAAAAATCGCATGTATCTTGTGGGATGCATTGCCAAGAGCATTAATAAATGCATTACACTGAATTCTGATGTATCTCCACAGATACATTATCAAGAGAAGAGTTAAGGAAAGTAATGAATAACATCTATATGATATTTTTACAACTGAGGGGTGTAGATGCAAAACTAACTTTCTCCACTTTTCATAACTTTCGATAAAACGATTCTGTTATAAATAGATGATTTAAATGAGTCAGAATTTTTAAGAGAAGAGGTTTTTATTGTTCTTCTCCTAATAATTCTGACTCATTTATCTCATATATATATAACAGAATCAGTTTTTATTGTTTTACCGAAAGTTATGGAAAATGCAGAGTGTGAGTTTTGCTTCGATACCCCTCAATTCAGAGGTAATTAACAAATTGGGTCATTCATAAGATTTATTTTTCTAAAAAGAAAATGAATAATAATATAGATAGAACTGTTGACATCCAACATATATTAAATTATCTTGTAACATAAATTTTCATTTTGCTTGAAAAAATTGATGTGAGGAACATACTATCACATTAATATGTGATCTATCTATTATACATATATTCTATAATATCTACGTATTATATATGTCTGTTCATTTTATTAAAATTATATAAGAAATGTGTTTAAATATTTTTATAACTAGACTGATAATTTTTTTTTATTAAAAATAATTTAAGTTTATTATTTATCAGCCTTCTTTGTTCGATTATTTATTCTAGTAGATTCATCAGTTGAATCAAGAGGAGTCTGTATCTGGTATGATCGAAGGTCGGATATCAGTGGTACCCATTGATATTTGGCAACATTTCATCAAAAACAGCTTCCATTCAATTGACACAACCCTGAAATTTCTATTGAAATCTAGTGAGTATCAATGTCCTGTTCATTTTGACTGAATTATTTCTTTATATCAGATATTTTTTGCACCATTTTGAACTTAACCCTTGCCAAATAACTAGATTTACAATTGGTCTAGTAATTTTAAGATTATGACACATTAGCAATACATTGATCGGAATAAAAAAAAAAAAATAAAAAAAAAGAAGAAATTACTACCTTTTGCTAATTAATAATAATAAAAATAAATAAAATGAAATAATAATACTTTTAGTATACAGCATTGTAATAATCATATAAATAACCAATTCCACCAAACATAAAATAAATCATTAAATTTCTTCACATTACTAGTTTTAAATACATATACAAAAAGATAATATCACCTAATTTATACTGGAATCCAATTGAGGCATATTCTCCCCTTTTGATTTTGCAAGGCTCATTTTTAGCGGCTTCTGGACATGGTTCTATTTTAACATCAGTTATGGTACATTGCCTTCCATTTTTGCCTGAAAATTTTGTTTAAAAAAAGTTGAAACTACACCTTAATAATAATAATAATAAAGCTATCTTTATTTGATTGAAATATTTTATGGATGGTTGGTAATCATTATGGATCGATTGATTTTCTTAGAGTATGTGTATTTGCAATATCAATTTAAAGATACTGAAATTCAAAAGTGTAGTTGATGTGGTGATTATAATTAAAGGAATTTAATTCAAATCATTACTAATGATTTTTAAAAATTATTTTCAAGTGTTCAGAAAAATTATGTATTAAAGCTGAATGTTTTTAACAAAACAATAAGTAACAAAGAGCCAGCCTCATTTCGCTGGAAAAAATTGATGAGACAAAAATATATTTACATAAATATGTAAATGTTTTGCCATGTTATCTAATCCTCGCCAACTTTAGCACTGTTTTGTTCTATAAATATACTCGTAACATTATAAAAGGATCTAAGCTCCTGGGAGCCCGTCATCCAATGACTTTCATAATTTTTATCGTAAATCGTTTCAAACCGTCTTAAGTAGAAATAAGTAAAAAGTTCTTTCACATGTAATAGGATGCAATCCTTATTTTTCATTCTCTTGACCAGATATATATTCTATTATCACTGTACACATTGGTTACTTTTAAAGGACCTGGTCCCAGAATAAAATTATTTTTCTATTCTGTAGAGATTTTATATATATCTATATATATATATATATATATATATATATATATATATATATATATATATATATATATACATATATTTACAGGTTGTCCCATTTCAAGTGGATCAAATGTTTTTAACTTTTAAACGAAACCAAATCCAGAAAAACGAATCAGGTAAAAGTTGTAGTTATTTGGGCCTAGTTTGAAGAATTAAAAAAACATTTTTTTGTTTTTTCACTTTAAATGGTCAATATTGACCTTCAAAAAAGTAGTTTCCTCTTGACCCCCATTTATTTTTATTTTTCTGAAATGTACAATACAAAACATGGAAAAAATGTATGTAACATTTTTTTCTATCTTTCATAGGTCAAGTAGAAGAAGTATCTGAAGCTCACTACTTAAGTATGCTGTCTTCACAGAAGGTTTTTTAATGTCCAGACATTTTCTGAAAGATTCAAAATACCTTGATTAGTAAGTTATTTCGACTAAAAACTCTTAAATAAAATAACTTAATGCTACATTACGTTTCCTCGTAAAGGAGGTATACTAAAGTAGTCAACTTTGAATGCTTTTTCTACTTAAACTTGAAAGATAGAAAAAAATGTTACATACATTTTTTCCATGTTTTGGATTATACATTTCAGAAAAATAAAAATAAATGGGGGTCAAGAGGAAACTATATTTTTTGAAGGTCGATATTGACCATTTAAAGTGAAAAACCAAAAAATGTTTTTTTTTTATTTCTTCAAACTAGGCTTGAATAACTACAACTTTTAAGTATGTTTTTAAAAGTTAAAAACGTTTGATCCACTTGAAATGGGACACCCTGTATATATATAAAGTGATAGGGAAAGAGATCAGAAAATATATTATATATGATTAGATTAAATAAATATATGTATAATCTATTATCCATCTGGTGATTCTAGTATAGTATTAAATTTCATTATTATCTCGTAGCTGAAGAAACCATTATTCTTTGGAAAAGATTGAACTCTACCCAAATCAGTTCAGGGTTATCTATTATAAAGGGTCATCTATCGAATGCTTTATCATTCAATACTCCCAACACTCATATTTAAACATAGATAAATTCTGTCTGAAAACCATTGATTACTTAATAAAACCTCTCTTATCCAATTTTTGGCTTATATGTGAAAAAAAATAACAAGGATTTATCAATTACAGCTAAAAGAATAATTTAAAACTAAAACTAAATATAATAGCTGTAATTTAAACGTATTTATTTTAAACTCTTTTATTTCATATTTCTTAAAGCTTCTAATAATATTGTAGAAGTAAGATATTAATGTAAGTGAAGAATAGAATTGATTAAAATTAATGTGAAAACACGAAAGTAAAATGATGTACTTGACATTGAATTATATAGAGAAGGATAGCCCATGAGCATTTATTAACAAACCACATAGATTGTTTATTTTATTTTTATTTGAATCACTTAAATTGTATTAATTTTTATATTTATTCTTCAAGGCAATATTATTATTATAAAAAATCAATAATAATTTTGTATGTTTGAATTGGCTACTTTTAGGAACTGAGAATAAAATTTACAAATCCTATAATAGTATTTATTATTTAATCTTTTGGCCAGATAAGCATTGTTGTATTTAAAAGCTTTTATTGTTATTCTGAAGAGTGTTAGTCTCCGAATATTTTTTTTTCCACTAGATATGTTACTCATTAAGAAAAGCTTTACATGAGATACTTTCAGAAACTACTTATAAAATTTGAAAATACCCTTTTGTGTTAGATAGGTTAATCATCAAGGAAGGGGTTAGGCTTAAAACATCAAGCTAAAAACCATAGAAACAGAATAACAAGCATGAATGAATTATTATATTGTAATATATAATATATAATTGTATAAAGCTGAATGGTTTGTGTATGAACATACTAATCTGAGAAGTTTTTACTTATATGGTAGCTATCATAATCTGAAAACATGTTTTCCATTTAGAGTAATTCGTCAAGAAAACTTTTGATTTTATTATACCACACCATGGGCCATGTGAAAAGAGTAATAGCTAAACAATGTTGGTGTGTATGTAGTTGATTGTTTGTGTAATATAAGGAAAAATTAATTTTTTATAAGTCATAAACCTTATAATGGTTCATTATAGTAAAAGTTTAAAACTATTGATCTTGTTCCTTGAATATGTTTGAAAAAGCGAGACTGAACACAGTTTACATTTGTTACTTAAAATATTATTTTAACAACTTCTTTCTTAAATAAATAAAAAACAGCATTATTATTGGACTCATTATCATTATTGGACTCAGATTTGAACAAATGAGCATTAATATGTGTACGCTTTAATATCCAGCCTGCTCCAAGTTGTCAGTTGTGTTAATTCAGCAGAGGAAGAGATCGATAGTACAAAACAAAAACTGTTTTTGCTTCAAATGAAGAATTGATTCAGATGATACCGAATGTTTAGTATATCAATATTTCCAAACTGAGTTTAATAATACTTTTGATAATGAAATTTAGTGAATGATTAAATCTCTAAACAGTATTCCTATCCAAAACAGGATCTCAACCCCAAAAAATGTCAGAGTAACGATGGCGTAAACAAAATGTTTCCATAATCATATATTGATGATAAATAACATTTTTAACGAATGTTCTACTCGGTTCAGGTTTTGATTTAATTTAATCAAGGTCGATGCTTTACTTAAAAAAGTAAGAAATCTTGTAAACTCACTGGCAATTACAATTTGGCTATCTTGTCGATGTATGAAATTAAAATTAACAAGATATAGGCTTTCCTACCATTATTACCATTACCAATAAGGTCGTTTTCACACGGTAAGGACCATGAGACAGTAACATATACGTTCAGCATAAACTAAAACAATGTCGTACCCAACTTCGATTCCAAGGACTTTCAAAAAAACTTTTTTAAAAAAGAATGGACCATAAAACGTATTAAGTAGGTTTGTTTCCGTCCTTATCCTGTCAATCAGTCAATAGTGGAAGCAAAGTGAGTTAAAATTAATACACACTGATAAAAGGATTATAGTCTTTGAAGAGATTAGTTAATAGTAAACATTAATATTTAACAGTCAGCTGACTGGGTGCCGCCATATTGGCCTTGGCTGCTCCGTCATGCACTTTTCACTTTACCCATTGTCCAGGCGTAACGACATGCGATAGATGGATCAAAAATTTTGGGGCGATAGAATAAAAGTTTCACTTTAAAAAAAGTTTAAAATAAAATGGAAGAAAGCATGTTGCTTCCCATGATCCCAAGTTTTTTTTATGGTAAGAATAATTTGTTTGCAAATTTGATCCAAGATTCACAAAAACTCAAATTACGAGAATATTCCCACTAACTTTTCGGAATAGAATTTTACTTGTCTATTCCAAGCAGATTATTTTTTTTAATTCCTTCATTGTCCAGCGCTACAACTTCAGAAACTATCTCTCAAGGCTCAACGTCATTATTTCAACCAGTGAAATTTTACTTTTGTTTAATTGATAAAAATAAAAACAATGTTATTATTCGGTTACTACATTACTAAGCTCACGTGTATTGTTCCGAAATCGAAAAATCAGAATTTATAAAACCATCATCTTCCGAAATTTCTTTACGGATGTGAAACGTGATCGCTAACTCTGAAGGATGGACAACGTCTTAATTTGTTCGAAAATAAGGTGTAACGCAGAATATTCGGTCCAAAAAGGAGGAGACCACTGGAGGCTTTAGGATATTACACAATGCGGAACTGCGATGCATGCACCGTGTTAATATTATTCAAGTGATGGCGTCGCGAAGATTAAGATGGACTTGTAAAGTTCGGCTGAGTAACGAACGAATTCCTAAAAAGTTAATAAGCACAGTGCCTACTGGCAAACGTGTGATAACGGCATCGATCCTTCTGGTTCGCTAAGCCTTTCTATTTCTTTATTCAACTGATAAATTTATTAAAGACAAATTTAAATGTTTATTTTTATTATTTACTTTTAAGTAATTCGTTATTTTACTATGTTTAACAGACCAAAGAAATAAATCTTAGACGTACCAAATTGAGGTCATATCTAAAAATCGTTATCCAACACTTAAGATATTTGCCGTATAATATTCAATATATTATAACTAATAATATCAAGTTTATGTCTGTAAATCACAATAAAAATAATTATATATAAGCATATTTTTATGTTAGACTTGGTGGTGTTTGTCGACCCAAGCAGCATTTGAAAAAGAACCGACGACAGGAAACAGTCAATAAGAGTTCTTGTATTCGAGTTAGCGCTGCGATGTATTCTCACTGCCTCTGGTATTTAATTTAACTCTTAAGAAATAACTTATTTAAGTTAGAATAGTTTATTCTTTTAAGTTTATTCTTTAACTCAAAACTCGACGATTCTGGTGATTTTTTTTTCCTCATCCTGACGAAATAATCAGAAAAAATTAAAATTTAAAATATATAAAAATATAAAATATATAAAAATATAAAATATATAAAAATATAATATATATATATATATATATATATATATATATATATATATATATATATATATACATATATATACATGTATGTATGTATGTATGTATGTGAATATGTTAACGACGAATGATATGGAACTTTCCTATTACGCAATCCCACCACATAATCCGATACAAAGTTTAACTAACTTTTTTTATTTTAAGTTAATCAATATATTGGAAAAAAAATAAAGTAAATTGTCAGATTAATAAAATTTATAAAAATCGAATGTGAAGGTTAACCACAATTAACACACTTATACAACCTATTTCATTTATATTTGAATTTATTCTATGGTACTAATATAAAAGAAAGTGGTGAGTATTAATAATGGAAAAGTTTATTATTAGTATTTATTTATTGTTTTTTGAAATTTTTGACAACAAAATTATTATTTAATGATGATAGTTTGAAATGTTTAATTTTTATTTAAAATAAGCATATAAATAAATATATAAATAAATAAAGAGTTAATATATAAATAAATTATCCATTTCAGCGTCGTTAACTGGCGTGTGATTGATACGCCTTGATGAATATAAACGGATCCTTCTAAAGTGACAAATATTCAGCTTATAATTATTTAAGGAAGAAAAATGAATTTTGGAATTATACAATTTGAATCAGTATTTCTGAAACATGGAGTACAAAAACTCGTTAAATTACCTTAAATTCAACAACTCTTTACAGGTCTTTTAGAAAATAGGACAAATAGAGACTATATGACAAAAAGAGAATACCCAAGGAATGGGAATATAGTATAATCCTCACAATTTATAAAAAAGACAGTTCAACGGATTGTAATAATTATTATTTTAATAAGTGCTTTCTCTGTTCTATAAACTGTATACCTCAACTTTAAAACGGAAACTACGGCGGATTGTGAAAGGGCATCTAGGAATTGAACAGATAAAAGTACCGTCCAGGATACATACTCAGGACCAAATATTTGTTCTTGGGACAAGGTGGAAAAACCCCGTGACAGACAGTGATCTGTAACTTGTATTATTTGGTTTCTGGGCGGAGTTTGATCCAATCCCAAGAAAATAATTCTGGAATAAATTAGTTGCCAAGGGGAGGCCTGGAGATTTAATAGAGGTGATATAAAAACGTCAAGTTTTAAGGATGAATGGTGCGGGATCGAAACCTATACCAACTGCGAGAGGATTTAGTCAGGAAGATAGTTTAAACCTTATGTTTATAAATTTTATGGATGAGATTCATAATATCGGCAATCGCCTGCAATTGGAAACTGGAGTTTGAGAACCGTCTTCCACAGAGCCTTTTATATGCAGATGGCATTGTCCTCATATCCGATTCAATGATGAAACTTAAGTAAGCTCTTTTTTGAATAGGAAGAAGAGGTGCAAAGGAAAGGTATGCGAATCAATACCTACCTCCAAGAGGAAAATGGTGGCGAGAAAAGAAGAGGAAGACGTCCAACTGGTCTGTACGCGGTGAAAGAAATAAATCTAATTACACTGGTCGACAAAAATGAACTTTTTTTCTTTCACAAGAACTAAAATAACATTTTCTAGAAGTATTTTTCGTGCTGAATTCAAATATAACTTTAGTTTTTCTCCACCGGAATACCCATCCTCTTACCGTCCTATCTCTCTTTTACCTTGCATGGGTAAAATCCTAGAAAAGCTCATCCTTAAACGATTGTACCCCATCCTTGATGCAAATCACATAATACCAGATCACCAGTTTGGATTCCGAGCATCCCATTCCACCATTCAGCAATGCCATCGTGTGGTGGATGTGGTCTCCTCTGCATTAGAACGTGGATCATATTGTTCGGGAGTCTTTCTTGACGTGGAACAGGCTTTTGACCGAGTATCCGGTCATGCTCTACAAACTCCGCAAATTCCTACCCTCTACATACTTTCTCATCCTACAATCCTATCTCACAAATAGAACTTTCAAAGTAAACCATAATAATTTCTATTCATCCCTCTTTTCCCAATCTGCTGGTGTTCCTCAAGGTAGTATCCTTGGCCCAATCCTTTATACAGTTTATACAGCTGACATCCCAACTCATCCTAATACTATCCTTACCACGTATGCTGATGATACATGTGTATTATCAGTCAACACCAATCCAGTTATTGCATCCCAAAGCCTCCAATCCCATATCACTGATCTTGAAGAATGGTGTCAAAACTGTAGAATTAAAATAAATTCTCAAAAATCGCATCAAATCACTTTTACCTTACGTCGTAAACCAATGACTTCCTGCCCTACAGTATCCTTTAATAATATCCCTCTGGTGCCTGTAGAACAGATCCGATACTTAGGGTTGCACCTTGACAAACGATTAACCTGGAATCCTCATACAAGACTGAAAAGACAAGAAACCGCACGACGTTTCAGGCTACTTCAACACTTACTAGACAAACGTTCTAAGCTCCCAATTAACTACAAAAGACTCATCTACATGACCATCATACGACCTATTTGGACTTACGGAGTAGAGCTTTGGGGCTCCACTAAGCCATCGAATTCCTCTCGTATCCAATCCTTACAGTCCAAGATCCTTCGTAAAATCCTCAATGCTCCTTATTTTGTTAAGAATAAACTCATCCATAACGACCTTAATGTCCCTTTTGTTGCTGATTTGGCCCGAACCCGGTATCTATCCTTTCATAACAAACTTCATCACCACTCAAACCCTCTAGTTTCAAACCTATAGTCGGGACGATGAAAGAAGGTGCACCGAGCATCCCCCTCTACGCCTCTCCACGAGCTCCGCCCTCTTTCCCCCACCCTAGTCCCACTTCCCCTCCACCCCTCTCGGGCCAGCTATCCAGTGACTATTGTGGATATTTTCAATGTTTCGTAATACAAATTGTCTTAAAATGATACATTACTTTGGGCCCTGGCTGCTGGTATATAAAGAATGAAAAGCGAGTAAGAGCTGTAGTACAATTGTCGGCTCCAGGCGAAGTCAGGTTAGGGGAGGGGGGAAGGAACAGCTTCAGGCCTCCCCACTCCCCGTGCACCTTCTTTTGTCGTCCCGACTATAGCTTCCTCTTCAATTCCCGATAATCCTCCGAGGCGTCTGAAAAGAAGATGGCCACGAGACCTCCTTACTTGAACTTTGATTTGAGTACTACCAGTGGGTAGTTTCTCTACATTTCATTATCATGTCATTATATATCACTTAGCCTATTTACTTGTTGTATTATTGTAATACAGTTGTAGATATCAATAAATAAATTTAAAAAAAAAAAAAAAAAAAATGTTTTTCTCCATCGGGCAGGAGTTTTGTATGATATTCATTTAAATGTTTTTAATATTCGAAAAAATCGATCTAACTCAAAATTATAACTACTCATTCTGACTGACCAAGAAAGTGGTAGATAGTGATTTTCAGGCATATTTTGCCTCTGGAACGTCTCTCTTCTTGGTCCAACAGTAGTCAGCCAGTATATTATAACTTTACGTGCCTTGGTACCTCTTTTCCAAAGTAGAAATTCGCGGATGAAAACACTCACCGTGCTCATCGCTGACAGCTCCAAGATTTTCGGGGAAGAAGTCTAAGTGAGTGTCCAAGAAGGGAATTTTTCAAGACATGTTGCATCCCATAGCTTTATAAGAATGCAGAAGATCAGTCACTAAGTCACGATAGTTTTCTACCTAATGGTTGAAAGAAAATTGAAACAAAATTTTGAAAGACTGCTTTCTCCAGTGGATTTAACAGTCCTTCGAAATGCTCATCACCCATTAATGACTGGATTTGGGGTCCTATAAAAAATCCTTTTTTCAGCTCAGCAACATTGACTTTGGGGAATTTCGATTTTAAGAACAAGAATCCATCAGTCTGTTTATCCATAGCTTTGACGAAATTTTTCATTATTCATAACTTGATATGCAATGGAGGTAATATTTTTTCAGGTTTCATTAACGGGACATATGACACATTTTGTTAGCCAGGGATAAGAGATTCACGTTTAGGCCATGTTTTTGTAACATAGTGAAACTTCCTATCTCTGCTGTCTCAGAGGCACAAAATTTGGTGAACACAAGATGCAAACCAAGCAATAAAGCAATGGCCTTTAAATCAGCACAGATATTCATTCATATTTTCCTAATTCTTTTCTAAAATTAGTTTCATATTTTGATATGTCTCTTTCATATCAGTGGTATGCGCTTCAGGTATTGATGGAAGTTCATTGCCAATATGTAGCAGCACAGCCTTCAAACTAACTTTAGACGAATCTATGAATAGTTGCCACTCATCTTGCCGGTGTTGAAGCCCAAGAGTTTCCATAACTGAACAAATATCATTACAAAAGACAATATTATTTTCTTCAGAGAAGTAGTCCTTGAAATCACTATGGCGGCCACGATAACTACATATTCTTTCTTCTTTTTGGAGTAGATTCCACCCTTTGAGTCTGGAAGTTAAACCTTCAGCTTGCTGATTAGACAGATTTAAATACCGAATCAGGTCATTAAGGTCTTTCTGGTTGGGAAAGTATAGTTCTGATGAACAGGTATTGGCTTCATATATAGGATCATTTTTATGGTCATCTGAAGTATTTTCAGTTTTAGTTAGGTCAGATTCAGAGTTATCACCCAAGATTGCATCTGCATATACTGGTACAGGGAACTGTTCATTGTATAAGACAGGTCTTATTACAGATTGCAAATTCGGATACTCAACTGTATGTTTTGTTTTAGATGTGATTCCTTTAATATTTTTTTCAAACAGAAATAACAACCACTTAAATGGTCCTTCGATTCCCTCCAAACCATGGGAATTGCAAATGGTAATACTGACACATCACAATGCCAGATGAACATGTCCAAACATGAATGAACCTGCACAGCCTTGTTTTATGGTGCTTCAGCATAATATTACAAATACAATTTCCTTAAATACAGCTTGGATAAAATCACTACATATGAGGAAAAGGTTCCTATGACAGATAAAAAAACAATAACGCTAAAATCAGATTTTAAAAAGTAGCTGTCACAAAAAAACTGTGCCTGATGGAAAAATTCTGACTACATATCTGTATTAAGTATGAAAAACTGCACTAGATTCACTAATCAGATTTCTTGTGAAGAAAACCTTGTCGACCAGTGTTACTTATTACTTAGGGACTGTATTAGTAATTCTGGTAAGATTGACGCTGAGATTTCGAAAATTATGTCCAAAGCAGATCAGACATACTACCTGATCTCTAACAGTACCTTCAGCCACTGTAAAGTGGATAAGAAGACCAAGATGCAGGTTTGACATACATTAGAGTATCATAACTGCAGCAGAAATAAACAAGGGTGCGTTGAGTATAGGCTCCTCGACGCTAGAAAAGGCATGTCAGGTAGATAAAGAAGAAGAATCAGTATGCCAATTTCACATTACCTATTTAAATTTATTTTTCAGTAAAAAAAAGTTTAGTTTCTATATAACCGACATATAAAAAAATATGGCATTTATTCTTATTTCTTAGTTCCCTTTTTAAAATTCTTCAAGATTTAATTTATTATTGTTAATTTGAAAGTATAAATGTACTAGTATATTTACAAATAAATTTGTAAAAAGGGCTTTTGCTTTATTAAATTGTTGGTTATCCAAAGATTTATGTTCTTCACCAATCACAAGTTATTATTTTTATAATGAAAATCTCAACTTATGTATCAACTATCTGTGTTAGCTATCTGGAAATCGCTTGTTCACAAACAGCATTCTACTGACACCAATGGTTATTATTTCTTCTTAAGGCCAGGATAAGATAATTTTCAGCTTTTGTTACCAGATTGTTTGAGTTAGATATCGTGACTTTTGTACGTATCATCATAAATGGAAAGTAGAAAAAAAAATGGAATCATAAATATTGTAAGTAAACATAGCGAAAACTTTTCTTTCGCTGAGTAACGAAATTCGGTAAGATTTTTTAAAATATTAATTTACGAAAATAAAAAAGGAAATTGTAACTCCGATCAAAAACTGAATTAAAAGCTTATGATTTTTTTTATAGCAATATACTAACATAAAAAAAAGATTTTTGAATTAAAAACAAATATGGGCATAAATTATGATATAATTTATGCCAATAACTTTTTTATTTATTTTCTTTACCATTTTGTGTTCATTTGTTTCACCGAATTTTTTGGTTTTCCAATAATGTAAGTTTTTAGTGAAATTAGGACCTAAGTAAAATTTAATTTGGTCGAAATAGGTTTTTATCCTGAAGGTTTTCTGTGATTTGCGATATAATATCTTAATTAGATTCAAGTTGATCTTTTCTTTATACATTTTTACTTAAAGCTAGAATGTTTTTCTGTTTGTGAAAATTTTAAATTTGGGGTTAAAATAAACTTGTTCTTAAAGTCTTTTAGTCATTTGGAAATTATTATCCTCCTATTACAATTTATAATATATGTCTTTATAATATAAAGACATTATAAATTGCAAATTATAAATTCTTATAAAGTATCCCATATAATAATAAATAATTAATACATAATATTAAACGTGGTCAATAACTCAGAGGAATGAACAACGTCTTAAGGTATTCGAAAATAAGGTGTTGCGCAGAGCACTCAGTCCAAAAAAGGATGAGACCACTGGGGAATTTAGGAGATTACACAACGCGAAATTGCAAAGCATGTACGCGGTTAATATTAATCAACTGATAGTGTCGCGAAGATTAAGATGGGCTTGTAAAGTTGTTGTACTGATTAACGTACGAATTCCTAAAAACAATAATAGGCTCTGTGTCGACTGGCAAAAGTCTGAGGGGTAGACCGAGACGTAGATGGGAAGATTGCGTTAAGAGTGACCTGAAGGATTTGGGCTTGGTCCGTGCACAGAGATTGGTAAGCAGAGATTGGTGTTATCGGCATCGAGCCTACGGGTTCGCTAGCCTTTTTATTTATTAAATATAATATTAAAATTACAATTATTACTAGAAATCGACATTCTCAAAGGAAAATAATGAAATAATTCACCAAAATAATTTTCAAGATTATAGAATGAATCATATCACCAGTGGGATTTATAATGAACTGTGAAGAAATTTATTCAAAGGTCAAGTGTAGAGGAACAGAGTGGGAATAAATTGTTCATAAATTTCCATGCCAACCAAGAAAAACCAAGTACAAGAACAAGTAAATATCATTCTCTTAGCTAAATTGAAATGTTTACACATGCAGGAAAGCACTCTAGTTTTAAATAAAAATTTACATTTATTGTAAAAAAAAAAAATAATTCAGAGATACAGCAACAGGGGAAAATTTACATTTATTTAGCGGTATTATAGAACAATAAGATAGAGATAATTAATAAGGAATAAGGACAAATAATTTATCTGATAGCTGTATGTAATCTTTATCGATTTTATCTTGTATCTCTGATAATGCTTCAGTTCTAATAAGGGATCACGTGAGGGCCGAACTGTCGAGTTTCAGAATAATGAAATTACTTAGAATGCATCCTGACTATTTACTATAATCAGTATATAAAAGAAAGTGTAAAATGTGCAGCTAAAACTCAGAAATGAATCCTGGTACGATCGAGGGAGTTATATGGTGTGGTATGAGTGGAGCTACCTACCGATAGGGGTATATAAAGCAAAATCCGTCGTGGATTCGAACGTTCCAGAACATTCTGGAATGTTGTGGAATTTTCCGAAATAGTCTGGAGTATTCGGGAATATCAAGTTAATTATTAATTGAATTAGCTAATTTATTATTAGTTAATTATTATAGTTATAATTAGCTGTGATCCAGCTGTAGTTGTAAAAAAATTTACATTATCATGGACCGGATCAACAACAATACTGGCGGAATTATTTACTTGGACCTTGGTGGCACCGGAAAACGTTTCTAATAAATCTATTGCTGCCAGAAATACGTGCTAAACAACACATCGCACTTGCACTGGTATCATCTGGCATTGCCGCCACACATATGGAACCGTTGAATACCGTTGAATATAGCCAACAATGTCCGGTATGTAAAATGTCAAGAGCATCTGGACGAGGTGAACTTCTAAAACAAGCTAAAATTATCTTCTGGGACGAATGCACATAAAAAATCACTCAAAGCCATAGACAGAACATTAAAAGACTTGCGAGGAAACCCTGAAGTGGTGGGAAGAGCTCTACTCACACTCTCAGGAGATTTTCTACAAACACTCTCAGTTATCCCCAAGTCAACCCCAGTAGACGAAATCAATGCATGCTTAAAAAAATCATATCTCTGGCAACACATACAAATACTGCGACTAACAAAAAATATGAGAGTTGAACTATCGAAAGACGAAAAAACAGCACATTGTGCTCAACAACTTTTACAAATTGGCGAAGGCACCTATCCTACTGACCAGACGAACGGCATCATTGAACAGTGATTTCTGGAACATAGCCACACCTGAAAACGAACTCATCCACCTATTTATCCAAATATTGTTCATAACTATACCACTTCGGTGTGGCTATTTCAGAGGGAAATTTTAGCAACTAAAAATAATATTGTTGACGATATCAACTTTAATATTCAAAAGAAAATTCCCGATGAAGAGAGAATATATAAATCGATCAACATTATGGTAAACGTTGAAGAAAGTATCAACTTCTACTAGAGTATCAACTAGAGAATTTTTAAATTCCTTGCAAGGATCAGGAATGCCATTACATTGCATTCCAATAAAAATTGGATCTCAGATCATACTACTCAGAAATCTCAACTCACCAAAACTATGTAATGGAACAAGGATGATCGTCAAACGGCTATCGAATAACATCATCGAAGCTGAACTTATGACTGGGAAGGACAAAGGACACACAGTTGTGTAAACAACTGCTAAACCATTCTAAACATTAGTACAAAAAAAAATATGAATCGTGGTGCGTGGGGATTGGGAAAAATGTTTTTTACGTACATTTTAATTTCCTACCATAAACACGATTTCTACTCATTACTATGAAAAGAAAAAAAGACAGTTTTTCCCCTTCTTACTGAATCAATTCCTACTATTAACACTGTATTATTATACGAAATGAAGGCTACGCGAATATAATAAATAAAAGAAAATGAACCTTCAAGTTTAGGTTTTATCTCATGTTTTCAAAATGTTCATTTATCTAAATCTCTATTTGGCTGAAGCTAAGAATGTTAATGTTCTATTCACAAAGATAAAATGCTTCATTCTTTTAAATTATCAACGGATATTATTCTGTTTGTTCACAGAGTGAAGCAGTGTCTGATAAGGTTTCTTAAAGTTTAAAAATGAATATTAAAAATTACAATTGATTTAAATAATGCTTTTCTTTTTTTTCATTTAGAGATTTCTGTCAGTTATTTGATTACTATTTTTCGATAAAGTTTATCTTTTTAATATTCGAGGTATTGTATTAGATTCAGTAAAATAACGCTGCCATTCCAGAATATTTTCAAAGCAGAATATGAGTTAGTCAGGGAGTAATTACTATAGTGCAATTGTAAAACTTTCCTCTGGTAATAACAACGAAAGGTACAATTTTTCCAATGAAGAAATCACGATATTTAAAAATTTCATTAACATATTTAAAATCCCACTTGAAAGAAATAGTAATAGGTGTGTATAAATTTCGAAATAAGCCATACATTCGGAATTGATAAAGGAATCCAAAGTATTTTTTTAAAGAAGAGTCTTTAAAAACTCTTTTCATGGCGGAGGATAGATTCTTTAATCCTTTAATAGCCTTAGTTGGACCGTGTGGAATCTTCAGACTTACTTGGAGATCACCCAGCCTCTATACCTTGATTGGGGAAAAAACCGGAGGTTGGATGTAAAATCGGCCAAAATCGGCTTCTTCCATCGTCCAATTCATGGTCCAATTCCATGGCCAAAACTGACCACTTTGGATAAAATACACCTTATGATTAATATTGTTATTATATTATTATTTTGTTTTTGAGTTTGGGATCAAAGACGGATTACTCCGAAATATCCAAAACCGAGTATCTCGCTAGTATAATCAAGCATTTAGTCTAACAAGACACTTTCACGCCTTATTTATCATCTTTTAGACCGTTTCTGAACTGATGTTTCGAGAGCATAAGATTACTTGACTATACTAGCGAAAAATAGGAAAAATTATTCGTTAATTTTTATCACCTCGTTAAATCCATTAGTGCAAGAAAATTTTATGCCATAGAATGCCAAGACCAAAAGCCAGCCTGACACGCACTAAGCCATCATCATAAAGGATTCTAGTCGTTTAAGGAGAAGGTCGCTAAATTTTGGCTAACGTGTCCGGTCATTTGATGCCTCCGTAATTTTAGACTTCATTAATATCCTCACGCTTGTATGAGAGAGAGGAAAACAACGGTAAAATTACAACCGCCACGTAAATATAAAGGAACTGCGACACTAGCTTTTAAAGTATCCCTCCGGGGCAAGCTTGAAAACGGCACTGACCAAACATCTCAAGTATTTTTAGAAAATTTAAACCTCAGAATAGGCTTCATCCAACATTTATCATTCAATTTCACCTAAGTGAGATGCTGAAAGTATTATGTGGAAGAAATTGGTCCGGGTAGAGGTCACTGAATGAATTTCTCGTGTAATTTGAGAACAACTTTATTGATAGTCAACGTTTCGACCTACGTTGTAGGTCTTCTTCAGGGCTGTGGGGGAGGGAGCTGGGGGTAGGTCTGGGGTTGCTGAAAGTATTAGTTCGAAAAAAAAAATACAATACACTTTATTCAATCTAGAAATGAACGCTTCAACAAATATATAGTACATCATCTGTATGTGGAAGAAAATGGTCCGGATGGAGGTCAATAAATTTCTCTCATCGTCATATACTATCATCATTAATCATCATATACTTCGAAATATTAGGTCAAACTTTTATTTTTTGATGAAATGATTAACGAAATCTACTCATTCCCCATAATTACATTCTCTTTTCCATACTAAAACTCACGATAACTTGTATTTTTGGAAAATATTAAAAATGAAACAAACTTGTTGTAACTCAAAGACGAAGCGACAACCTGCGGAATAGATGCTTAAATATTAAATAAAATTTCTTTTCTCTTTAAAATAAAAATATTTAAAAATCAAAACAATTGACAAAATTATAAACAATAATATGACGTAAGTCAACAAGATCCTAAAATTAAAATGATGTTCAATGAATATTCGTTCTCGTGTATACATCTTAAAAAATTGCGAGAACACGGGGACATGGGATCGGATAATAGATTTGTCCTCTGCCAGCAGGCGACTCCGGTGGCTCAATTGGTTAGAGCCACCTCTTTTCTCTTTAAAATAAATATATCATCTTCGAGAAAAAAAAAATCTGCTTCCAGTCAATTATTTTATTGTTTTATAAAACAAAACGTTTCGACACTATGGTGTCATTCTCAATTATTTCTTTTTCTGCATTCCTTAACTTTAAATAAAATAACAATAATTACAATAATATAAAAAAATTTCACATAAATGTCCAAAAAGATAACATACTATAAGTACAAATACCTGGAAAGTCAATACTTTTAAAAATAATTTTTAAGGAGATCTCTTGTCCTCCATAGTCAAAATTATATTCCATTACACAAAACCAAACCTTGATCTTTGAACCATCTGATCCTTTTTCTTATTTCTATTAGTCATTAGACTTTAGTATAAATATAACTAATTATGTTCTAAAACGTACATCAACAAAGTAATTATATATTATAAAGTAATTTACTTTGTTGATGTACGTTTTAGAACATAATTAGTTATATTTATACTAAAGTCTAATGACTAATAGAAATAAGAAAAAGGATCAGATGGTTCAAAGATCAAGGTTTGGTTTTGTGTAATGCAATATAATTTTGACTATGGAGAACTAGAGATCTCCTTAAAAATTATTTTTAAAAGTATTGACTTTGCAGGTATTTGTACTTATAGTATGTTATCTTTTTGGACATTTATGTAAAAAAATTTTATATTATTGTAATTATTGTTATTTTATTTAACGTTAAGGAATGCAGAAAAAGAAATAATTGAGAATGACACCATAGTGTCGAAACGTTTTGTTTTATAAAACAATAAAATAATTGACTGGAAGCAGATTTTTTTTTTCTCGAAGATGAAATTTACAATAAATCCAGTTTAAAAAAAGGAAAAAAAATTATAAGAATAAAAATATTTAAAAGTCAGAAAAATTGACAAAAATTAAATAAAATTGTTCGTAGCGCCCATTGCACACATTTCAATTACCTATCAACTTGAAATAAATTTTAATATTTTCTATTCAGTTCCCTAGTGAATGTTCATTTTTCATTAAATATCCTTAAACAATAGCTAGTAGTATCCACAAAAATCAACTAGATGCAGTGTTTTTGGCCATATTTCATTACTTCCCACGGCTTTTATAACAGATTTTTTCCAAAGCCTTTGACGTTAACATCGGTAAATTGTACATCAATATAAATACTCTTATCTTTTAAAAACTAGTTTTCAATATTGAGAAATATTTCTTCTTAAGTTAATTTTCAAATCCCTTCATAGTTTATTTTTATCGATTTTTACTTATTACTAATAATCATATGTACCTATGTTTTTCAAATAAACAAAATTAAAAGAAATTTATATACAAGGATTTTTTTTTTTTTTTACGGTCTTGGCCACCTCGCCCGAAATTCATTGATATACCCACATTTAATTAATGCATAAGGAAGTTTATTGAAATACATTTTTTTTTGTATTTAAGCTTGTTTTTTAAACCTATTTCAATGAAGACCTACCTGAATTTATAGATCACTTATTTTATACATCGACATTTCCTAGAAAAATCTTTAACTGTGTTAAATCAATTATTTAGAGAAACACTTCCGGTAATACGATTTTGGTGAAAAAATTACCAAAAAATCACTGTCTTACAGAGCCATCTTAAATAAATAATTTAAATTCCGTGCCTTTCCTTTTGGGTACTGATCATACCACTTCATAGTAAAAAAAAAAGAATATATGACAAATCATATGCTCTTTCAAACGCTCAACTGTATTTAGGTCCAAACAAAATTAATAATAAAATAAGCATGCGATTTAATGATGGAAAATAATTTAAAAATTAAAATAATTCAAATTTATGTAACTAAACTTCGAACATTTCTTAATTCCAGTTTTGTAATAAGAGTTAATCATATCTCAATTTAACTGTAATATAATAAACTTATTATTACATTACTTACCGGAATAGTAGCATGGCTTAAATTGGACGGGTTCTGATAAAACTGTTACAGCCAGGCACACAAGCAGAAATGCCTTGGCGAAAACCATTTTGCCGGACCTGAATCGAGAAGAGCAAGGAAGCGACTGGCTGTGGCAAGCACCTCACACGAGCCCAAAAGACGTTGCTATCGATTCTTTTGTTCCTTATCGATATATCATTTATTCCGATAGCTGTTTCAAATATCGAGGGAGAGAGATGCAAAATAATTTTAGTTTACTGCATTTTGTAATTTACTGTTTGATTAAAATATAGTTTATATAATTAAAATACATAGTTTAAGTTTAATTACAATTATAAACAAGTGATGTTAGCGTTAGTAATTGGCTCACTGTAATGAAGTATACTTCTTATTTTCTTTCTTTCCAAGTGACTCTCTGACATACCAGTTTATTCAGGGACCCACTCCGTACATTATTAACTGTTCTGTGTATTTTATAATTAATTATTTACAATTTAAGCTCTCTAATTAATTAATAATTATAGAAGTATATAAATATTTCATAAATTTTGAAGTAATAAAAATCTTAATCAACATTAAAATGGCCTACAGATTTATTTTAATTATTTTAATTTTATTTAAATCATTATTTTATTATAATACCTACACCACTACAACTCCCATGAAAGGTCTAAATGGTAGAGACTGTACTGTTTCTTGGACAATGGTTGTGCAATGAGATTATTTGTCCTTGATCACACTTTTTCCTTTTTCTCCCCTTATTTTGAGTACCCACTTTATAGAGGCTGGGTGAGCCTTAGAAGGGACTTAGATCCCATAAGATCCATCTCCGGCCATCACACAGATTAAATAAAATTCTGCCAGCGAGCAGGATTTGAACCTAGGACCTTCCATGCAACTCAGCGCTCTACCAATGAGCCACTCTGTTCCCCAATTTTTTAAAATTTATTATAATATAATAATATTCATAAAACATGTATAACTGTGTTTAATATAGACAAACTAATAACCAGTGCTAGATCCAAAAATGAATTGAATAAAAACCATGTCAAATTGTTTTGTGAAAACAAAGTTGATATATCCCTAGAAACTAAAACTATGTTAATATATTCTTACAATTTAAATTAATTTCTGTTTATATAAACAATACATCAGAACAGAACATATACCTGCAGCCTTAAATAATAAATGTTCAATCGAATTTAGTCCAAAATGAGTTAATTGTATTTAGGGAAGCAGAATCATGTCATTCTTGTAGTGCATGATTGGCTAAGCCAGGAATGGAGTTATCACTTATTTCTAACTCCATTTCAAGAGGAATACTACAAAAATGACACAATTCCGCTTCCCTCAGTACAATATACACATTTTGGATGAAATTCAACTTAACCTCTTATTTACCGAGGCTGCAGATATTATATAATAATAGGTACACTAAAAAAATATTCATTTCATTTCAGATAAATTTCAGGTAATGATATTAATTTTTTGTTCCATATTTATTATAATTTGAGGTGTTACATTTGAAAATGGTATTAGTCCATTTTTTCTTATTCACAATATCTTAAGGTTTTCATTAGAATTACATTAAAATTATGGGCAAACAGGCAAATGTTGTTATCACTTAGCCCTTACTTAAGAATAAAATTTTAAACCTTATAGCCCTTTATAATTTTATTATGAAATGATAACCATTAAAACCATTTAAAAGAAATAACATTTTTTAAAGATCCAAATGGACTTATACCACTTTCAAGTATAACAGCTCATATACTGCTTTGTTAGTTTTCTTTTTTAAGTTCTATGGCTGCCACCATATAAGATATTCAATAGATTATTTCTAAAATAAAATCAACCTAAATATGCTTCATTGTATTATAATGCAATTGGGAAAAACCACAATGCAAAGCCTTATGTTTCAAAAAATACACCTACTTACCAATTTTTTTATTTTTTGAAACATAAGGCTTTGCATTGTGGTTTTTCCCAATTGCATTATAATAAATAATAGTGTTTCTTTTGAGTTTTTGGCTCTATTTTAGTGATGCTTCATTGTAATTTATTACTTATTTCATAAATCATATTTAATCCAAGCTATGAATGAAATCTATATAATATGGATATTTCTTTCAACTAATTTTGACACGCAGGGTGTCCAATTGTCAGTGGTTTTGTATTGGGATTTAATGTAATCAATCATTAACATAAATTATTTTATTATCGGTGGTTTATAGTGAAGGTAATTAACAAATATATTTTAACAGAGGTAATGTTCTTGAATTCTTTTGGTCTAGAATAATAATGCAGAAAATAATGAATATCATAACAATGAATAAATGGCATCCTGGAACAGTAATATTTTCATATGAGGCATTCAGGATCAAAAGTGGATTATTTCAAATTTATAAAAAAATTACTTTTCCTCATTTTTGGCTAATTTGGGTCAACAATACTTTATGATTTCAAAACTTCAGGTTTAGAACCAGATTAAAAACATGAGGAATAAGAAGGGAAAGTGCATTATTTCTTGGCTAAACTAGTGAAAAATGAGAAAAAGTCAATGTTTTAAGTTTTGGAGCTTTTGATCCTGAACTTCACTTATATAGTATTATTTTTGGTGTATTGTGGCTATGTTTTAGATTACTTTAAGTAAAATGTCAATATGTTACAAACTTAATAATACTATGAAAGCATTACAAAGAAATATCATAAGATATATTGAATATATTTGAGAATAATATGATTACTTAACATCATGAATGTGATTTTAATTTTTAAAACTTAAGAAGAAGTTAAATATTTTAGAAATAATAATGTTTAAGGTATTTAAAAGATTGAGCTTCCCTTGATTCTAATAATCTACTTTGCTCATCAATTTAAAACTAGTCGCATATTTAATGATAATTTATTATTTTAAAGTACATAATTCTTAATTCTTCATCACTCTTTTCTCTTCTCTTATCCCTTTTTCTATCAAACCTTTAATTTCTCCTTCTTTCCTTCTATTTTTCAATACTTACTGTTATTCTTTTTATGATCTTTAAATTGAATATTTTTCGTAAATTAAACAACTACCACATTGGTTTCTGAGATAAATATACATAGCTTTTGACTGATAGAAAAGATTATCTGTTCCATGAAAAATCCATAAACAACAATTTATCATTGAGTACCCCATGGGTTATCTCTAAGGCCAGAGTTAATGATTATATGTAAATTATTTGTGAAAAGTATTTACAAAGATCATATACATTTGTTACATAATTGGTAATTTTTGGCCCATAAGGACAAATTCATTAAGATATTTTTATATAATGAATGGTCCTATTGGTTATTGAAATATCTCTAAAGTTATTTGAGAGTAATGGTACAATACTCAACATACACCAAATTTTCACTAACCTTAAATCTAAACTAATCTATAGTTTTCCCTATACACGCCAACTTTTACTTTAAATTTCTTAGTCTGCATTAATGTAATCAAAACAACCCTGTATTATACGATAAGCATAAGTGATTAAATAGTATGTACTCGGTGTTCATTGAGTTATGTGCCTCAGAAGTAAAAAGTTGGTTGTTACCTATAGCCGATTTAAAATTTGCAAGGCCTAGGATGAAACTATATTGCAGGAATCCGCTTTGTTAAAATAGGGTAATCAGGGATTTTGGGAATAATAGGAGTACAAGGTATTCGCCAGTTGTATATATATATATTTTGTATTAATTATCCTTTCGATGGCAATAGAATCTGTTATTCCTATAGTTTAATAATCTTATGGTGTTAACTTATTTCAATCAGAGTGGGAAGGATGACCTTCAATACGAATAACCTTTAAATAATGTTTTGATAGTGTTATACTTCTAATAAACCTGTGGTATCCCCCGTGCGCTTTCCTCTGGATCTGCCACAGGTTGTTATTTTATATGAAATTGTTCAAGGAAAGGAAAATATTATTTTTTTTTTAGTGAAAAAAAATTATAAATATTTTATTACGATAACAATTTATTTTAAGATCAAAAGAGGTTCTGATATTTCAAAACACTATGCCAAGAGCCATTTGCTTTAACTTCACCATCTCTTTATGTTCTTTCTTGTATTCTTTTATTCCACTCCAATAAATTAATCTCCTGATATGAAATACTTTGGTTCAATGCGATATTACTATAATATTCATCCTTCTGACTTCTTTGACTCCTCCCACAAAACTTCTACATTTGAAAAATACCTTTTTGACTATAATACATTCATATGAAATTAATTCTTGCCATATGTTTCAGTGATCATTATCTTCTTACATTTAATTCCTAATTCTATATCAATCTCTCTACATCAAACTCTGTCTGTAAAAATCCTAAATTCTTTTTGCCTTGAATCAATAAAAACATTTATAAATAAAAATAATTTATATAAAGTATTTTTCTTCATTTACACTCAACTCCTGTTAATAACTACTACTAACTTTGATTGCAATCTAAAATTTAAAAAAATATGAATCAAGGGGTTTATTTTTTCTTAAAATTAATTACAAGAATGATATAAATGCCTGGTATATATATATATATATATATATATATATATATATATATATATATATATATATATATATATATATATATGTATATATATATATACCCAATCTTTATCTTATTTTTTCTTAAAATTAATTACAAGAATGATATAAATGCCTGGTGTATATATATATATATATATATATATATATATATATATATATATATATATATATATATATATATATATATATACCCAATCTATGCAGGCATTTATATCATTCTTGTAATTAATTTTAAGAAAAAATAAACCCCCTGATTCATATTTTATTTAATTTTATATTGTAATCAAAGTTAGTAGTAGTTATTAACAGGAGTTGAGTGTAAATGAAGAAAACTACTTTTGTAATCATTCAGCGGGTAGTTGAGTATGTTCAAACCACATCCGCTGCTACCTGCAGATATTAAAATTACCTTTCTATCATCGGGATATTAGAGGGAGGATTATATCAATGATTAGGAAGATCACTAATACACAAACAAAAATTAAAAGAACTAATATAGTTTATCATTTACTTAGAGATCTTATTTAATCATTTAAGGTGTCATTCATTTTTAAACAATTCGGTTTTGTAATGAATAATACTGTATCAGAAGACATTTAATTATATTAGGCCGTTAAAGATCTAACTATAGGAGAAGTTTGTAAAATAATAAAAATTATATAAAGAGGGACAAAGGTGAATAAGGAATGATCTAGTATTATAAATGACTTTTGTATTTTAAGAGTAAAATGATGCGAACTATCCAACAAGAGCATGTCAATTGTCTTTGTGAAGCCTCAGAGATAAGCGTTAGTTCATCCGATGCCAATGAGAACAATAGCTTCTGTGTCATTCAACTTGCTTGGTTTTCAAGATTCAGATTTTTTTCAAGTATTCAGAGTTCTGAACAAAATCACAAAATTAGGTGAAAAACTAGTACCATTCCCTGTTGAGGAAGTTAGTATTTGGACTCCTATATACTCATTATGACAATGATTCAATCTCGGAGATGGTGATTCGGTTAACACAGAATAATTGGTATCAATTATCAACTTTTCCATATCGTTCTCCTTTGCATTTTACACTTAAATGGGTTCTTTTCTTTCAGATGTATCCTCCGAGGTAGATTCCTTACCAATAGCCATATCGCAGACTGGCATTAAAGCGACAATATATTGAGATGGAAATTATTCTGAAATCTCAGTAGGGGAGGTTTGGTTCATTTTGGCTTATGTAAGCAGCACACCTAGATTTTAATATATAGTTGTAGAAACAACTGACTGCACTTGTGATTTTTTGTCACAAGTTAACATATGGTTGTAGAAACAACTGACTGTACTTGTGATTTTTTGTCACAAGTTAACATATGGTTGTAGAAACAACTGACTGTACTTGTGATTTTTTGTCACAAGTTAACATATGGTTGTAGAAACAACTGACTGTACTTGTGATTTTTTGCCACAAGTTAACATATGGTTGTAGAAACAACTGACTGTACTTGTGATTTTTTGTCACAAGTTAACATATGGTTGTAGAAACAACTGACTGTACTTGTGATTTTTTGTCACAAGTTAACAAACATATGGTTGTAGAAACAACTGAATGTAGTTGTGATTTTTTGTCAAACATGAATTTTAGCAGCTAATACTATAGACTAATAAAATCATGTCTACTTTTTATTGCATGGTTATATTCTAATATATATATTTTTATTCTATTTTACCATAGTTGTTTATCCTGTAATAATCATCTAATAATAATATTATTGTTATACTGTAATAATATAAATACCTCATTATATATGATAATTTAGATTATTACAGGATTATGTTTTATATACTATTTCAATAATTTCAAAATTAACTGGTTATATTGGAATTGATCATGGTTATCTGATATGTGATGACAATACCAAATAATGTTATGTATTCATATTGAATGGTAATTGTTGACTTTGATAATATATGTGGAAGAAAGTGGTCCGGGTGGAGGTCACAATGAATTTCTCGTTGAATTGGAGAAAAACTTTATTGATTAGCCTAGGCCTCCAATTCTACGAAAAATTCATTGTGACCTCCACCCGGACCACTTTCTTCCACAAATGTTACATATTCCATATTTCACTTTATAACTATTCCTTATTAACTGCTTAGTCCATTTTGCCTTCCGTTATATTGTTTTTAATCTAAAATTTGACGCTTAAAATTGATTTTCAAAAATTTTTTTTTCTAAACACTTTTGTAAACTATGCTTCAATGTAGTTGTGGGAAATTAGATGAAAGAGAGATAAGCAAGGAAAATAATATTAATTGATAAAGCAATAAATTATTAATTTTTTCTTCATCAATATTTTGGTTCTTTATTTGTTTGAGTTACTTCACTAATAAGACAAAATTATTATGTGTAGCTATTAAGGGCTGATAGAACAAATCACTTCATTTGTTTAAATTTATTCTTCCTCTTCCAATTTTTACCATTTATTAGGTTTTATTTTAACTTATAATTTGCTAACAATCACTATACATTTTTTGAGTGTGAAATTTATAAAAAAAATCCTGTGACCACTATGACCTGTGAACGAGTCTGGGGTTCAGTTCATGGTAGAGACTGTATTGTTTCATGGACAACGGTTCTGTAAGGAGGTGACTTGTCCTAGGTCACGCTCAACCGCCAGGTTTTTCCCCTTATTTGGGTGCCCTATTTTTATAATATTTTATAGAGACTGTGTGAGCCCCAGGAGGTTCCTAGATCCCTTATGATCCATCTCTTGCCGCAAACAGACTAAATAAAAGTAACTGCCTGCAGCGGGATTTGAACCAGGATTTCCGGAATGGCTATTCAGTGCTCTACCACTGAGCCACTCCGCTCCCCAGTGAAATTTTTATAAGATATTTAAATTTTCCTTCATTTTGCATAGTCTTTTTTTTTGTCTGTCTTTATAAAACACAATCATAGTTTATTATTCAATTGTGAAATTGCGAAATGTAATTAATTAATTATAATTTATTTGGTATGTGGAAATCTATAAACGAAATTAAAAGATTTACTTCCAATTACATTATAAAATCACCTGGTGTTTTTAAAAGAAATACTATGAAATAATGTGAATTTATTTTATATCTTAATCTTTATCCCTATATATATCTATATGCCTATCTGAGACAATGTTTAAAAAGACAATATATTATAATTTGTATGTGAAATTTTAATATAGGTTTTATTATTAATAAAATTATTGATCTTCCATTCTACAGCTGAGTGGTTCAAGCGTGGTAGGATTGTCAAGATTACTAATTTCAGTGCCTACCTTCACTTTTCAATACAGAGGGAACCTGTGGGAAGTTCCCCCCCTTAACAGCAGGGTTTCCCAAACTTTGTTGTATCACACCTCTCTGTTGAAATGAAAGCCTCCATGTATGGGCTTATGAAAAAAAACAAGTGTTACATTGAAAACAAAACATTTATTTTTTCTGCCCCAAATGTACGCCATCATAAGCTTCAATTTAAGATAATAAAAAGTACTGGTTAGAGAAAAATAACAAAAACTACGATTTTTTTTTATTTTTAACTGGTCTTACACAGCCCTGATCATGCATCCAAGTTGGGAATCTCTGCTTTAAAGACTCCCTACCCTTCAATGCTTCAACGATTATAAAAACTATTACAAATATACTCATAAAAAACAAAACATTTTTTATTCTTTTAAAGATTAGTACAATCATTCACAGTTTTTTTTTTGTTTTTTTGTTTGCTATTCTATTTAAAATAAACTCCTATTACATTCATTCAATATGTTTATAATTAGAATAATATCTATTTTTTATTTTATCCTTTATACGATAGTTTTAACTTATTTATTTTAGAGCTTCAGCTAATGAAGTATCCAAATTTTCATCATATTTCCCTTACTAAATTTCAGCGCAGAATGCTCTAACATCAAGCACTGGAAAGAATTTAATTTTATATTTGCATACCTTATGATTTTGAGTTAGCAAGTATTGCGATGGTAGTAAGTGATGGGCGTCATTTATAGGTTGAAATTAAGGTAACATGCCATACCAGAAAGCCTTGAGAAATAGATATTCAGAATGGATTATGAATAGGCAAGCTAAAGTTTTAGCTCGATCATCAATCTGTAACAGCCTAACTTTTTTATCTGAGATATGTGAGGGTGAGGTTGCTGTTGCTGAAAGTTATTACAAGGAATTAGAACAGGGTTACTAATAATGTAAATAAAGTTAATTTTGTTGAAGAAACAAAGGAAATAATGCTTGCAGTTGCAAACTAACAAACATTAATAAGTGTTCAGTTTTGGCATTGAAAGTCAGTCTTTTGACTGATTGAAATTGGCTTACTGTTGCTCAAGATTGGCAACATATTGAATTTTTGCTTGAGTGAATTATTGACATTGAATTCATTTTGACAATTGAAGATTGGCCATATGTTTAGTCTGGTGATATAATTTATAGTTATATGACTCAAGAAAGCCTTTACAGAAAATTATCTGATATATTATCCATTTAAAAATTATATTTGAATTGTAAGATCAAATGAATAAATGGGATATCAGATAATACCGAACGCTTATTTTTTTGAAACCTTATATTGATAAATAAAAACATAAATCATTACTTAAAATAAAAATAAAAGAACAATTAATTAAATTAAAATACAATTAATACAATTATTGTTTCCTACAATGAATAATTAAATAATAAACGAAAATTAAACCTTTTTGATTTGGTACAATATAAAAAAAAAAATAAACAAGTAAATTAAATCAAAATAATCATGGCTAGATACATGAATGAAAAAATACAATATCAGTTGAGTGAAATGAATAATGTTATGAATAATAAACAAAATAATTCTAATATGAAACAAAATAAATGCTATTTTTCAAATGAACTAATAGATGGTTATTTATTTGCGCAATTAAAATAAATAAATGCCTAAATACCCTGTAAATTTAGATATGCTGGAGCGAAGTCGACAAAAAAAGCAAAGCCATGATGATTTATGGTTGAAGATGGACAATCAAGGTCACAATCACGAAAAATTGTGAAAAACAGATGGACAACAATGGTCGCACTAAAAACTATAACACTGACTGCCGTAAGGTAGTTCCTGAAGGTACGCTGGCCAAGACAACAATAGTGGTGATGATAAAGAGGAGACCACTCGGGCCGCTATCGAAAACAAGACTGCACTGCTGGACGATGTTCGCCTGACTCACACCGACAAAAGTATAAAACGACTTCTTCACTTGTTATACATTGCGCAATTTACAAACATTTATTTTCTAATGAAAATTAAAATAATAAAAAATACAGACTAATTGAAAATAACTACAAAATATCAACTATGCTATATCTATAATTACAACTGAGCGGCCGTAACACTCATCATGGATGTTCATGGAGAAAGATAATGTCTACGTGAAGTCATCACCGACTTGGAAGTGAGAATTAGTTGATATTTCGACCTGAGATCTCACTTGAAATACTTAGTTGAATGGTTTTAGGAGGGTGCTTTTTAGGGTCTCAGACACATCAAAGGTAGCATCTATAAGTGTATAATTTTGGGTATCCTCAGGTATGTTTTTCATAGCTGTATCTCTCGGTCTTCTCCTGCGAGAAGATGTGAGATTTGTTATGAAAAAAGGTTTGGTGGGATTAACTGCAAATATTTGGATGAGGATCGATGAAGAACGGAATGGGGGGATAGGTATATCATTCTTCTTAGACATATCCTACGACTTTGAAAAGTTTGGTGGCCAAGCGTACTCTAGCAACAAGGTTCCTAATAATGTCTATGCTCAAATAAGAAGGTATATCCTTGAAGGTTAAGAGACAGAAGGCTGCTGATAAGACCCAAGTCACCCTACAGTGAAGGAAATGGAGGAGGCTCATCCTCATTGTTAGGGCGGCGTAAGAATAACAGGGATTGCACCCTTGAACCACCTTTCCCTATTGTACTAAAAACTCTGATAGGCTGCTGCCTTAATCTGATCAAACAATTTTCTTTACAGAAAATTATCTGATATATTATCCATTTAAAAATTATATTTGAATTGTAAGATCAAATGAATAAATGGGATGTCCGGGAAAAAATTATCCGGAAGAATACAATTGAAGAATGAAGCCGGCAGTGGATGAAAGAGGAAACCTTTTGCGTAAGTAATTTATCACTATTAAAAAGGTTTCTCAACATAAAAAAAAATACTAAAAAAAAAACAAAATCATCCTGGAGCTCGAGAGATGTTTAAAAACAGATATCGAAATTTGAGCTTGATTAATATAACTATTTTATAAAGTACAGTCCAGACCATTTTTTTCACTAATTCCTGAACGGTCAAAAACATCAGTTATTTTTCAATGTGTTGTCTTATTCGGTAAGGCTTTAAAAAAAAAAAAGTCCTCTAGATCTTTCGCGACCACGAGAGTGTAAATCATTAAAACCTCTGGACTTTTGTAGGTCCCTGTTTTTTTCTAAATAAATTATGTTTTTATGAAAATAAAGTATTAGCTGCTACAAGTTCCGTATTGTTAAGTATAACATATAACGGTTGTGCTAAAAATAAAACCTATTTTTATTTTGTCCATATTATTATCCTTGAAGGTAACATTTATATCATTATATAAAAAAATTCTGAAGAAATAAGAAATTTTTAAAAATTAGAGAATGGAAGGCAGGAATAGATTCTGAAAACGCCAAAATGATGGAACAGTGCAAAGACGGAGACTGTTATGGGACGAATACATGCTTATACCTGCTACCTGAGAGGAACCATTTTGTTCGGAAAGAATGATTTTACGGCGAACTGTATCGAAACCTGTAGAGAATTCTAAAAGGATGAGGGCAGGTAGCTTTGATGCTCAATAGGATGTGGGTTTATTACAGAAATGTGGTTCAGGATAAGTAACTGTTTTAGAAAGATATTTTCAGTTGATTTGTAATCATTGTTTAATGTTGTAGTTCATTATATGGATAAAATTGCTATCGTAAATGGGAAAATAGGTTTTACGCGCTGAAATTATTATTGGTCAATAGGATGTGGGTTTATTACAGAAAGGTAGTTCAAGATCAGTACATCTGCTCTTCCGAATCTTGGACCATCACCTGGAAACACAAGAATCGGATCCAATCCATGGAGATGCGTTATCTTCGTAAAGTGGAAGGAAGGACACAACGAGGTAGGATACGCAACAGTACCATAATGATTGGTGCTGCTTGGTAACAATCATTTTTATTGTTGTGATTCATTATATGGATAAAATTGTCGTCGTACATGGGAAAAAAGGTTTTACGCGCTGTAATTATTATTGGTAATCTGTGAAGAACAAGGTGCAAAGGATGACTGGGGTGACTTTGAGAGTGCTGAGGTTATTAGATTCCGTCAAGAATAATTTTCCATTTGAATTTAGAACCAGGAGCATCATAAATAGTAGTGTAGGAGTAATAGTAATAGTAGTAAATAGTAGGAGTGATTCAGCATAGCTATAGTAGTTCGTCAGGAATTTGTTTGATTTCAATGAGATCCTAAACGTTCTCTGGGCATGCTTGATTTGACACTTAAGTGTAATAAATTTTTATTATCCTGGAATAACCCTGTATTACCTCTAATAATGGTAGAAACAACATATTCTTAAAGGATGTATTCAGTACACATATTCCTATCAGAACTGTTTTACTCAGTGCTCCAACATACTCTGCAACGGTCACTACTGATTATGATCATTAAAATTACTATATTAATGATTACAATAAAATAATATAGTAAATAATAATTCAGCATCTTGATTCTAACTGTTGTGACATTTGAGCAGTATACAGTCTCGCTATCGTGGAGTATATTTCGCTGATAAGTGAGGCGAAATTAACATCTTTCTACTTAATTTTCTTCCATCATATTCAATCATATTTGAGATAATAGCTAAGTCGCAATGGAACACCATGAGTTGAGATTTTAAAGATAGTATTGAAAATAGGTTTGGGCTAAGAATGGAAATAATACGATCACTAGAGATATAGGAGCATAAGATATCCAATTCCAATCCCAGATCAGGTTGAAGTTATTATAGAAAATACTTTAGGAGTACAGGACTTGATGGATATTCTACACGAATTTCGGATAAGTTCTTGTAAAAAAGAAGGGAACGGATTGCTGTAAGAGTTTTTTATTTTTTTAGATTAATTTATTGATATTTATAACTGTCATAATATTACATCAAGTAAATTTGCTAATATGAACAAATGACATGAAAACAAAAAACACTTGTGGAGAAACTACCCATCGGTAGCACTCCAATAAAGTTCTATAGTAGAAGGTCTCGAGAATATCTTCTTTTCAGCCGTCTCGGAGGGTTATCAGGAATAGTTTGGGAAGCAGATTGAGAGACTAGCGGATTCAAGTGTGTATGGAGTTTTTCATGGCAGGATAGGTATCTAGTTTGGACCAAATCAGCAACATATGGGATATTAAGATCATGATGGATCAGTTTGTTTGTGACTTAATAAGGAGCATTGAGGATTTTACGAAGGATTTTGGATTGCAAGGATTGGATACAAGATGAATTGGGTGTTTAGTAGAGCCCCAAAGCTCAACTCCTTATGCCCAAATAGGTCTAATAACTGTCATGTAAATGAGTTTTTTGTAATTAATTGGGAGCTTGGAACGTTTGTCCAGTAAATGTTGAAGTAGGCAAAAACGTCGAGCAGTTACATGTCTTTTCAGTCTTTATGAGGATTCCAAGTGAGACTTTTGTCTAGATGGAGTCCTAGGTAACGTATCTGTTCGACAAGGATCAGTGGAATATTTTAAAGGATACAGTAGGACAGGATTTGCAGGTTTATGACGAAGAGTGAAGGTAATTTGATGGGATCTGTTAGGATTTATTTTAATTCTCCAATTTTGACAACATTCTTGGAGGTTTGAGATATGGGATTGAAGAGATTGGGATGCAACAAATGGATCCTTATTTACTGATAACACACGTGTGTAATCAGCGTACGTTTAGGACAGTGCTTGGATGGGTTAGGAAGTCAGCTGTATATATCGTGTATAGGATTGGACCCAGGATACTACCTTCAGGAACACCAGCAGACTGGGTAAAGAGGGAAGAGCAGGAAAAATTATGGTTTACTTTAAAGGTTCTATTACTGACGTAGGAACTGATAAGAAGGTAAGAATTTACGGAGTTTGTACAGTAGACCCGGATGACAAACTCGATCAAAAGCCTGCTCTACATCGAGAAAAGCTCCCGTGCAGTACATTCCGCGCTCTAATGTGGATGAGACAACGTCCACCACACGATAACATTGCTGGATTGCGGAGTGCGATGTTCTGAAACCAAACTGGTGATCTGGGATTATTTGGTTGGATTCTATGATAGGATGAAGACGTTTCAGTATGAGTTTTTGCCCATTATGGGAAGGAGAGATATAGGACGGTAAGAAGATGAGAGTTCTGGTGGCTTTTTAGGTTTTGGTATCATCTTAACTAAGGATAATTTCTAGGAATCAGGAAACTATGTGGTGCGGATTACGGCATTATATATATTTGTAAGGAGTAGGACCGCGTTTTAGAATGTGGGATTAGGTCGTGCCCAGGGCCTTGTTGGTGGATGCTGTAAGAATAAAAAAAAATCGTTGTTGTGGCAATGATTTTTAGCTCAAACCAGTTCTTGGAATATTTCATGTGGTTAATTGGTGAAAAAGGAACAACCTTAAGATTAAGTGAAAGACCAGGTTAGTATGAAATAATTTACCACGGAATTCAGAAAGCATGTTGGCGTTGAAATCACCAGAGATTATGACTTTGGAATAGGTGGAGACTTCTTGAACATTAGGAGACAAAAAGATCTTGCCCAATGGAGCACAGGAAGGTCAGTAAATAACATTTTAAAACGGAGAAGATAAAATTAACTGAAATTTCGACATGCATGTATTTTAGGTGAAAAGTCAGGTGTAGGTAAATGAAGGGGGACTTTGGCATTGTGGTTGTCATGGGATATACTTTTTCCCGAGTAAAAGTTTTTAGAGTAAATTGAGTTTTGTTGGCCAACCATTTAACCAATTATCCCTTCTTTGGGGAATTTGTCTACAGGTGGAAGACGTGGCCGTGCCTGCACACGTAGGATCACCCTTGGCCAGATCCGGCCACCCGACGGCGAGCCACCAGATGAGGAGCGGGCCCCCCAGGAGGAGAGAGATGGAGGAGTGGACCGGACGGATGCGGACTGGCCGGATGCTGGGGACCGGACGGGTGCGGCGAACCAGGAGGGCTGGACGGCACCCGGACGGATGGAGACCGGCAAGGAGGTCTAAAAGGTGCTGCCCCAACAGTAAGGTTCACATCCGTGCACCGGGTAGCACCACAGAATAATTATGTAAAAATGTTCCCAATGATAATATGCAATACCCCCCCCAATAATTGTATAGTAAGAGGTGATTAAATAAAGAGTTGATTATTGGCAGTGGTGGGCATGCGTAAAACCCAACGCTATAACCCTCCTACCGCTGCCCAACCCAGTATGCCAGCAATGGCAGGTAGGCGAAAAAAAGGTTCCCTCTTTCTTAACTGTGTTCTTACTTGCTTACTTCCGCGGATAGCTTCCTAGGATAGATGGTGGTCCGTGCACAGTCCGGCCTGGAAGCCTTAGATAAACGCTACTTCCGAGCAGTTGGTTTTGAGGTCATTAAGGGTAATTTTTTCAAAAACTTTGCCCATTTGCAGAAGCTATTAGGCCGGTAATCGACTGGCTCATAACCGTTTCTGGCTTCAGCAGCGGAAAAAGAATAGCTCTTTTCCATGCCTCAGGAAAGTATCTTATGCTCAGACAGGAGCTGTAAAGGTTCGTCAGATGAGTCTGAGGTTGTATCTTCTTGATTATTGTTTCAGGCGTATAGTTTGCATTTCGTAGTGGCCTGGGGCCTGGCCTCGCGAAAGACGGAATATCGCTTTCAGCTGCTTCGGAGATATAAACATACAATTATTTCCTGTTTCTTCGTTGGGGATTTCGGTCGTACTGATTGTTCGACGAGCCATAGTAGTACTGTAGTGATCAGCAAACTTACTTGCTTGATTCTCATCTGTCAACAGTTTGTCCCCGTCGAGTTGCGCCACCTTAAATATTGTAGAAAAAGAATTTTTACAAATACGACCCAAGGGTTTGTCCTCATGGCGAACTCGTTGAGCAATTTCGAGGATTCCACCGATGACGACCTAGCCCTCCTGTACAGCCCTGTGATGACGGTGGTTTTTTTTTTTTTTTTTTTTTTTTTTTTTCGGATCCCTCAGTAAACGAAAACATGAAACACAAAAAACAAGTAATTAGTAATGTACTTATGTCTTAAAATTATCCTTATTCTACTAAAAGTAATGGAAGGTGTACTAATTTGAAAAGTAATAAAATTATCCGTTTTCAGGTAATATATTATCTGAAGGTGAGGGGCCTTCTCTAGTTGAGTAACTTACAGACTAAACTAAATCTAAAACTTATAGTTAAAAGGAAAGTGGTGGGGGGGGGGGTGGCAGGAGGATAAAGGAAAAGAAAGGAGGTAGGAGAGGATTTAGGAAATATGGAGGGGGAAATTAGGATGTGATGTTGACGGGGTTTAGGGGTCCCTTCCTACCCTGCCACCTAGCAGGAAGGGGGGATGGGGTTATTACTCGGAAGAGTGGGTTGTGAGATGCAGGGAGGTTGTCAAAAAATTTCAAATGACACCTAGTGATGTGAGTCTGTACAGTGTTTAACTGTAGTTCGTTGTGTATGTGTTCCATGTTGCGTCTTTCTAATGTAGTGCCTCTCGTGATCTTCTGTAGGATGCTGTTTTGGTATGTCTGTAGTGACTTCAGGGCTGACGGAAATAGGTAGTGAAGGAGTGGGGCTCCGTGTAGTAGTGTGGGTCTGAGGACTGCTTTGTAAAGTAGGATCTTGAGTCTGAGTGACAGCCCCGGTGAGTAGAGTAAATGTCTGAGTTGGTTGGCTGTGGCTCGTGCTATGTGTATTCTGTGTTGTGTGTGAGCTGTGAATGAAAGGTGTGATACGAGTTTCATGCCTAGGTATGTGAGTTGATTTTTGTTCTGTATTGTTTGTCCGTTTAGTGTTGGTTGTGTTTTAGGTGTTTTTCTGTAAGAGAAAGTGATGGCGTCTGTTTTGTGTGTGTTAATGTGTATGTTTATGTCTTGTAGCTGTTCTGTGATCAGTTGGGCTGCTTGTTGGGCCTTGCGCATGGCGTGATCCGCATTCATGCTAGCAGTGTATATTGCTATGTCATCAGCATAGGCGGCGATTTGCACGTTATCTATTTTTTGCCCCACTATTTGGGCAGTTAAATAATATCGGCGCAAGGACCGAGCCCTGGGGGACCCTACAAGTGACTGGGCGTTTTGTAGAGAGTTCAGTTTTGACACGGACAGAGAAAGTCCGGCCACTGAGGTATGAGCCTATTATATCAACCAATTGGTCTGGGAAGTGGTGAAGCCTGAGTTTTTCTATCAGAATAGAGTGGGATACAGAATCGAATGCTTGAGTGCAGTCGAGGGATATCATTGCTGTAGCGAGGTTTTTGTTTAGGTTGTGAGCTGTATCATGTTGTAATTTCGCTACGTGGTGATAGCAGCTTACTCCGCGAGAGAACCCCGTTTGCTCAGGGGGTATAATGTCATGTGTTTCGCAGTGTTTGCGGATGTGTATTATAACTAATTTCTCATATATTTTTGAGATGTGGTTGAGGAGGCTGATAGGCCGGTATTCTTCCGGTACAGCTCCTCGTTTTTTGGGTTTTAGGAGTGGAACAACAATAGCATGTTTCCACTCCGTTGGGAAGTATTTAAGGCGTGAGCATGAGTTGTAGATATTTAAGAGAAACATGAGGGGTTTCCTAGGTAATTGTTTGTATAGGACATAAGGGGTGTTGTCCTTTCCAGAAGATTTGTTTCCCTTAGTATTTCTCAGAATTGCAGTCAGTTCTTTATATGTTGAGAATATGATGTTCTCTGAGCTAACGCTCAGAGGGCGGTGTTGGTATGGTGTGTTTGTTCGTGCTGAGTCACGTTCAACGTAATAGTCGGCGAGTATAGTAGCCTGATCTGCGGGAGTGAGAAGCTCATCGCCACGGTGGATTTTGACCGATTTGGTCTTTGTGTTGTGACTCCTGACTAATTTCCAGAAGTTATGAGGATCGTAATGAGTCCGGCGTAGTTGGTCATGCCATATGGAGGTTTTCCACTGCGACATTAGGGATGTGATTTGTCTGGTCATGTTGTTTATTATGGGTCTGTAAGTAGGATCTTTTGTCCTGTACCAACAGTTCTTTATGTTGTTACGTTGTTTTATGAGAGCGAGTATGTGTTGTGGTGGTTTGCGTAGGTGTATGGGTGTTGGGTTAAATGTAGTTATAGAGGCTGATGCTGCGTCTTGTATAGTGGTGAATAGTGTGTTTATGGCTATGTCAACGTGTTCTATGGTTGTAAGTGGGGTGATGTTTGGTATGTTTGTGTGGACTAGTTTTTTGTACTGTTTCCAGTCAGCTAGTTTGAAGTTGTATTTGTAGTCAGTAGGTGGAGTTGTTGTTGCGTTTCTACCAAGTTCGTAGAGTACGGGAATGTGGTCGTTGTCACTGAAGTCTATTGTGATGCAGTTTGTAAATCTGTGTGCCTGTTGTGTGAGGAGCAGGTCTAGAGTGGAAGTGTATGAAGGGTTCGAGTGGTGTCTGTAAGTGTGAGCGTTGGGGTGTATGATTGTGTATTTTGTTTTTGTTAAGTGGTTACCTAGTGCGTTGGGTTTCGTACAGTTCCATGTGTGGTGTTTGGCGTTTAGGTCACCTAGGATGATATGTTGTCTGTCAGTTTCGTTTTCTCGAAGTAGTGTTTTGATAGCGTCAAGTTTGGCGTTCGGTTTTCTGTAAATGCAAGTCAGTTTGTAATTGTGTTTAAGTCTGACAAGTACTGTGATAGCTGTGTGTTTGTCATCGTTGAGTGTGTTGTTGTTTATTAGTCTGGAGGGGACGTCGTTGCGCACTAATAGTGCTACTCACCGGGGCTGTAACTCAGACTCAAGATCCTACTTTACAAAGAAGTTCTCAGACCCACACTACTACACGGAGCCCCTCTCCTCCATTACCTCTATCCGTCAGCCCTGAATTCACTACAATCATATCAAAACAGCATACTACAGAAGATCACTAGAGGCACAACATTAGAAAGACGCAACATGGAACACATTCATAATGAAATTCCAGAGCAACGCTACCCTTACCCAAAAGGGTGACTGCACCAGCTTCTTCCACACAAGTTATGGGCTTCGACAGTTCGAGGACGTTATCTTAGGAAGTCCAAAAAGTAATAGAGCTGAAAATTGGTCACTGTAATATATCCACTCTACGAGAATAGATATCACTAAGAAAACCAATCTGCCTCAACATGACTTTCACACCTCTGTGAATCAAACCTCTCAGTGACCACGAAATATTTTATTTTAGAGTTGTAAAACTGGACAGAACGTAACGAAGACACCACACTTCTTATTCCCAAAAATATTTCTCCCAGCACTATTCAGCTTTATTTTTCCCCAAATCGGAAATATTCCACTTTTTTCCATCGCATATCGTTATATTTACGGGATTCTATTTTCAAAACTCCTTGATTGAATTGCATAAAGAAATATAAAACAAAATAAAGTCAGTTGTCACGATTGTGCAGCGTTCAATTAGCGAATCCACGAGCTATCTCCTGGCAAAAACAAATAGCTCTATCCTGGACATCAGTCATTGGTGTTTCGGCAATGAAATTTGCTTCAAATGGAATCCCTCAGTTATGTAATAAACTTGAAGTAGGACGGTATGGACGGTGACAGACGAGTATTATGTTGTTTGTTTTTTTAGGTTTAGGAATCATTTTATGACAAATAATTTCCAGAGGTTAGGAAAATATGCGATGCGGATTACAGCATTATATATGTAGATGAGGAGTGAAGCAGGCTTTTGACCTAGTCAGATGCCCGGGACTCCTTAACAAACTTCACCAATTTCTACCCCGTACCTACATGTTTTCTTATTATTCGATCCTATCTCACTAACAGGCCATTCAAAATATATCACAATAACGTATTTTCATACGTTAATCTTTTCTCAATCTGCTGGTATTCCTGAAGGCAGTATCTTCGGCCTAGTCCTCTACACAGTTTATACAGCTGACATCCCAACTCATCCTAATACTATCCTTACCACGTATACTGCTGATACATGCGTATCATTAGTCAACACCAATCCAGTTATTGCATCCCATACTCTTCAATTCCATATCACGGAACTTGAAGAATGGAGTCAAAACTAGAAGATAAACATGAATTCCCCAAAATCCCCTCAAATCACCTTTACCCTTCGTCGGGAACCAACGACTTCCTGTCCTCCAGTACTCTTTAATAATAACCCCCCACTGACTCTTGTAGAAAATTTAGGAAAGCTATGTCATTATGTATCATTCATGCCATAATATTTACTTATTAAATGTTATAATTTTGTTCTTAATTTCAATATATAAAAAAGTTTTGTGAAGACGAAAATGAAAATTACACTACAAGTCTAAGCCTAAAGGTATTCTAAAAAATTCTGACGGTTAATTAATGTGAGGCGTAGTGGAAGCTTGTATTTCACTTTGTTCAGTTTAACTTAACAGCGCTTAAATTCCCATTGAGGATCGACGCTTGAATGTAGCATCTTGATATTTGACACTACTCTTTATAAGACATTACAGAAGCTACAGATAGCAGCCGTAAAAACGATTGGCATTTTATTATTATTTAATTTGCCCCTTCCCTTACACAAAAAAAACATTCTGTGTGCGTTCCTTTAAAACTTAAGCGAAACAGAGCATGTTAGCCTTTTAAAAGAAAGATTTCAATTAACTCTCTAATGTCACATATTCTACTGATAAAAGCATTTCCATAGAAAAAAAAATATATGAGAAAATTAGTTTAGCTATAATTGGGATTTTTATTGCTTTCTAGCAAAATTTGTCACTATATATCAATTACATTATAATACATCTTATTATTAAATGATTATTGTTTGCTCTGGAAAACTATTATAAAATGATTACCGCTTGGTTTGTTTATTTAACGCCACTTTATGCTACTATGGCTAATCGGACGATGCTACAGTGGGAGCCCTCAACTTTGCCTATCCATATATATTTAGGATAAAAACCTTTATCAGAGTAAATACTGATACAACACAGGTTCGAGACCTCACTTTTATGATCCCTCCTAAGGATGGCATAAACAATGATTTTTACTTTCCATTTAAAAAATCTTAACCCGATTTTGAGCTTAGAAGGCTGTTTTGCCAAAGGTGAGCCAAAACCATGATTACTATATTATACTACATTTTATACTATTCATCTATTAATAATAACTGAGTTCACTAATCACTATCAATTTGAGCTCTTTAGAGCAAAACTAGTAATATATTAAGACCCAATATTGATACTATGTGATTTAAAACGTATGATATAGACTTGATGGCTGAGATGAATAATCTCTTGCATAATATGAATCTTAAGCATTCCGAAGAAGAAGCAGTCTTTCCGCTCTATCAAATCTTTCACATTCGTTAATTTAACTTGAATTAAAAAGGACGTAGTCTTATTTCATTCATAGATAATACAGCATCAAGAACCATTTAAAATGCTCTAATAGTTTGGCCAATAGCTGCCAAGCTAAATGAACGTATTTTTATTTGCTATTTGTAGACCTATTAAAAGATTAGGTTTTTTTAATTATTTATTTTTATTTGTTAATTATTTTTTAAGAAATTCAAGAATGTCTCGGACAAAATCTCTTGATATTTGACATGTTTAAAAATAAAAGAGTCATAAGGGTGATATTGGGGTTTCCCTTACAAAAGGGAGAGCTAATAAAGATTTTATGTTCCTCTCTCCCAGCCAAATCCATATAGTATATTATAATGCTTGATCTCATACATCAAAAATGAGCGAATATTCAATGTATTTTAGATATTTTTTTGTATATCTTATGAATCTTATATTGAGTATGATCTATAAAAATAGCTGAAAATGAACGATTTTCAAGGAAATCAAAGGTATCATCAAAGGGGAGAAATGAGACCCATTTGAGAATTAGAGAATTCTCATTTTTAGTGCATTTTAAGATAATTTAAACTTTTTTTAGGGCAATCGAGCATTTTAGTGGTTAGCCAAAGATAAATATTTTACTGATATTTTTATAGGACAGTTTTCTGGATTCTGTCTACAGAATTTTGACGTGTTTTACTGAAATAAAAAGACTACTTTCATATGTGTACAGCAAACCAAAAAAACTGGTGATTCTTAAAATTTAACAAAAATCCTCTCCTTTTTTCCTCATATCAGCTGGACAATGGACGAAGCTGTGTTAAATGGATTAATTGAAGTGGAATCTTCATTAGCCGCCTTTAGCGACTTTTGGTAGGGGAAACCTTATCCATTCGCGTCATCGACATGCTTGTGACTGGCGACACCTAGCGGCGTTTGCATGTGTTACACAATTTGTTTTTAGTCAACCTTAGTTTAAAGGTTAGAATTTATATTGTACATGAATAAGTACGAGTATATTTAACAAAAAAGGTCGTTTAATAGCTTTGCAATTCATACTAATAATAACTTAAAACATCAATTACTAGTTGAACTTTTCCTCCCCCTAAAAGGTTTTATTTGTTATAGTTAAATGTCTTGGTTTATGAAATATTTGAATAAAAATTAAAACAAGGTTTCATTAACATCTATAAAATTAATATAACTTCTAATAGTTATAATAATATAACTATAATAATAAATAATATAACTGTGCACTAATTAATATTTCAATATAATTATTGATATTTTGTATTGAGCTTGTGCAGACCATCATATGCTTTGATTAATAAATAGACTACTTTAAAATGTATATATTTATTACTCGGAGTGCCAGTATATGTAAAAACGGAACTAATATTTTTAATTTATAATACAATTTATTTTACATTAATATTAATATAAAATACAAGTTATTGTGAGATTTAGTAAGGAAAAGAGGATGTAATTATAGGTAATGAGTAGATATCGGTAATAATTTCATCTATAATATAAAAGTTTCAACAAATATATATGTTTATTTTTTTATCCACTTCTCGTTGAAATCTAAAGATTTTGGTAAACCAAAGTGTACACATTTCCTATACTTACACTAGATTATAAAGATGCACGTGGCATCTTTCACTGGATGTAAGGTTAGGAAGACCCTGCAAGAAAAACTTGAGGCACTGCACCAGAAGATTGGTCTGCGAAAGGACAACTCGGTGCCGACAGAACAGAAGAAGACCGAGCAGCGAGCTCCTCCACCTCAGCGCCAAGAACCTGGACCAACCAGCGCACGACCGCCACCCCCACCCAGACAGACCCGACCTAAGACCACTGACCAACCTCAACAGACTTACGCCACGGTGGCTCAGCATAATGAACCCCCACCATGGGTGGAACTCATTATGCAGAGTATCGCAACTTTAACAAACACCACGAACACACTCATAAACCTTATTACTGACTCTCTGACAAAATGAACAGGACAGTAAAACTTTTAAACTTCAACACTGACGGGCTTATGCCCAAAATTACGGAAATCTATGCGTTGATAGCACAGACCCAACCCACCATAGTGATCCTCACAGATACAAGAGTTAACTTCCGGCATATTCGCATCCCAGGATACGCACTCACAGGAGACGACGGAGGAGGGGTCATCATAGCCATACGCCACGGGCTTCGGTGGAGGGTACTACCTCCACCAGTAGTAACTGGTGACCCGCGAATCCACCACAAAACCGTACAGGTGCAACTCGACAAACCCACTATCATCACAGGTTTATATAGAAGACCCAGGTCTTCTATAGACATCTTTTCGATGATATTAGCCGAGTGCGCCAAGCAGAACAACCATTGGGTAGTGGGTGACCTAAATGCTCGGCACCCGGAAGGGTGACCTAAATCAGGAGCAACAAAGCCGGAAGTAAACTCATCAAGACTCCTTTCACTGTAGTACATCCGAACACCCACACCTTCAGACATCGAGCGAAGCCATCGTTCACATCTACCATCGATCTTCTACTCACGAGGCAGCCGCATCGATTCGTGGATTGTTCAACGATGGACTTTATCACCTCCGACCACAGACCACAGACCACAGAGTGCTCTATATATCCTGACAAGAAGTGACGTGGACGCCTACGTGGACTTCTTCGCCGAAACCATCAGATGAGCCGCAGACGAAACCATTCCGAAGTTCGGGCCACTCCCACCAGCTCTACGTCCTATGCCAGATCACATTCTGAACCTTATCGCAACTCACAATAAGTGGAAGAATAAATGGTATAGGACCAGGGATTATGAGGCGAAATCGGTGGTAAATTCCCTTACCACGCAGATTCGCAGTCTGATAAAACAATGGAGGACTGCACAGTGGCACGAGAAACTGAGGTCCACGCACGGTGACTACAGGAAATTCTGGAAGCTGTTAAAAACCAGCACGAAGAAGAGAAGTTCCACACTACTTCACGACGGGGACAAGCTGTTGACAGTAGAGGAACAGGTTACCAAGTTTTCAGATCACTATGGTGGAATCATCGCAAGAAGAACTGATCCTGCACAAACAGACCTACCTACCGAAGAGACGAGAAACAACTATATGTTTCTATCTCCGAAGCAGCTGAAGGCGATTCTCCGTCGTACGAAGGGGAATAAAGCACCAGGCCACGACGGGATACAAACCATATTGCTGAAACAACTGCCAAGAAGAGGAATAGCTCACTTGACCAATTTATACAACACTTGCCTCAGGTTAAGATATTTTCCTGACATTTGGAAGAGAGCTATTCTTTTTCCTCTACTCAAACCCATGAAGTCGGGATCACAGCCAGCAGACTACAGGCCCATCAGCTTGCTTCCGCATCTGGGCAAAGTCTTTGAGAAAATTGTCCTCAATTATCTCAAGACATATTGCTCAGAGATAGCTCTCATCCCACCAGAGCAAACCGCCTATCAGGTAGGCCTCTGCACGGATCATCACCTGGCGAAGATACATGCGGAAGTGAGCAAGAGCACAGCCAAGAACGAAGCGACCGCTATGATCTCCATAGACTGCACGGAAGCGTTCGACTCAGTGTCCCATAGTCTACTATGCAAGACACTACAGGACAACGAATTTCCGGAACAGCTCTACTCGGTCCTACGATCGTTTCTTCAACAGCGAACGTCAGCAGTCCGCATCGGTGAAACATCATCGGAAGCTATCGCATTCACCTGCGGAGTACCTCAGGGGTCTGTGCTATCTCAATATACACCAGTACTTTTCTCAATATACACAGCTGAAACTGTTGGAGCCAACTACAAAAAAGCTGCTGTAGCAGCCTATGCCGATGACATAGTGATCTACAGCAGCTCGATCAGCGCAGAGAGAGCTCTACGGCAGGCGGAGGAGGTCTGCGCAAGCATCACACAGAAGCTAGAAGGACTCAACATCACAGTGAATCCTAAAAAGACGGACTGCATAATTTTCTCATTTCAGGGAAAAAAGCGTCGCCCTCTCCCTAAGGTCTATAGGGTAGCGGGACGCGAAAACAGACCAGCAATCAGCATAGTCTACTTAGGTGTCACACTAGACCGACACCTGAAACTAGCCTACCACTGCAGGAAGAAACTCAGGGCGGTTCGGACCAAGTCTTACAGACTTAACCACCTGCTTACATCTCCTAACTTATCCCTCCGCCTCAAGCTGACCATCTACAAAAGCATCTTAAGACGGGCGCTCCTCTACGGAGCACCACTTTTAAGTACCATCAACTCTCGACTTACCGACAGTTACAGACTTCATAAAACGCAGACACATCAAATTTTTTGACAGTCTGAAATACAGTACTAACCCTCTTTTCAGGACACTCACCCCAGCAGGACGGCCACAAACGTGGCAAGATCACGTTCAAAGTCTCAGCCTGAACTGAGAAATAAATAAAATAAACAATAAAAGGAAAAGGACACGGTGTGCCCCATCATCCGAAAAATACAAAGTTAAGAAATAAAGAAAGAAATTAGAACCTTCAGTTTTCTCATCCTCCTCTTAAAATGTGCGCAGTACAGTAAAAGAGATTCCTCTCCAACCTAATCCTAATCCAGATTAGAAATCTTCAATTCATAGGGGCTAAGAAAAAAAAAAAAAAAAATACTTACACTATAGAAATAGGATAGTAACTAAGTATTATTGCGAATATCGTTAATCTCGTAGAATACGATTGAAAAGTGACAACTTTTTTTTTGCATAGGTGTCTTTATTAAAAGACACCTATCCTACCATATCAGGTTTTGGTTTTCCCGAGTGACCGGTGTTCTTGTTTAGATTTGCGCCTTAGACTGCTGGACTCCACATATATCCTGTGGGTAAAAGACAGCAGCTAATCGGGCAGCGTTGCGCTGACAAGAATACCCCCTCCCTTGTGTAGAGACTGTGAACATGACGGAGCCATCAGGACCCTCCACTACAACAGCAGCAGTCAGCACTGCAGGGCTCACGGTGACCAAAAAGAGTAAGAGCGACGCCGATGACGGCTGGGTGCAGCCAAAGAAAGTCTGCAGGCAGACGAACCGGACGATAAACTTCTGGGTGAGTACCCAAAACAGTTATTTATTTACCCAACCCATTCCACACGTACGCGACATCCAATGGACCCAGAACAAATAAACATGTCATATACGGGCTAGACCTCGAATATGACATAGAAGAAATAAGTACATTTCTAAAAACGAAATTACAGGATGTTTTAGACGTGCGCCGCATGAGAAAGAGCAACAAGGATGGAGTAAAAACCGAACTTCAACTTATCCTGATCACCACAGCAGCGACAGTAAAGCTGGCCGACCTACAAGCTGTGCAAGCAGTCAATCGAGTTAGATTCACTGCCAAGATATACAAAGGACGGACAAGCATTATCCAATGCCATAGATGCCAACAGTTCGGACACACTAAAAATCACTGCTCTCGAGCACTGGTATGTGTCCGTTGTTCTGGCCCACATTTAGTCTCTCAGTGCCAGAGAGAAACCACCCCACTGAAGTGCTTCAATTGTGGAGAAACTCATGTAGCCTCATTCTCAGGCTGTGTAGTCAGGAAAGCTCTGCAGGCGAAACTGGAGAAACTCCGCTAAAGTACCAGGACAAGAAGCAAGCCTAATCCAGCAGCACCACCAGCATTTAACGAGAAAAATTTTCCCCATCCCCCCAAAGTAACTCGAAGACGGACTGACGGACCAATGAGGGACCGACCTCAACCTCCACCCAGACAGACCGAATGGACTTCAGCGGAGAGGACCGTTGACAGGTCCTGTTATGAGACTACTCCCCCTTGGGTAGAACAACTTATGACAAATATCAACAATTTCACAAACACTGCAAACAGACTCTTAGAGTTATTTTCTTCTCTACTGACAAAATGAATAACCCAATGACGCTACTAAATTTCAATACTGACGGACTCATGCCTAAAATTACAGAGGTATACGCCCTGATAGCACAGACCCAACCCACTGTAGTGATCCTCACTGATACCAGAGTTAATTTCCAGCGCATACGCATTCCCGGGTACGATCTAACGGGAGACCATTTGCTTGAGCCAAAAGGTGGGGTCATGATAGCCATTCGACACGGTACAAGATGGAGGGATCACCCCACACCAGTGGCCAGCAGAGACCCAAAAATACACCACAAAACCATACAGGTTCTACTGGATAAACCCACCATTATTACAGGGTTATACAGAAGACCTAGATCATCCCATGAAGAATTCTCGAAACTCCACGCGTGCGCCAAGAGAACAAACCATTGGGTAGTGGGCGACCTAAACGCCCGGCACACCCTCTGGAACAATGCCTCTTGCAGCGAAGCAGGAAAAATTATTTTAAAAACACCGTTTACAGAGGTTCACCCCGATACCCACAAATTTATACATAGGGCTAATGCGACATTCAGGTCAACGATCGATCTACTTCTAACTAGACAGCCCCATCGCCTTATTGAATGCGTAGCGCTGGATATTATAACAACGGACCATAGGCCTGTGCTTTACTCATTAGATGGAGAAACGCCATTCCCACCTCCACCTACTAAATTTAAATATCAAGCAGCAGATTGGGAGTTTTATAAAGCACATGTCTACCATAATTTCGCAACTGTTCCTACTCTCCGAAAAACGAAAGACAAAGACGATTACCTAGAGTTTTTTACAAAAACGATCAGAAATTTAGTCCACTTCCGCCAGCCCTGCGTCTCCTACCAGATCACATTCTTTCACTTATCGCCTTGCGCAATAAGTGGAAGAATAAATGGTACAGGACTAGGGATCATGAGGTAAAATCGGTAGTGAATTCCCTTACTACTCAGGTTCGCAATCTCATGAAACAATGGCGGACTGCACAGTGGCATGAGAAGCTCCGAGCAATCCATGGCGACCACCGTAAATTTTGGAAATTACTCAGGGCGAGCACAAGGAGGAACCTCTACATTACTACACGACGAAGACAAACTGTTGACAGATGAGGAACAAGCAAGTAAGTTCGCTGATCTCTACAGTGCCACTATAGCCCGTCACAATCAGTATGACAGAAATCCCGAACGAAGATATAGGAAATAACTATATGTTTGTATCCCCGAAGCAGCTGAAGGCGATACTCCGTCGTTCGCGAGGGAATAAAGCCCCAGGCCACGACGGAATACAAACTATACTCCTAAAACAATTACCAAGAAGAGGCATAGCTCACCTGACGAACCTCTACAACTCCTGTCTCAGGCTAAGATACTTTCCTGAGGCATGGAAAAGAGCTATCCTCTTTCCGCTGCTGAAGCCCGCAAGAAATGGTAATCAGCCAGTCGACTACCGGCCTATTAGCTTACTTCCGCACATGGGCAAAGTTTTTGAGGAAATTATTCTTAATTATCTCAAAACCTATTGCTCAGAAATAGCGTTAATCCCACCGGAGCAGACTGGCTTCCAGGCCGGACTGTGCCCGGACCACCATCTGGCGAAGCTACACGCGGAAGTAAGCCAGAACACAGTTAAGAACGAGGCAACCGCTGTGATATCCATAGACTGCACGGAGGCGTTTGACTCAGTGTCCCATAGCCTTCTATATAAGACACTGCAGGACAACGAGTTTCCCGAGCAGCTATATACTATCATAAGGTCCTTTCTGACACAACGTTCAATAAAAGTACGAGTCGGCGAAGAGCTGTCCAACCCCTTTCCACTCACGTGTGGTGTACCTCAAGGGTCTGTGCTATCACCGGTATTATTCTCAGTTTATACGGCGGAAATCGTTGGTGCCAAATACAAAAAAGCTACTGTGGCGGAGTGTGCCGATGACATTGCCATCTACAGTAGCTCATTGAATGCAGAGAGAGCTCTACGGCAGGCGGAGGTGGCTTGTGAGGAAATAACTAAAAGACTGGACGGATTGAATATTACAGTTAATCCCAAGAAGACCGACTATTATTATTATTCTCTCCTTCCAAAAGAATAAGCGGCCTCTACCTAAGGTTTATAGAGTAGCAGGCAAAGTTAACAAACCTGCGAATACGATAACGTATCTCGGTGTCACCCTCGACCGGCACTTGACGTTATCCCAACATTGCAAAAAGAAGATCAGGTCGGTGAGAACCAAATCTTACAGGCTAAATCATCTTTTAACCTCACCGAACTTATCACTCCACCTCAAAGTAATGATCTATAAGGCAGTTATTAGACCAGCACTCCTTTATGGGGCGCCTATGTTGAATAACATTTCGCCAACAACTTCAAAAAGGCTCAAACAATTTCAAAACCGTATGCTGAGGCGTATAGTAAGGCACACTTCTCTACAAAGGACGAAATCAGACATAATACACGAGACTCTCGGACTCCCGACGGTAACGGACTTCATCACACGGAGGCATATCAAATTTTTTGATAGCTTCCAACACTGCACGAACCCACTATTCAACGCACTTACACCGACAGGCCGACCTTAGCGCTGGCAAACACACCTACAGACACTCAACTGATGTTCCATGCAAATTTTGTGGTCTGAAACATAAGTGGGATAGGGCGGCATGTCCAGCTTTTGGCAAAGTGTGTAGCAAATGTAAAAAGAAGAACCACTTTGCCAAAATTTGTAAGGTAAAAGCAGTTAGGCAAGTAGCTGACAACGAGGAAACTACATCTTCAGATGAATCTGAAATAGTCTACTGGGTGAATGCTCTTGTCAAAAAAGTTAATAGGCAGTTTATATCTAACTTTTACCTAAAATGTTCTTCTAAGAACGATTTTCATGAATGTCAGGTGCAATTAGACACTGGTGCCACTTGCAATGTCTTAGGGCTCTCACATGTTTGCAAGATTACTAAGTCTACCAATCCCCGGCTCCAACCCTCTAATGCTAAGCTAAAGTTTTACAATGGGGCGTCAATTCAATCCTTAGGTAAAATTGAGTTTATTTGCCAAACAGACTCAGGAAAAACCACCCTTCAGTTTGAAGTAGTTTGAAGTAGTCATGAAATGCCACTTGTTGGAGCAGATTGTGTACGTCTAGGCCTAGTCCATGTTAAGGTTGCATCAGTGAAGTCCGTCTCAGGGTTTGATAGTAAGGAAATAATTTTAAAAGAATTTGAAGATGTATTTTCTGGCCTAGGCTGCCTCCCAGGTAAACTTGATTTGTGGGTGGATAAATACATAAAACCAACTGTAGTTCAACCCCGAAGGTATCCCGTCTCATTAGTGGAACAAATTAAAGACGAAGTTAAGCTTTTAGAGAAACAAGGAATCATCACTCGGGTTAAAGAACCTACTGACTGGGTTAATTCTATGGTGGTCGTTCAGAAACCGAATAAGACGTTACGCTTATGCCTCAATCCCAAATTCTTAAATTTAGCCCTTAAAAGAGCTCATTATCGGGCACCCACTATAGAGGAGCTACTGCCAGACCTTAAGAATGCGCGTGTTTTCTCTGTTCTTGATGCAAAAAATGGTTTCTGGCAAGTCCAGCTTTCAGAAGAGGCATCTAAATTTACTACGTTTTGGACTCCACTCGGTCGGTATAAATGGTTGAGAATGCCCTTCGGTATAAAGAACGCTCCAGAAGAGTTCCAGAGAAGAATGAATGAAGTCACAGAGGGTTTAAGGGGAGTCAAGGTCATTGCTGATGATTTTCTAGTGTTCGGATGTGGCAGTACTGGTGAAGAAGCTGATAAAGACCACGATAATAATTTAAGGAGTTTGCTAGTACAAGACCGAAAAGTTAATTTAAAGTTCAATAGGGAAAAGCTTAAATTCAAGTTACCCGAAGTTAGGTATATGGGACATGTTTTTAGTAAGGATGGGTTAAAATCAGATCCACAGAAAGTGGAAGCCATAAAATTGGTGCCCACGCCTCAGAAGAAAGAAGATGTTCAGAGATTTCTCGGGGTGGTCAACTATCTTTCGAAGTTCATGCCGAAAATTTCAGAGTACACTGAACCATTAAGACGACTTCTGATCAACGAAAATGAATGGGCTTGGCAGCAACCCCAGGAGGAAGCCTTCACTCACTTGAAGAGACTCATCACATGCTCTCCAGTTTTGAAATATTACGATGCAGCGGCTCCAGTAACTCTCCAGTGTGACGCCAGCCAAGTGGGATTAGGAGCGACTCTCCTTCAAGGCGGGCAACCTGTGGCCTTCGCCTCCAGGGCATTAACAAGGACTGAAGAGAACTATGCTCAAAAAGAGAATTAGTGCTTAGCCATCGTTTTTGGTTGTGAAAAATTTCAAACTTACCTATATGGCCGAGATATCATTCAAGTGGAGTCCGATCACAAACCTTTAGAAATTATTTTCAAGAAAAATCTAACAGCAGCTCCTAAGAGACTTCAGCGCATGTTTCTTAGATTACAGAAGTTCAATTTGACTGTCACCTATAAGCCTGGTAGGCTGATGTTTATTGCAGACTATTTGTCTCGAGCAATTGAACCAGAGTCCTCTGCAAAGGACAAGAATAAGTGGACAACAGAAAATGTTTTTAATCATAACAGCGAACAATTTTTCAAAGAACTAGAGTCAATAAACGTGTTAAACTATGTTAACCTTACTATAAAAAGAATAGAAGAAATTAAGGAAGCAATGTTTCGAGATTCTGACTTGCAGGGACTGGTTGACTTCGTTCAAAACGGTTGGCCAGAGAAGCGATCTGCACTTAAGAAAGAACTGCAAACTTATTGGAGTTTTAAGGAAGAACTTACAATTCAAGAAGGGGTTATATTAAAGGGTGAACGAGTAGTGATTCTAAAAGCTATCCGGCCTGCTTTATTGAAGAGAATTCACTCAGGACATATTGGGGCAGAATCATGCATCAGACAAGCAAAGAAAATAGTATATTGGCCGGCAATGAAGAATGACATTCGTGAGAAAGTTCAAAAATGTAATGTTTGCCAGAAACTGGGACCTTCACAACCCAAGGAACCTCTTGTTTCCCATCCAACACCAACAAGACCATGGCAGAGAGTTGCTATTGACATATTTGATTTTAATAAGCAAAACTATTTATTGATAACAGATTATTTTTCTTCTTTTTTTGAAGTTGACCACCTTTCTAAAATATCAAGCTCTAGTGTCATCAACGCCCTTAAAAGGCAATTCAGCAGATATGGTGTTCCTGAGGTTGTGATCATGGACAGTGGTACCCAGTTGGTCAGTGCTGAGCTGAAGAATTTTTCAGAAGATTGGGGATTTGAAATGGCAAGCTCTTCACCTTACCACCATCAGAGTAATGGGAAAGCAGAGAGCAGTGTCAAGATTGCTAAAAGATTGATGAAAACTTGCAAAGAAGACAAGACGGATTTCCATTTAGCACTACTTAATTGGAGAAATACCCCAACCCAACTTATGGATAGCAGTCCGGCACAAAGGTTAATGTCACGCCGATTGAAATCAACACTACCAGTAGTGGCCCAGAAATTAGAACCTTACATACCCATCGGAGTAACTGAACAAATAGATAGAAAGAAAGCAATACAGAAGAGGTACTACGACAGGACAGCCCAGCGCCTCCCTCCCCTTCGGCAAAGTCAGGCAGTATGGGTGCAGTTGAGACCTGATAGGAGAGGTGAACCTTGGGTCTCAGGCCAAGTTGTTGAGGTTCACTCCCCAAGATCATATATAGTTGATGTTGGTGGAAAGAGGTATCGACGGAACAGAGTTTACATCAAGCCTTCACACAAAGGAAGAGCAGAAGAGGATGGTGAACCTAAGAAGAAAGAAGTAACCACTCCTCCGAGATTCGATCCACTCATTCACAGAGGTTAACTCATCTTTCTGGAAGAAGGAAGATGTTGATGCATTATATGTAAATAGTTCAGCTGTTCTATTATCTAAAAATCATACTTTTTAAAAATACATCATTATTGATTTTGCTTTGCTTAATCAAGCCTAATTAATTATTTAAGTTAATAAAATAATAGACATTAACAAAACTATTAACATTGATTTATATTTTTAGGAAGATTGTTGATAATGTTACAATATCCGTGATTTTATTATTTAAGATTTAGCTTTATTTCTGTACCTATATTAAAGTATTAAATAGGGTTTTCTTTCTGTGCTCGAGCGAAATCATCTTATCTCAAATGAATCAACGAGTAAAATGAAGGTTGATTGACTTCTGCCTTTCTACCTGTCCTCAACCTTATTGATTGTGCTTACCGGAGTAATCCTGAACGGTGTGTATAAGAAGGAAGGGAGACACGCCCACCTAGGACTAGAACTATTTGACAAGAGCCGCGTCGAAGCGGGTTCAACGGCCGGCGGGAAGCGACGCGGGGAACGACCGCGAGGCAGCGCTGATCCCGGCGGCCATGTTGGTTCCCCTCCCAGCAGCCTCAGTGACTGGGTCGAGAGGCCAGTGTTCACGTCTGTGCCCTTCTGTCAACCGTGTCATCTAGCTTCAGTATGAGTGTGTGTGTTCGCCCGGGCTAGTGTGTGCCGTCACCATGTGCCATTAGTAGTGGATTCGACATCATCTTCAGTGGTTTGTTTCAGTTATTTCAAGAGTTAGCTGTAGCGGATCGATTCGATCCCCCTTACGCATCTCAATCGACGCACCTCATTTCTCTTAAGGTAAGCCCTTAGTCTGGTAATCTAAGCCTGCGTGCACTTATTCGTGCATAGACGTCCATCGTGTGGGGAAAACTCGGTAGCAGGAAGGGAGACCGCTGGGGAGTACCTCTGGGTCGATACGTTGAGTCCTTAAACATCCTATTAACACGCCTACTGAAGCTCCTGCTCTTAGATTTATTTTACAGTCTAGCTATTTTTATTTTTATAATCTATTCATTATTATTTATCAATCTTCCTCTATAATCCTTAAGGTGAGCGTGTTCGATATCCTTCAGTCGCCTGCGTCTAATCATTGAACCGTTTCACTACAGGATACTCACTTGCAAAGTTTGAATTTGAATTTATTTAATTTGGCACTTATAACAGGTGTAACCTTCCACCCCCCTCCCTTTTAAATATGGATTCCGTTCCCTTATGCCATTAATCCTTGTTATCAAACACTCCCACTCTCCCGCTATTCAAGATTGACTTATTACTCTCTCCCTAAATTTGTCGTTGTTATCTTTTCACTTCCTCTCTACTTTATGCCTCTTAATTATTTTTTATATTATTTTATAAACGTTTTTATATTTTTTTGAAAAATTCATATCCTTTTTATTCCATAAAACGTTTCTATTTTACTCCTTATATTTTTCTTTTATTCATGTACAGCTTTATTAGATTATTTAAACTCATTTTAAAGATTTGCCAAGTTAATTCGCAAATTAATTAAATACCATTACGGAATAGAACAACAGATATATCATAATTGACGTGTTGATTAGAAACTTAGCCAGTCCCGCTGATATAACTTATTAATCACCGCTAGCTAATTGCTACAATAAACGATCCGATCCCCAGCTTATTGTATTTGTTCCGCTCGGTCGATTATATTCATTAGCAGGAGATAACTTAATTGTTGAATAACGACGTGTTGATAGCAATTTAGAGCTCATAGTTCATAACCAGTTAAAGAGCATGGGGATTGATTATCAATTAACAGAAGGTCGGAGGCCCCAGGATATTGCAGGATCAGTTTACCTCGTGTTGTCCAATGTTTACTCTGTCGTATCCGTTAATTCGTTGAACAAGAGGCAATATCGTGTAGGCTCATTGTGGAGAGGTGACTACAGTTAATCTCCGGGTTTTAGCTCCGCTACACCGTTCCTTTAACGGGCTCGTCTAGGAGGAGAGGGGTAGTAAATGTCAGGGGGTATTTTACCAGGAGCGTCGTTAACATGTCCCAGACACACACTAATGTCGGGTTTAGTGGAGGGAAACTTTGTTCTAAGAATACTAATCGTTTATCTTCGATTAAAGTATCATATTAAGTTTGCCTGCGTAACTTGTTGGTTGTAAAAAATAATCTTACAACAACACAGCATAGCAACACAAGCAGCAGCATTTAAAGTCATGTAGTCTTGTTTGCATATTTATTAGATTATTTTTTACATCTAATACTGATAGTCAATATATATATTTAATATTATGTTATAATCATGTTTCCTCTTGTAATATATTTTAGTTTTAGAAAAATTTACTGAGTGGTTAATCTTGCAGAACGGTCTTAAAGGAAAAAGAAAAAACCTGTCAAATAAATTTTTAATTCCGAACCATTCTTTGTCAGTTGCTGTTGGCAACACATACGTCACGGTAACAATCACCAATTGCTCAACAGGTTTTTGATGATATGTAATATTGTTATTACAACGGCCTCCTATCCAGATGTTATCACAGCCTTGATGTTATTTTCTGGTTTTAAATATAGCTGCACAAATGATTATACATGTTTTAGAATAGAATACAGAAAAATAATTCTATTTCGGGCCAGATCTCTTAAGAATAACAGATGTGTACACAATTTAACGAATGTACGTTATATCTGGCCAAAGGACTTCTTAATAAAAATTATAAAATATTTACATAAGTACATGAAAATATATATAAACTAAAGGGTATGTTCTGGTAAAGAAAAAATATATAATACAAATTTAAAACAATAAGAATTAAGCTGAGAGAAAAAATAAATAAATAGAAGTACAGCATTGTAAAAAATAATTTCGTCATAAGTGAACAATATTTACAGTAAGTCACTACTACACTAGTACTTATAATGGATAAATGAGCAATCATTTATTTTAAATTTAAGTTTGTCCCTATATTTTCAATCGCTTTACTTATTTTTACAAGTAAATGTATTAATACATATTTTTTCTTTATTATCCTTATTAAGTGGTTTTGATTTTTAGAATGATTTCGGTCTACCACCAAGTAAATGTTGGGTTTTACTTGCTCTATGAACGGACAAGTCAGAAACAAAATTAAGAGCAACAATAACACATTTTTAAAATTGAAAAATTTCCATTACGTCCAACTTTAAACTACTCACCTAATGCACTCTTGGAAAATGTGCAGGTAAAGTGATTAGAAAATTAATTCATCACTTTACCGTCTATTTATTATGTAAATAAACATATTTTTACTAACACAAACGTAATTCTGAGTTTGTGCTTGACTAAATTGAAGTGCTTTATATTTTTGTATATATTATTTTAGTAATAAAATGTTGTATAACCATTATATTGTTTACCATTAACATATTTTCAAGGCATTCCCATAACATATTTTGGAAATTGATAGAAAAACCCTGACTATCCTGGGTGATAACACCACAAACATGGATAAAGTGTTAACTTTTCTTAAACATAATAACATGTTTAGTTGCATTTAATAATTATATGTGAAGTGGAAATAAATTTTGAACCAAAAGAGAGAAGACGCTGATGACCATTGATGCTGTGCGTCTATAAACAATAAAACCTAATCTTTAGTAATAAATTTTGTATATTTATTAACTTGAATGACAAAATTATGTTGTTATACCATCGTATGAGACGATTTGTTTCAAAACCGAATCCATTTATTATTCACAAAATATTTTATTTTTCACATGAAATAGCTATACCTAATATTTCACTTTTTGTACCGACCCTGAATCTCAATGAGCTGAAGGAAAAAAGTAAAAAGCTTATTTTGTTTAACAGTAGTGAAAAGAAAACTTTATATATATGTATATATATATATATATATATATATATATTTATATATATATATATATATATATATATTTATATATATATATATATATATATATATATATATATATATATATATATATATATGCACAAAACATAGCAAATCATTCTGATCTGAATTTTCGTTAAAGAATTGATTCGGATTTGAAACTAATCGTTAATAAATGTTGTTTTGAGTTAATTTAATAAGTTATTTAATACGGTTTTATATTATACTCTTATATTTATAATGTATCTTTTTATTTTTATTAAAGGTTTTATTTTTTAAAATAAAGTTAATAATTGTGTAAGACATTTTTCCCCAAGTATAATTTTATTGCTATTTGTGTATCTCTTTTTGTGATACTTTTCTTTTTTTTAACAATTCCTAACCAGTTAACCCAAATTTATGATTTTTTTTTATTCCTCATCATCTTAAAAATATAGTCAGATAGTTGGTTATGATCACATTAAAATTGAAAGAACGTTGATTGGTTTGCTGTTCAGGTCGTCTTCCTAAGCTTAGGATTTGTTCACATATAAGTAACTATGTACTCTTTATAGAAAAAAGTCATGTTTGTTTAAAAATCTATTATTATTTGTAAAAATGATAATGTTACTTTTAAAATCCCCAGCTTAGACATGTATTTTAGGAGGTAACTTCATAAATTTATTTATTAACATTTCGTTAACAAATTTACTAACGTTTTATTATTGGTGTTCATAGGTCGACTGTGATATTAATGTTGAAATAAACTATTATATATTTTTTGTACAAGCCATTTATTTTTTGTGGAATGAGTTTATGGCAATAAATCACAACAGTATGGCTTTTAACAAACCGTTTATTTCATCTATCACATTTCTAAATTACTCCACGAATGCAATAAATAAATAAAGAAAGTTGAAACTTAATAATCAGTGGATAAATAATTTATGGAGCTTAGTTTTCAATTATAAACGTCGTAATATATTATACCATTCTGCCTTTAATTACTGTTAAGTAGGTATTATTAAAAACTAAAGCGTACAAACTTAAAATAAATTATTTCTATAACACAATTAAAAAATCGAATGTTTGTTATATATTTTTGAGGTGATGTACTAAATAATATTCATTAAATACGTACTGAAACCAAGCATTTTTTTTTGTGAAAATTATTGTTAATTTAATTACACAAGTATTTTTTCTAGGACTTTAATTAATATGAAACTTAAGGCATACTATCCATATAATTTATTTCAAACAATTATTATTGTTTGAAATAAATTTAAATAGAAAATCAGGGAGGAGAATCATATTTGTCCATCATATTGTAAATTTCAAGGTCTATTAATTCTAAATGCAAAATAGCTTGTAAGAAAATAAATTATGCTAATGAAAATATTGATCTAATATTTTGTAGACATTTTCAAACAACAGATTACAAAAAAAATAATCATGAACGGTAATAATGTTTCCCTTAAATTGAATATAAACGTTCACAGCTCATAAATGGACTTGCTTATGTAATTTAAGCGAAAAATTACTTACGAAAATTCACAACACGTACATAAGTATTGGCCTTTTTTTTTCTTGTAACGGATTCTTAAGGGTTGTAAGCTTGGTATTAAAAAGGAAATAATAAATTTTTGTTTATTACTGCGCCTGGCGTTTTCTGAAATCAGCACGTTCAAAGAACACAACAAATAACATAATTTTATCGATTTTAATGATGGCATTTAAATCCATCAATTCAAAAAATATTTTATTTTGTTGATGCATTATAATTATCAACGGTAATTAAATTAATTTGTTTCTAAAAGTATTATATATATTTTTTATTATACCAGCAAGATGAATTATGCGTGACTGTAGAAGTTAATAATACCGACTTGTTGATTTAAAAAAAAAAATCAATGATTGAAGTCCCATTGACCCGTGAACGAAGTATAATAAAATAGAAAATTTTTTGTTTTTAATAATAATGAATTTTAACTGTGCTTTTCGCATAAGTTCAATGACAACGAAAATAAATATTTTATTTCCGAAGCCTAATTAAATTCAGACTGTATTGTTTCCTGGACAAAGGATGTGTAGGGAGGTGATTTGTCCTAGATCACGCTTAACCTCCAGATTTCCCCCCTTATTTTGGTAATACAATTTATAAAGGTTGAGTGATACCCATGAGGGTCCTAGATCCGATAGGATCCATCTCCAGCCACTGACAGATGACATAAAAGTTTGCCAGCGAGTGGCATTTGAACACAGGACCTTCGCCACGGCAGCTGAGTGCTGAACCACTGAGCCACTCCATTCCTTATTTATCTATATTATCATTAATAAATTCTTTTTGTTTAATGAACGTGTGAGTTTTCATCAGTCATACCAAAAATAATTATGTGTCGACATGTCTAATATCTAAAATGATGTATATTTTTTATTATGCAGCAAATATTCTTCCGCGTTCTTAACCTAAATTGGATACCTGTTAGTCGCGTGCTTGCAAATTTACATAACCTAGATTATGTAAGTTGCTGGGCAAAGTAGGTTGAGTTTGTGTTGTAATTGTTTAATTAATTAACTAATTACGAGGGATTCACAGGCTTCGCTAAGTGCTGGCTGAATCGATAGTTAAATGAATAGGTTACGCCAGTGTTTAAACCTCAATGTTCTAGTCACTATTCCTTTACTCCGGTCTGCGGTTCTTATTTTCTTCCTTCTTTCTATCTATCTTGTTGATAATTACATACGATGTGTCAATGCAATTTCAATTAACAAAATGGTTTTGCACTCTGATGCATTGAAGCACTATTTTCTATACGAATAGCTTAACATGGTCAGACGATGCAGTCAATGAATAACCAAAATAAGAATGGCCTATTTTACTGTGCCTAAGTTTCGGCCTAAGATTTAGGCCATCTTCAGGGTCGAGAAAAAAGAAACAGAAAAGACTGTATAAATCATTGCAGTACCAAAGAAATAAACTGTTATTCTTCTTAGGTACTGCAATGTTGCAATGCCCAAGTCTTAGGCCGAATCGTTGGCAAAATAATTTAAGTCACTCTTATTTTTTCTATTCATTGTCTGCTCCCCCTGACCACTTTACGCTATTCCTAGATTGGGGAATGACATTACTTCCTTATCCATGTTATAATGTATAATTCGTAGCATTAGAGGATGCTAATTTAGAAAAATGTATTTCTGCTTACATAAATCCTGGAAACCATGAATTGACAATATTTGACCGAGAAAATGTTCTATTAAGTAAACAAAAAAAAAACCTGTACCACTACATCCCTACGATATGGGACTCAATTCATTGTAAAGACTATACTGTTTTTTAAGACGATACTGCAATGTGATGATAAGGCCGATATCACACTAAATCACCAAGCTTTCTCGTAATTCAGGGTATCCACTTTATTGAGGTTAGCCAAGCCCAGAAGGATCTGCACTCCCACACTGTCCATCCATTGTCCAAATTCGTTCAACTAAGCAACTCTGCGCTTTACTCACTGAGCTGTCATCTCTCTGTTAGATAAGAAAGAAATTGGTTTTGGAATTAAGAGGAAATTACAGTTTGCCTTTAACATTTGACGTATTATTTAGTGACGTAACCATAACCTGGACAACAAGCTATGATTATAATTATGATTCATCAGCTGTGTTTCATGTGTTTGTTATGCGTGTATTACTCATATTTTTGCAAAATGGTGAATATTGATTTGAATAAGTTTGATAGCGATTCAACTCCATTAGAACCCCTTAGGCCATTGGAATGCACAAAATCTATCCCATTTTCTTATTGATAGATAAAAAGTTTGAGAATTAAAAAAAAAACCTACTTATATAGTATCTACAGGCCTAGCGAGTAATGTGGCACGCGATCCTTAGGTTGAACAACCTTTTCTAAATTATGGGATTAAGCTCTCTTTTTCTACATTGAAAAAAATTATAACAAATGGATAACAGTAATTGCTTATTATTATTATTAAATTTCACTGATATTCGTTTTATATCATATGGCACGAAAATCCTTTATGAGCATGCTTCGTTCTACGAAAAGCATCTTCACAATGACACCTTTTATTGCAATTACAATAGTAATTGTATATTCTGTTATCAAATGTGATTCGAACCTTACGATATCTGGGAAGCTGGGTTAACGTGAGATTGATAAGGCTTCTTCTCCACCGAATCACATTTTTGCACAAGCATAGAAAAAGTAAAATCCTTACAAATAATCAAATCCTTCATGGTTTGTTATGGGTTATGTTTGGTATATTATTTTTTCTTAAACGTTATTCGTTTGTATTGATAGTGATTGTTTTTTTTTTTAAGTTTTAGAGTATTATGTAGAAAAAAATATTAGTTAAATATTTGTATGGCAATTATGTTTTCTAATGTTTTATGGCTTTCGTGAATAAATTAAACGGCTCATTATTTAATAATTCATAGTATGATCAAGGTTCATTTGGGCTTATATATTGTTTTTTATTCTTTGTTTGATATTTAAATTTGGATTTTTAAACATGGGAGCATTGTTACATGTCTCTAGCATTTACCGATCGAATACGCAGAGCACACACAGGCGCTTTAGGTTTGACTGTTTCTGTTGGAGTATTAGGTGTATAATTACCTAACTTTGTGTTGGTTTGCTTTCACTTTGACATAAGTGGCAAAGGGGTCGTACGTATGGTATACGCTTGAAATCACTTGTGGATGGAACTGTTAATTCCCTTTCTATGGTATTCTATATATCTATCTATATAATACTACAATTGCATAATTTTATTAGCTTCTTTAAACGTTTAAATGTTATGTGTAAATAAAAAATGAAAGTATATATGTATTTTATTTAATTTTAAATAAATTAATAATTCACTTTATGATTCAACAATTAAATAAAACTGCTGTTCCTAAAAATGGATTACTTACTCATTGATCATAGCTATTGCAATACAAACATTTTATGCTGTTTTGTGAGGAAACTGATTAATGAAAAACTGATCCATTCTTTGGAACTTGTAAGTACACCCTATCTACTACAACTTACACAGGTCATTTTATATTTATTTTAGTGTGCTATTTAATGTTTTTACTAAAAGCTCATTTGTTCACTGTCAGGACATGAGTATGAGACAAAGCTAGTCTCGAAACGTCTCCTAAGAAGTTCAAGAAAGACTGAAACTCGGAACTAAAACACATTTTTATATATAACATTTAAACGTTTCAACAAGGTAATAAAATAATGTAATTGTAGTATTCTATTGTTGACTATAGACCTTCTTGACCATTGGTCGAGTGATTTGATCATCTTGCAGACAAATATTGGGAGCTGGCTATCATCAGTGTCCATCTCTCCAATGTACACTCAGGTTCAAGAACAGTCACAAATCGGCCTAGATCCATGAATTATAGTTGTTCGGGGTCAGAAGGCCAACGAGGGTCTATATTTCTTTCCCCTAAGCAGACCGTCTATGGACCAAACATCTGGAAGGCTGTTTGGTGTAGAAAACCATAATGATATTCCCTATAGATTTACTCGGGTTTGGTTCAAATCTCAAACGTTGTATTTGTAAGTAGGTACGGCTAAATGAGTAGGCGAATTTCAAAATTTCTGGCCTTAATAAGAGTCCAGATTCCTGGATGTTGGCAGTACTAATGGCTTGTTCGTGACACGGTTGACGAAGCAACTTTCCGGCCGTTACACTAATTTTCAAACCTTTATTTTCGTTTTGAACCCGCTGGATTACAATGATGATTCTTCCGGATAGTGGATGTTATAAAGAAAGATTCAATTAAGATATTTCCCTTTAATTCAAAATATCCACACACTAGGGAGTCAATAGAGTAAACTCTCTACAGTCTATATATAATAGTATATATTTATGTAAATTGATAGTATGTAAACATGCCACCTGGCTTATTAAAATTGAAGAATAAACCTAACACTCCCGCGTTGATGTTGACCACATCCCCTTCCCATTTAACCAACAAAAAACATAAATAAAAAACTGTAACAATACAACCCATTTGTATCTACCACGTACTGAGCCAAAGTACGTGATAGATACTGTACTGTTCCTTGGACAACGGTTGTGCAGGGAGGTGATTTGTCGTAGTTCACGCTTAGCCGCCAAATTTTTCCCCTATTTTGGGTACCCATTTAATAGAGGCTGGTTGAACCACAGGATGGTCCTAGATCCCACAGGTCCATCTCTAATAGATTAAATAAAAGTCAACTAAGCAGCGGGATTTGAATCCAGGAAAATCGGCATGACAACTCAATGCTCTACTAATGAGCCACTCTGCTAAAATAATAATAACATTTCTTTTAATTTGGCAAGTGAAGGTATAATGAACCGTCTTATCAATCTCAAATTATCGAAGAGAGCGAAAAAAATGTAGGAAAAATTTAATTTTTATCATATTGAGATTTAGCTTTTTTAAATATACCGTATCAAATATTCATTCTGTTATGTTATTGTCAGTTAAAAACCTACATTAAATAAGTAACACTTTTAAGTTAATAGTTTTGAAACATTAAAAAAGGTTATGGACACAAATGACGTTCCGACATTCTTTGGAATTTTTTCGTTTTAAATTGTAAAATTTTAAAAAAATGTCTATTTTACAATTTTCTATAACAGCAGTTTTCTATTAAAAAAAAAAACATAAAGAAACTGTTGAGTTTAATATGCAAAAATAAAATCAAACCCTTTTGGAACCCTTTTTCGGAGAAACAAAAATAATTTTATCAAATATAGTATCCTTCAAACTAATCCCATCATTGATTGTTTTTTGATTTGTTGGACTCACTGCCATCTTGACACTTGGAGAGGAAAGGATAGTGACTGTTGCAGAGCATCGCTAGTGCGTGGAGAACGGAAAGTGAATTATAAATACACGACTACTCTTGTTCCACACTAGGGCCGGGTCGTCCATTTTGTATCAGATAATAATAGGATAGCTGTCAGGGCCTTGGTGCCTCTAGTGCCACTTTGATTGTGCTGCATTTCAGCCACTGATATAACCACTTAAATTCCTTCCTCCTCCTGTAACATTACCAAGTCAACTGTAAACTTAAAGCTTATAACTTAAACATTTTAGTTAATAATTTGAAAATATACAAATTTTTGAAGACGAAGGAGGTCTTGGCATTTTCTACATTTTTTTTTGTTTTAAATAAGAACTCCTCTTATCACTATGTCTATGAATAGTATTATGAAATCAGTTAAATTATTTAATAATAATTGAAGCTATTCAATTACGTAAAAATAATCTTATGGATCTCCAGAAATTATTCTTTACTACCTTAATATGTTATTGTATCTACACCCCCGGTCGATTTAGTCGATTTTTATGCAAAATGATTTAAATGCTTTGAAGGAAACAAGACCGTGTCATTCTCGTAATGTATTAGTTGCTAAGACAGCCTTGGTTTGAAATGAAGTCACTGCTCGTCTTATTTTATATAAGCCCAAGACTACAAGAATGACACGATTCTGCTTCCTACAGTAAAATTTCGTAACTCATTTCGCCTTAGGATTTTTTTAAGGGAGTAAAAAATCCTTAGTTATGACGTCTTCTGGAATGGACGTAAAATGGTGGTCTCGAGCCTCTACGATGTCAGTTACTCGTTAAAGATCCCTATCCTAATTTACCTGGATAGGCAAAATTTAGTACTCTCACTGTAGCATCGTCCGCTTAGCCTTAGTAGCACAGTCATTACTTTGAATGAATAACCAAACAGCTGAAGTAGTGACTAATTTCCTAACAATATTTTAGAGGTAGTATATATACATTTGGAAGGAGAAGAGAAGTTCAAATAAGTTACTTTGCTTACAGCTAGCAAGCACTGACACAACTTAAAGGGTTATGTACCAAGAATTATACTCAAACCCTTAGGTCATCAAATCCATTCGATAACTCCAGTAACTGTAGGGCTCGGAAACTAAGCTACACTGTATAATATGTCGTCTCTTTATTATACCATCAAAATTTGGATGACTTCCTAAATTCATTAATTAATAAAATATCCTATACTTTACTGCTATAAATTTACCCTATCTCGAAGTAAATCAATCAGACCAAGGCAAGCAATGCTAGAGGTAAACAATATCTATCGTCTTCAAAAAACATTTTGTATACTAATACTATATACTATATACTAATACTATATACTATACATTTGTATAGTAAGTTTTTAAATACATTATTTAATTACTATTAATATTGCCTATTTCCATATTGAACTAAATTCCTGTTGAGAGTAGAGGAGTTGAGTGTTAATTATCAAAGAGAGTTGTTGATTCCTCTGTGAAATATCCGTGCCTTTGTGGAATTAAATGCTAGCTGAAGAATCAAAGGGTTCCATTTAAGACTTGGGAATGGCCCTGCCTTTCCTTCGTTCGCGACAGGATTTTCCTTTTGTCCGACTCCACAGCCTCAACAGGTTCATTTAACCGGTCAGGAGCCAATTTACAACTCCAGGCTTCTTCCATCCTTTCGATTCTTAGATTTAGAGCTCTACTTTCTAACTTTATATGTTCTTATTCTTCAAATAGTGGTGGCTTATGTTTTTTTCATTGAGTAATTATCTTATCCGCAAACAAATAACAAGAAAATAACAATCCGACATTAATGTTTAAAGGCGTATAACCCTCGGGTCTTCAAGAAGAAGAAGAAGTTGTTTTCTTCCTAATATGGAATTTATGAAAAGCTAATTCTAATAACATCAACCCAATAGATAAAATAGTATTTTAGAGAATATTTAAAATTAAAAAAATATAGGTGCACTATTTATTTGAAATATATTGTAAAACAACTAATGTTAGTTTCTGTAAACTATGTTAAAGAACAAAAACATAAAAATACGTGTATTTTTTTTTCAATTAAGTGGAATAGTTGTTGTTAATACATAAATGAATTGCTTAATCAATACCAAGAATGTTTGATTAATTGCTGTTAATTGTCGAGCTTATTATTTATAATTTAAATATTATTAGTATTAGTAAATTATATTTAAAAATTTTAAACAATAAAAATACTAAATCTTTTGAAGTACTAGAATAAAACAAATCCGTGACATTAAAACTCATGAAGGATCTTGGGATTCAGTATATTGTAAAGACAACATATTTTGAACAAATTTGTCCGATGTCACGCTCAACCGCCAGTTTTTCTCGATTAAGGGTATCCATTTTATAGAGCCTGGGTGAGCCCCAGAAAGGTGTGTAGATTTTGTACGCTTTATAGCAACTCAGCAAGCTACCCAATGAGCTACCTCGCGCCCTTTTAAATTCCAGCATTTTAGTTTTAAATTAATGTATCTGCCACCTCTCAATTTTCCCGATTAGATTTTAGTTAATACGTTATATTTAATACAATAAAACTGTTAAGTACAATGTGGTTGTCTTAATTCCTAATGCACTTCAATCATCAGCCCAATTATTTTACTTCAATAGGCAAAATATCCTTTATCGAAATGCAAAAAAACCTGTACACTACAACCCATAAAGGTTCTGGGTTGCAGTACATTGTACAGACTGTACTGCTTCTTGGACAACAGTTGTGCAGGGAGGTGATTTGTACTAGATCATGCTCAACCGCCTGATTTTTGCCCCTATATCTGTGGCTGGGTGCCAGGAGGGTCCATCCTATTGGATCTATCTCCGTTGGCTAAAACATGATATAAACGTCTGCTGGGAGCGGGAATAACCCAGAACCTTCAGCATAACATATCAGTGCTCTACCAATGAACCACTCCGGTCCCCTTACCAAAATGTAACATATGATTATTTTTACAGCTGTAGCAAGGTCCGATTAGCCATAACAGGATTACGCGATTTCAAATGAGTTAAAAAACAAACAATCCTTGCCGAAATCTTTACAGAAATAGTGCAGGTGGATGGCTAGCTAAAGGAAATAAAAAGGCGAGGATAAATCATGGACCTTTGTGGAAAAATTATTATTTGTATGATTGTAATAAACCTAGAAATGAAAAAAAAAACCGCAATCGGTTTAGTCTTTTTATTCCCTCCTGTATTTGTTGTACGCTACAACCGATCTGAAAACAAAAAACCACTAACCCGGACTAGCAAACTGTACACTGATATTACCTGCCCGATATCGAGGTGGCACAGGCCTCACTGTCAACAAAGAATCCTCTCAGCTTTCTTCAGTACACACGGCCCTCCACTGTTTGTATTAGGTTCGCCCTTCTCATGAATAAGTTAGCCTCTTTATTTGAATAACGCTCGGATATTAGAGAGTTCATATGCATTTAGGGAAAAAGAGGAGAAAGAAAAAACAAATAATATCTTTTATAAAACTGTTATAAATATGTTTAAAAGATTTTCACTTTTTCGCGGGTGAAAACATTTTGATTATGTTTGAACTTTGTTGGAATAATATTTGTGGGGCAAGGTGTAAAAAATCCAACTCGTCAGAGCAGTATATTATGAATTAATTGGAAACATTTACCAGTTGTATGGTTTTTGTCTCTATAAATTGAGGTTTCGTTAATGTATTGACTGTATTGCATTATGTATGTAATGGGTGCGGAAGGTAAATTATTTATTCTTTATATATTTAGGGCCTAGAAATTCACCTTGTGCTCACCCAGCCTCTATAAATTGACTACCCTAAAACGAGGTGGTTGAGCTTTATCTTGGTATTCTTTTAATTTTAATATGAATATGTACTATAACACAATAGATATGTTCAGTATATATTCCTTTCATGAGTTAAATATAGTCAAATATGTATAGATTTGTGGATATATATGTATATTTTTGTGGATATATATGTGCATATATATATTTGTGTACCGCTGAGTTGCTATTCCGAGGAAACTCGCTGGACTTTTATTTAATCGGTTATTGGTCGGACATGGCTACTGTGAGGTATAGACTAGCCTCTTTAAAGTGGGTACCCAAAAGAGAGAGACTAATTTGGCGTTTGAGCGTGATCCAGGGTAAATTACCTGCGTGCACAACCGTTTTCCAAGAAACATTACCGTCTCTACCATGTAGTGAACCCACGGGTTATTGTGGTGCTGGTTTATATATTTATAAAACTAAATTAAGAATAATCTAAATATATATATAAATTATATATGTATATTCGGATTGGTACCGTTGAATAACATATATTTTATTAAACATTAGCAGTATTATTAGCATTATTATAATTTGCTATTATGATAATATCCGTCTTATACTTTAATAATTCATTTAGTTAAATAAATATATATTTTTATATAGATACTTTTGTTTTGATAGTTGTATTAGAGCATTTTTAATAAAATATTCCTCACGATAAGAAATTAGTTAACTTCCCCCAAGTTTTAAGGATTTACTGAAGTATTCCGGAATGTAAGGAATGGATTCTGGAGGAATTCATTGAGTTTTTAGATTCTCAAAGCTCAACTCCTTATTTTGTTCATTACTCACATGATATGGGCAACATGCCATTAATAAATATGTATTTTTATTATGACAATGTGTAACTAATCAATTGTATATATTTTTTTATTTGATTCCATTCCTCACTTGTATATGACCTCTACTCACTGTTACAACACAATTAATTTTCATTGTTATTCATGCTCAATCTGTTAATAATATTTAACTCTTCTCATCTATTATTATTATATTACCATATGTATAATTTAATAATAATAAGTTTATTTTCAATTTTTCTGGATATAAATCCACATCTCGGAATACAATATTAAAGGAAATGTAAAAGATATAACGGATTTAAGATTTTTCTGACCATTCTGCAAGTGTTCAACTTAACTGGATTTTGTGCCAATTTCAATTTTTCCAAATCGAAGCCTGGGTCTAATGTGTTTTAAATTTATGATTATTATTTGTCATTTATTATTGTAATTACTTATCTAAATAATATTTAATATTTTTAAATTATTATTGTAAGTTTTTGAATATTTTTGCTATACAACAAAAAATACCCTTAAGTTCATATATTTTTTTAATGAGAACAATTTAGGATAATTTTTAGCATTCTTCGTTCTAGATTTTCTTTCATTTTTCCAAACTGATTTATTTAGTGTTCTAAAGCTTAGGAGCTTATGCAAGCTTTTCTTCATTGAGCAATATTAAGTATTAATTTGGTGATTTATTTTTTTTTTTTTTTTTATTCGGTCACTGTTTATTGATGTTGTATTTGACTTTCATGGGATCCAAGATTTCATTATAATTGCAAAGCACCCCCCCCCCTCCCTGGAGTCCGTTGAAACAGTTAATGCTCATCAACTGAATTAATAAGAGAGAAAATCGCTAATTCATTCAATTGTAGTTACCATTAGTGATGGGGAGTGCTTCTCTGAATTTGGAATTCAATTTACAATTCTATTCCTGAAATCCATCTCGTTTTAATTGCTAAATACCTAAAATGTGCGACCCGCTTGATTTTATGTGATTGGTAATAAAGGGAGTCATAAAACTTTTTTTATAGCGCTTTATCAAGTTTTATAATAAACTCAGAGTGCTGCCAGTGGGTAGTATCTCTACATGTGCTATCATGTATTATTTACTCTTATAGCAATTGTACTAGATGTATGTATTACAGTTGTACAACTCAATAAAATAAAAATAAAAAAAAAAAAAAAAAAAAATATAATAAACTGAGATGATTATATATTTAATGATAAAGCTCCTGTTGGATTCTGCGCCAAGTTACATAATTAAATTCAAAATATGTGAACGTAACTATTGCAGAGCAATTAATTAATGTATTTTTAATTCGTTAATCTGGGAGCAAGGTAGTTCATTGTGTAGAGTTGTGAGTTGCTGTGTTAAAGGTTCCGGGGCGAATCCTGGTGTGATAACTTATTTAATCTGTCAATAGCTACGATGTACTCTATGGGATATAACGATCCTCCTGAGGCTCACTCATGCTTTATAAACAGGTATTCATAAATGAGGCAAAATCCTGGCGGTTGAGCGTGATGTATAAATGTACTCAACTGATGACTCTTATTGGGTTGTTGTGTCACAGGCTTTTTTTTTTCATTTTGTCAATCCGCCATATTAATTTAGTCACTGAACATTAGAAGTTGGAAAAAATCTAGTTGTTGCCAACTGTTGGTTAGCAGTTTCTACAAATAAGAAATAACAATTAAAACGTTGACTGAATTTGGGACATATTTGTATCCTGCAAGATATTGATTGGTTCGGTAAACAACTCGTACAATAGTGAAAATGCCTAAAGTGACTGCCAGCCAATCTTAAAAAATCAAAATTTGGATAAAAGCATACCCAGAATTGAAATCAGACGGGAAACAATTTTTTGTTCTTCTTGCAATAAATTGTTGGTTCCAATCGAAAATCTCAAGTGGATACTCATTGCAACTCTAGTGAGTACATTGTATCTTCTATTAAACAGCACACGATAGCATTTGACTATTCCCAATATCTTTTTATTTTATTTTTATTAGCTCTAATTCAACAGTTACTCACACAATGCTGTTCGTCATTAGACAACAAACAAACTATGTACCATCCAAGTATATTATAATAATTATTTAAATATGTTAACTTAATATTTGATTTTTTTAATTACACATTACCTCTTCACACAGTAGAACGTGAATTGCACGTTTGTCAGTGTATTTTATTGTTATTGCACTTTTTTAAAATTTTTATTACACGAAATCCGGTCTTTACTTATAATAAAGCTTCTGCTTCAAATTATTTTCAGAATGAAATAATTTCGGACCGTTGTGTTTGGTTTATCACTTTCAGACAGTATAACTGTATTGTATACGATTAGTATGAACTTAACGTCTGCATTTGCGAAAGGACTTACATACTTTATATCTCGCCCCAAAGGATTTTGAGAATAAAATTTAAACTAAAATGTTTATGTAAAGTACAGGAATAAATGTATGAGATGTAACCGAATTGTAATGTAGATTGCAGCTAAAGGCGATAAGAAGCTTGTGAATCTAAGAGTTCTAAAAGGAAGTAGTAATTTAGTGTTTGTCGCTTTAGAATCGGCTGTTGAGCATTGCATCTTGTTTGGTCTCGTCAAACTGGAATTGCCTATCAGTTGGACAAGTTTATTCCGAGAACTTCTACAATTAGTCTTAAATGTCTCCTAGCTTAGAAGAAGATGTTGAAGACTTGTTCAATGGCAATTGAAGTCTCTTTTAGTTGATTGAAGTCTAAGACCCTTTTTCGTCATGGAGCACATTGGTTAAAGGAAAGGTAGAAGCTATTTATTTAAGGCATCATAAAAATAATTTCGTTATCACTGATAATTAATAGAGTAAACAATGATACTTCATTATTTAAATCGGTAATTTTCTCATTTTTATAATGCTCTACTTATTTTTTTAAATAATTGTTGATTTTCGAAGTATTGTAGCTACTCATATTTTTTTGCTGAGTAGATTTTTTTTATGATCAACACAAAATCATTTAATAAACCATAATTTATTTTTTATTTCAATCCCTTGTAATGTATTAAATAAGTGTGAAAATAACAATAACATTATAAATAAATAGAAATAGATAAAACGTAAAATAAAATAAATTACTTAGTAATAAAAAAGCTAAACCGAACTTGTTAAAGGAGGCAGAGGGGGCATGAGAGAACTCGGGATTAAAGAGGATATGCTTAGGATGGAACTGCCAAGAGTACAACCCGAGACAAGAGGATGACTACAGGACGAGGAGACAAAAGATCAGAGAGAAAGAAGAGATACTGGGCAGTGAGATAATCGAGGAAAAACACTTATGAATTATCCGAAAAAACACTAATGTTATTTGAAAAAAAAATCTGAAATCATATATCACACACTGAACACAGAGGACCGCTTGTGATTTTTTTTTATTATTATTAAATCAGACTTCAAGCAAAATATTAGAAAATATACTTCGGTGTCTTTGAACATAATTAGATTTTGAAAATTGATCCCTTGACACGCCTAAATTTTAATTAACGGCTCGTCCAATTTGAGAAAAAGTAGTGGACTATTTTAAAAATCTTAGATTTAATCAATTTTTATGAATACATGCATATATAAAAACCCGTTCTACTACAAATCTTGAATGGAAGATGAGGATCCTACTACTTCTGGTCATGGATGTAATTCAGTCGTGATCAAGCTGAACGACAATTTTTTGTCAAATCAAGTTTCCCACAATTAATTGGTACCCACTTTTAATTATTTTTAATTGTTGCTTCATTTTTTTAATAATTATTATGATATTATTAGTTTGGCGCTATAACACGTTGACGCGTCCAGGCCTCCTCAACCAGCAGCCGCCATAAGCCTCTGTCCCATGCTGCTGCAATCCAGTTGCAGACTCGCAAGCTTCTTGCATCCGCAGCCACACAGTCGATCCATCGAAGTCGGGGATGACCAATTCTCCTCCGCCCGTGGATGATCTCCGTCAGTAGTCTTTTTGGAGCTACCTCGTTGTCCATCCTGGCCACATATGGGCTGCCCATCTCAGGCGGTATCGTTTGATTAGAGTCACAATGTCAGGCTCCCCATAAAGGACATAAACTTCTTCGTTTATCCTCCGTTTCCATTCTCCACCTACTAACACCGGTCAAAAATCTTTCATAGGATTCTGCGCTCAAATATGGGTCAATCCTTGTAAGCATGTTTGGCCATTGTTCAAGTCTCTGCTTTGTATGTAAGGACTGGGCCAATCAAGGTTTTATACAAAATGATTTTTTCTCTTCCTTGCAACTACCCTACTTGCTATCTGTTGCCTCAGTCCAAAGTAACATCGGTTTGCGGCCAATGCCCTTCTTCTGGTCTCTGCTCCGATTTCATTATCGCATGTCACCTCTGATCCCAGATACGTGAACTCGGAAATCCATTGGAAGGAGCGCGCTCCAAATTCCACTTTCTCTCCAGGATGTCTTGGATGCTGGCCAGTTATCATATACTTGGTCTTATCATGGTTGACCTCCAGACCAAGTTTTCTTGCAGCTTCTGCCAATGAAAGGAACGCCTCCTCAACTGATTTTCTAGAGCGTCCTATAATTTCGATGTCGTCGGCGTATGCTAGGAGCTGCACTGATCTGTTAATGATGGTTCCCGTCGTCTGAATCCCAGAATCTCTTATTGCCTTCCCCAGGGCCAGCAAACAGGCAAGTGCATCGCCCTGACTGAACCCTCTTGTAGATGGGAAACTTTCAGAGCGATCACCCTTAACCTGGACAACGCATTCAAGGCCTGTCATAGTCATTCTGATCAGACTTATCAGGCCTGCTGGAGCATTGAATTGCATCAGTGCTCCATAGATTAATGCTGTTGTAGACCGCCTTAATGTCCACGAACAGGTGGTGAGTTGTTACACAAAACTCACGCCCTCTTTCCAGTATTATCCTGAGGCAAAATACTTGGTCTGTTGTAGACTTCCCTTTTCTAAATCCACATTGGTAAGGGCCTAGCTCTCTTTCCGCGAATGGTAGTAGTCGCTGGAACAGAATGTTTGAAAAAACTTTATAAGCACAAATTAGCAGAGCTATGCCCCGAAAATTTCCACAATCGATTGGATCCCCCTTTTTGAATATGGATCCCCCTATATGAATATTCTGCCGGCATATCTTTCTTTTCCCAGATATTTCATAATGAGATTGTGAAGTGCTTTTTTCAGTCTTTCTCCACCAAACTTCAGCAGCTCAGCAGGCATATCGTCTGCTCTTGGTGCCTTGTGATGCTTCAGGTTTTCCAATGCATCCGTTATCTCTTCATCATCCGGTGCTCCAATATCCTCCTCCAGTCGAAATAGATTATTGCCATTTTTCTCCTCATCCTGATCCCCTGCATAGATATTCGCAAAGTGCTCCTTCCACAGGTTCATGCACGCCGCTTTCTCAACAATGATACTACCCTCACGATCCTTGCATGCTGAGTCGGTGGGCCTATATGGATTCTTGCCTTGATTGATTCTGGCATAGAATCTTCATACATCACCAGTGGCTTTGAGCATTTCTGCCGCCTCTAGCTCCTTTCTCTCCCGAGATCGTTTCTTTTTTTTATAAAGCCTCTTCTCCGTTCTTCTTTTTTCCATGTATTACTCAACAGTGCGCCTAGTGCGTCTTGCTATTAGGGTTCTGTATTGCTGTAGGGTTATTTTTGGCCTTTATTGCAAGCGGGTAGTCTTCGTCAAACCATGGGGATTTGTTTTTTCTTTCTTCTTCTCCCTATATCCTCTCTGCCACCCCGGTAACTTCCTCCTCCTCATAGTCAGATGCTGAGAATGTTTGGTCCAGCGCATTTACAAATCTCATCCTTTCCACTGGGTCAAACAGCTTTTCCCGATTGAATCTTTTTCTTCTTTGGATTCTGGGTGTTGAGGTACTGATTCGCCCGATGATATGAGCAATGCTTAAGTAATGATCGGAATCCACATTTGCGATATTTACGGACATATGTGAAAATCATTGTAGGCGATTTGAACGTCTACCTTGGCAATCAGATCGCCTACAATGATTTTCATATCATAAGTGGAGCATGAGTCGAAAGCCCGCTCCAAAACTTCATCTTTTTTGTCTTCTTCTGATGTTTCTGTCGGCGCATGAACTCTTAGAATACTGAAGCTATAAAATTTCCCTTTAACACGCAAGACGCAGATTCGCGGACTGATAGGTTCGAAACCTAGGACCAGATGACGAAAAGAGCTTACATTTTTTTTTTAGTATGTGTTTAAGGATTTAATAGTTCTTTGCTATTTGCATCCGCTGTTGTTTTATTATACATTATGCGATATTATATTATAATAGATAATATAATATATAATAGATATAATATTATATAATTATTATTAATTAATATTATTATTATTATATAATTATTCTATTATATATATTATATAATATATAATAGAATATTATTGGTCTTAGTGGATGTGAACTTAAAAATAGTTGTGTATAGATGAATAATAGGGGGTTTTATATTTATATAAAATTTGAAATACTAATATTTATGCATAACGAAGTCACAGTGTAGGCACAGTATTCAAATCTACTCTAAAATGAACTAAACAACATCCTTGCAGATGAGGACAGTAACATAGCGCAATTTATCAATTTTCACTGCAACTGACAATTACGTGAAACACGGGCTTGACATTTCTTCCCTCCTGATGCAACTAGCTAGCTCAAGGCTGCTGCATTTCAGTGAAGTCTCTTCCTGTTTGAGATGGAAATAACAACCGCAAATCACTTGAGATTAAATATAACAGCGTTACGAAAGAGATAAAAAAAGTATCAACTTGTGGTTCATAGTGAATGCATCTACTGAGCCTGCATTGAGCACTAGAGCTCAGTTGTCTATTTGGCCAGTTGAGTTACGAAAGTCAGACCTGCTCAGTTTTTTATATGCTATGCAGCTTGTTGCGAACAATCTATCGTGAGCCCAGCATAAGCTTTGTTATAAAAATACAAAGTGTACAAAAATTGGATTATTCGTTTTTTGGTGGGTATTTTTTATGGTCTACTCATTACGAATACCTGTGGTATAAATGTGATGATTATAAATAAATGTAATAAAATAAAGACGAGCAATGATTTTCTACATGCCCTTCAGCATTTATATTTAAACTAGCAGTGGCCGCGACTTCATCCGCGTTGAATAATGACTTTGGGTAGCATTTTTAATTGTTTAGGCTAATTAATATTTTATTTACAAATATTTAATTTGCAAATAAAATACATACATACATTAAAATAAGTTCATAATAATAATCAAAAATAAGTACATTTTTATAAACAACGTTCTTTATTTTACCATATTTTGCTAAAACATAGAGATTTTGCCAAAACGTATTCTATATAGTAAAATCTAAGTGAATTAAAGAATGGTTAATGTAACAGACATCGGAATTATTAAAACTACCTCATTTCTAATTTGCAATAGCGAAAATCCGGTTATCACCTTATATTACAGTCGAATAATTTATTTGATTTGTATATACTTTAACATTCAGGGTTATATTAACGTTGTAAGAAAGTATTTTAAATGGTAAAATTTAAATAAATTAATGAATGGTTAATTTAACAGGCATACAATTTATAAAATTATTTTGAAACAAATTCTTACGTCCTCAGCATCCTACGTACTTGCATACAAACTTTCATCCCCTATTTCAACCCTTTGCAACCACTTTCGCATTAAAAATTAGCCTATACCCTTTCTCAAGCTCTTGTCTATCTCTGTACAAAATTTCACTTAAATCGGTTCAGTAGTTTAGGCGTGAAAGCGTAATAGACAGGCAGAGTTACTTTCGCATTTATAATATTAGTATAGACAAGATGATACGATTTCCCGTATTTTACACTTTTATGGGTTCATTTTCTAAAAATAAAAACACGTATTTCTTTATTTTTAATGTAGAAGTTAAACCTAAAATTTCATGGTGCTCGCTTTAAAAGTGATATTTTTTTTATTACAAAGGTTTGAAGAAAATTCATCTCTTCACCCTCTTCGGGGACGAATTTTCAAAAGTTCTTTCTTAGTCCGCGTTGGCCCAACTTATGGTATCCACTTTATAGAGACTGAGGAGATTCAGGAGGAGACTAGCGCAACTGGCTCAAAAGTAAGTAAAGAATGTGAACTATTCGGTTCACCTGCTAAAAAGTTACTTTCATGTAGGTCAGAAACAGTTGTGGCAGTGTTTTAAACGAATTAAGGGAAGGAAATGTGGGCAATATTCGTATTTAGAACACTTCTCGACAATACCAATCCTGTGATAAGCATATTTTTCTTCTATTATGAATACAGGCCGAGTATGCTGTACGGCAAAACATCTGCTTGCTTTTTGAATACAGCCCTAATGTCTAAGATGGCAGTGGCTTGGTTAGAAGCCACTCTGTTGGTTTGTTTATTCCTTTAATGCTAAGATTTAGTCCCAATTGGTAACATCTATGCAGGTTAGAAATTCCATCACATCGATTCCTTACTCCTTTCCGTCTCTCTAGTTGGTGTATCTTTATGAAATGTTGCTTAGTGTGAGATGTGCTGTTTTTTTTCTGCATGTATTTGTGCTGATATTTGGTAAAAAGTATGTAAAATCTTCAATTCCATGGTAAGGTGCATTTCTTAATAGCTATGAAATATCCAGATTTCATTTTCTCCCATTACCAATTAATTGGGTATTAATTAGTTTTATTTCAAATATTTTCACTACACAAAAAAAAAACACTTTTAGTTAAAATATCTGTTAGGAATTATTCCTCACAGCAATAATCTAATTCCCTTTGTTTCATTTTCCTATTAACTTTACTGACTTTTAAATTTGAAAAAAAAAAACATGATTGTTTTCGTTTAACAGCTCTCGGTACTTTCCCCTAATTACTGGATGTGCATCCACGTACGCTATTTTTCCGAGAACACTAATCTTCTCTGCTGATAACAAAAGAGCATTCGTTTACTTTTGATAAGTTTCAAGTGCTAATTTATTTTTTACCCAAGTTCTCGACTAAATAAATCACAAAAACATCGTCATTTTTATGCTTTTCCATCAAAGTCGCTTTTAGGAATAGTACCAACCGATCACTTACTATTACTAATAGATATCCATTTTCACATATCCATTTTTAATATCTCTTGTAGTATTTTATTATGGTAGCTCTATTATTACATGCCTAGGTATTCATTTATTTTCTATAAAATCACTATTTATTTTGATCGTACATCGCTTTGGCTGTGTACAAATATTTTATACACACCTTATGTTAAGATTTAATTTAACATATATATTCATTCATTCATTAATTATATTTTTGTTGTTGTATTACTTTTTGTTAGTATATTTCGATCATTCATTTTTATCAAATTATAATTGAATAAAAATTATAACTAAATCAGTTCCGTCGTAGAATATACGTATTTTATGAATAGTCTGGACGATTCAAGAAAGGATTCGTGTCGAAGGATCTAAATCAAGCTCATGGGAAAAACCAGGCAGTTGGAAGTTCTGATACATGTATCATTTGATTACTTTGTAGTTTAAATTAATTTTTTCAATAACAATAAGCCACGGGATGTAAATGATTTGTTATGGAACCACTATCTATTTGCCTATAAATAAAATCCAAACACTTAATATAAATTTGTGTAGCTATGTCAACCATAATTAATATATTTATATTACTACTTAATTATTACCTATTAATTGTTTAGAATGGAGTTCAATTAGTCAATTTATTACAATTAAATTTACTTTACTGACAAAGCTAAGCTTCCCCTGGACTTGGTAAACCCAAGCTGATCCTGCGCTTTCAGTGGCAACCGTTCATGAATATAACATGACTTAAGAATTACTACAGTTGAATAAAGCATAATGCAGTCCCTATGGTCGTATTTTATTTATTATTCGTATAATTTATCAAACGGTTGGAAATTATTCGATTCGTGATGTCATTAGCAATATTGTGCGGCCTGACATCGAAAGTATCACGTATTCCCTTAGAGAAATTTGTTTTAAGATTAATTTAAATATTTATATACCTTCAAATTCTTTCTTACTTTATCTGCCGTGTAAATTCTGGTCCCTTTTTTAAAAAGTTATTTATTGCAAAAGTAAAGGATCTGTAATGAAGATCGATAAATAATTGTTTTCGAGAAATTAATCTATAATTAAAATAATAAATAATTTATCTAATTAATGTATTACTTTTATACATTTTATGTTATGATGACTACTTTAAATAAATCATTTTATTTTTTTTAATGACATTGTTTTTTAATTATATCCTCTTTGAATAGGTATATACCTACCTAAAATACTTCTAAAAATATGTTAAGCGATGGTTAGAAAGTAAGCTATTAGTTTAAATTGGTATTAATAAATAATTTTAATGAAAAAATAATAATAAAACAGGAATTGATGTGGTAATTTTTTCACGCAATGCAGTGTTGCAAAACGAATTTCCAGATTCATGGATTTCTGGAGAATTTTGAAAATAATTGAGAAAAAAAGTTAACTTGCGAATATTTGTTTTTCTTTCTCTTATTCTTATTTTATTCAATATGACCCGTCAATGTGTTTTGGGGATATTAAATACACGTTGTCCTATATATGTATTTAAGAAGGATTAAAAATATGTTTTGATTTGTGAGAAACAGTCATAATAATAGAAATTAGTGAATACAAACAAAAAAGAGCGTTGTTGTCAGTTGGTCAATAATATTGCGTAAAACCTAAATTCATAACAGTTATATTTGGAATTGAAATAAAATCCCTAAAAATACGTATAAAATATGTAGATATGTATAGCTTATTTTTAATAGGTAAATTAAGAATTTTATAAGTAGTTTAATTAGTTACAAAAATATATTTTCTATATTTTATTTTTATTTTCATGGCAAGTGAAATGACAGAATAATTGTAGATGATATGCATTTATTGAGCTTATGTTTGGGTTTAAATAAAAAAACTTGAAAACCTACTAATTAATTTGAAATGTCCTACATATTTTATTATTCCTCTTGTTATTCGTGGGATATATCTTATATAACGAGAAAAATCTGCCTTAATTTTATAAAATACTAGTAAATAACGTTTCTTCAATTCTGGGGTAATTATGACTGATAAAATATGGTACAATGCAGTCAGTCAATCCTGTCAGCAGTTAAAAATATAAACTAGAAACCATATATCTCTATTAGACAAGTGAGCTATGAATATATGTATTGAATCCTTTTTTTTATTTGATGAAATCGCAGTTTTAGTCTAGGAAAACATTTTTCTAATAGGCGAATCCACTATTATTGAAACAGATTGCGACATCGAATGTTTACCATATATTTAAGCAATATATAGGAATGCATATAATATAAATATAAGAATGAAGAAGGTATTCAATGGAAAACGATATTTTTTTTTAATGATAAGAATTAAAAAACACATATTTCACGTCTTTGTTCGTGGAATCCTTTTTTTTTTTTTTTAAATAATTAAAAGGGTATTTCTAAATACTTAGGTCACTTATCTTTCTTTTTTCTACAAATTCTTATGATCACTTGATCAGAGGCCAGAAGTATTTCTATTCAACAAGTCGTTGGTAATTTGTCAATAAATTAGTGGCAATGTTAATTGTAAAAGCATTGCAATTAAGTGTTATTTGGATGATTAGTATTTAGCCCTAACACTGTGGTGTATCAATTAATATTGGATAACGCGATTTAAATATCCCTATCAGCCCTTGACCCATCCATCATTCCTCAAATTCATGGTATTAACTTCAGTTAAACTTTTGCTCTTAATTATTCAATTAACATCACTAATTGTTTTAATGGCTTGTGAGCGTTAATTAGTATTCGTACTACATTGTTTTCTGTTATTTATGATTTATTTTGTATTATGAAATATTTAAAAAAAAAATATTGTATTTATATTCATTAAATTTTATTTATAAAAAAAAATTTATTTGACACATTCACTATAAGAATCAATTATAATTATTATTTAAAAAAGTAAGTATCAACACTGATCGGCTTTGCACGGGTAGTGACATATTATACCTACATGTTTGTAGTCGGTTATGTTTCATTATAAAGATATTATAAACATAAAAACAAAACAACATATTTCTTTATATACGAATTTAAGTTTTTGCGATATCCCATAAGATACTCATTTAAATAATATGGTATAAAATACTCTAATAATGCCCATGAAATGCTTAAGGTAACTAAAGTATGTAAGTTGATAAGGGTTCATACGTCTTAATAGCTTTCTAAATACCGCATTGTACGTATTGTAATTTTTTTAGAATATAACATAGGTATAGCTATCCTTAGGTAACATAGCTATCCTTAAAAGATCGATGTATGCTATCGCGGACTTTTTTGTAGATCTATAAAAGAGGAATATTCCACCATGTATTGTTTCGTTTTATGACAAAGGCATTAGGCAGCGTCATCGATGAAACCTCCCAGGCAGTTATACTTTTTTCTACACTTCCAACAATTATCGTTATAATCCAACAATTTACACAAAACCTTGACTAATTATATACTAAACTTTTTCTCGTGAATCAGTCTTTCAGTTGTTACTGAGTTTACCGCGATCATTACAGACAGACGCGGCAGAGGACTTTGCTTTATAATATGCATAGATTTTGTTGTCAATTCGATTGCTTTTCATTATTGTTGATTTACAACCAGGTTTTAATTAATTAGTTTGATTATGACGATTTAACCGTTATTATTACTTATATAACTGTATTACATCACTTCACAGAATGTGGACTATTATAATATAATATACATCTTCCAATTTAACTCTGAGTTAGTCATCCACCTCTTGCATCTAAGGTTTTTCCAAATCATATACTCATTTGAATGGAACCGTTATCTTCAAAGTAATTGATTTTTTAAAAATCTTTTAAGTTCATTTACTAAAGCGTTATGTAAATGGATTAGGAGCCTCCTTGGGACCAGAGTTGACTGGAGAACGGTTGTATAAGATAGAGCTCAATAACGGAGAATTATTAAGGAAGAGGCCGAAACCTATCACGGGTTGTAGTGCCACGGAATAATAAAGTGTTAAGTACACAATGTCCTTTATTTTGTGCTACAAGCGCCATATGAATCGTGTGTAAATTGCATTTACTTTCTCAGTTAGTAATAATCTAGAGAAATTATGCGTTTAAACTGATGATGTGGTCATAAATACTGTTCTGTCAATAAATTAATAAAATGCTGTTGTTTTTTATGTAAATTCAAATACCTTTACCGTGCAGCTTTCTAACTGGGTTTGTCTTTTCCTTTTCTAATTTGCAGATCAATTATGGAGTCTTTATATATTAATATATGTTTTTATATACCTGTCAACATGTTATGTAGTACATTTCTGTACCATAATCTTTATAGTGGTAAACAAAGTTTACCTCGGAAAATAGTTTATCAACGAACTGATTGGCGGATAAGATTTCAAATCATTTACTATCAACATTAAATTATATATAAAAACGGATTTTTCATTGATATTGTTCTTTTTTTTGTGTATCAGTAATATTTATTGTTTTATTATTATTTGTAATCATTAAACCTTATGATCCACATTTCTAAAACGGTAGGCAATAGAAAAGAGAGCAGGCGACTTAAGTGTTCGTCAATTGAGGCCTCGTGGGTCCCACTGGTCCAACAGTCGAGACAGTACTGGCTTATAGTGAAGAGCGTCGTTGGCCGTAAACAATTGTCCAACCTTTTAATCCACTTGCAATAAACAATTCACTATCTATTACACTTTACAAGTTGCGAATCAGACTAATAATAATAATAACGGATGTTTAAATGCAATTAAAATAAACCTTCCATCTGAATATAATAATATTTACAAATAAAGGAAATAATGAATTACCTTGACTAATAAACTATGTTTTATTTAACAATATTGTTTCTGAAACACTGTATTAGAAGTAAAGCAGGGGTATTTTAGTAACCGCAGAGTATTCAGTAGATTGTCTTCTCCTTTTTTACCTCCTCATTTTTCTTTCCCTTTATATTATGTTTACATTATTATCCTTTCTGTAAATTCATTTACTGTATTTTATATTCGTTATCTCTAATTATTATATCTGTCACTATTTTAATTTCTTTTCGTTATCTTTAATTGTTATATCTGTCACTATTTTAATTTTCTACATTACATGTCACTATATTCTTGTTACTGTAACGTTTTTTATATATTTTTTGTTCTGTTTTTTCTCTCTCATAGCCCTGAAGATGGCCTACAAGGTGGGTCGAAACGTCGGCACACATTAAATATAAGTCTTGTACTTATTTGATGTTGTTTTTATGACTGCACCCCCCAACTATCTCCATTCTCCAGAAAAAAAATTCTTTGAATAACCGTTGTGGTCTGCCAAAATCAATTGCAGAGAATTTCATTTCAACTTATTATTTGAGTTGCAACTAACTTTGGTTTTTCCTTTTTCTTTTTTAGACAAGAATCTCCCATTTGTATTAATTAGTAATAAAATCTCCCAATTTCGATTACTTGTAAAACTTTAACGAACCACTTATCTAAAAATAGACTAATAATTTCCTTGCTACTATGTTTAAGGAACATTTCTGCAGTGTAATAGTTACGTCTCGGTAGCTACTTAAGGGAATAAGTTAGAATTGGAGATTAAAGTTGCTGGGAATTCCCCATGGGTGATCACTGTGTACCTTTTTGCGTCAACATGTTACCAACCGATTCGGTAGGCTTGGTTACTTTCATATGACTGTTGCGTCACTGATCTGTTACTTGGAAAAGTAAGTTTTTTAAAATTCAACATTTCCTAATTTTATTAAATTAGTTTTTAACTTTAATGGAGCTGAGTGGCTCAGTGGTGGAGCACAGGTGGATTTGCTATGCCGAAAATCCTGGTTCAAATCCCACTGCTGGTAAGACTTTTATTTAATCTGTTAGTAGCCGGAGATGGATCATATGGGATCCTGCGGCTCACCCAGCCTCTATAATATAGGTATCCAAAATAAGGGGGAAAATCTGGCGGTTGAGTGTGATCTAGTACAAATCACCTCCCTACACAACCGTTGTCCATGAAACAGTACAGTCTCTACCATGTACAGATTTCTTTATTAACCTTTAACGATACACTTATCACGTTAAAATAAACTGATAATTTCCTTGCTATTAGACTATGGTAACTGGCCGTTAGGGTTTTGGAATTGGCAATACGATTCGTACTTAGGGTCGTCGATAGTCACCGAATAAATGAATTGTCAATCGGCCTCATTTCCTCCTCCACTGGAATCATCACTCCCAGCATAAATTTTTAAAAGACTTTTTTTCCTCTCAATGTTAAAATCTGAATTAATCTGCCCATCGGCTTCATTTATTATATTATTTTTATAGAATTCAGCGTTGCTTGATTGGCTTCATTCATTTATTATATTATTTTATAGAATTCAGCGTTGATGCATTGCATCAAATGGAAATTTGATCTATTGAGTTTTTTGTATTTAAATCGTTTTTTATTTTAGTATTCATATTTTAACGTTTTTCTTGATTGTTAAGAAATTATTTTTATGTTTGACTAAAAGCCTAAGTTGTGGTACCTTCTTGGCAACCTGAAGGCCTTTTGTATTTAACAAGTATTATGCACCAAATAAGTTACTTCTTTACTTAAGTCAGAATTTTAAAGTTAAATGATCCACATTTCTCACTCAGACCTCCTCACTTTTCTGTCTCTGTAAAGTAGCTTAGTGCTTCTAATCGATACGACATACTTGGCTTCCATCCGTTATGTTGAAGGGCTGTAAGCTCTTCAAAGAGAAATATAAAGTAACTTTTCTGAGGACTAAAGACTTATTTTCCGCTTTGCTTCAATGTTACAAAATTCACTATTCAACATCTCATTGTATAAGTTCACAATGTTTGACAAAGGTTTGACGTTAGCGGTTGTTTTATTGTGGCCATTTTGGACTAAAGATTTTGCTTCAGCTATCACAAAGATAAGTTACTGATTACTGATAATTTTTTTATTTATTTATTTTTTGGGGGGGTTAATTCTGAGGGATTTAGTTGTTTAGTCTCAAGTTTAGGGTAGTAAGTATTTATTTTCTCATATCTAATGTCTTGTTTTTACTTTCTATATATCGCTCCAACAAAAGAACAACGTCATAATTCAAAATTGCCATTTTTGAGTTAAGCTTTCAGTAGCATTGTAATTGTTGAAGCATTGCAATTCTGGAACGATATATCTGATATTCCATTTTCAATATAATTTTTTTTGTTATAAACTAATTTTTTAATTGTATCATGTTTGAACTTGAAGTTTTATGACAATAATGACGTAAGTTTAAATAAAAAAAGTTTCAAGATTTAAAAAAATTTCTAATGGTTAATAAAAGAATGATACAATAATTTCAGCAGGAATGTTTTTTTACTTATTTGTTTTTTAATTCCATAGAATTATCAAGTAGCTCTATTGAAAAATTAGGTTTTTTGAGTTACGACATTGAGTTCTATTAATGGAGCGATTTCTATTCTTTTTTCTCGTTTAATTGTTTATTGTCAATAGAAATAATGCAAATCAAAACGAGATTAATATAGAATCAATTTTCTTTTAAGGGCTTATTGAGGACAATGAAATATTCTATATGAATTAGACTTTATGTACATTGCTCAACTAAATAATTATTAATAAAAAATTATTCTGGATGATGGACTGAAGGTCCGATATGTTTAACAAATATATTGTTAATAACAGTTTTGTTGAATTTACCTTTCATTTAATAGCTGTAATACTATTGACTTTAATAGTGAGCAGATTTTCGAAGTGAAATTGTGGTTTCGGTGTGTAGTTGATCAACTGTAAGACTTCAGTGGAATTTCAGGTATTAAGGAATGTCTTACTCAAACGGTTCCCAAAGGTTAATTGTCTTCAAAGGAAATGGTAATAATATTATATTTTAGGTTAATTATTTTTTTAGTTTATATTGTTTTTGTTGAATAAAAAAAAAAATAGCTGTTTTTAGCTAATTGCTCTAATGAATTCAAATTTGTCCAAAAATAACAATAACTATTTATGTAAAAATATTGGATGCTGATTTTCCATCGGAAATGTCTCGGTTTATTTTATGTAACAAAATAATTATTATAATAATAAAATAAATAAAATATTATATAAATATGAAACTATTAGAGAAAACCATAATTTAAAATATAAAATAAAATATTAGCATGGTATAAAATTTTGAACTCCGATTGGATGTAAGTAATTGATAATAATAATAAAAAAAACAGTATATCCATAACTAGAAGTAAACTAAAAGAATGATTAATAAGTATATTATTAATATATATATAAACATATTTTATTATGCTTCTTTTTTTTCAATTTCTTCATTTTGATAATTTAAGGTTTGATTTAATTGAATGAGAACAGTCGAAATTAAAATTTCCTTTAACCTATTAGATATATACCGGCGCAAGGGAACTTACCCCCTGTGATAAAGACGATATATGCCGTCCTGCATCACACACGCCCTCAGTGCCAAAGACGATATATTATGTAGCACTGCTTTTCTTCTCTATTTGCTAAATCCGAGTATAGACGACGTGACCTCGCTTCATTCTTATTCATATATCATTCATGTAACGTTTGCTTGGGCTATCTGTGGCTACCAGCTCCGGGCAGGTAACCAATCTCATTCTTTGTTTTGCTCTCTTTGTGAAACAATCCTCAATTCAACTCCCTTTAGCATTCATTTATTTTCTTTAAATTTTATTATGCTGCAATTTATTGTCTCGCAATTTTTTTAAAAATAAAGAATGGAAACGGAAAGGAGGATGGAAACAATGAAATACGTTAACTGACAGTAATTAAGGAGCGTAATGAAGGGATAGAATGTAGGTAAAAAGTATGTATGTATGTAATGTAGCAGAGGCCGGTAGACGGGTCGCCGGCCCGCTTAGTGCTGTGATAGACGCAATGCTATTCACTTGTAGCAGTTAAAGGGTTAGGAAATAAATACATTAATTTATGAAGTTAAAACTCGAAATTAAGATTAAAATATAATCAAGTGACAATTATGAATTAATAATAATTATAATTAATTTAGTCAACAGCCGGGGATCGACCCTGTGGAACCTGCGAACCTTCCTGGGCCTAACCCAGCCTTTATAAAGTGGGTACCCATATTTGGGGAAAAACCTGTTGGTATTTGATAAATGATTTTATTAATCTAAAAAGATTATAAACTTGTTTGATGCTAAAAAGCAGCCAACAATTTAACAATAAAAAATAACCAAAATAAACATACCTTATTAATAATTATAAGTTAATGGTCACAACATATGTTAACTCAGTATAATATAAGCCTTCACAAAATAAACACAGCCAACTAAATCATGGCATGAAGTTGACGTATATTTAATATGACTATATATTTCTGGGAAGCGGGGTAGCTTAACGATAGTGTGCTGAGGGTACTGGGGTCAAATCCGGCTGGTGGCATATTTTATTTAATATATTAGTGGCCAGGATGGAATCGAATCTACAGACCCTCCTGGGGCTCACCCAGCCTCAGGCACAAAAAAAAAGGGAAAACCTGGCGGTTGAGCATGATCTATGACAAATCACCTCCTTTTTGTCACCTCCTATACCAACTTTTTGACCTAGAAACAGTACAGTCTATACCACATACTGAACCCAAGATCCTTCATGGGTTGTACTGGTACAGGATATTACTATTACTATATCAATTAGTAATCTTATTAATGTTTTTTTCCTTTTTTTCACATTTTCTTCATTAAATTAAAGGTTTCATCATACTTAATCTTATGATTATAACGCTGCCATCCAATATTATTTAAGGAGTCAAGATGAGGTGCTGAGAGCCTTCATCAGGCTGCTAGTCATATCACAATTCCCAGCTGGGCTGCACCGGGTAAGGCCAGAGCTAGCCGCACTTGTTTCTTTGTGCCTCCCTCGAGGTGGTGGGGGGGTCTTAAGTATTTCCTTCCATTGTAGGCTCCGGGCTAGTTTTTGTTTCGTAATGTAGTCTATATCGTGTTCCCTTCCTCCTCTTTCTTCCCGTCATGTCACCTTCACGAATATTTTCTAAGGGATTACGTAATAACAATGAACTGTCGGTTCGTTGCAATCACTTAAAAGTCGTATGAGAGGAGATTATAGCTTTCTATTTTACACAAACTTAATGAAATCATATAATTTGAAAAATAATTACATAATCTTTAAGTCAAAAACAAATTATTTAGTCTTAAGAGTGATGTGGAATGGTCAGGGGGCGCAGTCAATGATTATACAATATAAGGATGACTTATTTTATTTGTACCGACGTTTCGGCCTTAGATTTAGGCAATCTTCAGGGCTGAGAAAAAGGAACTAAAAATAACTATGAAACAGAAAATGCAGTGACAAGGAAGAATAACAGTTTAAATAAACGACATACTACAAACGCTGTCAAGAAAAACTACAAGGGCATCCAAACCCACTAAGGCCACGACTCTTATGCCTGAGAACAGTAGAAGGAGACAAAACATGTATGAGGAATGTGTTAGCATAAGAGAATTAAATGGCGTCACGGGAGAAGTATATCTGGGTACTGTTCCTCTTTCTGCCTCTCGTGTCATTTTGTTTTATTTTTCCGATAGACAATCTGCTGATTGTCAATTATTTTTACTTGTTAGATGTGGATACAAATATAAAGGGAAAAATAAATAATCAGAAATGATAAGAGTGAAAAGAAATACATACTTACTACTGCAATGCTATAGCTATTATATAGTTATTTTCTGGAGAGGTTCCTAAAAAAGATGGCCTATATCTAAGGCCGAGACGTAGGCAAAATAAAATAAATCATCCCTATTTTGTGTTATCATTGACTGCACCCTCTGACCATTCCACACCACTCTTAGCGTTATCCAGTCAACTATTTTCCACTTAAATTTTTTAATTAAATTCCTGCTAGTACACTCGTTGCATACAATCAATGACAATAAAGGTTACTACGATAATTAGAAAAAGATAATTTGATACGCCTATGGGATGAGAGCTTTGTACATAAGGTAGTAAATCCAGTAGCCAGTAAGTCGTATTTACTAACTGATCGAATCGGATAGTACGGCACTCTAGTAGTATCAGAACATCCACCCGGTTACACTACCAGAGCAACCATGGTAGTTGACCCTAAAACAATTACAACCACTGTAACTACCATGCCTAGTACGACATACAGTGACACTCCCTTTATCATCAATTAATTCCGACAACGTATCGAAATAATTCTAAACATACGATTTTTAAAACGGTAAATGTGTGTTTTAAAATTATTAATATAAATTACAAATCTTATCTAATGATAAGTAATGTTTGAAATGGGGTGTTTTTATTCGCATATAAGGCTCGTATGTTTATTAATTTTGACTAAATCATTAGAGCTGTTCAATATTTTTAAGGATTGAAGCAATTTTTGGGTAAGAAAATGATATATGTGGAGGTGAGTGAAATCATTTCTTAAATAGGGTTGAACAATTTATTTAAAAGCCAACGTTACGACCTTCAATGTGGGTTTTTATATCTAAATATACAAGATAAAATAAATTAAAATAATTCATAAAAATTATAAAAAATAAAAATATTTAAAATAAAATATAAAAAGAATGATATTGGAGAAAGCCAGATACTAAAGTAAAATCCTATACCACTACAACCCATGAATTATCTGGGGTTCAGTACATAGTAGTTACAGTTGAGACTGTACAGTTTCTTGGACAATGGTTGAGCAGAGAGTTGATCTGACCTAGATCACGCTCAGCCGCCAGATTTGCCCACCTTGTTTTGGGTACCCGCTTTATAGAGGCTGGGTAAGCCCCTGGAGAGTCCTAGATCCTATAGTATCCATCTCCGGCCGCTATCAGATTAAGTAAAAGTCTGCCAGCGAAAGGGATTTGAACCCAGTACCTCTGTCACGGCAGCTCAGCCCTCTACCGCTGAGCCATTCTAACTAACTACAATAAAGATTATTTTAATTACAAAATAAAATAGTCGTATTGTTTGAAATATGTGAACTAAAACAATGGGGTATGAGTAATAGCATTAATGATGGAAAACCATGTAAGTAAATATAAAAAAAGAGAGAATAATTAGTGATTATTATCTAATAAGGAGTAAAGAAAGTAATAAATACAATATAATAAGTGATATTTGAAATGGAGGAAAGATGGCGAAACGTACGGAGAAAAGTATAAACATATAGAAACGGATTAATGATTTATGCGTGTTAAGTGCAATAATGTAGTAACTTTATTAGATTTACTGCATTATTACATTTAATGCTTTTGTCGGGCATATTTATTTATTTTTAATAATACATAGAAAATACATTAATTCAAAACTAGGTGCATTATAAACAGTAACGTTGAATCTGAACGCAAACTAAGTGGCACTCAAATGATGAAAGTTCTTATCTATACGTAGCTGGAGATAAGGTGTGGGTTCGTTCTGTGTCCAACTTAAATTCTGAAAGCCATCTCTCCTCATATTTTGTAGCAACTATACTTTGGTTTTTTTCTCACAATTAACTACCTCAAGGTCTCTCATGCGATTTCTTGATAGTTTTTCAGAGCTCGTAAATAAATAACAATTAAAAAAAAAAGAAAATTTAGTTCTAGGTCACATTATTTACATAACAAAAAAATTTATCTGATATTATTCATAATTAAGGTAATACATATTTTACAAAGTATCATAACAAACATTTGATTATTTATTAGGAGTAATATGATACTGCATTCTGTCTCAGACAATCCAGGCTTTGATACTCTCGCTTATGTATAAACAAATTTCCGAAGTTATTTGTTAGATTTAGATTAGATTAGGGTTTTTTTTGGGCGATCAACTACTAGGTTATTACGCCCTTTGTACTTTTATGTGTAATACGATCTTTTAATTTATTTTACTTTTTTAATTTTCTTTGGTGTGCGTACAATTTTTTCTTTTATCTATTTCCTAATTTATAATTTAATTGTGTCTTATATTTTATGGTATAGATCTATTTCTTTAAAAAGGTTTATTATCTTATCTATTGTATTTTTTGAATTTTCTAGTGCAAGCTCTGTAGACCGGGGTATTTTATTATTTTCAAAGGTTTTTTGTAGTAATGTGCAATCTTCTATTATATGTTTTATAGTTATTGTTGTTTGACATAATTCGCAATGTGGTTGGGGCTCTTTGTTAATTAAATATGCATGAGTTAGGTTGCAATGACCGATCCTCAGCCTAGTCGCAACCACTTCTTCTCTTCTATTCCCTCTTATTGCACTTGTCCACTGCTTTGTACTTTTTTTTATATTTCTGAGTTTGTTCGTCAGTGGTATTTCGGCCCACATGGATTCCCAATTTTTTCTGACCCTGTTCTTTAAAAATGCCTTTACATCATTGGGCTCATATATTTGTAGAGGTGGGCTATTCATCATTGCAGCTTCTTTGGCAGCTTTATCTGCAGCTTCATTTCCAGGAATTCCGGAGTGTCCAGGAGTCCAGAGAAATGTTACGTTTTTTTTTAGATATTTTAACATTTCTAAATAATTGCGGATTTTGTTTATTGTATAACCGGTTTTGTTACAGTTTGATATGCTTTGAAGTGCCGACATTGAATCTGTACAAATTAAAACTTTTGGATGTGCACAGCTAATTGATGAGTAAAGAGCTGTAGATATTGCCTGAAGTTCTGCAGTGTATATTGTTGAATATGAAGGTAATTTATATTTTTTGGGAGTCCCATTCATAATTATTGCGAACCCTACATTTTCATTTTTCTTGGATCCATCAGTATATATTATTTCATAGTCCGAATATTCCAGTATCTTCTTGTGAAATTGAAGGTTATTTGGTCCTGTGTTCTTATGTTTTAAGGATAGGTCTATTTTATAATTGTGATATTTCCACGGGGGTAATCGGAAGTCGGGCTCGGCTTGGTCTGACGGCATTTCATAAATTTCTTTTATGACTTCTTTTTGTCTGATGCCTAAAGGGGCGTTTCTTGTTGAGTTCATTTCGAAATTTCTGATACAGCGGGGATGAAATATATGGTGGTAAGCTGGATTGGTTGGCTGGAGTTTAAGCTTTATAATATAATTATTTATTAGCTCTTGCCTTCGAAATGTCAGAGGAGCTAAAGAGGCTTCAGCACATAGGCTTTCTATTGGGCTTGTCCTAAAGGCACCTGTGGCTAATCTTATCCCAGTGTGGTGAATGGAGTCTAGAAGTAGGAGACTACTTGTTTTAGCCGAAGAATAAACCACACTACCGTAGTCTATTTTAGATCTTACTATGCTTGTGTATACCATCAGCATCGACTTTCGGTCTGCTCCCCAAGAGGTCCTTGCTAATACTTTCATAAGTCTAAGCCTCTTAAAACATTCTTCTCTTAGGTATTTTATGTGATCTAACCATGTCAATTTGCTGTCTATGACCAATCCGAGAAATTTTATGTTGTCGCAAAATGTTAAATTATTGCCGTACATGAAAAGTTGAGGTACTGGGCTTGGATTCCTCTTTCTTGTAAATAATATGCCTCTGGTCTTTTCTATGGAGAATCGAAGATTTTTGCTTTCAGCCCAACTCTGTAGTTTATTCAAAACATTCTGTAGGACTCTTCTCATCCACTCATGATTCCTGAATCGTAAAAAGATGGCTAGGTCATCAACGTAAAGAAATGCTTTCATCGATCCAGGAATCACATCCACTATTGAGTTTATTGCAATCGCAAACAATGTACAACTTAATACACTACCCTGTGGAATGCCGTTAGTTATTTTTTTACTTCTAGAAGTCGATTCTCCTACTCTAACGGTAATATGTCTTTCCTTTAAAAAGCTTTGAATAAACTTCGGAAGAGTTCCCCTAAAGCCCCATTCATAAATCGTTTTAGTTATTATTTTTCGGTCAATTGTGTCATACGCCTTTTCGATGTCAAAGAATATTCCTATAGCTTCTTTTTGTTCTACAAACGTGTTGAGAATCTCAGCTTCTATTGTCACTAGTTGGTCTATAGTGGATCTACTTTTCCGAAAACCAGATTGTGTAGGCGATAATAGATTAAATTTTTCTATAGCCCACATCAGACGTCTGTTGACCATTTTCTCTAAAAGTTTTGATAAACAGCTGGTGAGCGATATTGGTCGATAACTGTTGGGTTGTTGTTTATCTTTCCCCGGTTTCAGTATGGGAATGACTATGGATTCCCTCCATGCTTGGGGGTATGTGGATGTTTCCCATATTTTATTGAATATTAGAAGAAGTTCGCTTTTAATTTCCTGGGGAAAGTGTTTTATCATGTCATTATGCACTTCATCTATTCCAGGGGAGGAGGATTTTGTTTCATCTATTGCCATTTGTAGTTCCCAAATTGTGAAGGGGCGATTGTAATCGTGCTGGGACGAACTATCTTGTCTCGTGGATGGAGTGAAATCAATTTCACTAAGGTATTTTGTTTGGTCAAGATTAATGTTTGGATTAGAGATATCTGAGAAGTGGTTTGCAAGATTTTCTGCAATTATTTTGGGGTCAGTTATTATTTCATTTTGGATTTTTAATATTGGTGTCTCTATATAGTTATTACCAGCTATTTTGTTGATTTTTTGCCATACCTTTTTTATTGGAGTATTGAAGTTTATGGATTCTATGTATGAAATCCAAGAAGTTTTCTTTTTATTTTTCATAAGATTTCTGACTATTGCTTTTTGTTTTTTATATTCTATCAGGTTTTCTTTTGTGGGCTTTTGCTGGAATTCTTTAAGGGCTTTATTCTTTATTTTTACAGCTTTCCGACATTCCTCATCAAACCATGGTGTGTGGTTTGTTTTAGGGTTTCCTTTCGTTTTAGGTATTGTCTGTAGGGCTGATTGTATGATGTTCTTTATAAGGAGTTCTACTGTTTCGTCTACACTTTCTAATTGGTTTTTTGTAAAATTTTTTATTATTTTTTTTTCAAATTCTTCCCAATTAGCTTTTTCTAGAACCCATCTAGGGTGTCTTTTGGTTTTAGTCATTTCGGTGTTGAATTGTATCAGAGTTGGAAAATGGTCACTCCCATATTGGTCGTTACTGACTCTCCAGGTAACATGTGTAAAAATGTTAGATGAGGTAAAAGTTAGGTCTATTGCAGATGTGGATCCTGATCTTGGGCAGATATATGTAGCTTCTCTCGTGTTGAGTATGATTGAGTCTGTATTATCTATTACTCTTCGGATTATTTTTCCTCTGGTATTTTCTGTTGATGTACTCCAAGTGTGATGAGATCCGTTCATATCTCCTACTACTATATAAGGTGTAGGAAGTCCAGTGATTAGTTTAGTAAATGCTGCTTCATTTATTTTTTCTGTTGGCGGAAGATATATGTTAACTATTGTTATCATGTATCGTAATTTAACTCTTATAACTATAGCTTGTAAGGGAGTTTGAACATCTATTTTTTCTGAATATAGGTCTTTTTTTACTATTGTTGCTACTCCCCCGTGAGCTCTTCCTACTTCGTCTATCTCTTTGTCTTTCCTATAAATCATGTAATTGTTTATGCTCAGGTTTCGTATTGGAGCTAGTTTCGTTTCCTGAAGACATAATATATCTGGGTTGTTGTCTTCTAAGAGGGTCCTCATTTCTTCATATTGAGTCCTTATACCATTACAATTCCAGCTAATGATTGTCATGGAGTTTATAATAATAATACGAAGACAATGGTATATTGTAAATATATAGAATATATTTAATGAGGATGAAGGAAAAGTCAATCATGGCATGTAAGTACGACAAAGATTTATTAGTGTGTAGATTGTATATTATGTGGTTGAAGAAATATTCATAGGACGAATGTAGTGTTAAGAGAATAATGCCGTTTAAAAGGACTGGCGCTAAGGATTTATAAATATTTATATTGATAAGTGAAGGCAATGGTAAATAGATTTTAAGATATCCGCAATCAGAGATCTTGTTGTTATTGACTTCGGTGAATTGATATCTGTTATTAACTGCGAGAAAGTTTGTTATTTTAATGAGTGTTAGATGTGAGCTAGGGCACTGATTGTAGATATTAAATTTGTATTTAATCTTTATATAAAAATTATTGTATACGTATTTGAGGTTTATCGTAAAGATCATATTTTTTTTTTTGATTTCCGATTGCCCTGTTTCTTATTGTTTACTAGAGTAAACTCTCCTTCCGGGTCGGTTTCTGAGCTATGGTCAGAACCTAACAACGCTGGAGTGCCATTAGATGGCCCCGCGTTATCAGACATCGAGCGTGGACGCGACCTTGTTGGTTTCGGGAGAGGGGAGGCAGTTAGGGAAAGGGTGGGGGGCGGGAGGGGGGGATGGTTGGGGGGTAGGAGAAGGGGAAGGGTGGGGGGCGGAGGGGGGGTTGTAGGATTCAAGGGGATAGAATTTGATTGGTTTTCATTAGAATTTTTTTGTTTATTATTTAAGTTTTCTCCAAAGTTGAACACTGTGTTTGTCTGTGTACTAATATCTTTTTTTTCTGTATTTTTTGAATTTTGTTTAATTATTTCGGCAAATGATTTATTGAATAGTGTTGGATTTTGCTCCTTATATATTTTCTTAGCCTCATTAAGGGGGATTTTATTAGTAACCTGAATGGTTTTAATTTCTTTATTGATTTTAAAAATTAGGCACGAACGATCAAGAGCATTGTGTGGGCCCCCACAGTTCGCACATTTTGCTGTTAGATTGCATCTACTGTTGTTTTCATGTTTAGCCTCTCCGCATTGTATACATTTGGCTTGCTGTTTACAAAGATGGGTTGGATGGGCAAATCCTAGACAGTTGAAACACCGCGTGGGATTTGGTATGTATTGTTGGACCTTGACCGTATAGTAACCTATTTTTATTGATTCCGGGATTTTCGGAGTTGGGAAAGTTATAATGTAAGTGTTCGTAAGAACCTCACTGTTATTTCTGTTGATTTTTATACGTACGATATCCTTTATCACATGTGATAATTCTTTTTTGATTTCTTCTATCTCCAAAAATTGAAGATCGTAGCATCGGATAACCCCCTTACTATAGTTCAGACTACTATGTATAGTAACTTTAACGGGAAACTGGCCGGCAAAATTTTCACATTTCAATAATTTTTCTGATTGATTTCCGCCATTAGTTTCAATTAACAGTGTTCCATCTCTCAGTTTTTTTACATTTTTCAGTTCACCCGCATGTCCATTAAGGAATTTACTAATTAAAAAAGGTGACACTTTAGTGAAATCTTTTTCATCTGTTCGCTCTATTACTAGAAATGTTGGGCTCACAGGTTGTGTTTTCACAGTATCTGGCAACATTTTCATACGAACCCCAGGCCGTTTTCTTTTAGCCTTTGGGCTACTAAGATCTATGGGGTCTCCCATAGATATATAGAAATATAACTTAAAATTACACTATTAGTAAGGAATAATTAAACTAAAATGATAAAAAAAAAATAAGAAAATATAATAATAATAAATGAATATATATAACAGAATATTTGTCTTAGCTGGTTAGAAGCTAGCAGAGCTAGGGACACGTCTTCTCTCTTCCAATGCCTAACCTCGACCGGCCGTTATTTGTTAGACTCCAGTTTTGTCCGGGTTGTGCATTACAAAGATCTAGAAAAGGAACATTGCAATTAGATAATTTCATTTTTAAAGAAACTTGTACTACTACAACCCGTGAAGGGTCTGGGATTTAGTACTTGGTAGAGACTATGCTGTTCTTGGACAACGGTAGTGCAGGGATGTGATTTGTCCTAGATCACGCTCGACCGCAAGATTTTCGCCCTTATTTCGGGAACCCAGTTTATAGAGGTTGGGTGAGCCCCAAGAGGGTCCTTGATCCCATTAGATCCTTCTCCGATCGCTAACTGATTAAATAAAATTGTGCCAGCGAGCGGGATTTAAACCCTTGGCTCTCGGCATGGCAACTCTCTACCACTGAGCTACCCGGCTCCTGATAATTGTAGACCAAATTATTGGACAGGAAAGGTCCAATAAGTATACCAAACAAAAAAGTACCTTAAAAAATTACAATGTGCAGTATAAAAATTGCTGTATATAGAAAATATTTTCATTTTAAAATTGTGTAAAAAATAAAAACTTTAAAATTGAATTTGACTTAAGAAGAACGCCAAGAATGAGTTAAAAGTATGAATAATCATATAGCAATGGGGGTTCGAGTAATTAATAGTGAAAACTACAAAATCAGAACACATCGGGTCGGTCCAGAATGTACTCCCTTGTTAACTTACATACCCCCTAGTATAAAAAATCGACAGAGCTGAAAAAAAAAAAGAGTTCTTGGTCACTATATTTAGAATATAATAGAATATGTTATAATAAATAACATTTGAAAAAAGTATTAAATTATAATGCTACTGGGATAATTGTTGCATTATTTATATTCCAGGCAGTCCATCTTTGGAAAAAGATATCATGTTAAAAAATAAAAGAAAGTGTATAGATATCTTAATGTATAAATAAATGAGAAAAATAAGAGAGCAATAAAGTAATAGAGACGTCTTTTCGTTGAAACAATGTAGACTAAATTGAACATTTAAACATTACTTCATTTCAAGCACTATTAAGAAAGTTCCCTAGATAAATCGCTGTAATAAATGCATATTGGCAGTTCGTTTACTAATTATATCTTAATAGATATTAATTAGGCAAATTTACTCCAGACGTTGAAGGAGTAGCAAATAAATGTAAATAGGTGTTGATGATGGCTAAATAACTAAATTGTATTCCCTTGGAGCTCTCAGCTAAACTTGCCATGCTCGGCCTTAGCTAATTACGCTGGCCTCCTTTCCCAGTCATTGTTTTCCCAAGGATAGGACCTCAAATTTTTCTTTAGCCTTCAATGTTGTTCTTTAAGTTTTTAATTGCTAATCTGAGGGTTATTACTTTGTTCTTTCTTTAATAAGAAAAAACTTCGGTAATGTTACGGGCTACTGAGTATTAAAAATGATTTAAACACTCCTTAATCAAAGATACTAATATTTATTAACAAAAGTGATAAAAGAATACAATTAAACTATGAATATGAAGGTCACCTGTGGTCTAGTGGTTAGCGTAACAAACTACTAAACCCAACATCGCGGGTTCGCAGCCCGGCAGGTGGCTCTAGGATTTTTTTAAGGGAGTAAAAATCCTTAGTTACGCCGTCCTTCGGAAGGGACGTTAAACGGGGGTCCCGAGCCTGTACGATGTCAGGTACTCGTTAAAAATCCCTATCCTAATTAAACCTGGATAGGCAAAATTTAGAGCTCCCACTGTAGCATCGTCCGATTAGCTATAGCATCATAAAGTGACGTTAAATGAACAAACAAACAAACAATTAAACTATTATCAATTAAATTAATAACAGAGAAATTACTAACAAAAAATTATTAACTGAAATAAATTTACAACAACAATATTTTTAGATATTTATACTCTAGGCCTAACTTCTATTTAATTATTACAATAATATAAGATATTGTTATTACCAAATAGCTTAACTATTTACATAAGCTTGTACAAATCACATAAAATTACAACCGCTACTTAACTAATTAATTACTACTAATTAACACTTACAGTTCACTAATTAAAGTCCACCGACCGTAAGAATCTCTGAATATAACAAACTGACACACAATTACACTCACAAACTGTCACTGACTTATTACACTGGCTTATCACTGTTTCCGATGTTAACCGTACCGTGTGTTTTAACACTCTTTCCGTACTCGCGCCGAGATGCTGTTTAAATAGACTGAATGCCATATCTAGAACATGCGGGACGGATCCCGAAGTTTCGCGAAAAGGCCTCTTTCATCTCTGCCGACAAGGGGTCTTTGTTCTCTTCCAGGAATCGCCAATTCCCGCGCCCGTAACAGTAATATCTTCAAAGTTTGTCTTGAAAATCAATATTGGGTTTAAACAAGCTATGTTTATTGCTGATTATACCAGTACTTTTAATGATAATAGGTTTTTACCTCAGGAGTACTGAGCTACAATGCCGAAGGTCCTGGGTTCAAATCCCGCTGCTGGCAAGACTTTTATTTAATCTCTTAACAGCTGGAGGTAGATCTTAAGAGACTAGGACCCCCCTGGGGCTCACCCAGCCTCTGTAATGTGATTACTTAAAATAAGAGAGAAAAATCTGGTGGTTGAGCGTGGTCTACGATAAATCACCTCCCTGCTCAACCGTTGTCCAAGAGAAAGTACTGTCACCACCATCTACTGAATCCCAGGCCCTTTACGGCTTGTAGTGAGTCGTACAGGTTTTTATTGTGAGCATTAATTGTCTTCCGTTCCTGTTCATTCTTGTAAATTTAAAGAAATTTATATTCATAATTAAAAATATTAATGGTGACAAGGCTTAGCGAACCTGAAAGCTTGATGCCGATACCACCAATCTTTGCTTACAAACTTGCGTGCACAGATTAATAACCAAGCCCAAATCCGTCAGATCATTATCAAAGCAATCTTCCCACATACCCCTCGCTCTACCCCTCAGACGCTTCCCAGTCGGCACAGCGCTTATTAACATCTTAAAATCTTCATAATTAAAAATTTAAATCCCATACAAAATTAGGCTTTAGTATCAAGAAAATGAGAATCGATTTCGACTCTTCGATATTCGAAGGTTAGCCAGACTAATGAAGATAAGTGAGTAGTCTCGTGTATATTAGTCTTGAAAACCGGAATCCAGATTAGGTAGAGGTGACTCGGTTATAAATTCTGTATAAATATTATCGTCATCAGAGAGGTTAATTTGTTATTTCTGCCTCCGTTGGAGCGGTATCAGATCCAGTAGAAGGGCTGGTGAATGAAGCGGTAGAGGAAGATGATGGGTGTTTATAATAATGATTGAAAGAGAAGGAGGCCGTGGAGACTGGTCCTGTAATCAAGGCTTCATCTGCTCCTTCATTCTCTTCCTTTCATCGCCCTTATCTTATTTAGGCCCCTTCAGTTTCCTCTCTCCTTCCTTCCTTTCCATATAATTCATCCTCAGCGAGTCGTTGAGAATTTAAATTAAATCAATCCGCTTCTGGAATTGAGCGTTTTCATTCATTCATTTGCTAGAGCTCCCTTTTTATTGGTCAAAATAATTTTTCTTGACACTAAGATTTCGAATTTTAATATTTCCTCTTTTATAAATCAAGTATTTTCAAATCCTACGTAAAATCCTGAATGCTCCTTACTTTGATACGAAGAAATTCGTCCATAATGACCATAATATCACATTTTTTGCTGATTGGCCCGAACCTGATATAAACCTAGCAACCTCTTTTATTCCTGATAATCCTTTGAGGTATCTGAAAATTTTTCGTTTTATTAAAGATGGACTTATTAAAATCCTCCGTGGCGTCTGAAATGAAGTTGGCTTCGTGACCTAAGTTGAATTTGTTATTCGAGTACTACCGATGGGTAAATTCTCTATTTGACTTTATCTCATGCCTTCAGTCTATTTATTTTATATATATATTTATTATCTAGTCATTGTATGTTATAGTTTTGGAAGTAATTTTTTTTTAAATTAGGCCGAGTTGACCAGGGTATAAATTATTTCTGTTTATGTCTTTAAATAAAAAAAAGGATTTTTTTTAAGTGGTCATCATATGATATAATGACAGAAATACGTTAATGATGTCATGTAGAAATAGGATCTTCAAGGAGATGTTATGAGCTTGTGGAAATGGTACCTATGCTGCGCAACACATGGCGTTATCAATTATTTTTTCGAAAACAATTATATATCAATATTGTTGAGACTGCCTTTACTCTTACAATAACTAATTTCTTTGAAATATAGGAGGGTCCGTGGTTTATACGGCTGATATGTTGAAACAAATTTGGAAGGCATAAAAATATTTGAATTAGTCATAAAACAAATACCCTAATAGAATACACGAAAGCAGCAGTCCAATTTATTCCTGCCTGGTAGCAAAATATTATTGATGGCATCACGAACAGTTTCCAATCGTTTGATAAATTATAGGAATAATAAATAAAATACGATCATAGGGACTGCACTATGCTTTATTCAACTGTAGTAATTCTGAAGTCATGTTATATTCATGAACGGTTGCCATTGAAAGCGGTTGGGTTTACCAAGTCCAGTAGAAGGTTACCTCTGTGAGTAAAGTGAAATCAATTGGTATAAATTAACAAATTGAACTTCATAATAAGCAATTAATAAGCAGTACTATAGTTATGCAATAAATATACTTGTTACAGCTCATATTATTTATACAATGAAATTATAAATGTTTGGGTTATATTTATAAGCCGATGGCTAGTGATTGAGTGTGATCTCGGCTAAATAACTGCCTTGCACAAGCGTTGGTTTAAAACCAGTACAGCCTCAACATGCTCGAAATCGCTTAATATCCTTCATGAGTAGTAGCGGTACCGGTATTATTTTTTTTCTAATACAGTTAATAGCTTTGTAAATCTGATTTAGCAGCTACTGATATTACTAAATTGATATATATTCTTTTTAATCAGAAGTAAGGAAAACCGACAACCGTAAGCTTTCTTTATTAACTATATAATAATATATTTACATTCATATAAAAAAATATTTTGAAAATTAATCTGGTGCAGGTGAAATGTTTATAACGCTGGCTGCGATGGACAACACGAAATCCACAAGGTCTTTGAACAAACATGCTTTTAGGGCACTGTCGCATTAGAAGCTTAATGGTGTTCTGTCATTCTCAACTGTCTCTCTGCTTTTAACAATCCCTGCCTACTCGACAACTTAACAACTACATGGCACATAGTAAAAAGTAAACTAAAATGTACTAGCTCTAGTTATAAGTGTTACTAGTTATACATTAGATGTACTTACAGATATCGAAGATAAATATAATAAAAGTAAACGGAAACGAACACACCAAATTTACTAGAAAAAACTGACTGACAAAAATACTAAATAATATTCATAAATACGATTTATTAGAAAATTGTAGTTAACAGACAGACCGATAGGGGGATATCAGCGAAGAGAATATTATTATGTAAAGTGAGTGATAAAAATAATTAAAATACTTTAAAAATGGGGTGTCTTTTTAAGATTGTACTAATAAACATTTAAGAAAATATGATCGGAATTAATTCAGGTCATGGTAGCCGTTTCCTAAGGGGATTATTCTGGTTTGATGTTAGTTATGGTTTCAAGGCGCAAAACACCTAGGTCATTTCCGCCTGAACTATGCAGTCACACTACTAAAACTAGAAAAAAAGAAACAGAGAAAACATAAAACTAATATAGTTATATCAAAAATCCCTGTATCAGATTTACAAAGAAATTATCTGTATTAAAAAGATAATAAATAAAATATTTTGTACCCTATCTAAAGTTGAAACCTAAAATGTTTTTAGCATTTCCAAGTCTATTTGAACCTTTTTCAAGTTACAAGCAACCCTTTCCAACTCAAATGTAACCCTTTCCAAATGAGTTGAAACCCTTTCCAAAGCCAGTGTAACGCTTTACAACTCAAGTGTCACCCTTTTTATTTCAATTGTAACCGTCTCCAATTCAATCGTCACCCTTGAAAATGTTTCGAAAATTTAACGTATTGTGGAATGTGCGAATATTTCGGTCTTCAGAACATTCCAGGATAAAATCATCACAACCTTTTTCTTCGCAACTCTTGTTAGGACAAAAATGAGGGAAATAATTCAAAAAACAAATAGTTGATTTTTTGTTTCTGAGAAAGTTTATTTAAAAAAAGTAAAAACATGTAATCTGAACTTAAAAACAGTATCTTCATAGTTTTGACTTGGAAAAGGTTCAAAAAGAATTGGAAATTCTATATATGTTTGGGGATATTCAGACCTCAATAGCCTGAGTGAGGGACTTTAGGTAAAGAAAATGTACTTCCCTGTTAATTGTGAATCCTTAAACTCTAAATTTCAGTTTAGCTTGTTATACGATTATCTGCTCGCGACCCACATTTTACGCCTCTTCCAATGATAGGCATAACTTTTTAATCACTTTCTAAATATCTTAGGGCCTGCAAACTTGGGTATGGAAGATAATTATGCCCACCACTACACCAGTGGCTATTATTGTTATTTGATTTAATTTAAGGATTGACTGATTACATTTCTTTATTATGACTAATTATACTGCGGTATTATTATATAAAACAGTTCGAAATACTTGAGTGGAGTGGCTTTAGGATTTCAATTTTCTTATCTGTATTCCATTGAGAATGGGTGGTCATCACCCCTGGTGTGGAAGATTTAACTGTGTTGGCATGTTTCTAAATGTGGAAGAGACGCTGGCTTTGGTGTGACTAAGCCTGATGAATCCTTTCACATCAGTCAGCGAATAGTTGCATCTTCTGCTCCCTCGAGTTATGCTCGTCCGTTAAGCGTGTTCAAATTGATTGGCTTGATTCTTCCAAGTTGTTAAAGTCAATTATCTCTACCGCATATCAGTTTCGGCCCCTTTTATAAAATGTGTTTGTTTTTATTTTATTTTAGGTACAGAAATGTGGCAGCTTGAGATTCCTTGAGCCGTCAAACGGGAGAATTTTTTATATAAGGTATTAACACAAATTGGTATTTTCAGGATTTAAAAAAAATACTTTCATTTTAGGTATCTTGCTAGTTTCTCAGATATAAATTTAATTTTTTGATGTCTATTCTTCAATAGCTTTTTAATACCGGATAATATATTGGGACGTATAAACAGACGTTTTTTCTATTTATTGGGATAAGATTAAAAATTCTATGGATATTAAACAGTTTTATTATTAAATAGAATCATTTTAAGTTGGGTAAATGAGTACATAAGGAAATGAAGAAATGATGTGGAATAAAGTTAAGTTTCTTATATATAAGATAATAAATTATTGTTGAGCCACTAGTTTTTTTTTCGTCCATTATTAAGTATTCATCGAACCGAAGGCAACATAATTTTCTTGTGGGTAATTGGTAGTTGGGTATGAAATGATTCACATGGTGTTAAACAATTTGTATTAAAAAATATAATTAATTTTTTGCTAAGTGACTTTGTGCTGTATAAAAAATAATCCTTTACTAAAATAGTTACGAAATAATTTAATGATTGACAAGGGAACTGATGTTAAAAATATATCGCATTAATGTGTACTAAACAATGTAAACCTGCCAAAAAATTACTTTGCAACGGCCCAAACAGCAAATTAATTATTTGAAATTACTGAAATAATTTATGACATTCTTTTTTGTTTTTAAGTATATATTTGGGCTTGCTACTTGGTAATTGCTGTCTACGAAATCGAACTTTGCATAATAAGAACTTCTTTCCAAGTTAATTAAGGTCCCATCTTTTTATTTTTATTCATTTTAACTTTATGAAATCATCAATGCATTAAATATATTTGCCTTCTATTCATGTTTTCAATGTTCATATATGTTTAATTTTTTTTTCTTGAAAAATAGAATAAAATGGATTTTCTTAGTATTTGAAAACCTATAAAATCTGATTTCACAATCCGAAGAGACTTCCTCGAAAAATGGTGTGCGATAATCCGGGAGGAAGGAGAAAACGCGGAAGACCCCGATTGAGATGGATGGAAGATGTGGAAGAGGATCTGCGTAAGATGGGAGTGCGGAGATGGAGGAGATTTGCTTCGGATAGAGCGGAGTGGAGCAAGCTATTGGAGGAGACCCAGGTCCTGCAAGTACTGTAGCGCCAGTCTGTGAGTGAGTGAGTGATTGAGGAATAAAAATAATTTGTTCCGGTACAAAACTAGTTGCCATCCAAATCATTTTTCCGTCCCTTCATTTTTGAATAAAACAAAAGTCGGATGCCAGCTGTTGAATATAGCGATTAAGGCTTTAAAAACTGCTTACAAACACAGCACCTTTCAACTTGTAGATCAGGCGGAAACTGAAAAAACATGTGGAAGCTCGCCAAATATACGCGGTCAGATGGTCTAAATAAAAACTATCAATAAAGAAAGATAAAATTTACTGGACGTCTTCACTAAGAAGTATTAATAAACACGGGGTTTATATTTGTTTTATCTTCTAGACCCTATTACGTTACTATTGCAGAAAAAGTTTTTATGCTTAAACCTATTTTTTTCCATAAACCCATAGAACATGGCAACTTCAATGCTATTCATCAAATGCAGCTTACCATTTTTGTCTATCTCATTTATCTAAATTTAGGCGCGTGTAATCTAGATACTCGTTCGTTGTGAATCTCAGTTTTTAGCTAACAATATAAAATGACATGGTTTAATTTGATTTTTTAAAATATATTTCGTTTTGCATACCTAAAATATTAATTTATAAATACTTAAATTGTTTGTGGGTACAATGTATGTTCTACCGTATTTTTTTCATAGCGATTTCCGAGTTTCGTTAAGACATAAGGAGGCAGAGTGTCGAATTTGACAATATAAGTAAATTAGCGAAAAATTTGAAAAAATTATTTTTTTGAAATTTCGAAGTTATCCGCTTTTGATCCTGACCGCCTTATTCAGAAACACTTTTTTTGACTTAGACCTGTTAATCATTTGTTTCAAAAAAAAAAAAAATGTGATAACAGTCGATTCTTCCTTCCTAGTCTTTGTAACCCACAACCTTTCGAACTAATTTACTCTGAACCAGATTTCTCTTTGAGTGAACCTCGAGAGTTGAGATCTCATTGTACTTCTAAAGATTTAATCTTAGGAATTTGACAATTATAATTCAATATATCTTTAAAATCACAGTGTAGATACGTTTGTCTACATCCGTTGTTTGCGTATCTTCGTCCGCCATATTTCCTTAATCAAGGCTGTGGCAGCTGATTTTTTTTTTAATTTAGATTTCCCTTGGATCGTTAATTTCTCAAAACAAAAAAAAACACAAAAAACAGAGGAAAATTCATTCCAATAGCTTACATTTCTCACAGTTATCATAGCATCATCAGGTTTCGATTCTGATTGCTTAATCCTACTTCATCGTTACCGCTAAATAGTAAAATGAAACGTCAAACAGTCGATTTGGAATAGGACCTTGCTTATGATCCGTCAACCCTACGCACAATATATTTTTTTGGGTTTAATGAACATATGTTGCGAATTTGTAGAAAATCGAAAAGGTCCGTTAGGTCGTAAATTCGTAGAAAATACAGAGAAACGACTGCCGTCTCGGAATGGGCTTATAAATTAATTGTACGTATAGAAATACGTTCGAATTCAAAGGAAAAATAACGTCTTGAAAAATGGTAGAGCGATGTCACGGTGAGACAAAGGTTCCGGGTTCAAATCCCGGCCGAGGGCCTATCTTTTCTCTTTAAAAATAGAAAAATAACCTCACATTTTGTCATAATCTCGAAAAAAATAAAATGCCAAACGTTTCATTCAAACCTTGCTTAGCGTAAGTTAATCAACGTTGCTGTACTAGAAACGTCAACACTGAGCATGTTTTCGTGATTAGAATAGACACATTTTAGTTTCTGAAAAGATAAAACGATTAAAAACTCATTTAAAATTACCATTTTTTTGCCTTCGATCCATAAATCTCTCTCGATTAGTTTATGTTCTTTACTGCGCTCAACTTTTCATATAAAACAATAATTAAATATTTTGGTATTTAAACATTCAACTTTCAAATAAAAATGCAATGAATGTAGTGTCACCTAGCTTTGTTTAACCCATTCGAGACGACAATTTTTTTCGAACACGGTCCCCAGGAGCGAAATTTTTTTTCTCTTTATACTGTTTATTTTTAAAAAAACATGTACACTATTGAAATCACCCAATTCATAAGTGAATTCACATAAATAAGATCATTGTCACCGGGTGTGCAGCTCGCTCCTCGGAAAATTTTTATTGCGAGGAGCGAATTGAACACCATCATTAAAAAATTTATAAACATTTATTCTCAAAAAAAAGTTAGGCAATATAAAACCGTTATTGCGTGCTTTCAATAATAAAGAATGGAATATAATGCAAAGAAAATGTTTAAAAAGTAGTGAAAAGTTGAATAACACAGTAAAACGAAGCCCAAATTTTGTTTTCCTGTACTTTACAGTTTCATTAGTTCAAGGAAAATCTTATTTCGACGACTAGTTAGTTTACTCAGAATAACTGATAATAGCGCATTACTGCTATTGCACACACGGTCTTATTGCCTCGGAAATCTATTGCACACCGTCTCGAATGGGTTAAAATACTATATCCGGATTATTTATTGCATTTGGCATGCTCATTCAATGTTTGCTTGACATCTTCTTCATATTTTTCAGAGCAGTTAAATCATTGCTTTAGATGTAATTGGGTGATGTATTCTGGATCTGGACATATTATACTTTTTCATTTTAATCTATCTTGGTCTTAGAGTGAATTCTTAGGCCATTTTAGAACATCAAATCTGTAAGATATGGTTGCTTTACGAAGATATCATCCATACAAATGCAAAGTATCGAAATTAAAAAATACACTTTTTCAGGAGAATGATAAAACATTTTCAAGGTTCATTCATATTCAGTGTGTAATTTATTTAATAAAAAAAGGTTTTTTCACATTAGATACTTGCATTTATTACGACAATTTTATTTAGGACTACTTTTTTAATCTGAGGACAGGTATATTCGATGAATCCAGCATCACATTTTTAACATCTTCGCTCTCAATTCTTAAAATACTGTTCTATCCCAATATATTTATGAATGTATTGTTTCCAAAGTTACTTAGTCCCCCAGGCAATTAGGGGTCACCAGTGATGTAGTGGTTAGCTTGATAACATTTAATGTGTATGATCGCGGTTTTACATCCCCGCTGGTGGTCTTAGGATTTTTTAAAGGAACTAAAAATATTTGGTTATGCCAACTTTCAGAAGGGATTCGTTGAATAACCCTACTTATACTTAAATAGGAAAAATTTAGGATAAATAAGGCTGACTATTGAATAAATAGGACTGTAGCATAGTCCGATCAGACATAGTGGTATAAATAAGTAAACAAACATCCCTTCAGGAACATATGGTTTTCTTTCTTTTCCATTTTATTTTTTTTTTTTTAGGTTTTTAATAGGATCCAGGATTAATAACTCTTGTTCAGTGAAAATATGGAACGAATAATAAAAAAAAAACCTGTACTACCTCTACAACCCGTGAATGCGTCTGGGGTATATGGTAGAGACTGTACTTTTTCAAGGACAATGGTTGTCGAGGGAGGTGATTTGTCCTAAACCACGCTCGACGGCCAGATTTTCTACCTTATATTGGGCACTACACCACTGAGCCACTCCGCTCGCTTGGAACGAATAATACTTCTACTTCTATTTTGTTTTCAATATTTTTCTACTTGAAATCTAACTCAGTGGAGTGCCGGCCCAAGGTGTTGAAAGGATGGTGTGCTACTCCTGCCGATACAGACAGGCACCTCCTGTTTGCTCAGCGGTTGGCCGTGGGCAGGAGAATCTTCTCGGGTGAAAGTGGACCCGGAGGTCGCTCGCGCGGTAGAGCACTAACGGTGAACCTAGCAGGTGGTCATCCCGGGCACCTGGTCTCTACCTTGTGGTCTCGCTCTCAATTTTCTCATCAATTTTTAGTATTTGGCCTTACATACATATAGGGATAACATAAGACTCGCTAAAATTTTACTTAGACAATTTATTAAAAAAGTCCATTTAATTTAATTTTAGTTTTATTCCAAGAAATTCCAGGATTCTATTAAAAAAACTAAAAAAAAACCATATGTTTCTGAAAAAATATTGACTGTTTATTAACTTAATTAACTACTTTATACTACAATGGCTAATCGGACTATGCTACAGTTGGAGTCCTAAATTTTTCGTATCCAGGTATAAGTTGTTCTTTAACGAGTACCTGACACCTTGTAGGGTCGAAACAACCATCTTACTTCCTTTCCGAAAATCGGCATAACCGAGTTTATTGTACTCGCCTTAAAAAAATCCTAAGACCATTCCATTGTCAACCTCATTGTCAATTGTCATTGTCAACCACCAGTGAGGTCATCACTACCGAACCCTGAAGAAGACCTGCAATGTGGGTCGAAACGTTGGCTTTAACATAAACATTTCATCTTACTAAAGAGAATTTTTTGTGACCTCCACCCGGCCCATTTTCTCCCTCATATGAATGAACGAATAAAGCCATTTATTACAAAAATTAACAGGATTTTACTGATTATAATCCTTTTTACTTACATACTACGGATGCTATTTACTATTTTATACAATATTATGAACTTTTTTCTTTTTTATGTAAGGAAGAAATAGTTGGGGGTGCAGTCAATAAAAACACCTTAATAAGTGTAACTTATTTATTGTGTGCCGACGTTTCGGCCTACAATGTAGGCCATCTTCAGGGCAAATATACCAAGCGGCGGCGAAGACGATCAACTGCCAAAAAAAAAAAAAAAAACGTTGGCACACAATAAATAAGTTACACTTATTAAGGTGTTTTTATTGACTGTACCCCCAACTATTTCTTCCTTACATTAGAAGTTACAGTCAACCAATTCTTCTCTAACATTTTTTCTTTTTTGTTTCTGTAAATTTATGTAGGCCTTCTCTTTAGGGAGTGATGGTCTAACTTCCCTTGAGACTAAATCCTACTGGGAAGTGGAGTTCGCTGTTTCTCTCTCAGATCTTCCCATGCTTCTTTGTCTCTGGCTGTCCTCATCCAGTTTGGCTCGGCAATGGCTCTTATGTAGCCACTCCTTCGCCTTCTTTGTCTTCCACGTTTTCTGAAATCTCTTATTTGTCATTCCCCCAAAAAACTTTTTAGTTCTTCTAATAACATTACCTATTACGAAGACCTGCAATGTGAGTCGAAACGTTGCCTTTAAAATAAAAAGTTCATCTTACTGAAGATAATTTTTTCTGACCTCCACCCGGACCATTTTCTCCCTCACGTACATAAGGTCTACAAATATTGCCCAATTTTTACACTTCGTACATTCTTACACACTTTTTTTAGAACCAGTTAGTATGCCTCTTTATAAAAACGAATTTAAAACAATACATACGCTAAGAGTATATTAAATTTGAAAAACAGAAAAACTCAAACGTGTTGTTTAATTTTCTTATACTCAGAAGTTATGATGCTAATAATTAAAATATTTAATATTATTAATAACAATTAATAGTATTTGGTAGCGATTTAGCTCAATGTGTGAATTGTTGTGCATAAGATTCCAGGATACTAAGACCTAGGGGTTCAGCATCTGTAATGTAGATACCCTGAATTGGTGAAAAACATGTTTTAGTGTGATCTCGATTAATTCCTCGTTGAATAAACGTTGTCTTAGAAATAAAACAGTCAACCATATATGTTACTGAACTCAACAACCAACTTCAGATGTAGAGATACATTTTGTTTTAAATCTATGGGTAACAATTACAATACAACACTTATTCTTTAAGTGTAAGTCTCTAAAATATTTTTTATTACAGTTGGATCTACACATAACGTACATTTGTATATAATTTTGTACACAAAACAGACGACCACGTTACACAAAACGATCTAAGCTTCAACCCCAAAACAAAAGTAGATGCTTAAATAATAGCAGTTGTCCTTACATATTACATTGAGAAGCAAATGGTCCCGGTGCGGATCAAATAAATTATTCTTTAAATGATAAACTATTTATGAGAAATTCACCTTCAAACTTATGATCTACATTACAAGCCTGTAATCTGCCTGAAGAAGACCTGCAATCTGGGTTGAAATGTCAGTTTTTAATAAAAAGTTTCTCTATACAAGGAATTGACTCTTTGACCTCCATTCGGGCCATTATCTTCCTCATAGTAAATGCTTCGCAATCACTTGTCATTTCAATAAAATTTCATTATTCAATGTCATTTCACCTTATTTACGATTCAGGGGAGTCATGTCATGAACGACACTGTCAATTCCGACCTTTTAAATTTGTAGACACTCCACCTAATCACTTCACCATTTAGGGTATAAGATCGCTGAAAGGTGATATTTTGTTTTTTCCTTCTCTATTTATGCCATGCAAATATAATTTAAATAAAAAGTGGATAGGTTCGTTTTGCGACTTGAACTGGTTTAAATTCATTTCTTGGTTGGACTAAATCCCGCTCTGTTTAGAATAAGGTAGAAAATATGTAGCAATTAGAAGTCCTGTTTGCCTTGATGCGAGTAGGAAAGAACGTTAAGCACTTAATAAAAAATATTATTTCAACCAATTTTGTATTATTAATGGTTATTTAAATCAATAATAACTATAATTAACTTATTTATCATTATTTTAATTCATGAACTGCAGGACTCTTAGCTTTATAATTAATCTTTATTATTGTTGATTCCTCTTCTTCTTAATTGGTTATTTTGTTTCTTAATTCATGCAACATTGACATGGAAGATGAACGACAATTAAATACCCTCATTATTTTCTATCTCCTTCTTCCATCTTCAAATTTAGTATCACCTGTTGCATTACTGACTTCTACTCCTGCCTTATCCACTTGCATCGACAGAACCTCTTGTTTCAAGATTAGACAATTCTTCAGGATAACTTACAATTCTTCAGTAATATTAAAATAATAATAACGTTTTTGACACCTCCGCCATCATTGTTTTGGGCAGTTATTAATAAATTAAATGATAAGATTCAGTTTCACCTTGAATCATTAATAAGAATATCATAAAAACGCATCATCGAAGAATATTATTCTCTTGTAATTATTAATATTGTTACGGGCTACTGAGTATTAAAAATGAATTAAGCTATTCCTTAATTAAAGATACTAATATTTATTTACAAAAGTGATAAAAGAATACAATTAAACCATTAACAATTACTAACAAAGAAACTAAACAAAGAAATTACTAACAAATAGATTATTAACTGAAATAAATTTACAATAACAATATTTTAGATATTTATAATCTAGGCCTAACTTCTATTAAATTATTACAATAATATAAGATATTAATATTACTAAATAGCTTAACTAGTTACAATAGTTTCTATGAATATATTACACTACAATTTATAACTAATAATTAACACTTACAGTTCACTAGTCCACCGGCCGTAAGATTCTCCAAGTATGACAAACTGACACACAGTAACAAACAGAAACAGTTTATTACACTCGCGAGACTATCACAGTTCACTGATACACTTATTACACTGGCCGGTTCAACACTGACTAGTTTATCACACTGACACTCACTTATTACACTGACACGCACTTATTGCAAGATCATCACAGTGCCTCCTGGTCTACTCTCAGACTAAGACTGACTCGCTCGAGGCGAGGGAAGTATTAAAATAGGCAAGGCTGAACATTCTAGAACACGGAGGGGCCAGACAATTCTGGAATCTTCTTAATCCTTTTCCGACAAAAGGAGACGATCTAGAACGGTCCTAATCCAATTTTATCTTCTCCCGCCGACGGATTTAAGCCGCTAATCCTTTGCTTCCTGTGACCGTAACAATATGTTACTTTTTTACAGTTATTGAAACTAGCCTTTAATTTTTCTAGATTGCTTCATTTAAAAATAAATTATATGTATATTGCATTTCTATTATCGGGAACTAAAATCGATTTTGGGTTTCAAGATTCTGTGAATGCTGAATCATAGTTTTCTTTATCTCAAATCTAATGTTAATAAAAATGTATAATTTTCTTGTTCATATATTGTGCTGCTTGCTGAACAAATCTCTTGAGTTAATAGATCTAGAAATATAAGATAGAAAATATTTCTATTACATTTGTTGCCATCACTAACAGTCAATTTATTCTTTTCAGGTGAGTGTCGTTGCTAAATACCCGACATTTATAGTAAGTAATCTAATCACGTATTCTGTAGTAGAAATTTAATGTTATTTTTTATTATAGTTTAACTCTATTTATTTTACTTATGTATAATATTAATAATCGAAGTCTTATCTATTATGTTATAATTAATGTACTTGTTGAAATAATATGTTATATAGTAATTTGAAATAAGTTTATATTTGATACGTTGTGGTTTATAGTTGTTTTTAGTTTAATATTTTAATTAAATTTATGGTAACATTTCTATTTCTTTTTTTCTGAAATATAAATTTTATTTTCTGATTTCTTTTCAAGCTCTTGATTTATTTTTACTCAGAGGCTATCGTATTAGCATTGACAAATCTTTTCATGCTTGCTCGTTGCGACAGTGGGAATAGTGTCAGGGCCGAGGGTTTCCTCTGTGCAGCCCAACTTTCGTTCCTTGTATTAGGGTCACTAGGTTTAGTATATGGGCTTACCATATATGTACACTCACACTTATATACACAGTTATTTATATATATTTCTTTATAGTTAATTTATTTATAATCAATAAGTACATAGCATTACTTTATTATCATCACCTTTTATGACAATAGCCTCCACAAAGGTTGTTGGAATGGTTTCAGTTATAGAATTATGATTATTTAAGCACCAATTCAAAGATTGGAAATAAAACATATTTAACACTCAGAACTTGTGTGCTAACAATTAAAGTATACAACACAAACCAGTGAAAATATTTTAATTTAACCTTTTAAGATAAAACATCATTACAACAAATTACATCAGTGAAATACTTTATTAATTTATACTTTTTTTCAAAATTAAGAATAAATAGTTTTGTAATTTCTTTTGATTACCCGACATATGAATCCCCCCATTGTTTATAAATAGAAAATAATACAATAGTAATGGTGCTTACTTTAAACCTTAATTTCGAATAAGTTTTGTATTTGAAATGGTAAGTACATTTATACTCTTATTTAGATTTTTAAAAACTTATAACTTACCTTGTTTTACTTGTTCATCCAATATACACTAAATGTAATATGATAAAATAGGTAAATATTTGACTTAAGATCGTTTTAATATATTTATTTATTTTGGTTGTTTTTACTTATATATTGCCTCAATTACTTCTGTAATTGTTGATGTGGGGATTGATGTTTGCAATATTTTTTTTTTTACACAATGAAGCCACCTATGGACAACGTATGGTTCTACAGATCTTTTACTTTATTCCATGTCTCTCTTTTCTATGGAATGTTTCTACAAACAGCATGGTATTGTGTATTATACTTTTATTTTTCCTACCTTGATTCCCGATTTTCTTTAAAGTCATAGGCTGAAATCTGTTTAGAAAACCGTTTGTTTTTTTCCAACATACTGATTTAAGAAATTTTAACATTCACGTTTTCAGGTATTTTTATGTACAGTAGTTTATTAGTATGCATATACAATTTTTAGCATAGTATATTATTATTATTTCTTCATCGTTCTCCAAACTATTATTAAGAATAAACAAATATATGTAATAAAATATACAATACAATACATAAAATAAAATACAATATACAACATACAATAAAATATACAATGCCGTTATTACACGAGGATATTTTAAGGCTTCTATGATCTTATACGCTAAGTGTTTATTTCTTGCGACATTTTACCTTCAGTCTTTGTTTGAATGGTATAGTAATAATAATAAATACTGCATAGTAATCAATACTGTCCTCTTATTTAGTATTTTTTTGTCCTAGTGTCATGCAAGCTGAAGAACACTTTTTGAAATTTTATAGGAGATACCTATAACTTCGTGCATGTGAGATATTTGGGTTCTTCTAGGATTTACGGACTATTTTAGGGAATTCCAATTGTAAAACCATATGGTTAGAACACCCTGAAAGGACAAGATTTACTGCCTACCAAGTTCTTGCGTGTATAAGATTTATATATCTTCCATGACATGCTGGCCGAAGCACCATCAATAAGCCGTCTTGTACTTCTTCCCTCCAGCGCCATTGCAACTTAGACTTGCTGATCCAGAGTACTCAGCATTACAAATTTCGCAATCTGACGTTCGGAGTCCGTTGAAAGCTTCTTCTATCTTCATCCAGATATCCAAACAAGACAACATCTGACCCAAGACATCAACAGTTGACCCAGCCGTGAGATCCCCTTCGCCTTCTTGTAAGATAAATGGATTGCGATGTCGCAAGATAAAACTTTCGGGGGTTCGTTTACGTCCATCAAAATGTGTCATTACTACTACTAATAATAATATAATTTTGTATATTATGTATATACTACTGTAAGAAAATGTTTTGTCAGCATCCTCTTTTCAAACTTTGAGGTACCTGCTTGATAGAGATTGAGTGTGCACTCGATAGTATTTCTTAGTTATCGAGACGAACCACGCCCATAGTCTTGTGTAAGGAGTGCGCGTCGAATGTGCGTAGGATCCTGCTAATACGTCAATCTTTACTATTTGAAGCCCAGGACCATTAAATTTTCGGTAATATATAAATACTAAAAATTCTAAAAATCCTATTTTTAAAAATCGAGGAGAGTAAAAAATATAGTCTAATCTTAATATCACTCCGGATTAGAGTATGGATGCAGCCATCGGTCTTATGGTTCTTGCACCTTCTATTAAATGAAAACGAACTTTCTTCTAATACCTCAAACCTGATTCCAGGCGTCAGAACTTAATTTGAGTGTTGTTCAGGATTCAGTTGGAATGTATTTAAAACATAAATTGTTTAATAGACTTCTTGTAGCATGTACATTTTGGTTTGCTATACCTTAAGTTTAAAAATTGTAAACTCGTACTGCTCATGTAATTCTAAGCTTCTGTATCGAATGTAATAAATTATATCGATATTGAAGCAAATAAGTTGATGTTATGACAAAGGATGAAAACCTTCGCATTTGTAGAAGTCCTAAGTGGTGCTGGATGAGACACCTTCCGGGATCTAGAGCCAGTTCCTCTCCGGGTCTTGGAACGGGCTAGAGCACGATCAGCTGATGGATCGCGTGGAGTGTAGGTAGTGGGAGTGGGGGGTGGTTACCGTTCATCTTGGGCCGTTATGAAGTCTGATTGGCTATGGTGTTCCCGCTGGAAAAGATGGCGATGATACGTCACATTTCGATATTGTAATTAATACTAAGGTACCATTATGGACAGTCACATGATGGTTTCTCTCACTCCGCGACATCTTCATTTGGCGGCTCTTTCTGTATCTGTGAAGTACGCGCGGCCGTCCTTGTTGGTCTAATATTTGCGCCTATCGGAAGGTTTATAAAGTATTACCAAAAGTGCTCCCTTAAGCGAAAAGTTGGTGCGACCACCAAGTTACGTTTTCGCGTTCTTTCATAGATAACAAGCACTAAGCAAGAACTCAATCCGCTCAAGGCAATGCTCTCTGACTGACCATAGACTAGAATAGAAATTCAAATAGTAGTGTGGACGCTAGACTAGACTAAGAAGGGTGTTCTTTCCTGGAACCGTTCTTTAGACCGCGTCTCTAGACGAACTAAGGCTTGTCTCGTCCAAAGGCAAGCAAATGTCTCATAGTGTGGACTAGGCTTTACGGAAGAGAAGAACGTTAATGCCTTCTAGAATACCCCTATTACCTGTACCGCTACAACTCATGTATTGGGCTTAGTACATGGTAAAGATTGTTCTGTTTCTAGGACAAATGTTGCGCAGGGAGATGATTTATCTTAAGCTCAAGCGCCAGGTTTTCCTCATATTTTGGGTACCCTCTTTATAGAGGCTGGGTGAGTCCCAAGAGGGTTCCAGATCCCAGAGGAACCATCCACGGCAATTAACAGATTAAATAAAATCTGCCACTGGCGACTCAGTGTTCTATCAGTTAGCCACTCCTTTTACAGGCTGTCTCTATTATCATAGAATATATCTACAACCCCATTAAATAAGTAATTAACTTGAATTGTGCCCAGAAAGAGTTAACTGTAATGAGGAAAGCGGAATCGTTTTTCTCGTAGTTTTATCTTTTCTACCCAATGCCGCTTCCGATTCCGATTCCTCTTCTCTATCTACAAAACTCATTTTGGAGAAGACTTAAACACTTCTTCACTGGAGTTATAGATATTTCAGTGTTTCTTGTAAAACGTTGGTAGTTAGCCATAATATAATGAATGTATAATAGGCGTTACAAGAGTGCGAGATTAAATACCTTTTACTGAATAAATGATTGCTTATTTGTAATCAATAAATTATAAAAATTCATTTCGTTGCCTTAGATACATTACAATGTATCTAGAAAATAATATTTCTCAGAAATGAATGAACTAGTGATTTACTATTAAAAACAAAAAATATGGCAATGCTGACATAAGATCTTGTGATCCTGTAATAGAACATGAAAACTAGTGTTACGTACCGCATGAATTTCATTTGTTAGGTAACAATTACTTTTTTTATTAATTTTGCATTAGGTACGTCTGTTGAATACTAAGTATTCTCTTGCCCCAAAGTTTCCCTTGACCTATATTTTATTTTTTATTTATAAGAAAACACATACATCTAGGTCATTGGACTACATATTACAATCTCACGAATAGCAAGTATGTAGCTGTTGGAAATAAACGTGTATGATTATTTTATTTCAGAATGTAGAATTCATGCAAATAAATTTAAAGAAAAACTCAATAACTCATGATAACACTAAGAGCGTGCTCATTTTATGACTCACTACGGGGGACAAAGTAAGTAGTGAACTGAGCTTCAATTTTAGAATAATACCATGTTATCTCTACTAAAACATTAAGTACCCGCTATAGCTCAATTAAATGAACAGATATATAATTTGTAAAATGAGGATTTGACAGGAGTTACCAGCCTTATAAAAAAAATACGAACTATCGAAATAATACTGTATATGATTTAAAAATTAAAATAATAATAACAGGGAGCCTGTGAAAATAGTCTGTGTTATTGCAAGTATCAATATTAAGAATACTACCATTCATGTTTATGGATGCTTAATAATTCGAACAATACAAATTTATACCTTAAAGATTTTTATGCATTGTACTTTTGAATTATTAAATAAAAACATTTATCGAGATTCTATTGTACCTATAATCTTTAAATATTGAACTTTAAAAAAAAATATCACATATTATCCGCACTTGACAAAGGAAAACATATGAATAAAATCAATAAACTCTAATTGTGAATAGAGTATCTACTATTTTAATTAATATTTTATAGAGGTCCTTCAAATTAGTCAATTAGCAATTGAAAACCCACAATTTTATGTTTATGTATGCAATGCCATGGAATTATGAAAATGTATCTCAAATCGCATGAAACTGTCTGTTGACGCTCTGATCAGTTATAGCTCGAATTTAATAATTTAATTTTTTTTCTTTTATTTAAGTATACTACTGTGACCAAAAAGTAAGGTGAATTTGTTTATAAAATGTAAATTCTTTATTTATTCTTCCAAATCAATTTCATCCCCTTCCGATAAAACGCACTTTTTCCAACGCTTTTTCCAGTCCCGAAACAGTCGGAATAGTCTTTTTTCTGTAAAGTCTTCAAGACCTACTTCGATTCGGGTTTTATCTCCTCAGTCATGTCATAACGGCTTCCTCGCATTGGCCTTTTGAGTTTGCTGAATAGCCAGAAGTCGCATGGAATCAGGCGAATACGGTGGTTGCAGGACGATATGATTCAAGTTTTTGCCAAAAAAGTAGCGAAGTTACCTTATTTTCTTCAGTCTCTAGTATTAAGTGTTTCCAAACTGCCATTTACGGTCACCTGTGGTCTTGTGGTTAGCGTAACAAACTACTAAACCCAAGATCGCGGGTTCGTAGCCCGGCAGGTGGCTCTAGGATTTTTTTTAAGGAAGTAAAAAATCATTAGTTACGCCGTCCTTCGGAAGGGACGTTAAACGGGGGTCCCGAGCCTGTACGATGTCAGGTACTCGTTAAAATTCCCTATCCTTATTAAACCTGGGCAAAATTTACAGCTTCCACCGATTAGCCATAGCAGCATAAAGTGACGTTAAATGAACAAACAACAAACTGCCATTTAATGTTATAACTTTTCTAAAATGTTTTTGTTTGTTCTGGAAAAAGAACTTTCTCGTCATCAAGTATGGTATTGTATTCATTAAATAATAAATTCTAATGCCTCTCTGTCTGTAAAGATTGCTCGAGGAAAATTTTATAACTTGTACATAGTATTTTTTGATTAAATGATATATGTTAATAAATAGTAGTAGTTACGTTTACTATCGGAACTAATGTTGTCCGAAATAATAAAAAAAATCGAAATTCACTTTAAAGAATAATAAAAATGTATATTGGTACCGTTATTAGTAACAAACTGTCGGCAGGCTACCTCATCAAATTAGTTTTCATCGTTTTAGATAAAAAGGTAATTATTCAGAAACAAGACTGTACTTTTATTACGATGCTCATTAAATCTAAATTAGCTATCACACTACCAGATAAGAAATCAAAGCTACATAGTGTGTGCTTACTAAATTAAGTTGATTTTCATTTGTTGGCAAATAAACTTATATAATAGGATGATTGCAAAAAAAATGACCGTTTTATCAAATTCCAGAGTTCAAAAGTCTGTAAATATTTACAGCTATTTATTATTTATCACATAATTTATTATTATGTTAAATATGTATTATAATATTATAAGTATGTATTTATCACTATTAAATTATTATTTACCACTTAATAATCCCTTTAGAGCATTCTCTAAGCTTGTTTACTAACACTGGACTTCTTCCAAAAAAGCCTCAGTTTATTTATTTATCTCTAAGAAGAAACCTGACAGTGTCCTACGAAATTCTCATAATTTTAAGACATTACTGGAAAAAAAATTCACAGCCGCTGAACAACTCATGAAATTAATAAATATGAAGGAGAAGGTGTCCTTGACCAGCGCACTGCGCGGCGTTGGTTTGAAAAATATAGCAGTGGAGATACGACGTTGGAAAGGAAGAAGGGCTCCGGGCGACCATTAATGGATATTGAAGAGGTTCTGAAGGAAGCTGTTGAGTCGAATCCGTCCACAAGTACTCGCGAACTTGCCAGAGTGTTGTGTGTCGAAAGATACCGTTAGTCGCCACCTTCTCTCCATCAAAGGATTTATAATACAAATATTTAGTTAAAAACGGTCATAGAACCCCCTTTAAAAACTTAAATGATTTTGACAAACAGAATTCAAAGCATCCGATTGATTGGATAAATTCAAAGTTCGAGTGTAATAGATATTTGTAACTTCAATAACTACAAAAAGCCTACTGCTACTTACATACATGCCTCACACCTAATCCGCTTCAGTTCTCGACATATTGGAAATTCCAAACCTCGCGAAAAACATTACGGAGACCTTATAAAATGGAATGCTTAAGAGAAATTATATTTTCTAAAATTTTTGCCCTAAAGGAAATTTTTATGTTTAGTACTTCCCGAGATTAAATTCTAAAAACAACTTCTTTAGGAATTTATTTCGGCAAATCTCATTAAACTGCTCTTCTTGCAAAACCAATTAACATGAGCTTTGTTAACGTGTAAACAGTGAAAGTGACAGTGAACTAAAAACTTAATAAAGGCCTGCTTTTAATCCGCCACGTGTAAACACAATTTTTTCTGGGTGCGTCTACTTTTTTACTGGGAAGTTTTTTTATTTTTTATTCAAACCAACTCACATGGAAAACGATGATACGCGATTGAGAAGGGTGCGGGAGGTGCGAGGTTGGGAGCCTCATCTAGCTACTTACTCTATTATTCCAATTCAACACCCTTTTTTTCTTTCTGTTGTTCTCTTTTATACTTCAGACTGGTTTGTATTTTAAAAAGATATTTTTTATAAGTGGAAGATCATCGTTTGTCAGTATTTTTTACACGATTTTATTAGCTTCGCCTGTATCTATGTATCGAAGCATTTGAACTCGATTTTCGGCCACTTCAAACATCAAATTGAATTTAAACTTTCCTCATTTCTGAAAGCACCAATGGCAATGCAATAATTCAGTATGTTTGTCTCATCCCGTACATCAGGATTAGCGATATTTCATGTCTGAAGACACGGTAGTGTCTTGTGCCAAGTACCAATGCGTATACTGGAATATTGAAAATGAACATTGAGACAAGCCTATGACCAACGGTAGGATAAACTGGGGAGTCGTATATTTTTCACCAAAAAATAAATTATAGTTTGAAAAACTAAATAAGTTACAGTTTAAAAACCTGACTTTAATAAAAAACAAAAATAAACTTTTGAATCAGAATCATAAACAAATGATGTAATGAACAAAAAAAAAGCGGTGATTCTATTTTTTATAAATAATTTTATATAGTTTTTACGATAAAATGATTTTTTTTGTTCATAACTCTATTCTTGTTTGAAAATTGTTTTCTACTTTTTAGTTTTGTTTAATATATACACGTGCTTTATACTATTATTTCACTTTCATTTTCATAGTAATTATTATTTATACTCTTCTGACTAATGTAATCATACCTATTTTAATGTATGATAATGATAATAGCATATTTCTTTTAATGTTCATTAAAGCTAATGAAATAGGTCCAGGAATGCTGCTTTGATTTGCAGCTAACTTTATTCTAGCCAATACAAATACTAGATTGTTTATCCCTTATGTTTAAATATCTGCATATCCCCTCACCCTCTATTTTTATCTATCTTTACAATGTTTATGTATCGTTTTAATTTGGTTGTATCTTGTACATCTAGCCCTGAAGAAGACCTGCAATGTGGGTCGAAACGTTGGCCTTTAAATGAATAGTTAAACCCTATATAAGAAATTATTTCTCTGATCTCTACGCGGACCATGTTGTTCCTCAGATTTACTTATGACTACAGTCCTTCTCAAATAAGTCCAATCCTCCATTCACAGTAAGCTAGCTCCAAGATACTACGATGACCGGCTGCTGGCAGAAGGTAGCGGAGAAGGCCGAGACTGCAGCGGAGAATAAAAAGTGGCTAAGCGGAGCGGAAGTAACGGTAGCAGCGGCTCACTGTTTCGGGGGTCACAGCCCTCGCTACCTCAGCGCCATCTTCACAGTCTTCCTCTAACTTCGTCTGTTTACTTCCTCCTTCTATGGGTATTAAGGAAAACAAAAGAATAATAATAGAAGTGTAAATGTAATATAACAAAATAGAAATTCCCTTGTATATATCGTCATTACCGCTGCGAAACTTGTGTGTCTAAAAAAATTAATTTAAAGGACAAACTGAAAAATTATTTACAAACGACGTTATAAACAAGCTTGTACACCAAATATAAATGTTCAAGCATATTAGATAAATAACTGGGCATAAACAAACCTTCTACAGCACATAGGGCGTGTTCACAGTCGCCATTGTAATGTTTTTAAAGAGAGTAAAAAATCCTTTTATTATTTCATCCTTCGGAGCGGACGTAAAATAATGATCATGGGACTGTGAGATCTCTGGTATTCGTTAAAGATTTCTATCTTAATTATACCAAGGCAATTCCTACCCTACTGTATCTTTAAGATTCCACTGATCACTGTCGAACAGATACGTTACCTAGGACATCATCTGGACAAACGTCTCACTTGGAATCCTCACACAAGACTGAAAAGACAGGAAACTGCTCGACGTTTTCGCCTACTTCAACATTTACTGGACAAACGTTCAAAGCTCTCCATTAATTACAAAAGACTCATTTACATGGCAGTTATCAGACCTATTTGGACATACGGAGTTGAGCTTTGGGGCTCTACTAAACCATTAAATTCATCTCGTATCCAATCCTTACAATCCAAAATCATTCGTAAAATCCTCAATGCTCCTTATTATGTCACAAACAAACTCATCCATCATGATCTCAATATCCCATATGCTGCTGATTTGGCCCAAACTAGACACCTATCTAGCTCCATACACACTTGAATCCGCTAGTCTCTCATCTTGCTTCCCATAATATTTCTGATAACCCTCCGATGCGTCTGAAAAGAAGATGCCTCGAGACCTTCTACTATAGAACTTTATTGGAGTTCTATCAATGGATAGTTTTTCCACAAGTGTTTTTTTGTTTTCATGTCCTTTGTTCATACAGCAGATTTACTTGATGTAATATAATTCAGTTGTAACCAACGTGGAATTTAGGACTCTGTAGCATTGTCAGATTAGCCATACTATCATAAAAATGACTTTAAATGAGTAAAAAGATCGAGCGCTTAATGACTGGAATAGTCGAATTTTAATTAATGAGAAATTTGGAAAATATTATTTTTGTTAATATATCAACAAGAAAAATTAGTAAGTATTTTCAAGAGGAAATATGATGTTTTCCTTTTACAGATTTGGAAAGGTAAAAGAGATTTATATATGACTATCGTATTTTTTTTTTCTCTTCCGAAGTAATCCGTTTAAAGGACCGTTTACTTATCGATACATTCCTTGGGTCTGTATATTGTTTACCCTTTAATTATATATTTACAACATACAAAGGTAAAATATAAAATAACAATAATTACAAAATATTATAATTCGCTTCCTATTTCAGAACTATAGAAAATGGCATAAGATTTAGTTACTTGTTACATTAAATAAGTAACTCAATAAATACCTTCGAACAGGACTTGTGCATTAGAAAAAGTAAAGTCTCATTCACATGTTGAACTTAATACTCTTCATGGGTTGAAGAGGTTTAGTTTTTGTATTTTTTTTTTCTGGAGTATAGGAATTTATGAATATGAGAAACTGAATATAGGAAAAGGGGACACAAATAAAAAAATAAAAAAATTGTGTGAACATTAATGTTCCATACATAAATAAATTATTTTGTATTTTCCCCAACATTAGCAAGTTCCTTGGATGAGGCTATTTTTAGGATTTATAATCTTACTAGTGATAGTAGTCGTTGAATGTATGTGATTTTTATGCAAGTAGTTACCTAAGGGTGATAGTGCTAGTATATCTGTAATAAGGTGCATTAAATTGAGGGTAAACATTGAAACATTATTTAGTATAATGCAATTGGGAAAAACCACAATGGAAAGGCTTATGTTTCAAATTTCCCAATTTCCAGTTTCGCCTATTCAGGCATTATCAAGACACAAAAACAAAAAAAAGGTTATGTGAATCACATCTCGAAGAAAAAGGTGCATTGTATCCCAACGATCAACAGCCCAAACAGGCCCAAACATGAGACAGCACCCCACTACCAAGCAGTTCAACATACAATAGCAGTTACTTTTTGAGTTTTTGGATCTATTAAATTGATTGAAACATTATATTAAAGATAATAATATTTAATGGGTATATCAAATGAAATGCATATAACAACTATATAATTACATAAAAGAAAATAAATTAAATAGTACAAAAAAAAAGCGAGTGATATTAAAACTAAGTAAGCAATAAAAACACGTTATTAATAAAGTTTGATGTTATTTATTTTCTCTCCATTTAGAGCAAGTTTAGGGTAGGGGTTATCTTCAGGATTTATTACGTTACTAGTAACAAACTTCTAACAATAGCCTAAACGATTTTTTTTTAATTATCTCATAATGCTATACTGTAATCTACTTTTTATATATCACACTAATCCCCAATTTCCGAATTTATGGGCTTTTTTGTGTAGGGAGGGAACAACTATGAAGAAGTTTAATGTTGTTTATAATAAATTAAAGATTGGTCTGATTAAGGACCCGAGCCAGCGGCCGCGGAGGACCGGGTTTGTTGTTTTATTCAGGGCAAGTCTTTTGTGAGGTTTCCTCTCTAAATATTACAGGTCTCATTAATCTTTAAGCTCTTTGACTAGCGCGGTTCAGGGTTGTCTAAACCTCCGATCTAATATAGATGAATCGGTTTCAATAAAAGCCCGATCCTTAATTTATAAGCCAATTAATTTTAGAATTAATCGTTGAAAACGGAGCGTTTTTGCTGGCATACGAAAGTGATTAATAATTCGTTTTGGTTAATTCTAATTAAGAGAGTTTTCTGAATTCTTAGCTAGTCTTCATATTTTTCCCGCTTCAATCTGCTCATTATAGCGTAAATTTTTAATGTTAAATGAGATGTACCCATGAGAAAGACATGTTTTTGAATTCCTTTTCGAACACGTAGACTTAAATAACGTCTGAATACGTCCATACATTGCTTCACTGCCCAAACAATGATTTCAGGGAAAAATCAGTTCCGTTGATCCGAATAATATTTAAATAATAAAATGGCTCGCCACCCTGAGATCGTTACGACTGCAAAACATATCCCTTTATTTGGAGTTGTTTAGCAAATAGACATCTTTTTTTCATCTCATTGAATAACATATTTATTTTATGCTGATCATAGTTACAAGTTAACTTATGAATCTACTTACAAAGAAAGAAAAAGGAGCCCTACTGCCGCTATCCTGTACCTCAAGGGTACAGATACCGAACCTAAGGAACAGTTAAGCTACTTGCTCAGTGACCTTACCCTATGTATTTAGACACTCTTAACGTTCCAAATATGTCACATATAGTGTGTGTGCTGGTAGATGCAAAGGAAGTATAGAGTAGTACTATATTTTGACTATTATGAAACAATGCAAATATCACTATTAAATTTATCACTACCTAAATTATTCATTAGGTGATCCAATGGCTGAGTGGTAGAGCGGTTGCCGTGCCGAAGTCGCGGGTCCAAATCAGTCCAATAATTCAATTAATCTATTAACACCCGGGGAAGAATCCATCGGGATCTGGAGACTCTCCTGAGGCTCACCCAGTCTCTATAAAGCTGCTACCTTAAATAAGGAAATAAAATTAGTTTCCTAAATTAACTACCTGCATAATCGTTGTTCTAAAAACAATATTCTCTTCCATGTACTCTCCATGGGTCGTAGTGGTATATTTTTTTTTTAAAAAGAATGTATACCATCTTCTTCTAATAATAAATAATGATTGGTTATTTGCTAGGTTATATGGTTATGGCCACAAAAATGTCTGTAGAATTTAATGACGTGCAAAGCCGCTAATATTTCATGTACTCTATCTATACTCTATTGAAAATCATGTGGAAAATAAAGTTATTATTATTATATATATATATATATATATATATATATATATATATATATATATATATATATATAAGCATTTTTCTTTGTTTCTGAAGTTATATTAGTAATTATTCCGCAAGTTGTCGCTACCAGTTGAGTCACAACAAGTTTTAACTTTTCATTCGCTCCCCGTTTAATATTTTCCAAAAATAAAAGTATCATGGGCTCAAGTATGGAAAATAGAATGTTATTATGGTAAATGAGCACATTTCGGTAATCATCTCATCTAGAAATAAACGTTTCAACAAACATATATCATCTATACTTCGAAATGTTAGTTTAAACATTAATTTCTTGATGAAATTATCGACCGAAATCTACTCATTACCCATAATTACATTCTTTTTCCCATACTTAAGCTCACGATAACTTGAATTTTTTTAAATATTACAAATGATACGAATTAACAATTAAACTTTGTTGCAACTTAGCTCGAAGATTCCTTTCTTTTTTTTTTTGCAGGTATGTTTAATCTTTAGATCTGTAATAATAATACGAAACTTTTAAATTTTAATTCATGAAACTCAAGGTAGTATCCTCGGCCCAAACCTCTACACAGTTTACGTAGCTGACATCCCAACTCCTAATACTATCCTTACCACGTATACTGATGATAAATGTGTATTATCAGTCAACACCAATCCTGTTATTGTATCCCAAAGCCTCCAATCCCATATCACTGATCTTGAAGAATGGTTTCAAAACTGGAGAATTAAAATAAATTCTCAAAAATCGCATCAAATCAGTTTCAGCTTAAGTCGTAAACCAATGAGTTCTTGCTCTTCAGTATCCTTAAATAATATCCCACTGTTTCCTGTAGAACAGATCCGATACTTAGGGTTGCATCTCGACAAACGATTAACCTGGAATCCTCATACAAGACTGAAAAGACAAGAAACCGCACGACGTTTCAGGCTACTTCAACACTTACTAGACAAACGCTCTGTTACGGGCTACTGGGTATTAAAATGAATTAAACAATTCCTTAATTAAAGAAACTAATATTTATTAACAAAATGATAAAAAGGATACAATTAAACTATTAACAATTAAATTATTGAACTAATATAAATTTATAATAACAATATTCTAAATATTATCATCTAGGCCTAACTCCTATTTAATTATTACAATAATATAAAATATTACTAATTCTAGATATCTTAACTAGTTACAATAGTTTTTATGAATATTATAAAATTACACTACAATTTATAACTAATAATTAACACTTACAGTTCACTAGTCCACCGACCGTAAGATTCTCCAAGTATCCCACTTCTGACACACAGTAACAAACAGAAACAGTTTATTACACTCGCGAGACTATTACAGTTCACTGATACACTTATTACACGGACCGGTTCAACACTGACTAGTTTATCACACTGACACTCACTTATTACACTTATCACAGATCTTCACTGGTCTACTCTCAGGCTAAGACTGACTCCCTCGAGGTGAAGGAAGTATTTAAGTAGGCGAGGCCGAACATTCTAGAACACGGAGGGGCCAGATAATTCTGGAATATTCTTAATCCTTTTTCCGACAAAAGGAGACGATCTAGAACGGCTCAAATCCTATTTTAACGTCTCCCGCTGACGGACTTAAGCCGCTAATCCCCCGCTTCCGCCTTCCTCTGTGCGGCCGTAACACTGCCCCCTCCTTAAAAGTGCTCTGCCCCAGAGCATAGTCTGGAGAAATCGGGCAGTTATGAGCTTCTGCTGATGGAGACGCAATTTCTTTCCAGGGGTTGAACGTGCACACCAATATGGCAACTCCAGAGTTGGCGAATGTCCGTTCGATCATGTCCCTGACAATCTTCCACTCCAAGCCGTCGTATCCACAGCCCAACTTCGGAATAGCGAGTTTAGTGACACGCAGTCTCAGAAGCTTACTCCGAAGGTCGTCGAGGCTTCGCCGCAGTGCGTCATATGTCGGCTTCTGATCAGTGGCACGCTTGGTAACCAAGTAAAACAGGTGTCGTCCTTCGTGCGGCTGGTGGAGTGCCTTCCCGACACTTGGTCCTTGGCGTTCCAGCTCCTTAGTTCCGCCGAACTTCTTCCTGAAGACCGTTGCAATCCCTCGAGAAGTCCTCAGATCTTCGGCAACGCAATGGGCCAGAGAATACTCCACTGGTAACGAGAAGATATCCCTGTAGATTACCTGAGTTACTCCACGAAACCCTGGTACCTTAGTATTTGCAACTGGGTCATTATTTGTCTCCACATTGTTTAGGTACCTAACCTGCTGGTCTTCTGCCGGGCCATGGTCTCCTTTGTACGGCGCCAGTCTATTGAAATGGACTACCTTGGGTTATCCTTTAGGCTGCTTCCTGATCCTATATATGACGTCATTGATCCTCTTGACGATCTCAAACGGGCCGTCCCAGGAGTTCTGAAGTTTAGGTGAGTAGCCTCGCCTTCTTCGAGGATCATGTAGCCAGACCAAGTCTCCAGGTTGGTAGCCACCCTTCTCAGCCCTGATGTCGTAACGCTCCTTCATTCTGTCACTGGCTCCCTGGATGTTTGTGCGAACCTTCTCGTGGATATTATCCATTCGCTTCCGTAGATCCGAGACGTACTCCTCTCCGGCAATTTCCTCATCAGGCTTGAAACCGAATTTCAGATCACAAGGCAACCGAAGTTCTCTGCCGAATACCACATTTGCGGGAGTCTGCCCCGTTGCCTCACTGACTGAACTGCGGTAGGCCAGCAGGAACAGGTGAAGATACTGGTCCCAGTCTCGCTGATGGTCGGAGACCACTTTGGACAAATATCGACCCATAGTCCTGTTCATGCGCTCCACCATGCCATCGGATTGAGGGTGAAGAGGTGTCGTCCTGGTCTTCCGTATTCCCAGTGCTTCGCACATCCCGGAGAAGACTGCAGACTCGAAGTTTCGTCCCTGGTCAGAGTGAAGTTCCATGGGTACTCCAAACCTACTGACGAGCTGCTTCACCAGTACGTCCGCAACCGTGACTGCCTCCTGATTCGGAAGGGCGTAAGCTTCCACCCACTTGGAAAAGTAGTCCATGGCCACGAGAATATACCGGTTACCTTCATCCGTCACAGGGAAAGGGCCAGCGATGTCAATTGCTATCCTCTCAAACGGTGCTCCCATGTTGTACTTCCTCATTGGTGCCTTCTTTCTTCTTATGGGTCCGTTAGAAGCCGCACAAGTCGCACAACGCCTGCACCAGTCCAACACATCGTCCTTAAGGTTTGCCCAGTAAAAGCGTTCACGTACCTTTTCCAATGTACGGTGAACTCCAAGGTGGCCGCCCGATACTCCGTCATGAAGTTCCCTGAGTACTTCGGGCACTTTACTCTTTGGAACGATGAGCTGAAGTTTGCGCTGATCTCCTTCCGTATTCTCCAATGCCCGTTTCAGCAAACCGTTGTCCACTAGAATGGAGTCCCATTGGGCCCAGTAAGTCTTTACAGTCTTCGACATTGGAGCAACATCCTGCCAGGTTGGTCTTCCTTGCCCTGATAGTTTCCACTGCTTCATTTGTTTCAAGTCCGGGTCCTTGTCCTGCTCTTTTGACACCTCTGCATCCTGCCAACTGTCCATGACCACCGTTGTCCTCAACACTGATGCCTGCTTCTCTTCTTGTCGAGAACAATGCCCGCAGTCTTCGCCACAAGGCCTCCTTGAGAGCGCATCCGCATTTCTGTGACTCGTTCCAGCGCGATGAGCAGATTCAAAGTCATATTCTTGAAGGCGCTCTATCCACCTCGCCACTTGTCCTTCTGGTGACTTGAATCTTAGAAGCCACATTAGAGCCGCGTGGTCCGTTCTCAGGAGGAACCTTCTGCCGTAAAGATATTTGTGAAAATGCTCTATAGATTTCACCACTGCCAGAAGCTCCTTCCTTGTGACACAGTAGTTGCGTTCCGGAGCTGAGAGCGCTTTACTGAAATATCCAATGACCCTTTCTTCTCCATCTTGGAGCTGAGAGAGGACGCTCCCAATAGCGGTGTTGCTGGCGTCTGTGTCAAGTATGAACTTGCCCTCGGGACGGGGATAGCTCAGAATAGGAGCAATACTCAATTTCTTCTTCAACTCCTCAAAGGATGCCTGACACTCGTGATCCCAAAGGAAAGTCCGTTTTTCCTCTGTAAGCCTGGTAAGAGGTTTTGCAATGTTTGCAAATCCTTTCACGTACCTCCTGTAGTAGGTACAGAGGCCGAGAAAACTTCTTACTTGGTGCTTATCTCGAGGTACTGGCCAGTCGGTGATCGCTGTAATCTTCCCTGGGTCAACGGCAACTCCGTTGTCTGATACAACATGCCCCAGGTAGTTGACTTGCCTTCGGAAGAGATGACACTTCTTCGGGTTCAGTTTAAGGTTCGCTGCACGCAGTCGTTCGAAGACCTTCTCCAGATTCTTCAGATGGTGAGCGAAGGACTTTCCCAGCACAATGATGTCATCTAAATATACCAGGCAAATTTCCCAAGAGAGACCTCTTAACACGCTTTCCATCAGCCTCTCAAATGTCGCAGGAGCATTGCAAAGCCCGAATGGCATTACCGTAAATTGCCAGAGTCCAGTCCCAATCGAGAACGCTGTCTTCTCTTTATCTTCAGGTTTCAATCCAACCTGCCAATATCCACTGCGGAGATCCAAGGTAGAGAAAAGTTCACACCCCTCCAGGGTGTCCAGCGTATCATCAATCCTGGGGAGCGGATAACTGTCTTTCTTGGTGACGTTGTTCAGAAGGCGGTTGTCTACGCAGAATCTCGTTGTGCCGTCCTTCTTCTTCACCAATACAACAGGAGACATCCAGGGGCTACTCGAAGGCTCAATGACACCATCAGTCGCCATCTCCTTGATGATCTTCTCGGCGTCCTCCCATTTGGCTAACGGCAGCCTCCGCGGGACCTGTCGGATGGGCTTAGCATCCCCGGTGTCAATCCTATGCTGGACGATATCCGTTCTACCCCGTGGTCCTGGGCTGATCTCGAAAACGTCCTGCCATCGGATAATCATCTTTTTCAATTCCTCGCTCTGCTCAGGCGAGAGTTCCCGGCATGATTCGTCCACAAATCCTGTTAGTTCTTCCGGCAGTCCTCGCAGCTCGGTGGGATGACGTTGCAGCTGACGAACCACTGAGGTAGCGATTGTACATTCCCCTACCGGTGTTCCTTTGTTCAGCGTTACTGGGAAGCTGTTCAGGTTCATTAGCCGAATCGGAGTGGTACGTCCGACCTTGATGAGAGACCTTGCAACCATTACGCCGCGTCCGATCTCCTGTTCTTCTTGCCTTCCAGGTTCAATTAGCAAACATTGACCCTCAGGTAGAAGTCCTTCGATCGTCCCATGCGTTATGATTTGGCTCCGTGCAGGTAAAGTGGTGTCTTCCAGTAAGCGCACTCGTGCATAGATGTCCTTCCCCTGCCGAAAGATGACTTCTTCATCTCCCAGCGTCATAACACCTCTCGCCATATCCAGCTTGATCCCATATGCGATCATCAAGTCCGTGCCCAATATGACATCTTCATCAATATCTGCCACGAGAGCGCGGTGCTTCAGATGTTGATCCCCGATGATGAAGTCGGCAACTGTCTCCCCGTAGACCTTGGCTGGCTCTCCTGTGACAGTCCGTAATGTCCAAGTCGTTGGCAAGATCTTCTCAGCGGGAACTGTCCTTGAGTTCAAGATTGTCATGGTTGCGCCGGTATCCAGTAACAGACTTCGCAGTTGCCCGTTCACCATCCCATCAACGTAGAAGCTGTTCGTTCTGCTCCCTAATGACGCAACTCTGATGATGTTCCCGGGGCCTTTGACTTTACGGGTTGACAGTTGCCCCTTCCCATCAACCCTACTTAGTTTTCCTGTGGCTTTTCTTGCTTATTGGATGGACACTTGCTTCTAGGGTGTCCAAGTTGGCCGCAGCTCCAACAGCGTATCTCTTTCTTACGAGTCCTGAGAGCCTCCAAAACCTTTGTCACTATGTCTTCGACGCTAGGGACCACAGTAGGCTCCGCTTCAGCTGCTCGAACTCGCGCATGGCCCCGTACTGACTGCCTGACAGCCTCGAACTCCATAGCCTGAGATAATGCGTCTCCCAAAGTCTTTGGCCGGGCGAGCTTCACTGCCTGTTGCGTCTCGGGGTCCCGAAGTCCATCCAGGAATTTGTCGACAGCCAGGCTCTCGTAGACATCATCGGTGACCGATGGGTAAGCATTCCTCACCAGCCGTGCAATGTCTGCCTCAAATTCCTGTAGCGTCTCGTTGGTCTTCTGGATCCTGCTTCTCAGCTGTGAGCGATATAGCTGGTCCATGTGGCGGTGGCCGAAACGCATCTCCAGTCTTCTAATCAGCTCCCCATAGTTAGACCGCTCCGACATAGGCATCCCCTGGAGTACTCCCAAGGCGTCTCCACGCAAGGCCAGGCACAACGCTGAAGCTTGGGTCTCTTTTGACCACCCGTGGATTGAAGCCGCTGTCTCGAAGAGAGTCATGTAGTCCTCCCACGGCGTCTTTCCGTCGAATACTGGAATAGTGTTGTGATTTGGTGGCGTCCCAGCATTGGCGGGTATAATGGTCCTATGAAGGCTGCCCTCGGAGGAACGGTCGGTGGCGATCGTCGGTGGGTTGGTCATACGTCCCTCGAGAGCTTCTACTCTTAGGCTAAGTTCGTTTTCAATGGAATTCAATTTTTCTCCTAACCTAGATTCTACATTAGCTACTTTATTATTTACATCGGCTAACTTATTATCTACATCAGCTATCTTATTCTCAACATTTTCCATTAGCTTAGTCTCTAATGTGCTTAACTTAGACTCTAATGTATCCAATAAATCACTTTTTACAGTACCTAGTTCATTACCTAGCTCATTTTTAACATTGCTTAATTCATTACCTAACTTATTTTCTACATTGCTTAACTCATTTTTAACAGTACCTAATTCATTCTGTACATTACCTAGCTTATTATCTACATTGCTTAAAGTTGCAGACAACTTGCTTAAATCAGTTTCAAACAGAACGTCATCTGGATTTTCCCCTAAATCTACAAAAAATTGACGCAAGCGCTCTTGCAGTACACTTTTAGTTCCGGAACAATCAAGATCACGTTATTCTAACTCCCGTTTCAAGTCCGCAACTTTTAAATCAATTAATTTAACACTTTTAGAAGCCATTTTCCATACAGTAGCCCAATAATTACAAAATGCAAAATAACAGCAATTACACAATAATCCCACTTCTGACACCAATTTGTTACGGGCTACTGGGTATTAAAATGAATTAAACAATTCCTTAATTAAAGAAACTAATATTTATTAACAAAATGATAAAAAGGATACAATTAAACTATTAACAATTAAATTATTGAACTAATATAAATTTATAATAACAATATTCTAAATATTATCATCTAGGCCTAACTCCTATTTAATTATTACAATAATATAAAATATTACTAATTCTAGATATCTTAACTAGTTACAATAGTTTCTATGAATATTATAAAATTACACTACAATTTATAACTAATAATTAACACTTACAGTTCACTAGTCCACCGACCGTAAGATTCTCCAAGTATCCCACTTCTGACACACAGTAACAAACAGAAACAGTTTATTACACTCGCGAGACTATTACAGTTCACTGATACACTTATTACACGGGCCGGTTCAACACTGACTAGTTTATCACACTGACACTCACTTATTACACTTATCACAGATCTTCAGTGGTCTACTCTCAGGCTAAGACTGACTCCCTCGAGGTGAAGGAAGTATTTAAGTAGGCGAAGCCGAACATTCTAGAACACGGAGGGGCCAGATAATTCTGGAATATTCTTAATCCTTTTTCCGACAAAAGGAGACGATCTAGAACGGCCCAAATCCTATTTTAACGTCTCCCGCTGACGGACTTAAGCCGCTAATCCCCCGCTTCCGCCTTCCTCTGTGCGGCCGTAACAGCTCTAAGCTCCCAATTAACTACGAAAGACTCATCTACATGACCATCATACGACCTATTTGGACTTAGGGAGTAGAGCTTTGGGGCTCCACTAAGCCATCGAATTCCTCTCGTATCCAATCCCTACAATCCAAAATCCTTCGTAAAATCCTCAATGCTCCTAATTTTGTTAAGAATAAAGTCACCCATAACGACCTTAATGTCCCATTTGTTACTGATTTGGCCCGAATCCGGTATCTATCCTTTCATAACAAACTTTCCCACTATATTCCCACCCCCCCAATATTCCCACTCAAACCCTCTGGTTTCAAACCTAGCTTCTTCAATTCCGAGGTGTCTGAAAAGTAGATGGTCACTTGACATTCTTAGTTGAAGTTGTGATTTGAGTACTACCAGTGGGTAGTTTCTGTACTTATCATTTTCATGTCATTATGTATCACTTAGCCTATTAACATTTTTTATTATTGTAATGCAGTTGTAAATATCAATATATTTTTTTTTTTTAAATTAAGAAACTTATACAGAAGAATTCCTATGGTACAATGAATGACAACTTTTATGTATAAATTTGTATTTAAATATATAGATCTTTTCGATTATCGAGATTAAAAATTTAAATAACATTTGAATTGTATGCATTCGTATGAACTTCTGGAAATATTGAATAACAGAATTAATTCGATCCATTAAGATGGATGATGGAACAAGTAACATATAATTGCTAGTTCATCAATACCAATTTCACATATAAAAAAAAAATGATTAATTTTTTATTATTTCTTCCCTTTCTTTTCTATTCTTCAAAATCTTTCAACGCTTTGGCAGCAAAGTTTATTACTGAAAGTAGGAAGATTTCAATCTCCAAGCTATCCTCGATTACGTCATGCAGTTGCATCACTACTTCCTTGCAGTAAATTGTCTTAAACGTTTTAATTATGGCCTTGCCTCAAGGCTGCAACTCAGAGGTTGTGATTTCGCTGTGAATCTTTTAACTCCCATTTTTATTAAAACCGAACTAGTAATTGTTAACCACATCCATTTAAGGTCAGATTGAAAATTCTTGACTATCTAAATTCATTATTTTATCTTTAAAAATATATATCTGTTGCGAAACTATTTCATAGGTCAATAGATAGGCTGCGAACTTACACCACAATAAAAAATATGGCAGTATGAAGTTTTGCAGTTCAGTCACAATTATTTTTTCTGTATTTTTCATGATTAATCTGTTTTTATTTAATTGTTAATACAATCTCATAATAATTGATGAATCGATGGGACGCTTGGTAAAATATAAAACCGAATTGAATTTTGAATTTAAAACTGTTAATTATGTCTGAAGTCAAAATAAACTGATACATTTCATATTTTATTACTTTAATTATCAGATCATTACAGGCAATAAAATTATGGTAAAGCGTTATAATATGGCCAGATATAATTTTTTTTACTAATAAAAAAATAAAAAGTCAATAATAAAAATAAAAAGTTCACCTTTTTTCAGGTAAACGAATATTTTATCACATTCAGTTACAAACTTACTCAAACTCTTTTTACACCAAACCAGCTTTAATTTTAATAAAATTCTGATAAATATTATTAAATATTTTGATAATATGTTTTCCTTTTCTATACAATATATACCTGTTAAATATTGTTACGGGCTACTGGGTATTAAAATGAATTAAACAATGCCTTAATTAAAAGATACTAATATTTATTAACAAAATTATAAAAAAGATACAATTAAACTATTAACAATTAAATTATTAAACTAATATAAATTTATATTGACAATATTCTAAAGATTATAATCTAGGCCTAACTCCTATTTAATTATTACAATAAAATAAGATATTACTAATTCTAGATATCTTAACTAGTTACAATAGTTTCTATGAATATTATAAAATTACACTACAATTTATAACTAATCATTAACACTTACAGTTCACTAGTCCACCGACCGTAAGATTATCCAAGTATGACAAACTGGCACGCAAAAACAGTTTATTACACTCGTGAGACTGTCACAGTTCACTGATACACTTAGCACACGGGCCGGTTCAACACTGACTAGTTCATCACACTGACACTCACTTATTACACTTATCACCGATTTTCACTGGTCTACTCTCAGGCTAAGACTGACTGGCTCGAGGTGAAGAAAGTATTTAAGTAGGCAAGGCCGAACATTCTAGAACACGGAGGGGCCAGACAATTCTGGAATATTCTTAATCCTTTTCAGACAAAACGAGACGATCTAGAACGGTCCTAATCCTATTTTAACTTCTCCCGCCGACGGATTTAAACCGCTAATCCTTTGCTTCCTCTTGCCGTAACAATATTATAAAATAACTGCCAGCTCTTAAACTCTTTAATCACTAAATATCACTAATACGTCTATAACAAAAGAAAGAAGGCAAACATTTTACAAGTTTACTATTTAGCGGATGAATATGCTTGTTTTGAATTTCTTTAATTGTTTACTTCTACCGGTCCGTGCATTATCAATTTATCACAAAACTTAAATATCTAATATATGTCTGTTGGAACCTTTTTTATAAATTTGTCAGGAGTTCTGCTTTTGTTTTTTTGTAATGTTTGCTATTGGTAATTTCGAGTTCAATTCTACAACCCCGGTGAATAAGAGTTTAATAGAATTTTGTCCAAAATGAGTTAATTGTTCTTAAGGAAGCAGAAATTGAGCCATACTGTTAGTATATAAGTTGCTAAGTCAGGACTTGGATCGACATGGAATTATTTTTGTATTATATCTCCATCCTAAGTCAAAGGCTACGAGAATGACACGATTTCGCTTCCCTGAGTAAAATTCATTCATTATAGACAAACTTAAGCTTAACCGTTTATTCACTGAGCATACATAATTCATATTTGAAATAACGCTATTGACTAATGAAAAATGAAACATGTAATTTTGTAAATCAATAATCTTATAGGCTGCACCATAATAATTTTTTATCTTAGATAAAAAGTATCAGCATTTTATTTTTCTGTATAACTACAACCTATCTCGAGTACAGTGGTAGTAAAAGTACTATTTCTTTGACAATGGTTCTGCAGGGAGGCGATTTGTACGAGATCACGCCAGTTATAAAGTAAAGGTACCCACTTTATAGTGGCTGGGTGAATTCCTAGTTATTAAAAAATGAAAAATTAATCTGCCACGGCAGGATTTGAATGCGGAATATTCATTATAGGAACTCTCTACACATTGAGCTACCTCGGTCTGTTAGATAATAATAGCACGGAATATATAGAATGCCAGGCACGTATTGGCGGAAACAATTATGTTCGTGAAACCTGATACTAAAAATACTTTCTATTTTGAAGAGAAATGATATATCCAGGGCAAGGATTCGAACCCGGGTCTCCCATGTTTCCGTCATGGTGCTCTATCAACTGAGCTATCCTGATTCGTACCTGGGTCAGACAAATCCATTCTCTTCACTGATTCCTTATCCCCGTATGGGAGAAATAGGAGATTCGGCTTCGAATCCCGGCCCTGGACATATCCTTTATCTTCAAAATTAAAATTATAACAATTAATATAAAAATACTTTCATTATTAGTTATTTTGATGGTAATTATTTTTAAATATTTTTGTTTTTAAGAGAAACTATTTGTCCTGGCCGGGATTCGAACCCGGATCGTCTACATCTCAGTGCTCTAAACCACTGAGCTACCAGGGGATCTACTGTGTTAATGGCTTAACTACCAAACGTAAAAAAGTCGATTTGAACATTCGGAATTATCCGCTTTTGATAAACAACGCCTCATTCCGTAGCTAACGGTTATTCATTTTAAAATCACCTTTATACACCTGAGTAATTATATTATTCTCACTGCTCCGTACATATCAGTTTTTATATTTTAATTTTTGTTTTTACAAAATCTAATTCTTATATTTGAACTGTACTATTAAACTGGTTAACTCTTATAACTATTTTGTTTCTTATTTGTTACTTTGTTGTGTATTTGTGGATGAGTCGCTAGTGACCTGTGGGTGCGCCGCAATAGAGCTCCTAGGAGGGGAGGAAATAGAGGCAGTTGGGAAACAAGTTCATTCACAAGTTAAATTGCCCATGAGAGGCTCGGCAGGATCCCTGTGTACAATAGCAGTTAAGGACATCAGGATTCATGAACCACCCCCCTCCCATATATTATCCTCTAATCCTCCCCCTCTTTCTCTCAAGGAAATATTACAACAATATAGAATTATCATCATCATAGAATCATTATATTACATAAAAGAGTTTATTTCTTCTTATTCCTTTGGGTTTGAACTTTGATATTCTGTTGTTTGAGGGAGTAATAATTAATAATAATAATAAATCCGTAATAAGTAATTAGTCCGTTTTTGTTATTGTGGTGTGTTTTCATTAATTTCAGTTCGCCAATCTGGAACTGATGAAGTTTCTTCGCTGTTGCAGGCCGGTATTAGGATGCTCCTGTATGTCGTTAGTTTGAGGCGGAGGGGTAAGTTTGGAGATATAAATAGGCTATAGGCCTTAGTCCTAACCGACCTGAGTTTCTTTTTGCAGTGATGAGCTAGTTTCAGGTGCTGGTCAAGGGTGACACCTGAGCATACTATACTATACTAGCATGCTGCCCGCTGGTCTGTTTTGCGTCCCGCTACCCTAAAGCCCTTAGGGAGTAGGCGGCGCATTTTTCCTTGAAAGGATAAAATTATGGAGTCTTTTTGGGATAGTCTGGGATGTTAAGTCTCATCGTTCCCGTCTCTTTGTAATTTGCCTACAGAAAAAGGATTTTCTTTTCCAATTGTTAAGAAAATATCTTAACCTGAGGCAGGTCTATTTTGTCAATTGAGCTATTCTTCTTCTAGGTAGTTGTTTCAACAATATTGTTTGTACCGGGTGATTTTATCCCTTCGTCCGACGGAGAATCTCCTTCAGCTGCTTCGTTGATAGAGACATGTAAGTGTTTACTATTTCTTCAGGCAGTTTGTATATTGTTGTTCTAATAAGTCAAATAAATAAAAAAAAATCAGCACGACTACGGAAAAAGTAGGCTATGAAATTAGTGTTTGGAACATAAAAGTGCACCAACAGCCTATATTTCATAACATATCTAAATTTTAAAATTCAGAGACCATAGTGTAGTTTAAAATTTTCTTTTCATCGATCCCTAGTGTCAACTTACTGGAAAAGTAGATTGTGTACGGGTCGACGTTACAACTTCAAGAGATATTTATGTTCCTAAATGGCATATTGGTAGGTTGCACATGTTGTTATAATTATTCATTTATTATGCCGAACTGGTAAATACAAATGATGCCTTGGATTCTTAACTAGCTTATCACTGCTTCTAGTAACTGAAATAATCGAGCTTTAAACAAAAATATCTTAAAAACATTCAGAACAAAAGAAAAAATGATAAAAATGAAGCACATAAACATATTGTTCAATTAGATATTTTGAAAATCGCATTACCTAAAATTAAAAAAATTATAGAAGACAAAAAACAACTAATTTTCTGTTAAACAATCGAATATTATATCAGAAACCATAAATATTAATTAATCAACCACATTTTATTTATTTAAACAATTTAATCTTGATTCATGATTAATTTTCATTCCTATTTTCCCATTGGATGCTGCTTCAAGACATGCTAGGTCTCTCCAAGCAGTTTCAACTTTCTCCAATGACGTCAGAATTCCGTTCTGCAAACCTTTCCTGCTGAATATCCTTCAAGATAAGTTTTTACTGGAACCTCTGAAAATGGACAGATGAATTTTTAATTTTATTTCTGTGTGATTAAAATCTGTAAACATGCAGTGACGATTGAAAGAAGTAATAATTGGTATTATATTCCAATCAAACTGTTCATTATAAAAGAAAAATATAAATTGCTCTATATTATATCTGTATTTTTAAAAGACATGTTAGACATGCATCTGTTAACTGTTGTTTAAAGTTGGGTGACACTTTTGTAAAAGAACAAATTCTTATTTCACATGCGTTCAGTAAACTCAACTTAAAATTAAAAGTTCTTGGAAAATTTGGACGTTTTCTAATGAAGATACTGTATTTTTTCAAGCATGTACCTGATTCTATTCCACAACCTGAAAACATTTCATAAAGTTCATTTTAAAATATAGTAGTAGTTGGTTCATGAAAAGGAAACTCGGATTTTCATGAAGAGAAAACTCGCAACCGATTTCCAATATTTGTTCACCTTATTGTTTGCATTGGCACTTTAAGACACCGAAAAATTAATTTTTTCTATTAATGTTAACTTCATTCAACTCCACCTCTCCTACATCTGCCAATTTTGGTGCTCTTTTGCTGAATAACAACTAAAAATAAAAAATGTATTACTCCTTGAAGTGCAAACAGCCAATTTTAAATTAAATATTGTTTTATTAATTTTAGATCAAATCATTTTTATTAGAAAACTTGAAAGACAATCGCTATGAGCACTACAAGATTATTAGATTACTTCATTTTATTGTACATACATATAATCCCATTTATCTACTTTGTACAAGAAATGTAAGCTTTGTATGACTCAGTGATATATTATTGACTTTGAACAATTATTATGATCTTTATCATTTTTCATTTTACTAATATTTTTTTTTATATTTTATTCTTTTACATCACCTTGTTCTGTAAGGGATGCTGCTTTAAGACATGCTAGGTCTCTCCAAGCAGTTTCAACTTTCTCCAATGACATTAGAATTCGTTCTACAAACTTACAGCAAATCATAAATAAATCATGCATGGGACCGTTAATAAACAGAATTTTTTAAATGTTGACAAAGAAATTTTTCTTTCTGTTCGTGGATGAACATAATTAGATATCGAAATTCGCGTTAGTTTGCTATGCAATTATCCATCAAATTAAGTGTTAAAATATAAGGATTAAATATGAGTAGATACTAAAAGCCCAACATTCTCCAACACATTAATTCTTATTAAAATCAATTGTGTCTCCCAACGGGAATTTTTCTTGATAGGTTATAATTTATATAAAAGATTAAATTTATAATAATTTTTTACATTCCTCATCGATAACTAGAAGAATTTAGAATTAGCTATCTTACTTATTAGCTATCTTATATTTATAAGTAATGTATTTTTACGCTCACTAATGTGTCAACTATTAATTATTCTAAATGATTAATTTTTACTGCAGCCATTATTTACCCTTTTAACTATCAATTCATGCCTGTCACTCAAACCATGACATTAAATGATTGTGAAGTCAGGATTATAAATGATATTGAGATGTGGAGAACTCGGCGCCTTTAAATATTAAAATATCGTTGTGGGAATTCTGGCTTCCTCTTTAACACTTCTAATTAGTTCCTTTAATCTCTTTCTCTCTCTCTCTCTCTATATATATATATATATATATATATATATATATATATACACATACATACTCGTATATATATAACTTAAGTGTGTATCAAAGAGACTTTAGTGATAACTTAAGTCTATTATGACTCTAAGATTAAGTACTGTTATTATATATTTCAAAATAATGCTGTAGCTGTATTTATCTAGATAGGGTAAAATAAACTTAGTTTTATTTCTAGAACGATAGTGTTAGCATGCCTAACTTTTCAGTCTAAATATAACTTATAAAGATAAAATTGTTTAAAACCCATCAACATCGCGATTTTATCCTTGTTATAAATCTTAAATATTCAAGATTTATTTAGTTTTTTTTTTCTACTTTTACGTAATCTTGTCTTTAAACATAAATCATTGAAGTTTCTAACTAAAAATTTAGCTATGTGAGATGGTATTCATAGAAGGATACTCAAATACCTATGTAAGTAATCGTGCACTTGTATATATAAGCCCATCTAAAAAAAGAAAAAAGTATATTAAAAATATGAACTCTATATAAAATAATGATATAGAAATAAAGAAAGGGATATGTATATATATAATAGATACAAAATTACTAATATATAAGTATAATATATAGAGTAAGCTATAAGCTAGGGCGTAATAACCTCCGCTGTTGATCGCCCCATAACTTCATCCTATTTTCAGTTTTTCATGTTCAGACATTGTTGTTGATTGTTATTATGGCCTGTAGGGAGTATGAAGTATCCCTATTTCCCTCTCACAAAAATTAATCATTCATCTATAATAGGTGATAATTAAACCTTTAGGTCTTAGAAAAGAAGGTCTTGCTGAAGGTAACGTACAAAAAATAAAATAAATAATTGGCCAGTCAGTGTTGCAATAGAGTTTGTTCCTGTCATCCTTTGCGTGACTTCACCTCTCGGATTTCTTACCTTTACTGTGATAGATGTGATTTGTAAGTCTGACATTTCAGCCGGTTCAAAGCTGATTAGAAGTATCATCACACATGTTGCAACTGTTGCGTTCATTATATTAATAATTGAGGAAATTTATGTTAGTATCGTAAATTTGTTATCTTGGATAATATTAGTTGACCTTATATATAAGAAGAAGAAAAGAAGGTCCGGGTGGAGGTAAAAAAAAATTTCTCTTTAGCCTACTAAAGAGTTTTCCTTAGAAAACTGTATATTTTTAAGACACCGTTTCAACCCAACTTGCAGGTCTTCTGCAGGGCTAAATATAAAATATACAAACAAATTACAACAATACATAGTAAAGAATAAAAATATATATAGTCATCTAGAGATATGGGTGAGAAATAAAAAAAGTTAAGATTAAGTAGGATATTTACCTCAAGGGTTCCCCATTTTTATATTTATTTCTCAGATTTGGCCCGAATCCGGTATCAATCTTTTCATGACAAACTTTATTTCCACTTAAACCCACTAGTATCAAACCTAGCAACCTCTTCAATTCCTGATAATCCTTCGAGGCGTCTGAAGAGAAGATAGACTTGTGACCTTCTAAATTGAACTTATTTTTTAGTACTGCCACTGGGTAGTTTTTGTACTTCTCTTTCACGGTAACATGTACCAAAATTTACTTGTTGTATTATTTTAATACGGTTGTAAATTTCATTAAATAAATTATTAAAAAATATATTTATTTATCACCCGCATCCCTAGATGACAATATATATTTTTATTCTTTACTATGTATTATTTTAATGAGAATTTATCTTGTATATTTAGCACTGAAGAAGACCTGCAATGTGGGTCGAAACATTGGATTTAAAATATACAGTTCTCTTTGATGAAGAGAACTTTTTCTGACCTCCAACGAGACCATTTTCTTCATTATTGTTACGGCCTACTGGGTATTGAAATGAATTAAACTATTCCTTAATTAAAGATACTAATATTTATTAACAAAGTAACAAAAACAATACAATTAAGTTATTAACAATTAAATTACTGACAAATAAATTATTAACTGAAATAAATTTACAATAACAATATTTTATAATCTAGGCCTAACTTCTATTTAATTATTACAATAATATAAGATATTATTATTACTAAAATTCTTAACTATTTACATAAGCTTATACAAATCACATAAAATTACAACTGCTACTTAACTAATTAATTACTACTAATTAACACTTACAGTTCACTAATTAAAGTTCACCGACCGTAAAAATCTCTGAATTTAACAAACTGACACATAATTACACTCACGAACTGTCACTTACTTATTACACTGGCTTATCACTGAGTCAGATGTTCACCGTACCACGTTCTTTAAAACTCTGACTCTACTCGCGCCGAGATGCTATTTAAATAGCAAGGCCGACACGCAGTAGAAGGATCTCGAACTTTCGGGAAAGGCCTCTTTCATCTCTGCCGACAAGTGGCTTTATTTTCTTCCAGGAATCGCCAATTTCCCGCGCCCGTCTCTCTCTCTCTGTGACCGCAACATTATATTATTTATCTCCCATTGACTGAAAATATGTGTATTCAATTATGAATATATAACTTTTATTATTAGTTCTAATGCATATTTTCCGTTCCTTCTTTTTCTTTTTATATTAATTTATATTTTTCAATTTTACAGATATTTATTTTGAGGGAGGGATCATTCAAGGTGTTGTGTAAACAAGAGATAAATCTGAAGGTAAGAATGCAATCTGTATAAGTTATTTTCTTTTCCTTCTTAGTTAGTTTGTATTATATTAAATCATCGATACAAATGCAAAGTATCGAAAATGAAAACCACTTCTCATACAAAATCAGTGCATTTGGTCGAACATATTTTACCTATGTCATTATTCATGGTTTTGTGTCTTATCAATGGTTCTATATGAATTTTGCATCAAATATCAATCCTAGGAAAATCGGTGTAAATGGAAAACAAAAAATGTGTTTTTCTCATATTCGATACTTACTATTTGTACCGACTATGAATGTCTACTGTCAAATATATTTTGATTATGTAGGTTGATATTTGGGATGCCAGAGTCTCATTTAGGATGAGTAGTCAAATTATTATTTATATGCCTTACTCTTAATTGGGTTCCTTTCCAAAGGTCTGTTCTTGTGTTTACCAATTTACGCATCTATTATACCTTCAATATATTATTTATAAATAAATAGTGTATCAGGGTATGTAAGCTCCAAAAGAATTACAATAAGGATCGTTTATTTATTCAATTTTAAACAAGGTTAATGATTCAGATGTTGATATATAAAAGGAATTGCCATAAAATACCTTAGAGGAATAAATTAAACTTATCTGTGAACAGGGGTGGATTGGGTTGCAGGTCGGTCTTCGCCTTGTCGCCTTCGGGACTCTCCATCTTCTGGGTCCGGGTTGTTCGCCGGCTCTCCTTCATCCGCAGAATCTGTGTAGCCAGTCCTCCTTGCTTCTCTGTGTCCGTATCTAGAGTGACTTTTCAGTCTAGTTTTCTTGCCCCCCTTTCTTCTGTCTCCACCATCTTGGACCATAAAGGCTCCATAAGGGGACCAAAAGGTCTGTTCTTTGTCCAAAACATGTTCCCTTTCATGTTTGCCGCCCGCATATGTGACGACAATACATGGCACAAGGGTTTAAGTGAAAAAAACTGTCTTGAAAAATTAACTTTTTTTATATTTTATTTTTGGTTTTTATCCATTGCATTCATTTCGTTTCGATAAGGAAAAAAATACGAGCTTTTAATAAATTATAAACTACAATCATGAAGTTTTGTAACCATCAATTGTTTCACAAAAGGTGATTGCTAGTAAGATTCATACCTGAAATATTTTAATATTGAAAACTAAAAAGAGACCTCATATAAATGTTAAGACCGTGGAAAAATTCCAACGAAAAGCCCTTAAGTCTCCAATCTAAAACAGAAAATGAAATTATCTGTCGGATATTTCGCCTACTCAGGCATCCTCAGGGTAGAAAGAGTATAGCAACACAACAAAAAATGAATAATGCACCCAAGAAACATCCATCACCTCCAAGGCTCAAATGCAACTAAATTTTGTGGAATAGCCGTAAGTCCACTGGTTTCTTGATAATGCTCTTTTATTTCTCTTGCATTTTTACTTTTTTTTTTTTCATTTTGTCTAAGGTCAGGTCTTTTGTCTTATGTTTTTCTGTTGTTTACTATTATTTATTTTCACCTGTTGTGCTTTTTGAAGTTTGGTGAGTGTATGTTTATTTTTCAAATTCTGGAGTATTTATCAGCTGTTTTTATTTAACCTTATCCATTCGGGATCGAGTAACCTTCCCTGTGATTCATTACTTGCATTTGAGCTTTGGAGGTGGTAAGTAAAAATGCAAGAGAAATAAAAGAGCATTATCAAGAAACCAGTGGACTTACGGCTATTCCACAAAATTTAGTTGCATTTGAGCCTTGGAGGTGATGGATGTTTCTTGGGTGCATTATTCATTTTTTGTTTTGTTGTTATTCTCTTTCTACCCTGAGGATGCCTGAATAGGCGCAATATCGGACAAATAATTTCATTTTCTGTTTTAGTTTGGAGACTTAAAAGGCTTTTCGTTGAAATTTTTCTACGGTCTTAACATGAAATATTTTATTTTGTTTCATTAGAATTTTTTAGATTCTCCAATAATTTGACATTTTGTCATCATTGAATGTTGCTTAAATTTGTCATCATTACCGCTACACTGTTGTTGTTGTTTTTCTACAAGTATAATATTTTGTATCGAATTTATCACAGACGGTAACTGTACTCTTTTTATTACGGTTAACGGTCCATAATATATATCCTAAAGTAATGCAAAGTAAAAATTATCATCATTCCTTGGACTTGTTATGAAATACTATATAATTGAAAATCCATATTTTATTGATTTTACCATATATGGATTGTTGATTTTATTAAATGAATGGCCTCGTTAGCTTAGTTAATTTCATGAATTACATTTGATCACTTTTTGAAACTTCAAAACAGTTAGTGAGAATGAAGGATCAAATTACATCATTACTAGGCTGGGAAGTATTTCTCATAATAACTTCACCATGAACAAATATAGTTATCTGTTCCGCAGGTTGTCGTTTCGAGTTGATTTACTACAAATATTAACTGTTTACTTGTTTAATTTTTAATATTTTATTTTGGGAAACAGTATGTAATTATGGGTAATGAGTAGATTTCGGTAATCATTTCGTCAATAAATAAGAGTTTCAACTAACATTGCGAAGTATCGATTGTTGAAACGTTCATTTCTAAACTAACATACTATAGCTCATGATAACTTGTATTTTTGGAAAATAATAAAGGGAAACGAATGAAAAGTTATAACTTGTTGTGACTCAACTCGAAGCGCAACCTGCATGATATATGATCAATATATATATTATCAGCGATACCTCTTTAATAAGTTGTTTGTTGAATTTATTGGAGCTGTACGGATTTTTTTATGTTATGCTTCTTTTTTTGTATGTCCTAATGATGACTGAATTGACGAAGATTAGTTTTCCAGTAGTTTAAAGGCTTGAGTCTTTTTAGGGTTTTTTCTAATGAATACGAATTTATAATCTATGGCTTTATTTCAGTTTTTACTAATTTTTCTCGATTTTTACCAATTTTAAACATCATTAATCTTCTCCAAATCTTTGTTTTCGATCATATTAACTAGTAATCATCTGAAGTAGCGATAGAACCGTACCTCTAGCTGTTGTAATTGTTTTGCTGGAGAGGTTTTGTTTATGCTTTGTAGTTTAAGCATCCATCCTACATTTGCGTAAATACAAATATAATGTGGATTAGATATTTCAACAATCTAATTAAGAACTTGTGGTTGGAATGATTCGTTGAGATGGAGAAGGAAGACACGAAGACGACTCGTTGGGAAAGAGGGCGTGAAATGAGTGGGGGTGTCGGAAATGGTCCTTGTTTCACACGCCTTCCTTCCCAACCGTTATTTCTTCCTACACGCTTGGAAAATCCACAATTATATTTCTTTGTAGCTTCTTCCGCGTATATACAGCTTTGTTTTTTTCTTCAAATAATCTTTATTTTAAAAAAACTCTGTAAATGTTTTATGTTTAATCAAGGAACGTTTATTTTATACAAATAAAAATCACATTAGTTTCGAGAACTTAAATATTTAATTCAACAACGCTCCTGACCTAATTATAGAGCAATTAAATGTTGCCCAATTCCAACCCTTACTCTCCACGCTCCATCAAAGTATCCTTAAAGGGAAACAAAAAGAAAAGATAAAGAAAAAAATTAAAAGTTGAGTATGATTCATCATGTTTTTGGCAGTCCAATATAAATGACAGGCAAATGAGAATTGGATGCTTTGTGTAATATTCTGTAAATGGATTTAAATCTATGTTTATTAGGTCTAAAATATATAAAAGAAAAGAAAATCTAGCCATGTTACTTATTTATGTTTTTTTTGTTGTTTTTTTAGATTAATTTATTGATATTTACAACTATAATAATATTACAACATATTAAATCTGATAATATGAACAATATGACATGAAAAAAAAAACACTTGTGGATTAGTAGCAAGCACGGTAGCAAGCACTCCAATAAAGTTCTATAGCAGAAGGTCTCGAGGCCATCTTCTTTTCAGACTCCTCGGAGGGTTATCAAGAATAGTATGGAAAGCAAGTTGACTTTTCAGTCTTGTAAGAGGATTCCAAGTGAGAAGGATAGATATCTAGTTTGGGCCAAATCAGAAACATATGGTATATTAAAATCATGATGGATGAGATAATTTGTGACATAATAAGGATCATTGAGGATTTTACGAAGGATTTTGGATTGTAAGGTTTGGATACGAGATAAATTGGATGGTTTAGTAGAGCCCCAAAGCTCAACTCCATTATGTCCAAATAGGTCTGATAACTGTCATGTAAATGAGTCTTTTGTAATTAATTGGGAGCTTAGAGCGTTTGTCCAGTAAATGTTAAAGTAGGCGATCACGTCGAGCAGTTCCTTGTCTTTTCAGTGTTGTATGAGGATTATTATTTATGTTAAACTCTATTTATTTTCTTTATAAGAAAATTGGTGTAAATACTTTATTGTGCTTTATTGAGTTTCATTAATGTTATTTTATACAAACATTTTCCTTTCAAAGCTCAAAAAATGTAAAACATTAGTATTGTCAATAATCTTCTCAGCAGTCCAATATTAATGACAGACATGTGAAAAACGGATGTCCATCTTTCGTGTTATAGTCTGTATTGGGTGTAAATACATGTCTAAAAGGTCTAAAATATATAAAATAAACTTCTTATGTTTTATAAAAAAAAAAATGGTGTCAATGTTTTTTTGAGTTTAATCAAAGAATCTAAGAATTTTTTTTTTGTTTTTATTTCAAAAACTTTCCTTTCAAAGCTCAAACAAAAAAATAATAATGAAATTTGAGTATTCTTGAGGTTATCCTCATAATCCAGGTTATCCTCCTTATGAATCCTTTACAAATGACAGATACATTCAAAATGGATCTCAATGTTTTGTTAAATATTATAGCTGTATCCCAGAGGTAAAAGGCACCATGCCCACAAAATCGGTAATATTTTAGGTAAATTGTCATAATTAAATGCTATGAAGATTTCTTAAAATTACTTATCAGTGCCAACACCAATGTGAATAATTTTCTTTAATCTGTTTTTATGAGTAACGAAGAAATTAATTTATGGAAAAATGACACTCCTGAACAAATAAACAAAAATTAAATAGACAGTCATGAGTTACCACCGGCAGAAGTGAAAACTCAATAATTTGAAAAACCTTTTTAAATTTTAAATCAATTATGGTCTTAATTATTTACATTTCTAAATTGTCAGTTGAAACTATTAACACTAGTCTGATTTTCACATATAGTGACACTCCGGGCAGTAATCATGTTCATTTTAAGTAGTTTAATTGTTTATCAAAATATGTTGGGCTGCATAAGCTCATTACCAAATATCAGTAATTATTAAAATTAATTAAAAATAAATTATTGTAATAATAATTAGTAAGTAGTTATATTATTTACACTTTGTATTTGTATTTAAATAGATGTTAATGAACTTGATTTTCATTTTTGGCATTATTACCATTGTTACGTTCTTTAATACTTAGATCATTCGTACTTGCACTCATTTTATAAAACAAGACATTTAACAATGATAAATATCATCTTTAAGGAGAAACGAAAAGTTCAACCAGTTATTGATCTTCTAAGTTATTAGTTTCAATTGCACAACTATTAAACGACTTTTTAGTTAAATATAATTGTTTTTATATCAATAGAATTCCAACCTTTATACTAAACGTGATTAAAGCAAATCGTAAAACTCATGAACAGGCAGCTATGCGTCGGCAGTCACGCGCAATAAATTTCGCACATGTCGAGCATTCTGGTGATGCGAGTTTATAAGTTTTACCCTACCAACAGTTGCTAAACGCAACAAAGAAGTAACCTCAAAAATTATAAAAATGTGTCATCGTCTCATCCGGGGTGAAAAAAAAAACACTAAACGGTAGAGACCGTACTGTTTCTGTGATTTGTCCTAGATCACTCTCAACCGCCAGATTTCCCCCTTATTTTGGTTACCCACTTTGTAGAGGCTGGATGAGCCCCAGGAGGGGTCCTAAATCCCATATGATCCATATCCGGCTGCTATCAGATTTAAAAAAGTTGCCTTTGAGGTAACGATACATTAAATAGTGGTTGTTTCCAGTTCTTATTTTTTTGTGTGAAGCATGGAACATCTTAATGTGTACAAAGAAGGCAGAGCTGCGGAATATATCAGCAAAATCCACGCCATTTTATCAAGCGTGTGCAAGGATCATTGATGAGAAGACTTGGGATGACGTATCACTGACTCATTCCACACCTGATTGGCAGATAGCTTCGCTAATAATAGCACGCTCGGTTGCCCAACCAGCAGGAGTTCTGCCTCTAGGCCGTTCCCAGCCTCTCAAACCTATCCTCAGTATTTGATGCTAATTTTAACACTATATTATATAACAATAAATTAATTAAACAAATAAAGGAATAAAATAAGGCCCGGCCTCCCTAATCTCTCCTTTAGGTAAGCTCTTCAATGCAGATCCTTCCTATATGATTGATATTTGACGATATTGGAGTGCTATCAATGGGTAGTTTCTCCACAAGTGTTTTTTTTTTTTCATGTCCTTTCTTGATACACCAGGTTTACTTGATGTAATCTAATTACAGTTGTAAATATCAATAAATTATTCTAAAAAAAAAAATTTGACGATGGAGCACGATTTATGATAATAACTAGCTTATGCCCGCGGCTTCGCTCGCATGGAATTTGGTCTGCCACATAAAGATTCGTGAAAGATCATCAAATAATTTAATTATTTTTTTAAAATATAAGTTACTCGTACATCCAAAATTTCAGATGATTTTATATTCTATTAAAGGGGAAACGCTTGGGGTGGAATTATCCAAATTCTTTTCTTAAACTATACATAGAACCTATCTACAAATTTCAAGATGCTAAGTTCCTGATTTGCCTTTAATTATGTACTATAAAGGGGGGCACAAGCCCCCGTACCCCCACCTAAATCTGACCTTGTTGTAGCTTATGATGTATAAACTATATTACTCAATAAGTTTCATCCAAATCCGTGAGGTAGTTTTTGCGTGAATGAGTAACAAACACTCACATTTATATAAGTAGGATATCAAAACAAATAGTTTCACTCATGTTCTTTATGTTATTTTAACAATTATGATCATGTGATTTGCCTTTAATTATGTACTATCATGGATTCTCCACAGTACCTAAAAAACTGTCGGGTGGGGGGACATGCCCCCATGCGCCCCCCCTATATCCGTGCTTGCTGTATCCTATCCTATATGCTGTATCCTATGTGTTATTCTGATGTATAACCGATACTACTGTAAAGTTTCATCCAAATCCGTTCAATAGTTTTTGAGTGAAAGAGAGACAAACATACAAACTTTCAAAGTTATAATATTAGTAAGATAACCGTAGCTCTCTCTCACTCCCTCTCTCTCTCTCTCTCTCTACATATATATATATATATATATATATATATATATATATATATTTGGATAGTAAATGATTTTAGAAGAAGCTTATATATAACAGTAGAAGTTTTTATAGAATTCACAAATACCTTAAAAAATTGTATTTATATTGTTATAATAATTTCTAATGTTATAATAATATTATTTCAACAGCTTATATAAATAGATAAAATATAAAAAAGGTATGTAAAAGAACATACATATTGTTACGGGCGCCGGCAGGAAGGCGGAAGCGGGGGATTAGCGGCTTAACTCCGTCAGCGGGAGACGTTTAAATAGGATTAGGACGGTTCTAGATCGTCTTCTTTTGTCGGCAAAGGATTAAGAATATTCCAGAATTATCTGGCCCCTTCGAGTTCTAGAATGTTCGGCTTTGCCTATAAAAAGACTTCCGTCACCTCGAGTCAGTCAGTCTTAGCCTGAGAGTAGACCATGCAACATCTGTGATAAGTGAGTGTCAGTGTGATAAGCTAGTCAGTGTTGAACCGGCCCGTGTAATAAGTGTATCAGTGAACTGTAACAGTCTCGCGAGTGTAATAAACTGTTTCTGTTTGTTATTGTGTGTCAGTTTGTGATACTTGAAGAATCTTACGGTCGGTGGACTAGTGAACTGTAAGTGTTAATTATTAGTTATAAATTGTAGTGTAATTTTATAATATTCATAGAAACTATTGTAACTAGTTAAGCTATCTAGAATTAGTACTCTCTTATATTATTGTAATAATTAAATAGGAGTTAGGCCTAGATTATAATATTTAGAATATTGTCATTATAAATTTATCTTGGTTCAATAATTTAATTGTTAATAGTTTAATTGTATCCTTCTTATCAGTTTTGTTAATAAATATTAGTATCTTTAATTAAGGAATTGTTTAGTTCATTTTAATACCCAGTAGCCCGTAACAATATATATATATATATATTTGAATTCATTACACCATATTACAGATCATCGATATCCATTTTTCGTGTATCCGTCTTTTTTATTGGACTGCCATCTAATAAATAAACCATTGCTTTAAAGCCATCAGGGTTTAAAGCTTGTCTATAGTAATCTTCTGATTCGGTAAAGAATATTACTTTTAACGTAGTAAATTTTATAAAGATATATTAGAGTGCTGCCTGTGGGTAGTGTCTCTACATGTCCTATCATGTATTATTTATTCTTATAGCAATTGTACTAGATGTATATATTACAGTTGAACAACTCAATAAAATAATTAAAAAATAAAGAGATGAATTAAACTATAAATATTTAAATTTAATAAATTATAGACGGTATTTTAGATTCATGACTTTAATTTTTAATTAATTTACTGAACCAAATGTATATTATAATTATACATTATTTATCTCATTGAACATAAGTTTATTCCAATCAATACATTTTATGATCTTTATTTGCACTCCATGAAAAATCAAATAACATTTAAAAAAAGGAATGATGAACTATATCATTGTGTGTGTGTTCTTTGATATTTGATTTTTTTTCAATCATTTTCCTTTGAAATTGATTTTTTGGTTTGAACCATGGCACGAAAAAAATAGCGGTATTCACTCTTTTTGTGTGTTGAAAGTTTTAAATTTGGTATTGCCTTATTAGTCTGCCGAAAGAATTGATTAGATGTTAAAATGAAACTACGACATTGATTGATTACGTCCCAAAATCAGTATGAACTACAAAAAATAAACAGTTATTTTGGGTCGATTACAAGTTAGATAATGAATGTTTATATACAAATTACATTTATATTAATATTTAAAAAATACATAAATAAATATAGGAACGATTCGCCTTTCCTAACTACTTATTTCAATTAGCTTTTATAATGGTCGCTTTCAGTTTACATACACATAGCAAAATAAATTTAAGCGATGAGACTCGGGGGCCACAGCCTTGTGGAGTCGAACGATATTTGCATAGCGAGTAGAACAGCTGCTGCAATATTCATGAGTTTTTTTTATTAGGCTACCGATAGAGCTGCTCGGAGTCTATTTAAGGAAGAAACAGCCGTCTCTCATTCCATCAGCACAACCTTTTTTGCAGGGAGTCCAACTTTGTTTTTATCGAATCCAAGATATATTATTGGCTGGTAATCTTTTATTTAATCTGTTAGCGGCCACCAGAGATGGTTCCTATGGGATTTAGGATTCTCCTGCGGCTCACCCAGCCTCTATGAATTTGGTACCCAAAATTACGGAGGAAATATATTGAGATAGAGCATGATCTAGGACAAATCACCTCCCTACAGAACCGTTGTCCATGAAACAGCACAGTTTCTACTATATACGGTACCCCAGACCCTTCACGGTTTGTAGTGTACAGGTTAAGAATTTTTAGGCATAGGATCTTTAATACTAATACTATTGTTTGGTTCAATAAAGTTGAATAATATCTAAATACTTCAAAAAAATGTATTACTAGATAAGCGTTTAACTACCAGTTTAGGGCGTTATTTATTTTTTTCTATAGAGCTTCGTGTGCAAGATGGCTGCTCATTCCACTTTTATAGTCTGGTATTCCTTAAAGATCTCTTACCTAATTACCTGGATAGGCAAAATTTTAGGACTCACACTATAGCATCGTTCGGTATTTTTTTTATTTATCATAATTGCATAAATTATTTTAAATAAAAAAAAAAATATTTCAATTCATAATATATCAGTATGAAGATGAATTTCCGAAGGAAAAAGTCAGTTATGCATAAATTATTTATTTTTGTAACATCAACTTCCCAATACAGTCTAAATAATAAATTCTATTAAAATACTTTTTGCTAGAAAGTATATTATCAAGTTCTTCACAAACTTAGTAGACTTGAAAAGTATCGAAGTTTCTTATAACGGCTCAAGTTTAAGCATCAATAACCAACTATTAGACTAACAAGTTAGGACAAACAAATTAGCTAAGGAGAATTTAATTTAAATGATTTTTCATTTAGTTCTCTTCAATTATCAGCAATTTTAGATATAGTAATATTTATATGGATGTTTGAATCAACATTACATAGTATAGTAGAGCGTCAATTGATGGAACTAATTCCAATTTTGGTTCCAATAATCGAAATTCACATAAAAAAAAGAAAATACTATTCAATCGCCAGGTTCGTATAAAGAAAAATCTTCATGTTATTCTCAAGTTAAACGGTGTACGTAATATAGCAAGGTTTATGTTATTTATTACGTATGTTACACAAAGAAAGTTGTGATATTAGTTCACATGAATATTGATGTCCTATCATGGCAGCTAAATCGTCAATTCTTTAAGTATAGTTGCCAGCATCAAATCAGTTTCATAGTTACAGGAGATCAAATTTTATAGAATATATTCTTCAAACTGATTCTATATGAATGGTAATGTCGATTCCTCCTTGTATCTAACTCTCTTCGGATAATATTAATATTTCATAATTGCATAATTAATAAATTATTTTTAATAATTAATGTTGGATTTTCAACTTGATATAGACTGTACTTTTTCTAGAACACCTGTTGTGATTTAAGGTTTCTTACTCAATAGAGAAGGAGCTTGATGATCCTCAGGAGGGTCTCCAAATCCCACATGGTCCATCCCCGGCTGTTAAAAGATTTGATAAATTATCTGCCGCAACCAGATTTAAAACCGGGACCTCCACGGAACTCTCTGTTCTACCACTGAGCTACCCCGCTCCCAAAATATATAATATTGTTCATAAAATATTTTTTAACAATGGAAAAATGAGCGGTTTTCAATTTTATACCACCTTAACCCCTTTTTTTTCAAGAGTCCCTTTTACCGCTCGGTTTTTTCCCACAAAAATGTAACCAAAAACATCAGGGTTTTTTTATTTAAAGAGTTTATATTGTTAAAAAAAAATTAAAAATAGAACAAAAAATAGTTTTATTATTTCAATGTTATTCAATATAGTTCAATTATTCCTAATCAAAATAAATAGAAACTAAGATATCATACGAAATTGAGTAAAAATGAATTTTTCATTTTATTATACAATTAAAAAATGATTTTTCATTTTATTATTAATTGAAAAAATCATTTCCATTTTTTTTTATTATAATATATATAATTATGATCATTCATTTATTCTTTGAAAAAACACCTATAGAAAATTGTAAAAAGTTTTATAAACTATAAGAAAAGAAACTATATGCAGAAACTGGTACAAATGACAAGTAGCGACTGGCAAGCACGATTTGTCGTATGTAATACGACGTCGAAATCTGCAAGCAGCGCTCGGGTAGGTGCATTAGAGTGTGCTGACCGCACACGAGCGGTGTTTGTTCAAAATCATTACCCGGCTAATAATTTTTATATGTGACACTGTTTAGATAAATTGGAATATGTAAAAAAATCTATTAAGGATCACAGGACAGGTACCGTAAGTGTCCTCGATGATCTATACCTACAGTTAAAGGTGTTGACATAACAGCTCAGATGTAAGTATCCACATTTATCTAAAAGGCTTACCCTTTTTTGTAGGTAGATAAATAAATTAACTTGTAACCATGATCAGCACTAAATAAATATAATTCCATTTGATGAAAAAGGCTCTTTATTTACTAATCAACTCCCAGGTAGTCAACAACGTCAACCATTGGAGAAGAGTGTTATCTCTTATTCATTAAATGTAGAATTACTATATCTCTAGTGTAGCGATTTCAAGGTAGCAACAAATTTTATTGTTTAAATATTAATTAGATCAAAGGATCTTAATTTTCCTGCGTCATTGTTTGGGCAGTGATGCCATAGCATAATCAGCTGAGAGAGTTGATAAGATATTAAAATTAATAGGACGAGGTTGATTGATTACATCCCGAAATTAGAACGGAAAATAAATAGTTATTCGGAGAAACGATTGTATAACGTGCTCATATATCATGCCCCTTTGGAAAATTGTGTCGTCCATTACCCGTTTTGTTGGGTTTAACGTTGCTCATTCCTGTTGACGCGGGCCGGAAGATAGCCCGGCTGACAGATCCCAACGTGCATTAACATACGTAAATAACTTCTTGAGAGGAGAGCTCATTTCCATAAACATTGCCTGCTTAAACCTGCTACGGGGATTTGCCTCGCTTGTCATTTTCCTCAAGGAAAGTTGTCGATATTGTTGTGGATACGAAATAATAAGACTTTTCGGCTTGTAGATTATATTGACTCATTTTGGAATACACAAAGATTACACAATTAAGACTGGCATGGATACACTCGAACTCGACTGGACTTCCCACGATGCCTCAGTCCCCCTCACCGCCAATACCTTATTGATCATTATCTATATAACAAAAAAAACTTATTAAAATATCCAAGGCTTAATGACAACAAATTTAATTTCAAACGCACACACACACACACACACACACACACACATATATATATATATATATATATATATATATATATATATATATATATATATATTATAACCTTTTCAATCATAATCCCTAGGATCATACCATTGGGTAGGGCGCACTATCCTTTTCTCCAATGATCGTATTACCCGTCTATCCTTGTCTTCAATACCTTGATTTAACTCTTGGTTTACCTCTTGATTTACTTCTAGATTTCCCTCTCTTCATTCCCTTTCATTGATGTGCGGTACTAGATCAATATCCTCGTCAATCGAGATTTTATTTAGATAACATTTTTCCTCTAATCTACAACTTCGGATCTGGATTTTATGAATTTTATGGACTCATCTAGATGCAACTTTTACCAAATGTATATTGGCTTAATTTTAGACAGACTATACCAGGAATTCACGACTTATTTCCGCTTTGATTTCTTAAAATTACCATGACCGCATCGTTTACTTGAAACTCCCTAGACCTAACGACTCTAAACTCAACTAATTTATTTTGTTGAAAATCGCCTCTTTTTGGGTTTAATATGGATAATGGGATTCTGGGTTTATCCCCCTAACATCACTGACATGGGTATAAATCCAGAACTGTCTTGACATATTCCCGGATGCTCTTGATGAATTAAACTACTTTATTTTTTAATCCCTTCGGTACTACAATTTTGTCCCCATATAGTAGACAGCTTTTTTGAACCGGCAATGCTTATCTGACCTTAAAGAAAAATTTTAATTTAGAATTTATTTCAAAATTCTACTTTTGATTCAATATTTCATTTACTTTTGACAGGACTTTATCTGACTTAGTGACTTCTGCTACAGTATCGTGTAGAATTATATGGGTTGTATGAAATAAAAAATTATATTCCTGATCCTGACCATGCTTCGCCTTACAAATGATACCTTCAGACTCTAATCTTTTTGACTCGGATATTACTTGCTGTCTCAGTGCATAAGGCATCGAGTACGCCTGTGAAAACACTGGCTTTGCCTCCGGCATTAATTTAATATTTACTTTAAATTATTTTATTGGTTTTTCTGTATCTAATTTTGATAAAAACCCGAGGGTATTTTAATTTACAAGCATTTATTTCTTCTTGACTATTACACAAATTATTAATCACATTATTACATTTATTTATGAATCCCAAATTTTGTTTCCAATTGGGGTAAATTAGCTTTAACCAATTTCTACCAACAATGGGATTATTCAAAGTTTGCTTCGCCACCAACAAAGGCAAATATGCTTTTACATCATTGCCCTTAACTTTTACCATGGAATAACCACTAATAAGCAATTCGGATCCATTTGCAGTGGACAGTCTTCCAGGGAATTCTAATAAAACTACCCTTGACCATCCTTCTGCAGAAGAATCATAATCTATAAGGGTCGTAGAAGACCCGGTATCAACCATAAAATGTACCTTTTTGCCATTTGCCTCGATTTCAATACAGGGGATCTCATTATTTACCAAATTTTTTCCACGACTTCTTTGTTTAACACTGCACTAACCGAGTCAATATTTAGTACCCATTTTTTTTTTAACAAAACAAAATGGTCTCGTGTGCTCAATTTTTTTTTACAAACGAAGCACTTCCAATTTAGCGCTGGACACTCCTCTATTCTGTGCTTTACCGTACACTGGGCACATCTTTTGTCGTTGACAATTGCCATTTACCTGGCGGTGCCGTTGCCGAAAAGAATGAAGTTGTTGACTCTTATAGTTATTTTATGGTTTGTAGAGTCCTGCAGACTGTTGATGATTATTCATTTGATTCGAGGGACCCTGGTAACTGTTTGACGATTTGATTTGCGCGACGGTACTATCGTTTTCTTCTAAAATTATACTAATTTAATCTTGTCTTCCCATGACAGGCCGTCCGGCTGCGACAAACAGCTTGCACAATAATCCTTTTGTATTCCAGATATTATACGGTCTTTTAATGCTAGGCCCAAAAAATCCTCAAACTTGCATGAAGAAGCTAAATTGCGTAGAGCATATACTGTGACAAACTTTCACTTTCCAGTTGTTGCCTTTGATCAAATTTATACCTGTTTGCGATTTGACAATTTTCAGGTGCATAATAATTGTTTAAAACTGTTTCACATTCAGCAAATGTCATCTCCCCGTTATTGCCTTTGGCGAAAATATCTTCAGCCGGCAATACCACACATAGATACTGAGCTTGTGAATTTGTATCCACCTTTGCCAAGCTAAAAAGCATTTTCATCCGTATTAAATACGACTTTACATCTTCCGCATTTAAATCTAAATATGGACATTGTAAATTACCAACGGGTGACATTATAACTGGTATTTCAGGTTTTTTTTTAATGCTTGTTTCTTAATGAAGTTTTTCAACCTAATAATTCTTGTTTATTATGCAAACACAACGAACTAACCTTCCGACTGCTACCCTATAACACGCCACGAGCTACCAAGAACGTATTCTGCGCTGCTAAGTCCTTATTAATTCCTTGCTTAGACTTAAAGCACATGGCATAATATTTTAATACATAGTTCGATATAAACATAGTTTGATCACATACACTGAAAAAAACAACAACTTACTTTTCGACTATAAAAACTAAAATAAAATAAACACACTTAGACTCGTTTTTCTTCCTCGTCGCCAATGATCTGGGTGCGAAATAAATAAGACTTTTTGGCTTTTAGCCTATATTGACTCATTTTAGAATAGAGAATTAAGACTGGCATGATACACTCGGAACTCGACTGGACATTCCACAATGCCTGAGTCCCCCTCTCCAATACCAATGCCTTATTGATCATTATCAATATAGAACAGATATATAGTAGAGCGATATACCTATATATAGAGAGTAAATGTATAGATCGATTGAAAAGTAACTGGTAATTTAATTTAATTTTAGTATCTATTACTGCTAGTTAATTATCTAATTAAAAGCAGTTACGTTTTAACTAGTAAAAGTAACTGGTGTAGCTAAAGCAAAACAGAAACTATCAAGTCATATATAGAATGGAATAGAATAGAAAAACAATTTTATTCTGGGACCTTAAGAATAGCAGGTGTGTTCAAAATTTAATAAATATATAGATAGCCAAAGGGCTGAATTATTAGAGTTATACAATATTATACATACAATAATAACGTGAAAATAAATATAAACTAAATGATATGTTCAGATAGAGATTTAAAAAAAAAATAGCCTACAAATTTACAATATAAAGAAATAAGCTGAGAGAAAAAAACAGAAATAAAAGCACCTAACTATATAAAAAAATAATATCCATATGAATGAAAAAGGTTTACTAATTATTATAAAATATATATAAGACACGCAAGACACAAAACCACGAATAGTAGGATAACATGTGGTCTAGTGGTTAGCACATGAACTTATGCCGAAGATCGCTGGCTAGTAGCCCAGCTGGAGTCCTTAGGATTAAAAAAAAAAACCTGTACCACCGCAAACCGTGAACGGGCCTGAAGCACTAAGGTTTAATGCATAGGAACTTAAAGGAAGTAAAAAATCCTCAGCTAAGCTGTCCTTCGGAGGGGTGTAAAATGAGGGTCCTGAGTCTGTACCTAGTAAGGATACATGGTAGATACTGTACTGTTTCTTGGACCACGGTTTTGCAGGGAGGTGATTTGTCATGATCACGCTCAACCGCCAGATTTCCCACCTTATTTTGGATACTCACTCTATAGAGGCTGAGTGAGCCCCAAGGGGTCCTAGATCCCATTTCCAGCTGCTAAAAGATTAAATGAAAGTCTTTCCAGCAGCGAGATTTGAATCCTAGGCCTTCGGTATGTCAACTCAGCGCTCTACTACTGACCCACTGTACTCGGTAAAGATACCTATTCTAATTATACTTGTATGCCCAATTTTTTTATTATTTTTCCACTGTATTCTTCTATCATCGGAAATTTTGTCCGCAGAAAAAATACATATTATAGTATTAATAATAATTTGTAGCTTCAGGTTTTTATTATATATCAAACCCTTACTAATATTTTGATATATCGAATCAATTTTATAACATAAAGATAATAAAAAATATAATAATTATAATAATAGGTTCGCTAACTAATAATTGAGACGTTAAGAATTCATTGTATTGATGTAGAGTATTCATGTCAGCAATGCACAATGCTAATCATTTCTGTCATGCGCGATTTCTCCAGTGACAAGCCGGTAGGTGGCCCAGTGCTATTGAAGGGAATGGACTTGGCCTTCTTTTATTCTCCTTTACAATGGAGTGTGCCACTGCGGTCTGGCAATAAAGGTCCTTTTCAGGTAGGTACTTGCCCTCAAGTACTTCTTAGGTCATCTAAATAATTAAATCAATAAATAAGAAAGAAGAAATTTATTTGATTTTAGTAGTTTTTACAGATTAATTATTGTTTTATAGTTAATAGTTCTCGCTATTTAGTTTTCCACGGCATACGAAAATTCAGGTTAACTATGGATAGAATTTCAGACAAATATACAGTATATAATAATTTTCTTAAGAAATATTATTTTAAGACATTGTTATATATTAACATATTATATTATTTAATAAAAAAAATACCTGTACCACTTTAACCCATGAAGGGTCTACTTCAGTACATGTAGATAGATACTTCAGTAGATGGTAGAGACCGTACTGTTTCTTGGTCAACGGTTGTGTAGGCAGATGATTTGCCCTAGATCAAGCTCAACCCCCTCTTATTTTGGGTACCCACTATATAGTGGCTGGGTGAGCCCCTGGAGGGTCTTAAATCCCATAGGAACCCTCTCCGGCCGCTAACCGATTAAATAAAAATCTGCCAGCAAGCGGGATTTGATCCGAGGACCTTCGGCATTGCAACTCTGCACTCTACCACTAAGCCACACCCCTCCCTATGGTTAAGAAAAGCAAGCAAAAAAATATTTTGAAGATAAAACAAATTTTGTCCGCAGAAAAAATACATATTATAGTATTAATAATAATTTGTAGCTTCAGGTTTTTATTATATATCAAACCCTTACAAATATTTTGATATATCGAATCAATTTTATAACATAAAGATAATAAAAAATATAATAATTATAATAATAGATGAGCATAATATTAGATATATATATATATATATATATATATATATATATATATATATATATATATACATATATATACATATATATATATATATATATATATATATATATACATATATATACATATATATATATATATATATATATATATATATATATATATATATATACATATATATATATATATATATATATATAGATATATATAGATATATAATAATATTAGATACTTAATAACAGTATAAATTTAAGAATAGCATGTGGTTTGGATTATAAACTCTCATGTTAAATCTTACTACTTAATGTCTATTTCTAAATTTTAAAAAAATCTGGGATTGATCCGTTTTGTTATTTAGGAATCAAATCAAACTTATTAATTATAAGTTCATTCTATTTAGAAAAAAATGTATGTACTGGAAACAAATAAAGGCAGTTATTTGCTAGTTTTATCATCATAATTTTATCAAATTATATGATACTTTATTCAAAATCAGTATTATCAAAGCTTTAAATGTTTACAAAGATAACCAAGTGTAAAAAAAAAAGGTAAAAATAATTGATTTCTTAAAATATCTTTGGATTTCTTTTTTTAAAATTTGTTTATTATAATAATAATAATATATTCATTAAATGCCTGATGAGTTGAGATATAAGCTGTATTGAGACTTTCTCTTGTTCCGTTGTTTTCTCGGATTGTCGACTAAAGTAGAGAGTGCCCAACTCGAGGTTGTCAAGGGACCGTTAAGCCTTTATTCGCTTTCTACTAGTTTTATCGTCTATTTTACGGTCTTTTCTCTTTTAACAGCATTATGTCATTTACTACATCATTATTTGTACAGATTTATTACTCACTCTTTCTTAATTGACAATTAAGTTGGACCAAATGGATTGAGGGATGTTCATTGAAAAATAAAAAAAGTTGGAAGGTATACAAAATAAAATTTAACAATATGTGTTAGTCACTATCAAACAGTAAACAAATACAACCAATATAAACAATTACTAAATATATATAAAAGAAAACTTATGGTTATTGATTAGTAAAAATAAAATGTAGAAAAAATAAATGGGTAATATTTTGCTCTGACATATTTTTTATATAATATATTATTTATCATTGAAGTTATTTTTTTCTATGATTTATTGTTCTGAAGGGCGCACTGTTTCATTTTGGCGAACGGGAGTTTAATTTAAGATGAATATGATGTTATAAAATTTCAGTATAATTATACTATATTTTATATATAAGTATTAGGTATAGATAATAAATGAAAGCGATTGCAATAGTACTGAACATGCTAAATTTTTTAATACAATTATTAGGTCTATTTCAAGGACATAATTACAGGAATATTCTAAAATTGATTATAACCTGATAAAGATCAAATATGGTCTTATAGATTAAATAAATAATGATTTGTTTGTATGGGAATTTCGACTCTCACGCAACTTCAACGACTTATTACAACGTAAATACGCCTTATCTGGTTTCATTTGGGGTAAAACTTGACCGATTTAATAGAGAACATAATTCTTATTTTAATAAGGAGTCAGTTACGAAAATCTTTAATGTAATTTTATCATATGACACACTTATATTCTTGTAAATTATAGAGATTGTATTTTTGAAAAATTTAGGAAGGGTATATACCGCTTAAAAACGTAAAAAACTTCTATATGTTTTTATAAGTAGAAAACTTTGCTTTTTTTTCATTACGGGGGATTCATGGCTTTTATTAAAAATAGATTATATACGTTGGTACTTGGACTTCAACAAATTTAGTACTTCAAAGTCGACTTTGACGAAAACGTTGCTGTTACGACAGCAAGCAACTCGTTGTTAAGTTAGACTTATTATATGTTAATAAACAATATTTCTCTGTTATAAAAGTTGTTAGTGACAATGCAATTGTTTGTTCTATTCTTATAAAGCTGGACCGTAACGTAGTAAACACATTTTTTTATTTCCAGAATTATTTGCTCCAGCATTATTCAAAAATGTTTTTCTCCAAACCTGAAATATTCCACTTTTTCAGGACTTCTATCATTCTTTCCTCGGAAATCTGGCCTAAGAACTCCTTGAATAACTTAAAGATAGTTATATTAAAATTAATGCATTAAAAACAACGAAGTCGGTTCTGATATCGCATAGTTATGCCTGTACACCAATGAATCTCCTTGCAAAAACAGGTAGTGTTTTTTGCACCCCCCTCCCCCACTGCTCACTCCTGAGGGTATCACTCACTGATAATTCTTCAATGAAACGTGCTTCATACATTAATATAAATAATTTCCAATTTAAAATTGATCGATCTTATAAAAAAAAAATTGCCTTCAGGGATGTAATATTTTATTTTAGATTTAGCGTAATTAGCAGATTTACTAATAATATTATTACAGTTGTAAATATCAATAAATTAATCTAAAAAAAATTAAGGTGGAATAAAAAATAATGGTTCGTAAAAATTTGAGTTAAACTGATGAACTCATATAATTTTTAAAAGAGGGGTTGGTTTATTATGTTTAATTTTTTGGCTGTTATGTTTATAGAAATAATCATTCAAATCATTTTATGACGCAATTAAAAATTATATATAAATTATTTTCTGTGTATTGTGTGTGTGAAATTAAATTAAGGATAATTAAATATGTAGGAATAAATTTTTCATGATAGCTTTTTTAGGATTTATCGATATTTTGTTATATTGCTCTGATAATTGGCTTATTTAAATTACTTTTTCACGGACATTAAAGTTAATTATCGTTTGTTGGAGAACGATATAATAAAAGTGATGCTACTAAATCAGGATGTAATTCTCTTCACTGTTGTCATTTATCTTGAAATATTAGCGCCCGCTCAGTTGTGATTCATGTCAGAGGCATCTTGAGCAGGCCTTCCATTTATCAATCCTCCCTTTATTCAATTCATATTTCTCCTTATGTACCTCATCACATAATTTGTGGTCTCTTTTGTTTTATTTGTCCTGATATCTGTCTCAATACAGGATTTGTGAAAACGCTATCGTTATTTGTATAATAAATATCAGGACACACACATACATACAGAAGCTATTAAGGATTCATCCGTTAAAATTGTATAGTTTATAGCTAATGAGGCATTGCTCCTTATAATATTATTTATTTTCAATGCCATGGAATTAATTGAAAAACGTAGACATACAAATAATATTAATAATAATTAAACAATGGTTAATTTAAGAAATTTTGTTAAAATTTATCAATCTCAAAATAAATAAGTTTGATTTCCAGGAATTGTTGAGAATGATGGGGATAAACTTGAGCATTGAAGACCGTAAATTTAGTATTACAAATGGCATCCCTTGTGGGGACGTATTTAGCTATTTACTGTATTATCAATCAATAGTTTCACTAACATAATTAATACGAGTAATATTAAAGTATTTCTATTATGGAGTAGAATAAGAACATTAAAATTTCGTAAGTTTTGCGTGTAATTATTTTCGTTTAACATTAATATATTTTCACACTTTTAAAGTTCTTATTAATAAGTTGCTAGTTTGCATTTGTAGTATTTTTAAGGGAACTATTCAAATGATTTTTTTTTGTCCGCGTTAGCATTTTACATTAGTGAAACAGTTCATAAAACTTCAAAGTACAATAAAATAACATAATAAGTAAAGTAAAATAAAATAGCATTTTTGTATATTTTATTAACCTTTTATTAATATATTTTTAATCTAGTAGTTCATTCAACGTTGATTAAAATTTTATGTCTGGTGGTTGTTGCGATTTGATTTAATTTCTATGGTTTAGGTCTATATGTCACAAAATATTTTTTGGAATAATACGTTTAATTATAGTCTCATTAATCCTAAATCACCACAACAGTCAATTAAAATGATTACGTTAGTTAGTGTTAATTATGGATATTTTTTTCATGATCTGATAGGAAGCCCGTTCTATGCGAGTAGGTTTTTTTTTTCAGCCTCTTAATTGGCAAGCTGATTATAAATAAAAATGTTTAATAAATTAATCAGTCAACGTTTTTGGATACCATTTGTACATAGTTACAATAACTGCATTCATATTTTATTTATTTTCCATTCGCACTATACAGAAGAATTTTAAGTAAGATGCTGAAATGAGATTTGATTAAATATTAATAATTAAATAATGATTAGATGAAGAATTTATCATATAGCTTATTAATAAGGAGATAAATTAATTGAATTTCAAGATATTATCCAGAATGATGAGGTTAAACCTTAACACTTTGTCATAATCATGGTAATATGTTTTGTTTTATTACAAATGCAGATTATTCACTTTAATTCAGCGGTTGTGGAAGGCTATTCGATGGCATTCACTTTCAACCGCCAGGATTTTACCCCACATGATCCAACAGACCATTACTCCATGACTCACAACAGAACAACTGATTGGATCTCAATAAGCAGTGTTTTACCCTGAGCTACCCAAACCTATTATTATTATGTATAAAAATAAAAATAGAATCTGGTAATGAATACGAAATATATCATAACATAGATTTACCAAAAAAAAAAAAATATTTTTTTCAAGTATGACGAACGGCCCAACATTATGTCTGCGTAATAATGAACTAATCGTTGAACTATTTTTATTTTTTACTTATTATTCATACTGAAAAGTAATATCGATAATTAGATCGAATCGAAATGGTTCCTTTGTGAACTGTTGTTGAGTAATTTGTGCCGAGAACACAGCCCTCCGTTTCCGAGTGCTCCTGTTCAGAAGCGCTTGGTTATTGATTGGCGAAGAGTACTCGTCCTTCCCCCTCCAAGAACCGGACGACACTCTACTGCAAGAAGTTAAACCAAGACCCGGAAGATTGTTTTGTTGTGGACTGGAGGATAATAAAGCTAACCCGGTGTGGCTGTGTAAAGGGGCAGCAGCAGTTTGTCAGGAGTTCCAATTAAAACTTTTCCCCTGCCACTGGCTATAACTCAGTCCAGCTTTTAGCCGTGATAAAACTTCTTAATCCAATGACTAACTCATTATTTGTGTATACACTTTTATCACTGCCTTTTTTAGGCTTGATTTAATCGACTCACCCGTTGCTGTATGAAGTTAAATCTGTTGAGTTGTACACCCGAAAGTTACTTTCCACTGTAATTAACTACATTTTATGCACAACAATGGTCCTGAAGAACCATAGCAGTTTTTAAACAACTTTATATTTCATGCTACAACAATAGGCATTAATCGATTTGTAAGTAAGTCTGAAATACAAAAAAAAAAAATCTTACCAACAATGCTTTAAGTATGTTGACTATTTTCCTACAAGTGTAGAAATTATTATTGCAATAGGCTATATGTACATTTTTATTTACATTATAATTACAAATAGAAATGAGTATTTAAAGTTACATTGAATGTAATATATTTATTTTTGTTTTGGCCTGGCCGGTCTGCGCCTCCGTCGCTGTGCTCTAAACCACTGAGCTACCCGGGTTCGTTTCCAAGTCAGGCAAATCCGTTCTCTTCACCGATCCTATATTTTAAAGTAATCAATATCAAAATAATAATTATTTAAAATATATTTATCACATAAAATTATAAATATTCTGTTTATATCTAGTTGAAAATTTTCAGAAAACTTCAAAAAACAAACATCTAAAAGGATAGAAACTAGACAGAAATATTGCTTAATTTAAACCATAGAAATATTTAATGATATTGCATCATAATAATTAGAAACGTTATGATGTGACAATGGTTGACTGGATATATCTTTAGAAATGTTTCAAAATTTATAAATATTTAAAATGGCCATTACACTATGACCTTAAATTTGTTAAACGTTCTACACCAGAATGTTACTTTCTGCTGTTATTAACAACATTTTATGCAAAACAATATAATATAATAATTCTGAAGTATCATAACATCTTTTTTAAAATATAGCTCGTACTCCTTATAAAAATTGTCCAGAAGTTGGTCATAATTTTAGTTGGACACCCAGAACGAGGCTCTTGGTAAGATTTTTTCTGAGCAAATCTGGCCAGCTAGAGTTGGGACCAATTTTTTCTGTTTCTAAAATTAAATTCCGGAACGGCCTATGATTATAAATTATCAGAATCAATTTTGATTCCGGTATGTATATGTGACACAGAAAGTGGCGTTAGGCCTTCTTACATACTAAATTAATTGTGAAAAAAAAAGTTATGAGGAGGTTATTCTTACATAAAATCTAGATATGTCACAGTAGACCGACTCTACGCTTTGTAGAGGGAAGTTTTTTTCTTTATGGTCAACAATTTTGGTTTTCAACCAGCTGGTAATGGGAAAGTATGCACGGTTTCTGGGCAGGATATTTCTTTTGATTCCGTAGTTTCGTCCAGTTTATCATTCAACCGAGATATTGCAAGGTATATAACACCTCGAAGATTTGTCCCAACAATGTTACTGCCAGCGGATTTGCTGAAGTTGCCTAACTCATCCCAATATCACCAGCTTCGTTTTTTCCTCATATATTTTTAATCTTGGTCTTTCTGCTTCCGTCTCAAGCCTTTTCAGGTTGTACTTAACATTAGGTACGATGGTATTTCTCTGATCTCTATGCTATATGTCTAATTTCTAATTTCTCTAACCACATCATGTGCGTAGGAAAGTTCCAGCTTTAACCGGTAAAAATATTGCCTCCTCCAAGTAATCCTGGTCTTTCCATGGTTACCTGCAAAGCAATATTTAATAGCAAAGGAGCAAGAGGACCTCCTTGTCTTAGACCATTTTTTATTTTGCATTGTTTTGGAAATCCTCCTCTATAACTCTGTCGGAACTGTTTTTTCATTGTACACTCTTTGAGTAGTATACTAATCCCGTGCATTTCTATTTTCTGCATGATCCTGAAAAGCTTTTGTCAAACACCATTTCTCGCGTCGATTTTTCATAGTGATCTAAAACTTCTAAAATCTCTAAAACCTCCTAAAATATTGCTATTGAAAGCACTTAATATGCCGTGAAGAGCAGTGTTGTTCCTCTATAATTGGAATAATGATTCCATAATTCGTTTATAAGCGAACGTACCTTTTCTCTTATATACTGGAACGATGATCCCATCCAATCCTTGGATATTGGAGCCTTTATTCAGGCAATTCCCTAATGGCTTATCACACCGCGTTATGAGAAATGCAATGGACAATTCACTTCTGATATTCATGCAGGCTGGATGGTCGAATTTATAACCTTTGTCTTTATTTCATTTTGTTCATTTAACGTCACTTTTCCCTGCTATAACTAATCAGACGATGCAACAGTGGTAGCTCTAAATTTTGCCTATCCACGTTTAAGTAGGATAGCGATTTTTTAACGAGTACCTTACATTGTACAAGCTCGGGACACCTGTTGTTCCTTTCCGAAGGACGGCGTAACCAAAGAAGCGAGTAAAAAGCTTTAAAAAATCCTTGGGCTACCTGCCGCGCTAAGAACCCGCGATCTTGGGCATAATAGGTTTATGCTAACCACTTGACTACAGGTCGTCCCTAAACATATACCTAGTATGCATTTTCAACATGCTTCCACTGATAAGGAATTGCCATCACAAAGTCACATACGCATGATGCCAACACGGCTCATGCCACACTAAATCTTTGTATCAGATGTTTGTTCAAACTGAAGATCATTAAATATATTATATAATAAATTAAATTAAATGTGATGACTGTGATGATTACTTATTGCCCACAAGTGGCAGATTGTAATTATTCAATAAAGTATTAAAACAAATATATTACTATAATGAAGATTCTCTTTATGGGTTTAAATTTTAATATAATTATTTTTTTCCCAAAGCAATATTATCAGAAATCAACAATTGAAAGTTAGTTAATATTAAGTTGTTAAGCCTTATATCATGACGTTACTGTTAGTAATTTCATGTTAATAGAGGTATGAATAAAATTTTGATGTCTTACATTGAGTGTATTATGCTCTGAATTCAGGCACATCATTCTTTCTGCTCCCTCATCTCAAGGGATCGCTTTAGGATGACGAGACGACACCCCAGCACCCCACGTCTTCTTAATAGTTTTATATACAATGAACCCTCTATCAGATTTCCATCAATTTAAATCTGTTGCTCATGCTATCCATTACGCCATATAACATTTCCTTTTTATTTATACTTGTTTTATCAATCAGATGAAAGTGAAATAATTAATTTTGTCTCAAATAAATTCAGCAAATAATCAATATTATGTTTTATTATTATATATTTTATTACTCACTCTGGCAAATCTAATAATTTGTTTTATTTTGTTTGCAAGAATAATTTATTAATTAATTAGATCTTGAATTATTTACATTCAGTGTTTTTTCCACCAACGAAAATCCTATTTAATATTTCATTAAATATTGATATTACCTGTCAGGCACTTGCTTCCTTAATAGTTAGTCATTGTCCATTTTAGCAAGTAGGAAAAGCTTCTATTTGAATGTGGAGAAGGAAGACGCCTCACGGATATCAGGTGGAAGTGATTTCCCTAGTGGAACGGGCGAGAACATTTTTTGGTTCTTGGGAACGAGTATAAAGGTCGGAAATGTGAGATCTTGTGCCCTGGGATTGGATAGAGGATTTGAAATGTAGGATATTATAGATATAAGAGGGATGTTGAAAGTTGATAATTTGGTATATGAATGAACCTAGGAAATGGAGTCTACCGATGGAGTTGAGAACTCAGGATAGAGGTGAGACAAACGATACCTTCTCGGGGCATCGAAGACAAACCATAATGTTAAAATTAAAAATTAGTTAACACGATTCTGTTTACTACTATTAGTACTAAAATCGGGGGAGGGAAAACTGTAATAATCCAATAAATTTCGTTAAATAATAAGTCGGAAAACATAGCACTGTATAGTTGCATCTTTTTTTTTTTTTTCAATTTTGGGCACAATGCCAACTTCCTGAAGTCACATTAATAGCTTTAATAAATGGGAGTCCCAAGGCAAATTTTACTAAATGGTATCGAAGACAAACATCATGTTAAAATTAAAAATTAGTTAACAAGATTCTGTTTACTACTATTAGTACTAAAATCGGAGGAGGGAAAACTGTAATAATCCAATAAATTTCGTTAAATAATAAGTCGGAAAACATAGCACTGTATAGTTGCATCTTGTTTTTTTTTTTTTCAATTTTGGGCACAACGCCAACTTCCTGAAGTCACATTAATAGCTTTAATAAATGGGAGTCCCAAGGCAAACTTTACTAAATGGTTTATTTAGACAACAAAATCTGTTTATTCTTTACAAGATTATGTAACATCCATTATGGGGAAAATGGAGGAGATAAATTCACAGCCTCCAACATTTTTCTTTCGTCGTCGGTTCATCAAAATAATTCTTAGTTTTATTGTGTCTAAGAATCTTTGAACGATGATTATAAAACTTTTAAGATTAAGCATTTGTGGCATGATGATGATTTTTGTAAAAGTTATTTCGTTTTGAAGAAAACTATTTTGCACTTACATAAATTACATCTGTTTTGGACTTGCGGTATCTGATGAACCCATTACTAATAAAATTCTTTGTTTCATTCAACGCCACTTTACACTATGGCTAATCGGGTGATCCTATAGTGGGAGTTCTAAACTTCGCCTGTCCAGGATAGGATAGGAATGTTTAGGAGTATCTGAAACTGTACAGGCTTGTATCACCCATTTTACGCCCCTTTCGATAGATGGGTTAGCCAAGGATTTTTCAAACCCTTGAAATAATCCTGAGGCCATCCGCCGGCCTGCAGTCTTAGTAGGTTGTGATGCTTACTACTACACCACAGGTGGCCCCATTGCTGATCTTACTCATTTGTACTCAAATGTTAGTTAAAACATGTCAATGTATTAAATTAATTAATATCGCTAGCAAATGATGGAATTTCGAAAATGATATCGTTGAGGACGGCTAAGCCTGGAGTCACACTTTATATTTCTTGCTTTAACGCCATATTTAATCATCTCAGCTAAATGCTATGACATTGTTGATAGCTCGGAGCTCCATGAGTTTGGATTTGTCAAGTTCCCCGCCAACTTCTCTCCCAACTCTCTCCCCTAGATAATCCATTTAGCTTCCTCGCCTTTTCCAGCATTCAATATTCAATTTATAGGCTATTACGTTGTTATGCTTCTGTAGTTGTTTCAAACTGTTATTCACAGTCGTTGACATTGCTTTATTTTGTAAATACGTTGGAATCATTTCGAAAAGATTACTTACTTTAACTTACATTTCCAGCTGGTATTGCTATATTGTAAACATTGTAAAGTACCTGTACCGCTACAACTCTTGGGTTCGGTGCACGGTAGATATTGTACTATTTCTAAGCCAATGGATGTCCGGGAAGTTGATTTATGCGACACATTTTATGAAGGCTAGTTAAGCAGCGGGGTGATGTGTCACTCTTGGGTAGTGGTTGCATAACAACCTTCTATGTCCAAGGCCTCGGGATCGCGGCCTAGAAGGTGGCTTTAGTATTTATTAAAGGGAAGTAAAACCCTTAGTTATGCCATTCTTTGGAGAGGAAATAAATTGGCGGTTCAGATACATACTGGTAAGAGATCCCTAACCTAATTAAACCTGGGTAGGCAAAATTTAGACCTCCCACCAGAATCGGCCGATTAGCAGTAGTTGCATAAACCGACATTTAATAAACAAGTAAACAATCAAGTTTTCCTAGCATATACTAATTTAAATTTTAAATATAAAATGTAAATATGATAAGATAATACAAAACTAATTAGCAAGAGCAAAATAATATATTTGAATATAATGCTAATTTGAACTAGCACTCAGGAGAGTGTGCAAATCCCGGACGTCCATCTTTGAGTATTAACAAATTAAATAATTGATTTCCACTGTCAGATCACTTCAGCATAGACCCATCCCGCTTTCTTATATGTCTTGTACAACATTATTAATTATCCTAAATAAACCCTTTTTTGTCATATTGTTTGGGTCCAGATCATCTGTCTATTAAAAGTGATTACTTGATTATCAGTAGTAATAACCCTAGGACATTGATAATAGACGAGACCGAAGGCTGAGGGCTGTTACCAAGCAACTAGCTTGAGAAATTTGTCATAAATTTATGAGGCATTGGTCAATGTCCGAGGGATATTCGGCGGAAAATTTTTTGACAAAAAAATTTATAACTTAACACAACGAAACATTTATTTATTTATTAAAAGTAGAGTTAGTGAAACGTGACATTTTGAAATTTATTTGGAATGAAGTTGCCGAACTCAGCACGTGTTGCCTTAGTGATTGATAATTGCACTGAATGCAATATAGACATGATTGGGTGAAATTGTTTTATATGACAAAATTTGATTGGTTGTTAAAACTGTCAAAAAATTGTCTAATCAATCTATCCCATAAGTGAGCTCTGAAGATAAAAGGTCATTTGTACTTAAATAATATCTACCTTTTGGCTAATATATTTTATTATTAAAATTTATCGATTTTTTGTTTGTCTCGAATAAATGGGAATCCATTCCTTGCACCCCTTAATAATGCTTCGCCCACCCTTTAATACATTGCTGTAAATAATTTTATTATTCAATAAAAATATAAATATTACCTTCATACACACATATATATTTGGAAACAGTTTATATGAAAATTTTCCATATCTCCATATGGATTTGCTAGTGTTTACATGTCTACAAATACTAACCACTTTTTTCAATCTGATGTTTATCGTACTGAAATTATTCACCAGCAAATTTGTCAAGCATCATTCTGAATCATGACTCTGATCTCCTTTCTGCTTCCAAATTTTCGAAACTTCTAATTTAGAATTGTATTCTTATGATTTCCTAATAAAAATTCAAGTCATACATACACAGGAATGATTCCCATCTCATGGAATCCGTTCATTGCCTTTGATGTGTGACAGGGAATATTATCTCGAAGGAAAAAGATCTCATTTGGAAATATTATTGAGAACCATTGCTGCTCCTTCACCCTAAATAATGAAAAATAATTTTGGCTATTTACTTTTGCAACAAGTCTTTAAATCTAGAAATCTCCAACTGCTATTGCTGCCCAAACCACAAAGCTTCGACATTGTCGTTTGATTCGTTTTTTTTGCCTTCTTCCATATTGCTGTATTCGTTACAAAACCTGTTTTTTTTTTTAAATCTTTTTTCGCCTGTAAAAACAGTTTTAATTCACGATAGAAAACCATTCTTGAGCCTTTGATACGCGACAGTCGCGGTGCAATCGGGATAAAGGATTTTTTTGTCGTAATTCTTCTCCATTTTCAAAAAATTCAGAAAATTTTAGTACTAGCATTGAAATTTAAATTTTACGTGAAGTTGCTGTCTCTCTATCCTTAGCCTTAAGATGAAACTAATTCTTAATCCTTTTTTCAATAAGACGTTTTAACTTTTTGAGTATTTGTTCAATTTTATTGATTTATTTTAAATTTTCTCGTTCCTCCTTTTATGAAAAAAAATGTAAGTAAATATTAGGGAAAATTTGGAAAATTTTTATTGCTCTATTTTGGTCAAAAAACGACTGAGGAAATGACTTTAAGGCCATGTTTAGGGCAATAATTACGTTTAGATCTCTTTTTTAGTAATTGCTCATGTTTATTGATATCTTATACATTTTTTAGTGTTTCTTTATGAAATAAATGTAAAGAGAGGAGAACATTTGGGAAATATTCAGTGCGCCATTTTGGGCACAGCCATGAGGAAATGGCTTCCAAAATTTAGCCAATGATTTACGTTTACGTCTCATAAATAAACATAAAGACTCTAGCAGAGTCGTAATTTAATAATACAGGCCTCCATCTCCCATGCTATACCCAGATGACTGTATTTATTATCTTTCATATTAAATTATTATCCATGAGAAGGTCAAGGCTGTGGGGGGGAGACGGCGAAGGAGTGGGAGTGAGGGTAATGGAGGGGAGGGTGCTATATAAACGGGAGTGGGGGAACGTGGGCGGACACTCCAGCGAAGGACTTCACAGAAAGAGGACGCCACTCGCTCCTCTTCTCGTTGCTCTGCCTCTCCACAGGGAATGGTATCAAAGATGTAAGGATCACTGTCTCCATGTTTTTCATGTGTCCGTGTAAACTAGATCAAAGCTTTCGATGTCTATCTATTATCTATCTACCCTTCCTCACATAACTTGGCATATTTCCTTATTCAATATTAGAGAAGTGTTTCCTCCATTATTTTCCAATTACTATCTCCTAAATCTTCAAAATGTATGAAAAAATATTGAATTAGAACAATTAAGAGTTACTTTACTTTAATTTGAGATAATTACATATATAGTATATCATCAATCCTTTTATATATATTTATTATGACACCATCAATTTTGTTACATATTATTAAGGTTAAGATGTTAATTTTTTATACCTGATGATATAAAGCTAAAAAAACATATACTTATAAATTTATGTATATATTGATATTTTTTACTGTTGCTATGTGCGCACAAATAATTCAACTTTTACCCTGCATGATATGTATGTTAACAAATTCATTTATGGATGTCACAATGTTCTTATACTTTTATTTTATTATTATAATTATTATTTAATAATACATTAACTTCAGGGATATTAATTGAAATTATACTTATGTTTTTGTTTTTATTATATTTATTAAAGAGTTTAGACTATTAAGAAGATTATGTGTTATTTATTTAGGTTTACAAAAGAAACAAAAAACAAAATTATATACATTTATGTTCTGGAATATACTTAAAAATTAAATTACTACAATTTTTCATTAAAAATTACTTACATTTCAAGGACACAATTAAATAATATTCAATTGATATTGTTTTCTTCATTGGCTCGTGTTATTACTTTGAGCCAATCGATCTATATAAAAAACGACTTCTGAATCTCCGCTTGAGGCAGGTTCTGCGGTGGACCTCGGCACGACCTACCGCTATCTGAAACTAACTGAGCGTTCACTACTTCTTTAGTGGTTCCAACCTACTGGTTATGCTATTAATTTATGTCAAATTATATCTTTTTATTTCTGCAATAAATATTACTTTAGGGCAAACAGATGTATAGAAATTACGTTAAGCAAAAGACAATTTTTTAAAAAATATTAATACTTTTTTTATTGTTAGTATGCTTATTTTTTGTTACCATGCTTAAAATCACCCTCATATCGAGAAAACGAACGCGAAGACTGGAAAAGAAACGAAAAATATCAAACGCCGCAAAAAAAATATGCTGCCATACAAAAGTATAAATGTTTTACCTTCTATTACCTAAGTATATCCATATTGATCTAGTTTGTTTTCGCGCATGTGCAAATGTATCACCTTCGAAAATCAATAAACTCTCAGGCAATTTAATAGCAGACAGTATTTAAAAAAATGTACCGATTGTTAATTGGCTTCGTTTTAATTAATACCCTTATCATCCTCCACAGTATTGTTAATCATAGAAAATTAAATCTGATGGCAATTTTTTACAAAATGAATATATATAAAAAAAATGCTTTATTCGTATATGAATGTAACTCTGCGCAATGGTCTCTTGTGTCGCCATATCTTGTAGAAGCCAATCTTCTACCTACCTCCACAACCTCTTTTGATCCTCTATTTAAGAACTAATTCTTTTTTTATGGTGGTTAATTATATTATATAATATAATTTATGATATACAAATTTTATTATTGCTCTGAAAAGATCTACTTATCTAGATTGTTGTTAAAACCATATTACAGTTATCAATGCAGTTCAAATCATTCAACTGAAATGTGATGTGGTTTTTAGTTGTTTTTTTTTTTTTTATAAAAGTTTATTTTATTTTGGACCGTATTATACCTATGATACTTTTTAAGCCTAGGTATGATAACAATTTTGAGCACTGGACCGAAATAAAAAATAAATTTAAATTTTAAATGAATTTTTATATAGCCTAACCTAAAGATGTAAAGATAAAAAAATAATTATAAATTGCTATGTATTATTAAAAAATATCGTATCATGTTAAAAGCTAGTAGCTTCTAACCATTCAATTATCATTTTTAAATCTTATATAAAATATATAACTAAGATATAAATACAATTCATGTTTAGATTTTTTTTTATTTGCAAGTTATCTATTTTTGCAACACATGATGCATTTTCTATGATTTGTATACAGGTACATTTAAATTGAGAGTGTTAATTCTCAAAATAACATCGTATCAATATTTTGTTTAATTCACCTCATTTACTAATGGGCTTTTTTTTTGTTTCTGTAAATCAATGAAATAAAAACCAAATTCCTTTGATGTAACATCACTTGGGTTTAACTAAAAGCCGAAACAAAGATATCCTTCCACTTGTGCTCGATTTCTTCAGTTTATTGTCATTGAGGAAATTCACGATGGAGGTAACTTGGTCTTCTAGAGATATGCCTTAGGTATCTTTCCTATTCATGGTTTTCACTGCTGATTTCTATTAATTTGGATAATTTTCTTACATTTTCCATTTCAACCGCCATATTTATATGACTTTGTAAGTATGTTATCTTTGGGTTTTTAAGTCTGCCAAGGCCAGATTTTCCACTCTATCTTTAACTGTCATCGTCAATGGATCGAAATGAAAACTTGTCATTTTCACTTACTAAAATATATTGCGACTCTGTCCATTTTGATTTTTTGATTCCGTCTATGATATTAAACTACCAAGTAATTTGTTTATTTACATAAGAAAGAAAAGCATGCATTTAGATTATAAGATAGTTTGGCCAACCATGCACCCTACAGAAAAAATCTTCTTATCTTAGAACTAACAATAAACTGTTAATCTATTAACAATGTTCTTATGAATCCACTGTAATGTGGATCGAAGGAACATCTATTCCCTCAAACATGAAATGGTTAATGCATTCATTTGTTTCAGTTCTTATGCCCTTCGTACAATAGTCAAAACTTCACTTGATGTTAAAAATAAGACATCTCATACGTTCTTGATTTATTTCATTGAAATTCTCAAACCTACAACAGAGGTTTGCTTATTAGTCAAAATCCAACTTATACCATCTTTATAATGATACTTGTATGTTTAAACGAAAGTGACCACGAAACCTTTTTAAGTACAATGTATATCTCTGGATTTGTAAGTCTGAAAAGGACAGATTCTACACTTGAGTCCCTGATTGTCTTAGAGCGTTTCTGGTATCTTAGCATGGTCTCCACTGGTTTCCATTACTATTGAAGTTAGGATTGAGGGGTAGACGCCAGGATCTTCGGGAGTTTAATTTGCCAAGTAAATGAGCAGAGCTTCGAATTCGCGAATGGGGATCGTTCTGAATTGTGTATATGTTAAATTTTTTAAGCTTTTAACGGCTAATTATATTTCCATTGTTTAGTTTTTATTCCAACTCTTATTTATTAATAATAATATTTTATTTTATTATTTCGTTTTTTTTTGTTTTGATTTTTTACGTTTCGGTTTGCTATTGACCAAGTTATTTCAAACGTCTGCATCTTTTCATTGATATTTTCAAAATTATACCACATTAAATACTAACTTTACCGTAAGGATACGTTTTTAATTTTTTTTTTATATTCTTCTTGTTACCAATATCCGCTGCTTTATACTATTTCAATTTTCCGATGGCTATTTCAACTTCCTCTTTTCTCGGTTTCTCGATTAACTGTTCTGCAGTTTGATTTTCAGAAACAGGGATTTGATTATTATTCATGGTCTGGCCATTCATTATTTCTTTTATAATATATATATATATATATATATATATATATATATATATATATATGTTTGTTGTGTGTGCGTGTTGTAGGATGGCTCAGTGACAGAGCTCAGTTGCCGCACTGACAGTCCCGGGTCCAAATCCAGCTGTGGAGGATCTTATTTAATCATTCAGCAGCTTATTGATGAATCGTTTGGGATACTCTCCTGGGGACCCTCCTGGAGCTCACCCAGCCTCTAACTGGCTACCCAAAATAGGTGGAAAACCTGGGGATTGGGCGTTATTTAGGACAGATCATCTCCCTGCTCAAGTATTGTCCAAACAACAATGCTACACTACCGTCTCTACCACCTACTGAACCAAGATTCTTAATTAGTTGAAGTGATACAGGTTTTTTTAATATGATGCAAATGCAAATGATACATTGCTAATACGTATTACGCTTGAATCTAGAAATTGTTAGTATTTTCCTTTGCAATAAAAAAAAAAATGAATCATATTAAAAAAATGCCGAACAGTCTGATCCACTCTGTTACCTTTGAAGTATCGCCGGAAACCGGGAATGATGCTTTGGAAGAAATGGAACTGCTATTAAACTATGAGCGAACACCTGCAACAGATTATCCTGCAGGCCTACACCGCATACCGCAGCGAGCAGAACTATTGCTGCAAAGTCAGTTCTACTGAAGTCATTGTCATTAATGGAGTACCCTCTTGGTGCTCTATTAGTTCTCTATATATCTGTTCCAAAGAGGAACAGGGCACAATGCCAAAGCTCCCTAACTCTATAGGAGAGCAGTTAGTTTGATACAGTTAGATGCTTAGCAAATGATAGTGTTCTTCTAAACAAGGAAAAAAGTTTTGTTGCTCTACGAAACTTGTTGGCAAAGTCACTTTAAAATAAATAAAAAAGTAGGAATCTTGAAGAATATTGAAACCTCTCTCTGGCAATGCATAGAAATCTGACATAAAATGTTCACTTAGTAGTTTGTTATATTCGCTATGTTACTCTCTCATGTTCTAAATATTAAGAAAAATACAATTTAAAAATGCAATAAGCATTCTAGGATTTCTAGTTCCACCATCAGGGCAAGTAGAGAAAGTATTTTTTTATCGGGTTCGGGCCAAATCACCAACAATTGGGAGATTGATTGAGGTATATTGTGGATTACAATATACCTAACAAAGTAAGAGCATTGGTAATTTTACGAAAGATTTTGGAATGTAAAAATTTGATACGAGAGGAATTCGACGGCTCAACTACCTCAAAGCTCTTCTCCGTCTAAATATGTGTAATGATTGTGACGTATACGAGTCTTTTGTTATTAATTGGGGGCGTAGAGTGTTTGAAACTTGAAATATCATAGGAGAAAAAACAGAATACGAAAATTCCATAAAAAAACGGGAGATCTTCATATTTCTTTATTCCCTTAACTTCATGAATTATTTAGCTGTTTTTATATTTAATTTCGCGATGATGAGCTGCTGTGATATTGTGACATTGGGTCGAGGCTGGTTTCAAACAATTTTTTTTATTCTCACCTGATATTTATGTATCCATTTATTCGATAAATATTCATATTTGCTGATAGTAGTATTCGAGCGACAAAGGGAAAATTAAATCAGAATAATTAATAGTGTTCATAACTGTCTGAATTCTACATTTTGACAATTCGTTGGTGTAGCTATAAATCAACAAATAATGGTAATAAACTTCTTTTTTTGTGGATTTGTTTATAAAACAGAACATTTTTCTGTTCAAACATTAGAATAAAATATTTTCCATTTCAAATTTTGATTACAGATTATAATCCAAAAAAAAAAAATCAATTCAAAGAAGATAAAGTGCATAACAACTAATATTAACTGTAAAAAAAGACATGACAAATAACGAGTAAATCAATCTTACTCCAAGACGTTCAACAATAGTACAAGCACTGCCTAACAGCGACAATTTTTTGTTGAACGTCTTGGAATAAGATTTCTATCTCTATTTGTGAAGTCTGTTTGGACTGTTGATATGAGATGTGCTACACTTTGTCATCTTTGTTGTCACTTGATTTTTCATTTTGCATGTGTCCTGATTATGTCTTAATTGGCTTTACGTTGACTGGCTAGTTTTTTCTGTTTTAGAGATTAATAATTTAGAGATCAATAATTTATGTATCTTTTCGATTTTAAAATTTCTAATAAAAATATCCTAAACATTTTTCTTTATTTATTCATTTAAACATTTTTCTGTGAAAAACAAAAAGAATTCCTGAAAACAAACATCACAATTTGATGCCTGAGCTATTAAACTAAACAGAACTGTTAAGAACTTTTGCTAGAGTTATAAAATTCTGAGATCAGATAAGGGATATAATTGACGGAGTAGAACTAATAGTCACTTATATTAGTGTTTGTCCTATTATTTTAAGGTAAATGGAGCAATTAAATAGTTATAATATCCTATTTTTAATGTACTGCTTTCTTCTATTATCAAACGGAAAACAAAATGTTTTATGTAATTCAAATTAAAACTTTAAAAAATAATTTTAAATAGGGAGGCGTGAGATTATAATTTACTGTGTATATTATAACATCATATTATATGGTACGGGATATTATAATATACTTCTATAATTATCTTTTTATCTACTGTAACATTTCTATAATTTATCAGTAAACTCTTCCATACTTTAGCTTTAAATAATATCGGTATGCCATGTTATTCTATATTTTCCAAGAACATTTCTTGTATCTATTTTATTCATTTACCCTTGAAAATATTTTGTCAACATTATCTATCACCTATAATTTATATTGCCTTCTTTATTACTTGTTTAATAATACTTTATAGTTATTCCCTTTGCTTTGTACACTTATATTAGGGTCCTCCCTCCCATCTTTATGTTTATCACTCAGATACCTTGATGCCTATATTTATTTTTAATGTTTACCATTTATAATTTTATTTTGTATATTTAGTCCTGAAGAAGATCTGCAATGTGGGTCGAAACATTGTTTTCCAATAAAAAGTTCTCCCTATTTAAGAATTTTTTTTTAACCTCCACCCGAACTATTTTCTTCCTCATATAATATGCTATGATCGATCAGTGTTGTCACTTTTGTATATTAATACTTAAAGCTTTTTGTTATGTTTTTTTTTCGTTGTTTATTAATTTCTCTTCATTCATTTCATAGCTTTCTTATGCTGATTATATTAATCAGTTAAAATAATGAAGATATGGATTCATTGATGGATTGCGGAGGTTTATCGGGATTGCCAACTGAGAATTAATTGGGATTATGCAGAGCTGAGGTAGGTCCATGCGATCCATAACCATGATTAATTTATGGTGTTTGGTCAACTAGAGCGTATCATGCCCTCCCTCAGGGCCCGCTAAAACGCTCTCTTCCACCTCTCCCTTTTAGGGCTCCCTTTAGGGCCTTTGGATCTGTTTTATTTAATTACGAATTATTTATTATCTCAATGATATTAACGTAATTTTTTATTTATTTTGTGGGAGTGGGGTGGCTCACTGTTTCCGTCCCGAAGGTCCTGGCAATTCCCACTCGCTGACAGACTTTTATTTAATCTGTTAGCAGGCGCAGATGGATTATATGGGATTTAGGACCTCGCTGGGTTTCACCCAGACTCTATAAAGCAGGTACCCAAAATCAGGTGGGAATCTAACAGCTGAGCGTGATCTAGGACAGATCACCTCCCTGCACAACTGTTGTCCAAGAAACAGTATTGTCTGTACTATGTACCGCGTACTGAACCCAAGGCCCTTCATGGGTTGTAGAGGTACAAGTATTTATTTTATTTTTTCCATAAGTTCCTCTGCACGTACTTAGGCCATTGTCTTTTTAATATTCATAAGAGGAAGTCCGTGTAATAGATCAAAGGAAAAAATATTTGATGGTTAGGAAAAATGGAGAGAGTTTAAATTGCATATTATATAGGATTTCAAAATTGACAATTTTTACATTATCATACATTTTTCCTCCCAAATGATCTTACCAATTCTACTGTTTCTGCCAATCTCCGAAATCCACATCAAGTACAATAGCAAGTCACTTAACAAAGAATGTTACACCACAACAATCCTGCACTCAGCTGAGTAAGCTGGGGATAGGTTACTCATGGATTTCCCACTGTAATATTAAGAAATAAAAACTGTACAGTAATGATCTAAAAAAAATAAATATTAATTCGAACCCGGGTCTCCCATGTCTCCTTCATGGTGCTCTGCCAAGTAAGATAGCCTTGTTCATAACACGGTCAGACAAATCCATTCTCTTCACCGATCCCATGTCCCCGATTAAAAAAATAAATTATAAATATAGTATACATACATTTTTTACACATTATACTATTTGCATTTATAATGTTATCTACGAAGTTGGCCAACAGAAATTTAAGTAAAAAGAGCACTAAAAGACTATTCACGAATACCTTGGAGTGGATAGTGTTAGTGGAATGCTGATCATTTTTCATTCCTGAGTTCCGCGAGATCCTGGCCTGTTGGAATCCGGAACTATTCCGTTCTTCCAAAATAATTGACTTGTTAACATCAGATATTTTATTGGTGCCTTATTTGAATATATTTTACATGCATATATTTGGAATTAAAATTACCTGATGAAAACAAATTAACCAGGTTCTACCTGAACAATTAAAGGTTTGGATAAATTCAAATAAAGCTCAGAAACATTCCATTATATAAAAATACTATACATCCACATTTCCTCGAAGGTTTTTTAATGTTTTGTACATATAAAAATTCTAGATCTCAGAACTATTCAGTTTGATTCCTGTCTTAAATTTTTTTCTTTCGAATTGGTGTATAAAAAACAAAAAAAAAATAAAATAATAACAGTGTCCCTACAACCCACGAAGGGTCTTGGTGTATATAGTAGAAACAACAAGTAAAATGAGTGTGTATATAATTTGGTTTTCCGTATCAATATTGTCTTTGGGAGTAAGGCTTCATGTGAATTTTCATCGATGTATGTTTAGCATGGACTGTGCAAAGTGTTCTCTTACAATTTGTTGAATTTATTATTTATTTTTATTTATTTATTATATCAATAAAATCCTGAAAAACGAACCATGACAACTGGCTTGGTTTGGAAATTTACAATTTACAGGTTATGAACCAAAATATTTACAATAACATGATTACTTGTATATTAAACACTTAATATCTATAAACCTGAAGGTATTCTGATTATCGCAGTTCTTGGGGCACAAGAGAAAGTTTCTTAAAAACATGTATTTTGAAAAAACATAGAAAGAAATGAAACAGCGAATGAACAAATGAAATAACTGCATAACAATTCTAGTGACCTAGGTTACCCTAACTAGCGCAAGATGTCACAGTACAGTTCTACTCGCTTTTCCAGACTGAACCAACACACTCTATCTATCACGTAATCTACGTGTATACGTGTGAATATCACGTAAAACTAATTATTCCGCAATAACACAGGTAATTATTCCGGAGGTTGTCGCTTCGAGTAGTGTCACAAGTTTCAACTTTTTATTCCTTTCCCTTTTAATATTTAAAAAAATAAAAGTTATCATGAGCTTTAGTATGGAAAAAAGAATGCAATTATGGGTAATGATTACCGAAGTACACGTATTTTCCATAAATACATTCTATTTTCCATACTATAGCTCATGATAACTTGTATTTTTGGAAAATATTAAAAGGGAAACGAATGAAAATTTAACACTTGTTGTGACACACAAGTGACAACCTGCGTAATAATTACCTATTTTTTTTATTTAATTAATTCTTGGACTCCAAACTTAAAAAATCCTTTTGATACACCATCGAAGGTTAAGGTAGATGTTTTCCTGTTATCCTATGCATAATTCAGAATTGCCAGGGAATCGATCCGATTCCACCGACAAATTAATTAACCGTGAAAGTGTTATGTACTGAACCGTACAAAGGCGGGCTAAGCAGAGAAGCCGAAAAGGAGATATTTGGAGTTTTTCGAAGCGATAATAAGCCCGGGGGTTCAAAGGCCTCGCCTAATCTGTTCAAAGCATCTCTCTTGTAATTAATGTTATTTTCAATCCTCCCTGTTTTCCGTCCCTATCTCTACAACTTTATTTAATTTCACCACCTCCCTTATCCTTCCCCTCTTAATACATTTCGTTTCCGGCATTCCATTTTTTACAGACCCTAAACGGAACGATTAGGGTTTCAGTTTAGTGGAAATAGAGTTCACAATATCGATGGAATTTGCTTCTGATTCAGATGAATATTGAAGTACAGCTTACTAGAATCTTTAAGTACTTTTTAAATCGAAATTTGTTTCAATAATTTACATCCTCCTTTAGTAGCTAATTTCTCCAAGTAAAAATTCACAATCTAATGTTTCTTAAAAATATGTTTATAAAAATAGTACCATCAACTCAGGTCTTTTTTCAATTCTCATGGCTTCCTGCATTCTTTATCGAATCTCCAAACTGATTAGATACACCAAGAAACAAAAATAAAGAATGCTTTGATCAGTATCATTACTTTGTTTCCTGAGCATCGGAAACTATTCAAATAATTTCATACTTCTTCAACAATCCTGAACGTTTTGCAGCTAGTTATATGAAATATAATTGTTAGTTTCTGAAAAGATCAATTTTATTTTTCATCCTAAATCAATGTATTTCTTTCCTATAGTATCCTCTAATAATTTCCTATAGAACAGATTACGAAACTTAGTACTACTCCTCGTTTAACTTCGAAGCTTTGCATTTGACTGAAAAGACAAGTATAAAAGAAAGAAACTGCTCGCCCTTTGAGGCTACTTCATCAATTACTAGACGAATGCTCTAAACTCCCAATTAATTACAAAAGACTCTTATACACGACGATCATAAGACCCGTCTGGACTTGAGGTGAAGAGCTTTAGGGCCATCGAATTCCTCTCGTATTCAATGCTTAAAATCCAAAATACTCTTAACATCCTCAATTCCTCAATGTTCCTTACTTTTTTACGAATAAAATCATCCATTATGGACTAAATGTGACGTTTGTTGCTGATTTGGCCCGAACCCAATTTCATGACAAATTTTATTCCGGTTGGGTTTATGTCACCAGGTCTTGGAGAAGAAACTTTTCATATTCTTGATACATTCTTCTAATTTTCTTTCTTTTAATTGAAATGTTTAAGTAGTGTTATTTGTCTGCTGGGACATTTGGGCGATCAATCACGACTGGTTTTGGAGGCATCATGTAATTAGATGTTGATTATTAGAGAGAGAAATGATTGCTCAATATGTTAGTAATACCATTACAGTCTGTAATGGTTTTCACTTCCTTGGTCTTCAATGATTTTATTTTATTTTTTTATATATCCCTCTGATTTTGTTCCTAGTTTCTTTGATAGGGGCTGATTCAATAAGACTATTGAGGTATCGTTCCCAACTGGTTTTTTTAGATTCCTTGATAGTTCTACGACTGCAAGGCCTTTTCTTTTTGTAACCAATCAGGTTTTCCATTGTTTTATGTCTTCGATATCCGTTGAATGAGTTTACTGCTTCCCTGCATTCATTATTCCACTAAAGAAGTAGGACTTTTTACTTTGTTTTCCCCAGGGTTGTCATTGCTATCGTTTTTATTATTTCGATACCCATTAGTTTCAAACCTAGCCGTCTCTTCAATTACCAATAATCCTCCTAGGTTTCTGAAAACAATATTGCCTCGTCATCTTCCAAGTTGGAATTGTTATTTGAGTACTCTGGCTTGTTTCCCTACTTACCTTTATAACACAAGTGTAAATTTAAAAAGATACATATATTGTAATTATACAGGGTGTCCCGAATTTAAATGGCAAAACTTCAGGAACTTATAGGGGACCGAAAAACTTAGGTTTCTGTAACGGTAATGCTTTAGAAGCGGTGCGGGAGTATGCGCGCCGATTTCCAAATAGAAGAGTGCCTAATCGACGAGTCTTTTCGTTAACTTTTAATAGACTATGAGAGACTGGGTCATTCTTAATACGTAATGAAGGCGACCAATTCCAGGCAGCAGTAAGAGCAGATTATCGGAGAAGAAATTGTGCCCAACGCCACTTCGATAACAATCCTGAGACTAGCATCCGAAGAGCATCTGCTGCATTAGCAATATCGCGGCAAGCAATATGGCGAACTTTGAAAGGTGATAATCGCTACCCATACCATCTTCAAAAAGTTCAGAATTTATTACCCCAAGATTATGTCAAGAGATTGTATTTTAGTAACTGGTTTCTTGAAAAAATTCGCGATGATAATTTATTTCCATTAAAAATTATATGGACCGATGAAGCTACCTTTACAAGAGGAGGAATTGTTAATCAAAGAAATTATCATGTATGGGCTCTTGAAAATCCCAGAGCTATTAGAGAGAATAGGTTTCAACATGAATTTGCTATTAACGTTTGGCTTGAAATTTGGAACGGATTACTGGTGGGACCATATTTTTTACCTGGAAGATTGAATGGTATCACATTTACACATTTTTTGGAGAACGACTTTTCTAATTATTTAGATGACATTCCCTTACAGCAGCGGATTGAAATGTGGTTCCAACTCGATGGATGTCCAACTCATTATAGCAGAGTTGCTCGAGCTTGGCTGGATAAATTATCCACAACGATGGATTGGACGTGGAGGAGTAGTACCTTGGCCACCCAGATCACCTGATATGGCACCCATTGATTTCTTCGTAGGGGGAATCTTGAAGCAGAAAGTTTATTCGGCGTCAATCAACTCAAGAGAGCAATTGAGAGACCGAATCATAGATGCAGTGCACCAAACATCATCAGAACAATGTTTAGCTGCAATTTATCAAGTGAGTGCTAGATGTAATGCTTGCATTGGTGCAAGGGGACAACATTTTGAGCAATATTTACATTAAAAAGAACATAACATAAATATAAATGTAAATAAGTAAGTATAAAAATGAAAACTTGTTTTGTTTTCTCTAAAACTAAGCAAAAACGAGCAAATCTCTAAAGGTCTTTTTGTCTTAGTTTTTCGTTCCCCTATAAGTTCCTGAAGTTTTGGCATTTAAATTCGGGACATCCTGTATACCACTTAATATTTATCTAAAATTATTGTCATCAACTCAGTTTTTTATGTTCCCAAAGCTTGCTGCATTTAAAGTAGACATGGTTTAGTAATGAAACTCAAAATTGTAATAGATACGAAGATACATAAATGTTTTGAAATAATTTATACTTTACATTTCGACTTCTTTGAACAAGAAACTCAGCGAAAAACATTTACAAGGCTATCTTGTGTGATTAAGTTAGTAAGCACTAGGAAACTGTCTCATGTAAAGATTCAAATAAATAGTTTTGCAACATTTAAATTTGTACAGGCTATTTATTTCTTGCTTCGATGTTTATTTTTTTATAAAATATGTTAATAAAGTTTTTTTTCTTTTCTTGTTTCAGGAAGCGCAAAGAAAATACTGATTTCCGTCCGCCTTACGTAAGTATAGGGACATTTCTGAATTGATTATCATTAATATTTATTATGGTTTCAATAGAGAATCCTTATGTTCAGTTTCCTCTCTTACGAACTATTATGCAGTATTTATCAATTTAAACTTAAAACTAATGATTGTAGTAAACAGTCTATAATTTAATTTATGAAAAACAGATATTATGGTCGTCTGTACTTGTTACCCTGCATTTTAAGTATTTTATTTAATCAACATTTATGCTAAATACTAAGAGACTTAGCAATCCTCCCATCTGCGCTTCGGTCTACCTCTCGGACGTTTACCATTCTGCTCAGCACTTATTAATTTTTAAACATTTGTTTGTTTAAACGCAATATTTTGAGTTTGTGAATACACCTCAATTCACATACTTTTTCGGACCGAATAATTTTAAGCTGATATTCGAAGCCATTCCCATTTGCATATTTAGTCAATTAATAAAATAAATTATAAATGATTATAAAATAAAGTAATAAGTTTAAAACCGACCTGGCATGAGCATTATTTAATTTTAGTTTTCATACACTAAATTAATCACCCAAACTATAACGATCTTTTACTTTATACAAATTATAGCACTATTGATGTGTATGGTGCTGAAGTTTTACATTAATCAGAGAAAACTTATAATTTTATTTTAAAGTATTTAATTATTGGTGGAAAAAAATCCTTCTGCAAAATCAAATTCGAAAGTTTCTATTTTTCATTTTTTATTTCTATGAAAATTCTTACTTAGTTATTACTTCTAAAGCAACGCTAAGAATGACTTTAACTTTAGTCATTATTATTGCAGTTGATTTTTGGTATACATACGATTTAGTCGAGTTTACTACTCGAAGCATATTTTATATATTGTCATTTTTTCAACAATAAAACCAAATTTATTTAATATAATCAACAATCATTTTTTCTAATTTTCAATAAAAAAATAATAGTAAATCAAATGACATATTTGAACTTTGGAACCCTTGCAGGGAAAAGGCAGTAAACAATAGTATAAACAACTACTAAAATTATAATGACTACATTCGCCTTTTTTCGACAAATTTAATTCCATAGAAATTACTGATGCCGTCCTATTTTTGAAGGGTTCATTTACTTTTTTTTATAATTGTTAATTATTATTTGAAAATAAAGTATAATACTCAGTTATTGATTCACGCTTTGGGCCTTTTATTTAGTTTATACTTTTTGTGATTATTTATCTCTAATAACTTGAAAAATTCCGTTTCATGACTTGTCCCTTAATAAAACAATAAGATGCTAAATAGTTTTTTCATAAATACTATTTATAAATTCAAACGAATACTTTTTTTCGTTTATTAGATGTTAAACAATTGTTTATGATCGCATAAAAACTGTAGCTTAGGATGCTGAATATTTATCTCTGTCCCTAACCCTTCCGAAAAAAAAAGTTTCGCTCTAATTTCCTGATGGAAGGGTCCTCATCTTGTTTAAAAAACAATTTTAAATTATGGTAGCCTTTTGAAAATAATTATTTCATTCAAGTTAGGTAATCGCTGTCAGGATAAATTAATTCTTCATCTAATTTTAACTTTTAACGACTAACAAATTTCTATTTTTCACAAGATCTCAAATGAAAGGTTTCCTGAAGTATCACACTTAATAATAAAATATATATATATATATATATATATATATATATATATATATATATATATATATATATATATATGTATATATATATTAAAATGCCTAAAATATATAACTCATAATTTATGTAGGTGTATGTATTAATATATAATAATAATTATATTTTAATTTTGAAGAGAAAAGATTTGTCCTGACTGGGATTCGAACCCGGGTCTCCCGCACTAGATATGCAGAAAACACGGGTTTGAATCTCGGCCAGGACAAATCTTTTCTCTTCAACATAAAAATATTTAATTAATCACCATCAAATAAAAAAAAATTATAAATAATAATTATAGTTGAAAAATTGATCCATCCATTTCAAATGTAGGAAATTATATTTTCTTTATGCCTACACTTGAGGCATTCAGGATCATAAGCGAATAATTCCGTCATTTCAAAAATTGATTTTTTCATATTTTTCTCTAGTTTTGCCTAACAATTTTATACTCCCGAAACTGCAGGTTCACCTGAATAAAATCTTGAGACATAAGACGGAATAATTTTACGTTAGAAAAAATTGTCTTCCAGAGATCCTGAACGCCTTTGTTAGTGCTTAAAAATCAATCAATCAAGAGTTCATATTTTTAAGCACTATTTTTAATTTTTTAATTTTTCAAATTTATTAATCCTATCAACTATTTTTCAAACAGTTATTGTACACAATAGTTACTGTACAATAGTAATACTATTATTCACATTAGTTATTGTACATACAGTTCCATACTTTTCATTTTGTTTACATTTCTAACTGTCATTCTACGAGGCACCTTCCATTTCTTTCTACATATTCCTATATTATTATGTCTCATACATTTACTTATGTAACCTTTAGAAGTCCGTTATCATACATTTTATTTCTTTATTTTACTAGTTTTTCTAAATTCTTCATGTTCCAACCTTTTTTTATATGCTAATCTTCTCATTTTGTATCTTTGGTTTACCTCCTCTTTTTTATTTCCCTTTATATTATTTTTACTTTTCTATCCTTTCTGTACATTTATTTTCTGTATTTTATTTTATATTCTTTACCTTTAATTATTATATCTGTCACTATTTCAATTTCTGTTCATTATCTTTAATTTTATAAAATCTGTCTTTATCTTAATTTTATTATATCTGTCACTATTTTAATTTCTTTTCATTATCCTTAATTTTATTAAATCTGTCTTTATCTTAATTGTATTATATCTGTCACTATTTTAATTTCTTTTCATTATCTTTAATTTTATTAAATCTGTCTATATCTTAATTTTATTAGATTCTGTCACTTTTTTAATATTCGTTATCTTTAATTTTCATATCTGTCACTATTTTAATTTTCTACATTACATATCACCATATTATTGTTACTGTACGTTTTTATATTTTTTGTTCTGTTTGTTTCTCTCTCATAGCCCTGAAGATGACCTACACTGTAGGTCGAAACGTCGGCACATAAATATAAGTCTAGTACTTATTCAGTGTTTTTTTTTTACTGCACCCCCCAACTATGAATCCCCCAACGGGTTCTAGGCCTTCCCCAAGGTCTTCCACCTTCCACTTTAAATTCGTTTGTGGGTTTATTATTGGCCAAACGATTATCATCCATACGGGAGACATGTCCAAACCATCTCATCCTATGTTCCTCAAAGATGTCTGCTGCTGGTCGTATGCCCAGATTGGTTCTTATCGTCGCGTTCCTCACCCTATCTCTTCTCGTTTTCCTCTCAACTCTTCTTAGATATCTCATTTCCATTGCTTGGAGTTGACTTTTATGCTTGCTGCTGAGGGTCCAAGATTTACTTGAGTACGTCAGGATTGGGAGAAAGGTATTTTTAAACACTGTTTTCTTGCTGCCTTTTGTAACTTCTCTTTTTCCAATAAAACCTTTCTTAAGAGAGTTGAAGCATTTTCCAGCCCATTTTATTCTCTCTTGTACCTCTCTATCAATCCAACCATACTAATTTAGATGGGTGCCAAGATATTTAAACTCTGCGACTTGTTCCACAGGGAAACCGTTTTTTTTTTTTTTTACTTTGAAATATTCAATAACTACAAATATTCCTATTATATCCTGTCACAGCAGATGCTAGAAAAAAAAATCATGAAAACACAATATATAACTACAACATCGTAACTAAATTAGTTAAATTACATTATTAAATGTGTGAATTCTAATTAAATGAAATTAAAAAGTAGTTAACAAAAGAACGCGAATAAAATCAAGCCAAAGGGTTAGTTAAAAACTGCTAACATGTTCTTCAATCTGCCCTAACGGCTGGTGTGAGGAGATTAAGAATTAAGCCGAGGGATTAGCCAGTGTTTAAAAGTTCAGGACTCCGCAACCCTTCACAAAACCAGAAGTCGTTAAAAAATTTCTGTTTCAACCCAAGGTTTTGTTTGTCCTCACGAAAGATAACCCTTATGAAAACTCAGGCATGCTTTAACACGATAAAAAATAATATTGAAGCATTTATGTTAGCACTCAGTTAAGGCGTGATTACAATATTTTTTTTCTCCAAGAGATGAAGAAAATAAAGTTAAAAATATATTGTTGTTTATTTTTTAACACGACTCTAGGCTAGAATGGCTAATCTTTATCGTGCGATGCGGATATTTGACTTTTTTCTTTTTAATATTGTTTATTTGTTCTAATGCAAATGTTAAAAAATAAATATACCTACCTAATTTTTACAGTATGTAGAACCATTCATATCAATCAATTTATTTAATAATTATTAATATATATCAGTTATATAAATTATTAACTTCGTAGAGGATGTGTGAGCCACTGGAGGGTCTTTAAATCACACAGAGGCCATCCGTGATAAACAGATTAAATAATTTATCATTGTGTAATTTATGGATTATTTATTTAGGGCTTGAAAGTTATACGTTTTTGCGGAATTTACTAAAAGAAGTTTATTAAACTAATATATATTAGGATTTTATTGTATAATTCTTGGTTGACCGTATAAGTTGTATGAAAGAGAATATGGCATAATCTGAAGTATTTGTATTGAGGCATAGAAGAGATTCTCATATAATAAGACGCTACTAATAGGTTCTTATAATTTATAAATAATAGTAAATAATTTTTTATGCAGTATTTGAGATTTTATTTTACCTCCACTCGGACTATTTACTCTTCCATATTATTATTTTTTTCTATTCTTAAAACCGATCTTGTTAGATTAATCAAGATGTCTATTGTTAGTTTTATTTTAGGTCTTACTGGTTTTATTTTAAAGAAGTTCAGCCAGTATTCTAGTCTAGTAGGAAAGGAAACCATAAGAAGAAGACAGCGGTGATATAAGGGACGTCTATTTTAGGTCCTTAGTGCTCTATTAATATAGTTCTCCTCCTTAGGGCTAATTGTCCTTAGTGCCCTGATATATGGAACTACTTTTCCTGCCGCCTCTTCGCGCTCCAACAATTTGTTAGCGTTATTCGTTTCTTGGACCCGGGCCCTGCTCAACGTGCCCTTGTGTACCAGTTATTTTTAAATCGTAGATTTATCAGCCATAAATCTGTCGGAACTCATAACACCGATTATTGAAATAGATTTCTTCGTGTCTATTCAATTAGTAATAGCTTGTTTGACCTATGACAGTGAATTATTTCGTGGAAAAATAGTCCTGTCTCCTCTATTATTTTAAACCATTTATTCAGTACATTGTGTAAAATAATCATTCAACTATATTTGAGACAAGGGATAATAAATAACACTTTATTAATTCTCCCATAGATGTATTTATTTCTGAAAACAAAAACATCTCATGCTCTCATCTGTCATCCATCTTGTTTTTGATCTGATCCATCCTGTTCTCTATAAGAGTTTTGGTTATTAGGTTGTGACTTCATTTTATTTGTTACATTTTTTTTCTAGTCTTAAATTTATTTTAAAATGAATTATGTATTTTTGGAACAGTAATTCTTTTAGTAAAACATTTTACCACGATTTTTCAGTTAAAAAACGGTATAAAAGTTGGAACTTTCCAACTTTTTGGGTTTAAAAATTATTGGAGGAAATAGGAAATAACTATATTTAAAATAGGTACCATAATACCATGCATCATTATTAATATTAATATGTTATTTTTCAAATATTAATAAAAGCCAAAGGGGTTAAGAAAGAAAAAAAAAAAAGCGGGATTTGAACCCAGGACTTTCAGCACGGTTAATCAGTGCTCTACCACTGAGCCAATCCGCTCCCTGAACAAAAAAAAGTAAGAAGGTTATCCTAGTTGATATAATTTTGAAAATTACATGAGAATTAATTAATAATTATAAGGTTAAAATAATTTGTTTAATCCTCAAAACGCGATGATTCATCAAATGTAAACCTATAAATAACTGAAAAGACATTTATGTGAAAAAACCAATAATGATATATTGTAAAAATATACATGGATATATGGATACAAATATGATAATTATAATCACATCTATTTAAAAATATATGAATATACATAAAACATAATTTAATATATAATGAGAAAAAGGATAATGCATTTTTGTTTTAACTTGCCCTATTGAATCCTGAGTTACAAGAATCTATATAATCAAACTAGGTCTAGCTCTACTAAACAATCTAACAAGTTAGTTTGGAGTAAGTCTAGTTTTATTATTGAATATCTATCCAATGTTTAATTTTTTTAGGTGCACTTTTTTTCCTCTTTTATATTAGAATATTGTATTTATAATATAAAATAATATATAATATTTTTTCCTCTTTTATATATTTATAAAATATTTTATTTATTAATAGTACATTATACACGAGTCTTATATTATTATATGATATTATAACTAAAGAGGGTATTATTTTTCTTTATGAGGAAGAAAATGGTACGAAAAATGTCTGCGTAGTGAGAAGTAATGTCTAAATTAAGGTCAATGTTTCGACCCACATTGCAGGTGTCCTTAAGGGCTAAATATACTTATACTGAATAAATATATATAAACCTGAATATTAACAAATAAAAGATTAAAAATTAGGAATTATCCTTACCTATTCAGGCAAAATAGCAATATTTGAAAAATAATTCGGTATAATGTTTATAAATGTATAAATAATGTATAATGTATATAATATAAACATTTGTTATTCTTTACTATTTATTATTTTAATTTATACTGTATTAAATTAAACTGTGCAACTGTGTCATCGTATCGTGGATGCAATATCTATCGCTTTTGAGAAAAAAGAATATTGCTCTGCGATTTTTCTTGACATTGAAAAAGCATTTGATATTGTAATAAATAAATAAAGAAATAAAACCTCACTTACCTCCTACATACTTTTTAATTCTTCAATCTTATTTCCAAGACAGATTCTAATGTACTTCCGTTGGCTCTTCGATTTCCTCCTTCATTCCTCAATACTGGGGTGTTTTAAGCCCCATTCTCTATTCTGTATACACCTCTGATATTCCGGAGCACCCTTACACCTAGATCTATACCTTCGCAGACGATACAGCAAATTGAAGTGACGATTCTTCTCAAAGATACCCAAATCTAGCATCTATAGCTCTTCAAAATCATTTATTTGACTTAGAAAAGTGGTTCTATTCTGGCAAATCAGAATAAACGCCTCAAAATCGAGCCATGTAAGCTTCTCTCTACGCAAAGCCTCGTGTCCAGCAGTCAAAATTGACAACGGCGAAGTACCTTCCAAAAATTATGTACTTAGGTAACTTACCTTCTCGGACTATACTTAGGCAAAAGACTTTCATGGAACGTACATACAAAATTAAAAAGATAAGAACTGACTAGACGGTACAAACAACTATCACATCTTCTGGACTACAGATCTTCACTTGACTTGAGGAACAAACGACTTATCTATAATAGTATTCTAAAACCTATTTGGACATATGGAACAGAACTTCGGGGTTCACATACACAAGATACAAACAACACAGTCCAAAATTCTCAGAAAAATTATTAATGTACCATGGTATATTTCGAATCACACTTTACACAACGATATGAACATTCTCACAATAAAATCATATATTCATAACAAATACATAACATTCCACTCATCGACACAATATCACCCAAACCCACTCTTTCTTCCGCATTCCTACTCCCTGTTACCTGGACTTGATAAGAAAAAATTAAAAATACATTGGCCAAGAGACCTACTCAACAATTGATATATTTTTTTTTTCCAAAATATCTCGATGATCATGTAGAAAAGCGAAGAGAAGGGCACTACTATCAAATCGCAATTGCACTGGTGCAAATGAAAATTAAATAATAATAATAGTTTTTAATTTATACGTATATTGTATATTTAGCCCTGAAGAAGACCTGCAATGTGGGTCGAAAGGTTGGCTATAAAATAAACAGTTCTTCTTACTAAAGACAACTTTTTTTTACCTCCACCCGAACCAATATATTCAATATATTTTTTTTCAGTACTACAATTTTTGGTCCCAGCCAAAAGCGTGGGTATTTATTTTCGTTCCTCATAGGTAGCCGTTGGAATTGAACTTTGTATCACAAATATACAGAACGAAAGCTATAGCAAGCGCCAATAAACCCGCTAAGTCGCGAAACTCCATTGATCGAACCAGTCGAGCAAGTCGTCATGATGGGAGGTTAAATAATAAACTGGTACAAGAGACGATCATAGAGAGAGTCATTAATTATTGGTATTAACGTTAATTAGAGACGGTAGCTAACGGAGGCAATGATTTAGCCCTGAATTATGGACTAATGAAGATGAGGGTGGGTATTGATTAGCTCTGGAGCAGGTCGCGCTCGCCCGCCATATCTAAGGCATCTTGTTTACTCTTTGTCGCTTCAAATACATCATCCTCTGGTTCGCTTCTACTTTTATTATTATATACTAAATTCTCAATTAACATGATCAATTTAGCTATTTTTTAAACAAATAATCTAGAGTAATTACTCTTAATATAAACATAAGATTTAACAATGTCATATTTTTAGGTTTCATCCTTTATTTTAATTTGATTATATTTACTGTTTAACCGATTTTTAACTTACTAAATTGAAACTTTTGTTTTATTATTTCTTTACAATTTCCCGTAATGATTATAAGACTTTAAAAAAAAAAACACCAATCAGTCATAATTCAAAACACCAAATTTTTCAATAGAGTTATTTTAAAGTTCCATATGTGTTAAAAGAATAAAAATTTGGCTACCTATTTGTAAAGCAAAACATACCTATTGTAATGATGGTGTTTAAATTATTTTATTAACCATTAGAAAATAGTTAAAAGCTTGAAACTTATTTCATTTTAACTTATCTCATTATTCCAATAACACTTCAAGTTCGAACATGAAACAACTCAACAATGTCTTTATTTAAAAAAAAAATTGAAAATGGAATATCAAATATGTTGTTCCTGAATTAAAAAGCTTCAAAAAATGCAATTGCTACTGAAGACTTAACTCAAAAATGCCAACATTCTTTTTATGCTATTGTTTCTTTAGGAAAAAAATTAATAATTATTTTTCTTCTATAAGTTTTTTAAAGTTATTTTTTTTTTCAATTTATCGATGATTTAGCGTGGAATAAATTTAAAAAACAGAATTCTTTTAAATTTTTGATAAATGTTGCTATAAAAATACAAATATTAATGAGTATTCTCTTGAAGGAAATATATCCATTTTCTTTTTTGTTTATAAGAATTAATATTTGAATCATTGCTGGAATTGAACGCAATGAAAACTCTGGCCATTGTTTTAGGTTCCCATTCCCTCCTTACATCCATCTACCCCCTCCCAAAATTTATCCTAAATGATCATCCTATCACGTTCACCTCCTGGTGAAAAACCTAGGCATCACCATCGACCAAAACCTTTCTTGGAAATCCCGCATCACCCAGATATCCCGACGGTCAATTAGTTCCCTCAAGTTATTCCATCGTCCTCGTCCACCTTCTTACACCAGTAAGCTTCTCATATCTTCTCTCATCTTCCCCCACTTTGACTATTGTAGCGTGGTATATAGCGTAAGCCTTTCTAAAATGCTTGAAGACAGACTAAAGAGAATAATGAATTGCTCCCTAAGATTTGCGCTTGGCACTCCTAGGCGATCGCGCGTGTCCCACCTTTATGATGAGCTAAAGTGGCTCTTCTCTCCCTTCCGAAGACAATATTTTCTCGGTTCATTCTTATACCAATCCATTTACTCTCAACACCCTTCATATATTTACAGTCTCCTCCAATTCAAATCCTCAGTTCAACACCATAAAACAAGATCCCGCCTTTCCGATTTCTATATACTTTCACACAGAACTAAAGCATTCGAACGTTCCCGCCCGCTCCACCACAGTGTGTAACTCAATCCCTCCTGATATCCGTCATAGTCCCACACTATCGTCATTTAAATCCTTGCTTTTCCGACACCTCCTAGCTTCCCAAAAAGATGCTCTCTAAGCAGGTTAGTCATTTGCTTGGATTGTAATGTATAGAATAATTCATTGTGTTGTTTATTTCTTTTAATTTTGTTTCTTAAGAAGCTGTACATCATTTAAAGAAATTATTGCATGCTAGCTCATGCATTTAACAAAAGCTATGGATTTATCTATTCTATTTAATTGCTTAATATCTTGTCAAGAATTATACTGTATATTTACTTATTATTGTTTTTGTTTAAATATATCTTTTTAAATCGTTTTTGTCACTTTTGCACGCTTTATGATTTGTAACATTTAGCCTTCTGGACAGATAAATATTATATTTCTTTTTCTGTTCATATTTATTATTCTAAAGGGACTTCCCAGAATAAAGTTACTTTTCTATTCTATTTTACTTCTACTGGATGATCATGTAGAAAAGCGAAGAGAAAGACACTTCGATGAAATTTGCTGGATGCGCAATTGCGCAGATGAAAATTAAATAATAATAATAATTTACTTCTAAAAATTATTCAAATTCAAATTTTCATATTAAAAAGATGTAACATACTCAAAAAATTCCTTTCTACTGTTAGACTTTTCTTTAGTTATGATCCTTACTACTGTTAGATTTACTGATATGATCCTAGGTTGTTCCAGATCATGGTTTTTGGCCCAAATAGCCTCACCCGACCCTTAGCAATAAATAAATAAGTTACCGTTTATGATATCAGTTTTAACCCATTGGCATAAAAGAAGTACACTAGGGAATTAAGCATGTTGTTATCTGTGTTAACTGAATAATACTGATGATAAATGAAATGTTAAAAATTTAAATACATTTATAAATCAATTACTTTCTAAAAGTTGTTCCGAAGCATTACATTTAATATAATACGAATATCAGATGAGCACGATAATCAAATATTTATTTTGCTCCTTATGTTATTTTGCTTTCTTATCATTTGGTCCATCATCTTCATGTATTTCTGATTGAATTAAATGTATACATTTAAAATATCAAGAAAAACTTGATTGATTTTTTTTTATTTAACTTATTTAACTTTTTTTATTTAATTTGAGAGCTGAGTTTGGTCCCTTCTTGGCAGATCTTCAAAAACAATTGTAACTGGTTTTTAGTGACACAAGAATTCAACATCTTTCACCATGTTATAACTTCCTTATAGTTAGTGATTAGGCGAGTTGACAAAGTTTCCTCCTTCAAAGCAACAATTTCCTGGGAAACATAAAGAAAACTCTCTCTAAATTTATAACTCTCTAAAGTTTTGCATACAGAGTAAAGTATGTTTTGAAGTAGAAAAATGTTGAAAAAACGAAGAGTTTTATTTTGAGGGCTTATAGATACCAAAATAAATTGAATCTATGAACTCTAGTGGTATCGAATCGTTATCTATTATACAGACAAAATGTATTAAGGATCCGAAAATTCTAGCCACATTTCCAATCATGAAGTTTGTTTAGTTGTATAATGCCACTTCTTGCTACTATGGATAATTGGAAAATTTAAATGCTGCTGAAGTTGTAAGAACTTCAGATTAAAAAAAAACATGAGATAATATATATTACACTAGCTCTCTTACGAGTTATAAGTATCAAATTCGGAACATAACATGACTGCTGTTTATACTTTTCAAAAATATTGTCTTTCAAAAAATTTGTTACAAAACCTTTTTTTTTTTTAGAAAAAACACTTTATTGAAGCATTACAATCTGCCACTTGTGGACAATAAGTAATGGTGGTATGTAGCTTACAATCATTCCATAACAAATCAATGATGTAAACAAAAAAATGTGTATATACATGCGGTAATAAAAAGAAGTTAATGCAAAAATGATAAAAATAAATAAATAAATAAAAATAAAGTAAAAAAATAGAATAAAAAATATAATAATAATAAATAAAAATTTAAAAAAATATACTGTAAACATTCATACTCTATTTACAATTTGCCTGGGGTCCCCGAACTTAGCTTCTTCCCCAGGAATGAGGGCAAAGCAGGAGTCCGGGAAGCCCCAGCCTCCTTTCCCATCCGCGTCACTGGCATTAAACGCCAATGGAAACTGGTTAAGGGCGCTTCACATACACAGGTCGTGAGGGGAGAATCTGGCCAGTGTCAGTACTCCAAATAACATTTTTATATCAGGTCTCGGGGCCATTGCCGGTTTAGATTGCGGGGTGGGTTATATGGATGTGTGGAACTGGATAATGACTGAGCCAGGGGGTTGGGATGACAGGCAAGGTTTTGGTGAAAGTTTGAAAATTTAGTAGGGATGAAGTCGAGGACGAAATGAATGTTGAGATCATTATGAAGGGTTTTGTTGGAGACATAATAAGGAGCATTGAGAATAGTTCTCAGGACTTTGGATTGAAAGGGTTGAATGCGTCTGAAATTCGATTTTTTTGCGGTCCCCCACAGTTCCAGTCCATAGATCCAAATAGGTTTGATGATGGTCTTGTATATTAGTAGTTTAACGTCTATTGAAAGATGGAAGGTCCTGCATAGTAATCTGTGTAGTTGGCTGAATCGTCTGTTAAGTTCTTGTCTTTTGAGTCTGGTATGAGGATTCCATGTAAGTCTTTTGTCTAGGAAGAAGCAAAGGTATCGTACTGTGTCGAAAATAGGTAGGACGGTTTCATTGATTTGGACAGAAGGACATGTTCCCCGGCGAAGTGTAAAAGTCACGTGTTTGCATTTTTCCTCGTTGACTTTGATCCGCCATTGGTATGTTATAAAACCGTTAATAGAACTGGCAATTTTCAGACTTTTATTTCCGCTCGCAGGCAGACCTTTATTTAATCTGTTAGTGGCTGTAGATGCATCCCATGGGATTTAGGACCCTTCTGGGGCTCACCCAGTCTCTAAAAATGGGTATAGAGGTGAAATCTGGCGTTTGAGCGTGATCTAGGACGAATCACATCCCTGTACAACCATAGTCCAAGAAGCAGTACAGTCTCTACCATGTACTTGAATCACCCGAACCTTTCATGGGTTGTGGTGGTACAGGGTTTTTGTTTTTATCTTACTATGGCTAATCGAACGATCCTACTGTAGGAGTGACAATTTTTGCCGATGCAGGAATAATTAAGATTCTAATTATAAAGATCCTATCTTTAACGAGCACCTGACACTGCACAGGAGGGGAGACACAGGTTTGTGGCCGACCTATTAGGGTCTCTATGAAGTATGACATAACCAAGGATTTTTTTTATCCTCTTTAAAAAATTCGAAGGTCACCTACCGAGTCTCGAACCCTCTACCTCGGGCATAGATGGGTTGTAACGCTAACGACTACACCCTAGGTGACCCCTACTTGAAAAAGTTTCTTTCCTTTCTCTAAAATCTAATAAACTTCTATCTTATTATAACTTCCATTGAGAAGGAAGCGGTATTTGAATACATCTTGAAGAACGTGGGATCACATATTTATTGATAAGCCGCCATCATTTCATGATAAAGGAGCTAGCTGTATGGGCCATAAATTATCATATCGAACCGTTGACTCCTTGAAGCGGGGAGTGACGTCTCCATCCCGAGGCTAAACATGCCCTAAGGAGGGAGACAAAGGACCGAGGTTGGAGTGATCTGTCTCCAGTTGACAGCTGAGGTCGATTGATGCTTCCCGTCATATCCTCTGTCTTCTCCGATTATTTACTTGGGTAGCTACGTTTAGACATGCTTATTCTATTCAAAACTTCATGGGTCTGCGAAAACTAACATTATTTTTATAGCTATAGTACCTTTATCAAACATAAATATTGGATTTTTTATAATTATTGGTCATTTTTTATGAGTTATAAATATTTTTATTTTTTAAAGAGAAAAGATAGGCCCTCGACCGGGATTTGAACCCGGAACCTTTGTCTCACCGTGACATCGCTCTGCCAATTGAGCTATCAAGGCCCCTCTCGGTCGAGGACTAACCTTCTCTCTTTTAGATCCTAAAGCCCCAGCGTACTCCCGCCATTTTTGCGATGAATACACTAGAACGAAGTTCTTTGAACATTAATTTTAATTCAGGATCTTATTGACTTTCGTCATATTATTTTTTATAATTTTTTATAACTTTTTATAACTTTTATAACTTATAATTTTTTTATAACTCATAAAAAATGACCAATAATTATAAAAAATTATAAATAATAATATGACGAAAGTCAATAAGATCCTGAATTAAAATTAATGTTCAAAGAACTTCGTTCTAGTGTATTCATCGCAAAAATGGCGGGAGTACGCTGGGGCTTTATGATCTAAAAGAGAGAAGGTTGGTCCTCGACCGGGAGGGGCCTTGATAGCTCAATTGGCAGAGCGATGTCACGGTGAGACAAAGGTTCCGGGTTCAAATCCCGGTCGAGGGCCTATCTTTTCTCTTTAAAAAATAAAAATATTTATAACTCATAAAAAATGACCAATAATTATAAAAAATTATAAATAATAATATGACGAAAGTCAATAAGATCCTGAATTAAAATTAATGTTCAAAGAACTTCGTTCTAGTGTATTCATCGCAAAAATGGCGGGAGTACGCTGGGGCTTTATGATCTAAAAGAGAGAAGGTTGGTCCTCGACCGGGAGGGGCCTTGATAGCTCAATTGGCAGAGCGATGTCACGGTGAGACAAAGGTTCCGGGTTCAAATCCCGGTCGAGGGCCTATCTTTTCTCTTTAAAAAATAAAAATATTTATAACTCATAAAAAATGACCAATAATTATAAAAAATTATAAATAATAATATGACGAAAGTCAATAAGATCCTGAATTAAAATTAATGTTCAAAGAACTTCGTTCTAGTGTATTCATCGCAAAAATGGCGGGAGTACGCTGGGGCTTTAGGATCTAAAAGAGAGAAGGTTGGTCCTCGACCGGGAGGGGCCTTGATAGCTCAATTGGCAGAGCGATGTCACGGTGAGACAAAGGTTCCGGGTTCAAATCCCGGTCGAGGGCCTATCTTTTCTCTTTAAAAAATAAAAATAAATATTGGATATATGTAAATTTATTACGACTATTTCTGCCGCATTTATTTGTGTTTTATCTCTGGGTTTTTCAATTCAACAAGTAAAAATAAAAGCATGTTTGGATGGACCCAACAAAAACATTCATTATATTTGTATTGAAAATAAATTGTGTGAAGATAATTTTTTAATTGAAATTTTGATAACTAAGGTTCATCTTAATATCCTACTTGTCATATAAACCGTTTATAACTTTAACTGTCTATTTTCTAGGAAATTTGAAAACACTAATAGGATATTCCCTGTTCGTCTAATCCCCATTTCATTTATGTTTAAGTCGAAAATAGTTGACTGGATAATTCTAATAATCGATTGAATTGGTCAGGAGGTGCAGTCAAAGATAACATCATAACAACGTTTTGGCCTAAGATGTAGGCCATTTTCTGAGCAACCAGTAGCGGGTACCGAGTCTGTCGTGACGCGTCAAAATTATTATGAATTATTAAATCAGTTGAGAGTTGATAGTTTGACTAGGCACCTGAAGATGGCCTACATCTTAGCCCGAAACTTTGGCACATCAAAATATTTTTTGTGTTATCTTGGACTGCATCCACTGACCAACTGTTCATTTAATTGTTCTACTGTAGGTACTTAAACCTCTTCGTCTTGGTAGAGCTACATCGATACATTTTTTTCCCTTTATATATTTATCTACACCTGTCAAATGAAAACAATGAAAATCAGAAGATTGGCTGACACTAAAATAATATACAATGACATGAGAGGCATGAAGAAGAACAGTGCCCGGCGGTACCTCTCTCTTGGCTTGATTCAATTTTCTTTAGTAACAGATCCCTCATCCACGTTCTTTTTAATCTCCTCCTATTTTTTTCAGCCATGAGAGTCGTGGCCATTTGTTGTATACCTCGATATTAATCTAAAAATTGACGTTCAGTTTACTTATATTTTACCTCTCTATTGAGCCTTTATTACTGATTATATTGCAATAAATATTATGTAATCATTCCACTTTGGAGAAAAACGAAAAAAACTGAAGTATGTGGAATACCAGTTTGGCTACTCCTGTCCTGAAATTCATCAGTGATCGGTAATATTATATTAGGATATGAAAGAACCACTACGATCCTACAAGTATTTTAATAATTGACTAAGTAATTGTATTATAACATTTCGGAGCTTTTTTTAAGGTATGTTACTCACAATTAATCCCAAATATATTTTTGTTTTGTTTTATATCACTCCTTTATTTTTAGAAACAGATATTTTCTCGCTATCATCGCATTTATTTCATTGTCACAATTACGTACTTGGGGCGACCTGTGGTCTAGTGGTTATCATAACAACCTACTGTGCCCAAGATCGTAGGTTTGTAGCCCGGAAGGTAACCCTAGGATTTTTTAAAAGGTAGTAAAGTATTGTTTAAAATCCTTGTTTATATCATCCTACGGAAGGGACCTAAAACGTTGGCGCGGAACCTGTACGATGCCGGGTACTCGTTAAAATCCCTATCCTAATTAAACCTGGATAGGTGAAATTAGAGCTCGCTCTGTAGCGTCGTCCAATTAGCCATAGCTAGTGAGTTACAACAGTTACGTAGTGATTTTTATTGATATTTATTTTTATTAAAAAATATAATTACCAGTATACATCCTCTTCTTCTTTTGCACCACCCTTGTGGTGCCTTTCATCGTAGTGGAGCGTTTAAGCAGGACTGCCACTCTTCCCCGCAGGGACTAGTCAAAAGCCAGGCTAGTGGGGATTTAACGACCCCCCGGGTAACAACCGAGTTCAGTACATGCCAAGCACACAGAACAGTACACTCAACACTAATTCAGACATAATTCAGTACCCACCTCAGGGCCACCTTCCCTGGGAAGACTCAGGTTTGGGGGTTTAGCCAAACAACCAGTTGTCCTGAGGATACGGGGCCTTTCTTGCTGGGCTAATCACCTATAATTATCACTATAAAACATAGTATATATCTATCAATATGAAATATTTATCAGAATAAAAAATATAATCTTAGGCAGAGCTTAAATACAAAATTAACAATACAAGACTCAAAAAACATCTTCTGGAAATCAGAGCAAATACTCAACATTCCACTTTTCAAGACATAACCAAAATCCCCTTTTTTTCTCTTTCCTATTCTCTGGGATTTCCTATGAGAAGCTTAAAAGGACAATGACCAAGATTCCTGCTCAGAAACCATTAATCAGTTATCAAAAATTTCATATTCCTGCAAATCGAGGAGAAAATATCATTGAGATTAAATTTGATGTACATGATACTGCGCAGGTACAAATATAATAAAAAAGAATAATACTTAGTTATAGATTTATGCAATAAAGATTAAGATATGAGGACCCACTTGTAGTATACCAGTTTTATAGTGTATGGCTGTTACAATATTTGCCTAGTCCTACCATCAATAATTTATAATATTAAATATAAAGATATTAAAGAGGAAATTGATGCAAAACTATTTACACAGAGCAGTTGTAAGATTTGCTATAAAAATTATGAAAGCCATCTCTCAGCTTTTTAGGTAATTTTTAACATCTGTGAATTTTGTGAAGAGATCGTATAGTGTTTTAGTTGACTCCTTTTTTGTGCGTGACATTTTATTAGGGCCACCTTTTCAATTCGGTGCTATATCGATCCTGCCCTTTCTACCCCTATCTCTCACTAAAGGGTGACATGCTTCTCACAACTTTACTTTTCATTATTTTTCTCTCTCCGCTACTTTCGCAATATGCAAAAAATTATGCAATATAAAAGAAAATCGATGTACAAATAATATTGTTTAAAAAAATAAGCATTAGATATAGATTTTAACTATGGTTAAATAAAAGAGTATGATTTATTTAATAGATGAAAATAATTGGGGTGAAACATTTTGAACATATACCATTGGTTGATTTTTTCTACATAGTTAAATGCTGCTGTTTCTTGTTTGATATTATTATCTTTTCATTCATTTTACTTAATATTAAAAGTATTATATTTTATTAAAAAATCTGGCACAAGATCTTCTGAAATCGAAACCAAGTTTTCATTTTTTTTTTTTTTGTATCCTGTTAATTCCAATTTAATTTAATTTTTTATTTATTAGATATCTTGCTTATTCAACTCTTATGGAAGCCTTTAATCTGGGTTGAAACTTTAACTTTTTACTATCTGAGACCTTATTTTGTATCCACTAGAAACGTTTTATACTGCATTTGAGGCGTACAGGATCAAAAGAGGATAATGAAAAATTCCAAATTAGATAAACCATGAGAAATAAGGCGGAAAAGAGTCGTGCTTAATGAAATTTCTTGACTAAACTATCGAAAAATGTGAAAAGTCAATTCTTAAAATTTGGGAGTAACCCGATTTATATGCTGAACGGCTCAATTTGTTTTGGTTTTTAAATAATTGAACTAAATATATATTTTGAACCAATAACATACCATTTTTTTCTAAAAAATAAAATGTTGCTCCTTCTATTTGATTTCATTGGTTTGTAAAAATTCAAAATAGGTCTCCAACAAGATATCCTGAAATCAAATAAACGGTTTCATATTTAGTGAAAACCCCCAACAAAATTCAATTACAAACTAACAGGTAAGACTTATATTTGGAACCCTAAAAATTACTTATTCTTTTCTATCGTGTTTATTTCAATCATTTATTTATTTTTGTATCTTCTTTCTTCAGTCCTTAATGTGACCAGTAATTTGGGTCGAAATTATGGTAGTGTTTTTATTATTTGAGAACTTATATTGACTTACACACGAATCACTTTCTCGTTGATACGATTTATACTTTCAACCCTTATTAGTGAAAACGAGATAATATTAGAGACAAAAACCAATGCCACCAAACCGTGGAAGGGAGTTGGGCTCAGTATATGAGTTTGTACTGTTTCTTGGACAACGGTTGTGTAGTGAGATGATTTGTCCTAGATCACTCTCAACCGCCAGAGTTGTCCCACTACACTAATTTTTAGAGACTGGGTGAACCCCAGAACGGTCCTAAATCCCTCCAGCCGCTAACAAATTAAATATGAGTTTGCCAACCTGCGGGATTTGAATCCAGGATGTTCGGCATGACAACACAGCGCTACACCACTAAGATACTCCGCTCTCCATAGTAAGAAAAGATTTTTCCTCTATACCCACTTAATGGAGGTTAGACCAGTCTATAGGAATGTTGGCATATTTCCTCGGAGGCGATTTGGCTAAATTAACGCTCAAGCGCCATGTTTCACCCCAGCTATAGGTAGCAACTTTAGTAGAGGCTGTGTGAGCCCTAACAGGATCTGCTGTCTTTTCTGCTACTGATACATCGTCGAACTATGCCTATTAACAATGGATCGACCATACTGTTAATATAAAAATTAACAATATAAGAAAACTCATTTTAATGAACCACCCACTGAAATTACAAACAGCGAAAAACGATTTTACCTTTTAACTCATGCTTAATATTTTATTCCCTCAGATAAAAAACGAAAACTATGTATGTATGTACCCGACGTCTGGGATAAATATATTTATGGGAGAATCTGGATGAGGGGACATATCGGGCGTGGTAAATATTTGAGAGGGTTGGGAGGGAGTTGGTATTTGCCGATGTACTGACTGGGCAACAGGTAAACCTTGGTCACTTCTCTATTGTCTTTCATCTCATGTTTTTTTCATAAATCTTCCTTCAGCTTTCCTGTTTTCCCTTTTATGTGCCTTCTTTATTATTTTTTACCCTTTTATGTGTCCTTTTATCTACTTCTTTATTCTTCTGGGTTTCTTTCTTTTACTCTTTATGATTTATGCTCATCCGAATTGTTTTATTCTCCCATGCATCAAAATCAAACGTATATGTATTGGGGATAATAATAAATATTGTTTTATTTTACTATTGTCTTTTTTTTTATTGTTTTCAAAAGATGGCTGTTATTCAAAGATTAATTTAATCAAAATTATTATACATAAAATATACTTAAAATAATGTATCAGAAGTAATTATTATTATTAACCTACTGCCTTAGATAGTCCGTAAATCATCAGGAACCCGTGCACTTATCCTATTCCTTACACCAATGACGTTCCTTGAGTCAGTCACCACTTTTTTTTTTTACCTATTCCACTGAAAATCATGAAGGGTTTTCATTTCGGTACGTGGTAGAGACTGTTCTGGCTTTTTGACAACGGCTTTGAAGGGAGGTGATTGTTCCTAGATCACACTCTAACGCCTCATTTTCCTCCCCAACCACAACTTTATAGACGGGGTGAGCCCCAGTTCTAGATTCCATATCCGGCTGCAGGCAGATTAAAGAAAAGTATGTCAAGCAGGCTTTTAACCCTGATTTCGGCATGGGGTTCAACTCTGTCAGCACTCTACACCTGAGACAATCCGCCGTTAATTCACCTCAGCTTAGGCCTACCTATTTTCCTGGTACCTTTAATCGCCTCTATTAGCATTCTCTTCGGCATTTCATTTTCTTCCATCCGTGAAATGTTTTCCATATATGAAATTACTTAGTATACTTTATGGTTAGACCCTATTCTCCAAATCTGATCAACAAACATTCCACCAAACATTCTACGCAGCCATCGTTTCTGGTGAAAGAAAGATACTTTTCATAGGCCAGCTATTCTCTTTTCCCTTACTAATTGGGCTGTTTCCTGTGTCCACCAATTTTGCAGACGCTTTTCATCCTCTTCTCCAAGAGCCTCTTTAGCTACCAAGTGGACACATTCTTTCAGATGCCCATATTTCTCTTTCGCTGTTCACCCATACGAAAGGTTAATCCTCTAATCCAACCTCCATTTATATAGGTTCTTAACACTCCCATCACCCAGTAGTTGCAACTTGTGCTTTAGCGTGTCCAAACTATGTGTGCTCCGTTTATGAGGGCTATCTCTAGAAATCCTCCAGGGGAAGAGATTCTTGGCTCTAAGCATGTACTAGTCACTACCAAACTCCCATCCCCTGAAAATCCTCACGTATTCGATCTTACATGAGCTTCTTTGCCTTGTAATGCAGTAATCTAACAGCGAGGACTTGAATCCCGGCTTCCTCCATGTTCTTTGGTGGACCTGTTTATGTTCAAAGAAAGTGTTTTGAATTTTTAGATCGACTGACTCGCAGATATCTATGAGTCTCTGACCATTATATGTCACCACTTTCTTACCCAATCGTTCGATAACCTGACTGCCAACTTCCCGTCCTACTCTCGCATTGAAATCCCCAGCCAGGATGATTTCTGCATTAGGCTTCATTTTTTCTCAAGCTTCTCTCAAGCTCTCCTTTAATGCATCTTTACTCGCATGAGGCTCATGGTTTCCTTGTGCGTACACCCCTATGATCACAACATAGCTGCCCCAGAGGTTGAGATCCACTGTCATCAACCTTTCCGAAATTTCCTCGGAATGTGTGATCCTACATTTTAGCTAAAATAAAATTTAAATAATAAATCACAACTATTGTTTATTAATTCCCAATGTTTTTCCTTTGCTAATTTCAGAGGCTGAGAAACCAGAGCAGTAGGAGACGGTCTGCTGATTTAGAAGAACAAGAGAAAAAGGCAGAGGAAACAATCAAAGAAGATGGATATGATAAAATGAAACCCCCTATCCAGGTAAGATGTTATGTTTTCTTTTTAGAGCGTAAATACATACTCTATATGTATTTTTTATGTAGACACTACACGAAACATGCAGACACCACCGAAAAGTTTAAAATTTGGCAACATGTCAAATTTGGCAATATGCCAAAATGTCATCTCTATTAGGCTAGTGTTGAGTCCGTCCTTACTGTCTGCTGGAAAATTTTCTCGAGGCTCAGATATCTAATGATTGATAATATGCAGCCAGCGATTGTTACGCAAGATCCCACGATCTAGAACATTTTCTTTTGACATTCATATCCTTGTTTTACCTGGGAATTTTTTGTTAATTGGACCAGTTTGTTTGATTAGTGGTTTATTTAGTAGTGCATTGAAAATTTATTTATGTATATTGTGTTATGTGGAGAACTTCTAGGACTATGTTTTATTTCAGAGGCAAATACATTGTTTGACCTGTTAAGAGCCATGTACCTAGCTATGTACCTACTTTATGGGATCTGCTACTCTCCTGGGGGGAAATCAGCCTCTATCATTTGGATATCCTTCATCTTAATTATTTTTTGTTAATATATATTTAGTTGATAAAGATCTGCACTATCTATTATAGATTAAACTTAGTGAATTTTAAGCAGTATTTGAAAGCTTGTAAAGTATTATCTACTATATAGCTGATAGGAAAATTATTCGAATCTAATAAGACGCATGGATTACTCAGGTAGGAACGGATGGAAAAGATGAGTCGCTCCAAATGAAGCAAGGATGACCGCGGAGGCAGTGGCTACTGGCCATCCCGCAAACATCGCCACCTGTCCCAGATCCATGGGTCGTTGACCCCGGACCCACTAACCCCATGGCCCAGGGGTTTTTGCAGGGACTCCTTTGCAGTCCTCTTCTATATCCTCCATCAGTAGCTGTCCCTTCGATACCTGCTGTCTTTGAGATCTTTATCACCTGTCACCGAATGCCCTTCCTTCTTTCAACATATTTTTTTTGCTTTCTGAGTTCTCAACTCTTAACTCGTTTCTGCTTAACTCTTCGTAATCTTTTTTGAGAGAATGTAATGGAAGTTTAATATTTAACTTGTTTTTGTTTTTTTTATCAAATACAATATAAGAGATAATTATAATACAAATATTTATTTCAGAAATTACACAAATGTCATTGGGCATATATTGTATTTTCATCATTCTTTTGGTAAACCTCCCCTAAAGGATTCTGGTGGAAACTTGTTTGAAGAAACCTCCCATTGAAGGCACTCCTAGTGTGTTTCATCTCTCTGTAGTAAATCCCTGCTCCAGAGACGTTTCAGTATCCTTGTCGGATTTTGTGGTAATATGTCTGTCAGTAATGATTGTCCCAGTAAATTTAGATGTCCAGCAAGTGAGTCATGGAATTTGTTTTAGTTTTCTTGATTCTGTCGGTCACGAGTGGTATTTAGAGATCTTTGTATAATGATTTATTGCTAATGTAAAATTATTACATTGTGTAATAAACGAAGGAATTTTAATTGAAAAATTTGAATGGTCTGTAAGTGAGATTTTTTGCATGAGCAGCGCACTTGCGAGCATCGGTCCTTATTGGTTTCAGTAGCATATTGTATATTATAATTTTATTTGTTAGTGATAGTTTATTTTTGTAGTGAAGTAGTTGTCTTAGGAGTGAGAGTCGGTAATTCAATTTTTTTTTCAAATTACTTACGTGTGATTTCCAAGTCAGTCTTCTGTCCATGGTAAGGCCCAAGTATTTTTCTGTGTTGTTTGGGCAATAGTGTATTGTAAAGTGTTTGTGAGGGGCAGTCTGAATGTCTAAGTGTAAAAGTTACTTGGTTAGATTTTTGTATGTTAATTTTTGTACGCCATTTATCGAGCCAATTTTCTAATGATTTTAAGTGTGTCTGAAGGTTCTGAGAAGCTATCTTGGGGTTAGTACTGGTCGAAAGTATTGCAGTATCGTCCGCATATGTAGCAAGTAGTGTTTCTGGCGTCTGTGGGATGTAGGTATTCATAGAGTACAGAACTGGACCTAGAATATCTAATACTAGAATATTGTATAATGCTATATATAGCTTTTCCAATTATTTTATTCTTTTCCAAGTCAACTGTAACCTTTTACAAATCAAATGCTACATTTTCCAAGTCACAAGCAACCCATTCCAATTTAAATGTAACCTTTTCCAAATGAGTTGAAACCCTTTCCAAAGTAAATTTAACGCTTTAAAACTCAACTGTCGCTCTATTTATTTCAATTTTAACCGTTTCTATTTCAATTGTCACCCTTGAAAATGTTTTGAAAATTCAACGTACTGTGGAATGGGCGAAGTTAAGGCTTCAGAACTCAACTGGATAAATCATGACAGTATTTTTAATTTTGTTATTTTCAAAACTATTATTGGCACAAAGCAGTAAACGAATCAAATTTATACAATTTACGAAAAGTAATGGTTTATGTTATTAAACCTAAATAATAATTATTTTTTATAATTATTGGTCAATTTTTTTATTTTTAAAAATAAAAATAAATAATTATTCCTTCTTGAAGGAACCCATTAAAAAAATAAAAATGCATTTTTTTCTGAGAAAGTAAAACTACGTAAACTGAAGTTATCAACAGTTTCGTTCTCCGATTTTGCAAAATTTGTTTTTGCCTTGCAGTTTACATTTTTTTTATTTTTTTTTTATTATTTACTTCTTGAAAAAAAATCAACTTTTCGTTTTACATTTTTTCCTTAATTTTTTGTAAAGAAAAATATTATGTTTATTATTAATACCGTGGAAAAATTCCAACGAAAAGCCCTTAGTCTCCAAACTAAAACAGAAATAGAAAATATCTGTCCAATATTTCGCCTATTTTGGCATCATCAGGGTTATTACCGGGGGGGAATGGGCGAAATATTGGACAGATATTTTCTATTTCTGTTTTAGTTTGGAGACTAAGGGCTTTTCGTTGGAATTTTTCCACGGTCTTAACATTTATGTAAGGTCTCTTTTTACATTTCAATATTAATTATGTTTATTATTTTATTACCAAAACTTTCTCAGAAACAAAAAATAAACTATTAGTTTTTTTTAATTTCTCTCCTTTTTGTCCTAACAAGAGTTGTGAAGAAAAAGGTTGTGATGATTTTATCCTGGAGAATCTGGAGCCTTAAATTCGCACGATCCCCAGTACGATAAATTTTCAAAACATTTTCAAGGGTGACAATTGAAATAGAAACGGTTAAAATTGAAATAAATAGGGTGACAATTGAGCTTTAAAGCATTACGTATACTTTGGAAAGGGTTTCAAATAATTTGGAAAGGGCTACATTTGAATTGGAAAGGGTTGCTTGAGATTTGGAAAGGGTAGCATTTGATTGGTAAAAGGTTAAAATTGACTTGGAAAAGCTATTTAATATTTATTATTATTATTATTTTAATGTATTGCAGTTTTTATAAAGTGTTGTTACTCTTAGGTTTGGGTAAAATATTTTACTTCAGCTTTAAAATTCAATAACAACTATGTCATCCTTCTGTTGACAAAATCCCCACTTCTGGTTTCTTATGTTTTCTAAAAAAAAAAAAAATGTGTGAATTCGTGAAATAAAAAAGAATAACTAATCAATGTAGTTCCAAGGTTTTTATAATTAGGTTTAAGGTAGATTTGTTAAAGTAAAATAAATAGATATCAGATATATAAATCTTACGATGTTAAAAAAATATATAAATAAATAAAAAGAAGTCGAGTATAGTAACGTAAAATAAAAAGGTTCGAATTATCTCTATACGACTTATTACAGAGTAAATACATAATTTGCAGATTAATTTTTTAAAATGGACCTTGTGGGGAAAAATATATACATTCAAGGAGAATATATAATTTGTAGAGCAACAGATTAAAGCGAATTTTATATTTGTTAATACAGCGGCCGACACACGCGGCACGCATATTGAATTAGCAGATATCCTCTTGGAAACTTTTTATATTTCCCTGAGGCCGGAAAAGGGCTTTCCTCGTTTAAATTTGTAATGGGCTCTAATTTTCCTCAAAAACCCATTCACGGCCCTTCTAGTGAAAATCCCTCTCCCGGGAAGGGCGAGGATGATAAACTTTCACTCTGTTATTCAAACTGAGGAGGGGAGTCGAGGCCTTTTTATTTTCTTGCCGGAAAACTTGTCAGCTCATTTTATTACTCAGCAGCAGTTTTATTGTTGACGCTCCCGGGCTGGTAAAATTGGTTAATTTTCCACTTGCGTGAAAATCCTATCTCTCTCTGTCATTAGATAAAGAAAATATTAAATCGTAAATGTTGAAAATGCATGGGAAAATTATCATTTATATTTAAATCAATAGTTATATTTCAGATAATCTTTTTACCTAATTTAAAAGGATATGAACAAAAAAAGTTGTGTCGCGTGGGTTGAAACGTGCTTGTAAAGTTGTTATCGTCTGTAGGATGGACCTCGGCGTAAGTTGGAGGATTGCATTATTACTAATCTAAAGGATTTCGGTATGGGTAGTCTGCAGATGGAAGTTTGTAAGTGGAGACTGTTGGTCATGAATCAAGGGTGAGGCTAGAAAAATTAATTTGTAATAATCTTAAACTTTCTGATATTATTCGCGGTTCCGATCAACACAGCTTCCTGTATTTATTCAAGAATATTTGGAGAGAGATCCAAGCTTTTATAGTGTTCACGATCATTTCCGAAATCAAGTTATTTATCCAGTTGTCCAACGGTAAAACCAATGTTTTTTTTGTGTCCACCTGGAGTATACTGTCATTTGGCTAGCCGCCTATTTCAATGACATTCGCATATTTTTCTTCGTTCTTGTCACTAGGAAGAATAATAAGCGTACTTTTATCAATGATTGGGAATTGATCAATTGCATTACCTTCTGGATAGGTATCATCCAGAGCTTCAAAATTCTTAGTAAATTCTTGAAAATTTTTTACACTTTATTATGCCACAAGTATTTCTCTCTAGCAAGCTCTTGCCAGCTGAATTGATTCTGTTGCTATTTTACACAGCCGAGACAGTTCAGGAATCGTTTCTCCACGGTCCTTCCTTCAACCTTTCTTAGGTATCTCTTCTCCATTGTCTGTATCTGCCCTTTGGTTTTGAGGTAAGGATCCATGATTCAGAGCAATAAGATAGGATGGGCAGGAATGTAGACTTGTAGACGGATATCTTCGTCTTCTCCGTCACCTCTATTTTGTTGAGGATACCCTTCCGGACTGCGTTGAACAATCTACCAGCAGCTTCCAGCCTTTGCGTCACCTCTCCATCGATATAACCGCTTTCGTTGATCGAGGCACCTAGATATTTGAAATCCTTCACCTGTACAAGGACAGATCCTTTCAGTCTCAATATTCTCATAACATGGTGAGGACGTTTTCCTATTCTTATGCATTTTGTCTTATATGGATTAATATCCATTTTAATGCTCGACAACTTCTTGCACGATATTTACGTTGTATTGTAGGTTCCGGCCATCCGCAGCGAACATGACGAGGTCATCAGCAAAAGCGAGAACTGTATATAAAGTAGGCTGTAGGTTCCTATGCCCTATTTGAAAACACCGCAATCTGGGTTTGGCTCTCATCAATACCCCATCCAGCACCAATTTGGACAGTAGGGGACTTAAGCTGCAACCCTGGCGTATTCCCTGCATCGTCTCAAACTCCTTTGAGGTGTGGTTTCCAGTCCTTATAATGTTTTTTGTTTTCGATAGAGTCCTGACTGCAGAATCGTGCCAATATCCACTTGCTTTTCCGACAGAGCTCGCTCTATATCCTCAGTTTTGACTCTGTCATATGCCTTTTCTAAATCCACGAAGCAGACAGAAAGTTCTTTACTTTCCTCGATGGACTTCTCCATGGCCTGCCTCAAAGTGAAAATCAGTTTTTGTGTAATCCATACTGCTCCTCTCCGATCTGGCAGTCGACAACTCTTCTTACCTTCCTTTTAGGATTCTTGAATAGAACTTGGCACACTGAGCAGAGATATGCCTCGATGGTTATTGCATATTCTATTGTCTCCCTTCTTGTAGAAAGGCACCACCCCCGCGATTTCCCAGTCCTTTGGTATCCTTTTCTTATTCCATACCAAATTTAAGAGATGGGCAAACATTTCTTCACCTCATCATTTCGGGAGGTACATCGTACAGCCCTGCCGACTTGTTCAGCATCATCTTCGAGATAGCTTCATGCAGTTATTCCTCGCTGATGAAATCGTCTTCTTCTGCATACTGCACCCCCCATTATGGGTCTCATCTGGACTAATGTCCCTCCCCTCCAGCAGCTCCTTGAAATACACTCTCCATCTCTCCATTATATCTTCTTCCTGCTATAAAATCCTTCCTTCCTTGTCCTTGATTCCTTTGAGTGAATCCGATTTTTCCTTCCTCATTCCTTTGATGACTTCGTAGAAGATCTTTGGTTCTCTTTTGCATTTTCCTCCATTTTGCGACCGTAATCTTCCCATGATTTTTGCTTGGCTTGAAGAACTGCCATCTTGGAATCCTTCCATCCTTCCTTGTACCTTTCATAGGCTGTAGGTGTTCTCTGGCTGAGGAAGTCCCTCCATGCTTTCATTTCATTATTTCATTTAAGTTGCCGAAATCATTTGCTTTGAAAGAAACAAATGAAAAAAAATCTTCTAATAGTTATACTTTTATTATTATTTCTTATATATTTTTTTAAAATTATTATTAGTAGTAGGAATTCTTCTGTTACAAACAATTCCAGCCTCAAGAATTTTAATAGTTATATTATTTGCACCAATGCTGATTTTAATTTATAATATTTTAAATAAACATAATTTACTAATGGCTTTACATGATTTAATCTAATATAATTGCTTATTATATTATCAGAACAAAAATTTCAGTTATTAACATTGGTTTGGGTGATCTGCTTGTTATTAAAACACTAAATGCTTGTTATAAATAGTAAATTCTCAAGAATACATATAATTAATATAAATGTTTTGTTTAATCATTTTCTCGGAATAATCTCTCTTATTAATGATCATTCATGATAATTTTTGATAATACTTTTAGGAACTATTATAGCTCTGCTCTATATTCCATAAATATGAGAAATATTGCGTTTAAAATACATTTTATTTAGATTATCTATAACTATTCTATATTTGAAAAAAAGAACATGTACATCCTTTCTCAGCTCTCATTTTGGTTTTGAGAAAAACAAAACTAAACATGAATTTACAATAATTGAAGGCTAAAACCATGGGAATCCAGGCTTGTTATGTGAAGATTTTGGTCTAGTGTAAAAAACCCAATCTGACTTTTTTGATACAGAATGTTGCTTATTTAGCCTTAAAGGCATCCATTGTAGCTGGGTACATTTCCTTCTCCTTTATGATGTGTCCTAAGATCGCTCAAAAAACAAAACAAAAAAAACTGCCTATGTATTGTTCTGTTAATTAATCTTTTTTTTTTTTTTTTTTTTTGGCGCTACAACCCTGGATGGGTTTTGGCCTCCTCAATGAGCCGCCGCCATTCCGCTCTGTCTTGGGCGACCGCCTTCCAGTTCCTGATCCCAAGTAGGCTTCGAGCATCAGCTGCCACACCATCGGCCCACCTCAGCCTGGGCCTTCCACCTCTTCGGGTTATATGTAGTGTCTCCTCAAGTACCCTCCTCGGGATTTCTTGTTCATTCATTCTGGTCAAATGGCCTGCCCAACCAAGCCTTCCTAACTTCACAAAACTCAACCAACTCCGGTTCGCCATAAATGACATATAGCTCCTTGTTCTTCCTTATTCTCCATTCAGCCGCATCCCTGACTGGCCCAATAATACGACGTAGAACTTTCCTTTCAAAGATCATCAGATCCCTTTCGTCGTGCTTGGAAATGGTCCAGGTCTGCGAGGCATAAGTTAGTACAGGCCGGACAAGAGTCTTATAAATAATCATCTTGGTTTGCCTGCTGATGAACCTACTGCGAAAGATCTTGAGAAGGCCAAAATAGCATCTGTTGGCTGCAGTGAGGTGCTTCTTAATCTCAGCAGCCATATCATTTCCCGAAGTAACAAGTGATCCCAGGTTTGGTAAATTCTTTAACTTGATGGAATTTGTAGGATCCCACTACTAAAGGACTGTTATCACTAGCTCCGGTGTACATGTACTGGGACTTAGTCTGGTTAATTGAAAGTCCCATAGATGACGCTGCCCTGATGAGGTTTGTGGTGGCTTCGACTAAAGCTGATCTGGACCTGGCTACTATATCTAGGTCATCGGCAAAACCAAGAACCTGCACTTGTCGGGAAAATATCGTTCCTTGAGTTTGGATTCCCGAATCTCTTACTACTTTCTCTAATGCTAAATTAAAGAGAAGACATCCACCTCCTTGCCTTAATCCCTTATCAGATGGGAACTCCCGGGAACACTCTGATTGTATCCGGACCTGGCACCTTACCTCACTCATCGTTAACTTCACAAGGCGAATCAATTTTGCGGGGATGTTCATTTCCTCTAATGCTTCGTACAGTTTGCCCCTCTTAATATTGTCATAGGCACTTCTGAAGTCCACGAAAAGATGGTGTGTGGGTAGCTTGTATTCATGGCCTTTTTCCAGGATGGTTCTGTGAAGGTGAAGATTTGATCCACCGTGGATCTGCCTCGACGAAAGCCAGCCTGATATCCTCCAATCTCATGCTCTGAGAATGGTGTTAACCTGTTGAAGAGGATGATTGAGAAAATCTTGTAGGCACATGAAAGTAATGAAATTCCCCGATAATTAGAGCATTCCAGCTGGTCTCCTTTCTTATGTAAGGGACCTATTAATTAATCTGGCCTTTATAATGCTGTACAACATGACTTCCGTATGAACATTTTGGGATCAAGTCTATTTCACCATTCAATTATATCACACACTTCCTTCTAATAATATTTTATAACAGCATACAAATCTTATCTTATCCATTTTATTCTTGTGTGATTCATGTATTTTTTAGTATTTTACTTATTTTATGGTGCCTGATCAGATTCCTTGGATCACATTCTGCTAAACGAAATCATTGCAGTTTGACAAAGAAGATAAAGTAACATCTGACACTACATCACTCCGAATTTAAAATTTCAAAGTAATTTGTTGAAACACATGAAAGTAATGAAATTCCCCGATAATTAGAGCATTCCAGCTGGTCTCCTTTCTTATGTAAGGGATCTATTAATTAATCTGGCCTTTATAATGCTGTACAACATGACTTCCGTATGAACATTTTGGGATCAAGTCTATTTCACCATTCAATTATATCACACACTTCCTTCTAATAATCTTTTATAACAGCATACAAATCTTATCTTATCTATTTTATTCTTGTGTGATTTCATGTATTTTTTAGTATTTTACTTATTTTATGGTGCCTGATCATACTCAGATTCCTTGGATCACATTCTGCCTAACGAAATCATTGCAGTTTGACAAAGAAGATAAAGTAACATCTGACACTACATCACTCCGAGTTTAAAATTTCAAAGTAATTTGTTGAAACACATGAATTTAATGAAATATACGCATTTATTCACAAGGGTTTTGCGCTTTGTGGGAGTTTGCAAGCTAGCGTTAGGAAGAACATGAGAATCTATTTTTACTCTTAATTTTTTGCAAATATTACTTGAAATTACTTTTTTTTGTTATTAATAAATCTACGAAATAAATTATTAAGCTGTTTAATATCGTTTTTTTACCTTATTTTTTAGTACCATACTTATGGAAGTTAGGCTGGTAACTTCTCTCCAACTTCGTGCTAACTGTATTCTTGAAACGGAAGTAGAGTTATAATAACCGACTCTTCTTAAACTTTCCCAAGTGAACGTAGAACTAATTAAAGAAAAAATTTTGAAGCCTGGTCGATCTCGTCGAATGGATTGTTGCATCTCGTTTCCTTTGGAAAAGGAGGAAGGAGGGGAACGATGAAAAAACTGTTCAGCTTTAGCATTAAATCCTCGGGGCAAGAAAACCGTTCTGGGGACTTCGCAAGCCCCCAGCATTTCCTCCAACTTTATCACTGCTAAGCCTTAAGCCCCTCCCTCCCATTGCTTTCACCCTTCTTCCTATATTTTTTGTTGGTACATGATTTATTATAATGTTCCCTTGCTCCAGAATGTGAGTTGGATGAGTTGGTTGGGAAGTCTTGCGGCTCCCTGAAGCTTGTAAAACCGATAAATATTTGATGAGCTTAACTTTATTGTATTGTTTTTACCCCGTTGTACTTTCTTATAATAGAAACTTTGTGTTATACTGAAAACAATTAACAATTAAAAAAATAAACTGTACCACTACGATCCTTGAAATATCATCTTTGATTTAGTACGTGGTTGAGACTGTACTGTTTCTAGAACAGCGGTTGTGCAGGAAGGCGCTTTGTATGCTAACACACTCAACCGCCAGGTTTCCCCCTTTTTTGGTTACACATTTTTTAGAGGATGAGTGAGTCCCAGGAAGGTCTCCAGATCCCTAAGGATTTATCCTCGGCTCTTTACAGATTAAATAAATTATTTGCCACAGCCGGCTTTCTTTTATTATTAACTAGCTGACTCGGTCACGCGTTGTTGTGGCTGTTGTAATAGTTTTAAAAAAATATCACGTTATGATTTGAATTTTAAAGAAACAATGAGTGAATATAAAAAATGAATTAAATATATTTTTAATTTTACATTTCATTCATCTTATATCTACGTATAGTATATAATAAATAAATAATTTACAAAATTCTTAACTGATAAAATATAAACATTAGTTTAATGAATGAGGTATATCATGGTTGATTTTTAACTATGGCCAATAATATTTTTTAAATTGTAACTTTATTTCAATTTAATTGAGCGCTAATTAATGCACAATATTTTTTTGTTAATCTGTTATTCGCTAATACAAATAGATTAGATGGTTTATTACACGTGAGCTTGCAGCACATAATTGTCCATGGGAGAAGCATGGATGTTCTATTTCCAACCGCAAATAGACATTTTCTGGCCTTGAGACTTGTTGATGGTCATAGCAAAAGCCAAGCGTATGTCAAATTTGAGTCTTTTGAACGCTATTATGGTTTCTGATGGTATCATTGGAATACGATTTCTCCTTTAAAGATTCCATTCAACATGGCTGCTTCAATAACATTCCCGGTGAAATTTTTGATAACCAAACGTGTACTATTCCATAATTCAGATGGATTCAAATTTCGCAGAAAAATAATAGGTGAACCGATCTTCAACTAAAGATTGTATGGTTCACAGAATTCAATTTAATAATTTACGGCTGGGCTTTCGTCAACAATAGTATCGATTGATTTAAAGGACATTGGATCACCTGGTAGCAACTGTTATATTTAAAGTTAGTTTCGTCATCATTCCGTCGCATTTTTCGCTGCCAAAATACAACGATTACAGAGCCAATTATGGTCAATGTAATTATTTTGTACATCCGAGAACAAACTCCTAATTTCAGTGTTTCCAATATCCAGTAGTAGTTTTGAAAATATTTGTGCTGATGGATAATTTTGTAATTGTAATCGTATGTTTATGTTCAATCTAAGTGTTTCGACATTTCGCCACAAAAATGAGTGATTTAAACATACTTTAATCTAATCGGCAAAATGAAAAGGAATAACTGGCTATGTCTGTAGGAAATTACAAGATAGTAATAGAGCAGCCCCAGCGAATAGCTTGTTGTTTAAATATATCATAGTTCTGTTTTAATTAATTAATAATAATTAATTAGACAGCACCATCAAGTGTCACTGCTACGATCGACGCATAATCAATAATAATGGCCGATACATATCACCTAGGGGTATGAAAAATAGTTTACGTACTAGTCTCGGACCAAGTCGTTTCGGAGGAGTTTTGTTACAAACACTGTGACACGATATTTTTATTTATTAGATAGATAGAGATAAGATTCTAGTTATTTATGGTATGATTAAGACTGAACTCGGAATCTATTAGACCTACCTAGGTACGATTAGGCTCAAATTTTAGCAAATTTAATCTACTTTAAAAATGGTTATTTATATTTTTCCCATAAACGCACCGATCAGGAGATACAGGCTGAAATAACTCCGAAAATGTCGAGGTTTTTCGGGCACCAAAAGTTTTCCCATCCGTTTTTCGGTGGAAAACTTGGATTTACGCTACTCAGTCATCCTCTTACAGCACATCAAAAATGCAGCATCATCAAGCGTCACTGCTACGATCGACGCACAATCAATAATAATGGCCGGCTCTTATCACTTAGGGGTATGAAAAATAGTTTACGCCCTATTCTCAGACCTACTGAATATACACACAAATTTTCATAAGAATCGGTCAAGTCGTTTCGGAAGAGTTTTGTTACAAACACACTCTAACACGACAATTTTATATATAGCTTTTGCCCGCGACTTGGCCGCATTGATTTTAAATAGAATTTCATGTTGAGTTTAAATGGAGAGTAAATTTTGAATTCCATAAATTAACTCCATACTATAAACACTGACTTTGTGAATTCAGCCAGCTTATTTTGAAATCCACCCTGTAATGAACCAAACTGTAAAATTTATGGGTTTATTTTGCAAAATCATGAATACAGTTACTATTATATTAAAATGTAAAGCCTGCTTACTTAATTTCACTATCTCTAATTTAATATTTTACGATTTTTCGTATTTTACGCATGAAAAATGACTCTTTTTTTATTTCAAAGGATTATCAACCTTTTCACCCTCTTAGGGGACGAATTTTCAAAAATCCTTTCTTAGTGCGCGTTGGCCTTATAATATGCAGCTACTGTCCAAATTTCAAGTCTGTCGCATATGCCGTTTTGGCTCGGTGATAGTCTTTTCAGTCAGGAAGAACTCTTTTACATATATATATATATATATATATATATATATAGATAGATAGGGACCGAACTCGGAATCTATAAGACCTACAGAGCGGCAAATGTGCTCAAATTGTAGCAAATTTAAACTACTTTAAAAATGGTTACTTATGTTTTTTTTCAAATACGCACCGATTAGGAGATACAAGTCAAAATAAATTATTAAGCTCAAAAGGACAAAAACTGAAGTAACTCCGAAAATTTCAAGGTTTTTCGGCCACCGAAGGTTTCCCTCGTCATTTTTACTGTTTTCCTTCCATAAGAACTTTCTTTGCGCCTTAGCAAAAATACGAAGAAAAGCCGTATTGGTCAAGCCATTCTCGCGTTTTGCGGTTAGCAAAACATTTGGCGATTCATTTTTATAATATAGAATTGTACTCGATAATCAGTCGAAAACAAATGTTCAACTAAAAAGTTGCACTTTAGTTTTATGAACATTATTTTTACAAAATTTTTTAATCGTCTTTCAAACTACCATTTTTTATTATGATGAATATGTTTTTAGTAATTTGATGCTATAATGAGTTAATGAATTATTGATGTATATGAATCCATGCTAATGGTTGATACATGTGCAGTTATATATATATATATATATATATATATATATATATATATATATATATATAATTATTTTTCGTATTACCCACTATGTAGTATGTTAATTCAATTATTTGTATCTGGATTTATCGACGCTTCTCAGCGCATTCACCATTATTCCTCTATTCTGATTGACGTATTATGTTTTTATCATTGACTTGATTTTAGGTCGAATTTTATATAGTTTTCAAGGGGTTGCTTAGTTATAATAACTCATTATATCAAATAGAAATATTTATAGAAACTATTAGATCAACTAGAACTGAGTTGTCATGCCGGAAATCCTGGTTCAAATCCCGCCGCAGGCAGTATTTTTATTTAGTCTGTTTGCAGCGGGAGATGGATCATATAGGATCTAAGACTCCTGGGGCTCACCCAGCCTTTCTCTTGCAGAACCGTTATCCACGAAACAGTACGATCTCTACCCTGTACTGAACCCCAAACCCGATCGCGAGTTGTAGTGCTACAGGTTTTTTTTTTTTATTAGTTCAACATGCAACAAACAAATAAATGAAAACGATTTGTTCTTGCTAGCACTATTTTGGGTCATTAATATGCAATTGACTAACAATATTGTGGTTGTCTACGTAGGCCGTGGCAAGGAACCCTTTCTCTTCTAGCTCCCCCAGCAACTGATCGAACACAAGCTTCCACAGGGCCGGCCCAAGGACCGACACTTGTGGGCATCCTCTGTCAATCTTCCTCTCGACCTCGTAATAGCTACCTCTAATCCTGACACTCCTGTCACTGAAGGAGGTGTCGAATTCCTGCAGCCGCTGGAGTACGCAGGGCCACCATACACTGTCAAAGGCGGAGGATATGTCAAACAGTACAAGCATGACATATTTCTTCACCTTCTCTTCCACGCCCCAGCGCAATCTCAGCTTTGCATCTGTGGTTCCCTTGCCACGGGTTGAGCCGAACTTCCGTGGATGACTCGCTGCACCGAGGACCGGCCTTAGGCTGGCAACGATGAGGCTCTACAGGACTTTAATGACGACAGGGAGGAGGCATATCGGTCTGTACGCCTTAGGCGACTCCTTATCCTTGCACCCTCCTTTGTAGAGCAGTCTCAAGTTCGCGATCTTCCACCTACTCGGTAACTGTCCCTGGTCCAGAAACTCATTGAAGATACCCAGAAGGTCATCCTCAATGAGGGGGCGTTGTTCTTCAAGATCGCGGCGTCTATTCCGTCAAGTTCTGGGGCTCTGCCGATCCTCTGCTTATCCGCGGCAAGACGAAGGTCCCATATATATCATGGTGGACACAGTTCAGTATCTGAAGGTCACACCGTGGTGCGTCTTACCATTCTATCATCTTACTTATCCTGGGAGGATCATCCCTGGAGTATGTTTAGTCAATATATATCGCAGCCGTCTCCTCCAAGGTGGTTGCCTGGGCATTTTCCACTCTGATAGCCGCCATCATAGTCAGCGGCTTCACCTTGCCCAGTGCCAGCCTGTACGGGATACCCCAGGGATTCTTCTCCGACTCCTTGACGATGAACTCGTCCGATGATTCCTTCTTCTGATGACGCACGCCGTTTCGGTATGCCCTATATCTCGCTTTCGATTCCTCGAGCCCACACTTCCGATCCGCCTATGTACACATACATAATATGTACATGATCATCCCTAGGACAAAGGTGATAATCTGGATACTAACCTTATAATCGGGAAGACTTTGCAGGTCTTGCCTACCTGAGCGCCGGGAGATAAAGCTTTGATGTCTATATTTAGTGCCTAACAACCCAGCTCTTACTTAATGTCTCTTCCTTATCTCCTTTCTCACTTCGGCTCATTTCTTTCTCTCTACCATTTCTCATTTGTATCGCTTTACTTTGGCAGATGAGTAATTTGTATTTATAGCGCTTCTAGATTTAGTCAAATATCGTATATTGATAGTAATTGTGGGTGACTATTTATTTAGATATGTAGTTATTGAAAAAATAACTCCTTTAAACATTTTCGATGAACTTTATTCTTCGATTCGTAAGAAAACACCTCTAACTGAAATTTACCATTTAACTTCTTCAAAAGAACGAAATTACTAAAATTTTGGAATTTCTGAGTTAAGCCTTCATTACTAATTGTATTGGTTGAAGGATTTTCAATTCAGCAACGACTTATCTGATATTTCGTTTCCTACATGTTTTTTTAATGAAGTTATATTTTGAGTTTCAAGTTTGAACTTGAAGCTTTATGGGAATAATGACATGAGTTAAAATCGACAAACTTTCAAGCTTTTAAAAAATGTCTAATGATTAATATACGAAATGATTAATAGGAATTATTTGCTTTACTAATATCTTAATTTTATTTTTTGGACTCACCTGGAACTTTCAAATACCTATATTGAAAAACTATTTTTTTCAATTATGACGTTGTTCTTTTGAAAGACTAATCAATCTATCTGTCTGTACAACTGTTTTCTTATAGACAGTTCAATACATTCCCCTCATGGCATAGGCTAAACTTCATAAGATTTAACCAGAGGAACTTTCGAGCAAAAAAATTTGCCTATTTTAATGTTGCCAAGGATTATGTTAATCAGCGTTATTCTCCCCTAAGTGCGTGGAAAAACTTTGGATGCTTCGCCACATATTTTACTGAATGTGGTATTTTCCCTAAAAATATACTTAATTTTTAATGAAAAAAAAAACCTGTACCCTACAACTCGTGAACGGGTCTTGGGTTCAGTGCATGGTAGCGACTGTACTGTTTCATGGACAACGGTTCTGCAAGAAGGTGACATGTCCTTGGTCACGCTTGACCGCAAGATCCCCCCTTATTTTGGGCACCCTATTTTTATAATATTTTATAAATATTTATAATATTTATAGGATGGATGAGCCCAAGGAGAGTCATAGATCCTACATGATCCATCTCCGGCTGCAAACAGACTAAATAAAAATCTTGCCCGCTTCGGGATTTGAACCAGGATTTCAGGCATGGCAGCTCAGTGTTCTGTTAAATTAAATATATACTTAATTTTTAATGAACTATTTATCGATATTATATGACGTCGATTATCCGAATGTTCAATTATCTGAATTTCTTTGAAAACTAAGAGGGAGAGGAGCTCAGATATTGTCATTCATAAAAAACAAGTTCTTCATACCATGAATTATTACAGTGAAACTCCTGTATTGTTTTTTTTAATAAATAGGTTTTTAGCAATTTTGAGGCATGTTAAATATTCAATGAAAACAGTTTGATGAAAAAGTCAACATTTTGTTACTAAAAACCCTCTGATCTTTATATATAATATTTTACTAGTTATCCACTGAATAAAACAGCAATTGATAAACCTGGTTTTAAAATAATAATTTTACAATAAACTTTTAGCGCGTTTTCCTGTTATAAAATTTATTTAATTGATAATAACAAGAGACTTAATGATTTTCAAGTTGTCTTGAAGGCTTATTAAAATAAATATTCTGCTAATGATGTTTTACTAGAATACTTAAGTTCATTATTAAAAACATTTCCTTGAATATCCAATTGTTTTTTAAGGTCAGAATATTATTTTGAGGAAAACATCACTTTTATTGAACAGACTTATCCTGCTTGTCCTGACTTTTCGAGGAAGCTCTGCTGCGCAGAAACCGTAATGTTTTAAGGAAAACTTGGTCAATAGCGCCCTTTCCTTGTTGTGCAATATTTTTTTATGGCTTATCTTCTTCTTCGTATTAGATATCATATAAATACTTGAAAATGTGGGTCGAGACAGAGGTATAAAAAAAATAATAACAATAAATAAATGGTTAATGGATTGTCCGATATGGGTAAAATTTTTCACCGTTTTGTTGAATAATTTGTTGCAATTTTAAAGGTAGCTTCATAATGGCTCTCTCATAGAAGTCTTGGTCCTTATTGGTGAAAAACTCTAGTAATCGATTTTCACAATCTTCTCTTGCTCCCAATGTCTTATCGTCATGCAGATGCATTGCCTGAGGATTTTGTCTACTTTTTCGACAACTTGTGCAGGAAATTTTTAACATCAAAAATGCCTGAACGGAATCGACGAAACCAAAATTGTACGTAATTAGCTGTTACAGTATCGGCACCATAAACACAATTTACAATTTCAGCGGCCTGGCTTGCATTTTCGCCCTTACCATAGAAAAACTGTAAAATGTCCCAATTTTCAATTTGTTGACTTCCGTTGTTAATACCCGATAATTCACAGCTGAATGGTACAAACAATAATCAGCCAAAGAATTTTTTTTGTGTGAAATGTCACCTTGACAAGGAGCATAAACTTGCAATTGTTTGATCGATACTTTACGAGATATCGATCACTGCAGCCATCTTCCGAGAAAATAATATTTCTTTTCCTGCAACCTATTATGTTGATATTTGGTCAACATATTTGCACAATAGATATAAAATATTTATTTTCCTAATTAATAAATTTAGTAATAAATAATTAATAAAATTAATTATATGGAAAAAATATTATTAGAAGGTTGAATTACTTGCATTCATTAGCCGAGGCGGATTAAATAAATGTTATAAATAAACCAAAACTAATACATTTATATATAAAGTGGGTAGTGGGAAAAAATATTGATTATCGACAAAATAATATAGTTAAATGAATGAGCTATATTAATTAGGGTATTAGGTTTATTACGTGGTAAAGTGTTTTACAAGTACTCAAGTATTAACCATTCCCTGACAATAGTTGTGTAGGGAGTTGATTTGTCCTAGACCACCCTCAACCGCTAGGTTTTCCACCAATTAAGGGTACCCACTTTATATTAGGGGTGAGGCCCAGGATGTTCCCAGATCCCACAGAGCCCATCCCCGATTGTTAAAAGAATAAATAAAGCATCTGCCACAGGCAGATTTGAATCTGGTGTATCATACAAAACATCCAGGACATTCGGCACGGGAATTCAGAACTCTACCACTGTGCTACTACTCTCCCAAATCTAATTATTAAAAGATATGTAATTATTATAACATTTTTTAGTACAAGATAGGCATGGATTAGTAATAATAATTAATAATTTCGTTAGTAACAGTAGGCTTAAGTTAGGGTATCGTCAGACTGGAGATATCACTGTGGCGGAATTGGAGGAAGTTGAAACTATCGTTTTGAAGAGTTTGCTGCGCCGGAATCTTGGTAAGGCTTTGTTGGACCAGGAGGAGCTGTACAAATCGATCAGCGAGTGTGAGTCTCAGAGGACAATATCTCAGACAATATCTCAGAGGACAATCAAGATCCAGATCCGTTGACCCCACTAATGTTTTTGCAACATCTTCGTTCAACAAGAGTCCCGGAATGTGAGATCAATGATTCAGAAAGTCTTAATCGCCGGTATCGCTATCGACAGAGAATTAAAGATATATATATATCTAGGTCAACTACAATATGGAAACAAAAGAAACAAGGATACACGAGAGCCGGTGCAAGGGAAGTTGTATTGGAGGTTCTGACAAGAAAATAATAGATTGGCCGTTGTTCGTGGTGCAGAAATCGATTCGAGGATCAGACGGTAAATGCAGAGTGGTGTATCTTAGGACGGCTGAAGGACATCTATATCGTCCGATACAACACATCTAAACATTAGAGCATCTTCCAGCAGGACGTGCAGAATAAGAAGAAGAATCGAAGGTGAATTTGGTCCGCAGGAGTAAGCAAACTCGATGTGGCCGAACAGATCAGATCGATACCGGATTTGTAAAGATGAGTGAACGAGAGTGAGAGTCCGGCTCTGTGACTGTGAAGTAGTCATCAAGACATACAAACAATCATAAGCAATAAATAAATTTTCAATTTTTATTTCACAGATATATCAGTATAAATTTTTAATGTAAAATACTCCAACATGTACCATTCATCTTATTTACTTGTTTTATTAGTATAATTCATTTCGTCTCTGCCATCGCAAAGTATCGAATGTGTTATATTTCGAATTATAGCAGTTACTTTAGGATCGATAAATGATATAAAATTAATATAGATGCATCTATCCGTCACAAAAACAATGTAAAACGAATCTCATTAGTTTGACTGTAGGCACTAATTTTTATTGAACCCTGAAAATGTTTTTTTTTTAATTCTCCTCAAAAGTACCGATTTTCACATTCGATATTTGGAAATGGCAGGGACAATTTGTAAATTTCATAGAATAATAAAATAAAATAAAAATACTCCAATATTTTATGCTGCCACTTAACAACGTATAAACCAAATCAACACGGCATATGGTTATAAACACTTCTTTTCACTTATATAATTGTAAACAAATTATTACTACTTGCAATTAATCTATGACTAAATAGAAATCAAAAATTGTTACGAACCGTTGTGCAATGTCGCTACAGGTTATAGCTAACAGTTGAATTACTATCTGTTGACTCTATCATGTATTGATTAATTGCTAATGACCTTGTTAAGGGAACTAATCATGGGACTGTATTGTCTCAAATTAGCTGAGTCTCGAGTTCATGCATAATCACTACATTGGCTATCAAGGTTCGCTATTTTTATCTCTGGAATGATATATATATATATATATATATATATATATATATATAAATGTATAAATAATAAATGAGTTCTCTGTATTACACAAGGCTATTTATTGGTGCTTTTTTTAAGGTATTCTATTAATTAATAAGAGTAAAAAAACTCAAATTACTAATAATCTGTATTGTGGCATTATTATCGTCATTCCAAAATCAATTCAGTAAAACATCTTGGAAATTTATAATAACGTCCAATAATTTATAATTTTATATAGATGAAATATCAATTTTAGCGATTATTTTCTTGAAAGAGGGTTTCTTAAGACTCAATGCACTTCCGAATATCGGACAGACGATGCTGTACAGAGATCGGGAGCGGTGAGTGCTTACGATCGCTGTGGACTGATTACTTTTGACTTGTTCCAGCTCTATTGCTAAATTAAAAGTTCAACGCGCGACTAATAAATTATTGGTTTGTCGTTTGAACCCGATTGTATAATAGCAAAATGTTATTTCCAAGCATCAATCATCTTGTGATTGTGAATGAGTAAAATTTATATTGTTACAACATAAAAAAACAAAAACAAATGTGGAATGACTTCACGGCTATTTAAGTCTCAGGTGATTACGAACAATATACAATAATACCTACCATAAAATTTATTAGAAAGATCTGGCTATTTCAGCTAATTTGAGCTCTTTAATATTCTGACTATCTTTTCATTATTTTTCTATAAACTTGATTGTTTCGTAATTTATATTCTTTTATACTATAGCTAAATTAATGCGGGAATATCTGTCTCAAGCGAGGTTTTACGTAATATTTTACTAGTAGTTTCTAGTAATTATTACATTAATAACCGAAAAAAAAAAAATTAAAATCCATGTATGCGTGCTTAGTCCCTGTTGGTGACTTTCAAAAGACACTAGAGACGAAAGAGACAAGAAATGTGTTAAGTGCAAATTTTTCAAAAATGGGTTTTGTTATATAAATAGTATTGTAAAGTTGTGATCAGGAAGTCATAGATCATGTGCTGATAAAAAAAATAGAGAAGATGAAGCTTACAAAAATATATTGTGTGCTTAAACTTGAACTGTATTTCTTGTGTTAAACCATTATCAAATTAGACTCCTATAAACTCTTGTTTTCGGCACTTAACACATATGTGAACTAAGGCACACATAATGTAATGTGTGATGAAATGAAAATTTTTTTTATTTATATTTTTCTCTTTACTGTATGTGCACCGGTATTTACCTCAACATATACAAAATATCTACAAACTATTAAATTTTTTCATTTTTATATGTATGCGTATACTAATGATTTATTGCTGTACAGTGTTCTGTATATTGTAACACACACATACATATATTTATGTACACACACATAATGATCATCACATGATCATCATCCCTAGGACAAAGGTGATAATCCGGATACTAACCTTATAATCAGGAAGACTGTGCAGGTCTTGCCTACCTGAGAGCCGGGAGATAAAGCCTTGATGTCTATATTTAGTGCCTAACAACCCAGCTCTCACTTAATGTCTCTTCCTTATCTCCTTTCTCACTTCGGCTCATTTCTTTCTCTCTACCACTTACATTATCGTTTTACTTTGGCAGAGGAGTAATTTGTATTTATAGCGTTTCTAAATTTAGTCAAATATCGTATATTAATACTAATTGCGGGTGACTATTTATTTAGATATGGAGTTACAGAAACAATAACTCCTATAAACATTTTTGAAATTATTTTCGATGAACTTTATTATTTGATTCGTAAGAATTTTCCATTGGCTAGATACTAATGCATACAAAACATGGCAATTTTCAAGTTCATAGCTCATCTAGTTATTAGGATTTGTAAAAATGATAAAAATGTAAAAATTAGGAGTAGGCTATACAAAACATGGCTAAAGTTCATAGCTCATCTAGTAAGGTCACCTGTGGTCTAGTGGTTAGCGTAACAAACTACTAAACCCAAGATCGCCGGTTCGTAGCCCGGCAGGTGGCCCTAGGATTTTTTTAAGGGAGCAAAAAATCCTTAGTTACGCCGTCCTTCGGAAGGGACGTTAAACGGGGGTCCCTAGCCTGTACGATGTCAGGTACTCGTTAAAAATCCCCATCCTAATTAAACCTGGATAGGCAAAATTTAGAGCTCCCACTGTAGCATCGTCCGGTTAGCCAAAGCAGCATAAAGTGACGTTAAATGAACAAACAAACAAACATAGCTCATCTAGTTATTAGGATTTGTATTTAAAAATATTGCATTGGCTAGCTACTAATGCATTCAAAACAGGGCAATTTTCAAGTTCATAGCTCATCTAGTCATTAGGATTTGTAAATATGAGTGAACGAGCGGGAGATCAATAAACAATGCATTTGCTAGTTAGAGAAGTATATATATATATATATATATATATATATATATATATATATATATATATATATATATATATATATATATATATAATTTTTTAATTTTTAAAAATTAGGCATAGGCTATATACCTAAACATACAAAACATGGCTAAAGTTCATAGCTCATCTAGTTATTAGGATGTGTATTTAAAAATTTTGCAATGACTAGCTACTAATGCATACAAAACATGGCAATTTTCAAATTCATAGCTCATCTTGTCATTAGAATTTGTATAGATGAGTGAACGAGAGGGAGAATCTGGCTCTGTGACTGTGAAGTAGTAATTAAGACATACAAACTATCGTATTCGAAATAAGCAATTTGAATTTCACAGAAAATTATCCGATTTCATGCAAGACATATCAGTATGAATTTTTAATTAAAAATACTCCAACATGTACCATTCATCTTATTTACTTGTTGTATTAGTATAATGCATTTTGTCTCTGCCATCGCAACACATATTTCGTTTTCGACTTATAGATAAATGATATAAAATTAATATAGAGGCATCTATCAGTCACAAAAGCAATGTAAAACGAATCTTATTAGTTTGACTATAGGCACTAATTTTTATTGTACCCTGAAACTGTTTTTTTTTAATTCTTCTCAAAAGTACCGCTTTTCCCCTCAGATAGTTGGAAATGACGATTTGTGAATTTCATTGAATAATAAAATTATTACTACATGCAATTAATCTATGACTAAATTGAAATCAAAAATTGTTACGAACCGTTGTGCAATGTCGCTACAGGTTATAGCTAATAGTTGAATTTCTATTTGTTGACTCTATCATGTATTGATTAATTTCTAATGACCTTGTTAAGGGAACTAATCACGGGAGTGTATTGTCTCAAATTAGCTCAGTCGAGTTAATGAATAATCACTACCGTTGCTATTTTTATCACTTGAATAATATATATATATATATATATATATATATATATATATATATATATATATATATATATTATATATATATATATATATATATATATATATATATATATATATATATATATATATATATATATATATAAGTTAAGGGTCAGGCCCTGGTAATTGTGGAGCTTAATCCTACTAAGAGTGTAAACAACTCCCAGATACTATCTAAGAAGGATTACTTGATAAATAAAGTCAGTGTTTTACCAGCTTGCTAGTGTGTAGTTTCTTTCCCAATTTACTCTTTTTTTTAATGTTTCGCGAGCCAAAGTACTTAAGTGGTGCCGAAACCCGGGAAAATTATTTGAAATCACAAGGATAATTTTTTTTTTGTTTTGTGAAGTATTTAAATTTTTTGTTGTGTTGTTCCTGTTGTTTTGTTACTTGCTTCTCAAGAAACCGGGAAAACAAGTTCAATATGAATGATCAACAAGGACAAAGCATTCTCAGACCACCAACGTTAACCTTAGAGCCGCAGCAGCCAGAACAGGTGAATCCAGAGTTTCCTCCATATCCATCTACCACACTAGCAATGGCGAGAGCAGACTTAGCAGCTCAAGAAGCGAATAGGATCGCACAAGAAACAAATGAGCTAGAGAGGATGAAAATAAAAAAGGCCAATGCACAAGATATCAGGAGGGAGATATCGGACCTGAAAAGGTTCAATGGTGACGTGGGTGAACTTAACCACTTTATTAAGGGCGGAGATGGTATCATGGCCAGTATTCAGTCCCAGGTAGCAGCAGATCTATTGGAAGAAGCAGGTGCGCAGAGATTACGGGTTGCCCTGGCGCGTCGAGTAAGGAGGAGCGTTCTGAACCTGATTCAAGCCGACGAAGATACTGCGTGGCCAGTCATCAAGGAAAGGCTGAAGAAGGCTTATGGAGGGGGGCGATGGGCCCCAGAAGAAGACATGCTCCAGTTATTTCGGGAGACCAAGAGGGCCAATCAGCCGAACGGTCAGTACGCTGCAGGACTTCTCGCAAAGTTGAATAAGATCCAATGAGAAGCTGCGAGAGGTAATGGACACGAGCTCCGTTGAAGCCTGGATGCTCTTTATGACCACTGTGCTCAAGGTACAGCTGGCCAGGGATACTGGCAAGAAGGATGGTCTTCCTAGGGACAAGGCGTTCGTAGAATGGGCCCAGGAAATGGTAGATGCAAGTGCTCGTGATGAGGAGGAACGGGAGGTTTTCGAACCAGGGTGGAGTAGAGTATCCTACCGCAGGAATGAAGTAAGGAGGTATAGGGGAAGACAGGATCTAGGGAAGAAGAGAGATGGAGAAGTGGGTAGAAGAGAAACGCTACCAAGAGACAGAAGGCCGCTCATAGAAAATAAGAATGTTCGAAAGGAGGAGAGGAAGTGCCATGAATGTGGCAAGTCAGGACATCTGGTAGCACAATGCCCTCGCACCAGATGTTACGAGTGTGGAATGGAAGGGCACCTAGCCAGGCAATGCCCATACATGTTCCGCAGGAAAGATACTACTACCACGGAGAGCCGATGGAGGTAAATGCGCAGGAGGTGCGCAAAAGAAGATACTCGGCCAGGCGAGGTGAGGCTTCCAGGGACTCGACCAGTGGATCTGGATCTTCAGAGACGGAGGAGGAGCTGGGGAGCAGTGGCGGCGAGGGCAGCTGGAGTAGCGGCCGGAACCGGCAACGGAAAGCAGCTCAGGATCAAGGACGGCGCCAGGTGCTGACGGTGAGACGGAAGCAGACGTCAGTATGAGGAGGGTGCGTCGAGAGTGGCGACCGAGCTTGCACCATCAACAACTTAGAAGATAAGCTTAAGAATTGGTTGCCTATTATCAAAACTAAGTGTGGAGTGAAGTGCCTCGTGGACACAGGGAGCTCGAGCACCCTGTTGTCAAAAATAGCGATAGAGAGTTTATGTGTTAGGGGGGAGGCACTTCAGATTCGGGAATGCGATTGCAGATTAATTACTTTGGGAGGGCCTTGTAAAGTAATAGGCGAGACAAACATTGGGTTGGACGAGTGGGGGAAAACGGGGGCGAGGTTGCGGGTACATGTAGTAGAGAGTATGCCCAGGGAATACCAGGTCATAGTTGGGTGTGATCTTTTACTAAAAGTGGGCGTGGAAGTAAAAAATACACAGGGCAGGTGGTTCGAGAGATTAGCCGGCAGGTCATTCGCATGTCATCGTGTAGTTAGGGGCGCGCGAGTAGGGGCCGTAAGTAGGTGGGTAGAGTGGAGAACAAATTCATTGCATGAGTTCCGCGACATTTTTTTTCAGGAAGGGGAAGTATTAGGAGTTACGGGGAAAACAGTGCATGAAATTCCATTAAAACAGGAAAAAGTCACTTACGTGAAAGAGAGGTGTTATCCTCAAGCGTTACGACAACACATTCGGGAGGAGTTGGAGGAATTAAGTAGGCAGGGAATCATCATCGATAGTTCATCCCCGTACAATAGCCCCCTGTGGGCGGTCAAAAAGAAGACTCCGACGGGGCAGGAGAAATACAGGGTGGTGGTTGACTTTCGTCAATTGAATGACAATACAAAAGATGAAGCTTACCCGATTCCTCGTTTTGACGACATCATGGATAGACTCAGCGGAGCCACAATTTTCAGTACTCTGGATTTGAAGGCTGGATATCACCAAATCCGACTTCATCCTCGGGATCAGGAGAAAACGGCCTTCACATTCGAACGGGGTCACTATGAGTTCAGGATGCCGTTTGGGTTGAAGAATGCCTCCCTCACGTTCCAACGATTAATGGACGAATTCCTTAGGAGTATCGATGAAGGGATCTGCCAGGTTTACATGGACGATCTCCTGGTGTTCAGTAAGTCGGAGGAGGAGCATGAACGACACCTGAGACATGTTTTTGAGAGAGTTCGGGAATTCGGGTTAAAATTGTCTCCGGAGAAGTCCACTTTGGGTAGGGCAGAAATAAATTTTTTGGGTCACACCGTGTCTAGGGATGGGGTGAAGCCGGACAAGTCCAAAGTAGAAGCAATTACCAAGATAGCAATCCCCCGCGATGTTAAGGGTATCAGGAGGCTGCTGGGAGCGCTGAACTATTACCGGCGGTTTGTACCAGACATGGCGTGATGCCTGGTTCCCATTAACAACCTACTGAAGAAGGGAGCAAGGATGATTGTCACACCCAGCATGGAGGACAATATACGGCGTTGTATGGAGCACCTCAAGGGAGAACCCGTGTTGGCATTTCCCGACTTCACGAAGCAGTTCACGGTAACCACAGATGCAAGTGAATATGCCTTGGGTGCGGTGTTGTCCCAGGACAGTGCATGCGGGGAGCGGCCCATTGCATATGCTAGTAGGCGGTTATCTGATGCTGAGGCAAGATATAGCGCATTGGAGCGGGAATTGCTGGTCTGGCATCGATCATTTCCGGACATACCTGTTCGGTAGGAGATTTCGGGTACAAACTGATCACAGACCGCTGCAATGGGTGGGACAATTGAAGGTATCGTCGGCGCGAGTTTCACGCTGGAAAGAGAGGCTCAACCAGTATTCGATGGACGTGCTCTACAAGCCCGGCAAAGAGAATGTTGTCGCTGACTGGTTATCCCGGGCGCTGATGGTAAATGCCCTAGAGGAAGACACTGCGGGGCCATCGCAGGACATCCGCCAATTTCTTCAAGACTGGTCACCAGGAGGAGAAGGGGAACATAATACCACAGAGGCGGAAAGGGAAGAGGTGTCCTCAGCCAGAGACAGTTCTACAGACGAGAGACCAGAAGATTTGGAAGAAATTAACGAGATCGTCAACGATAAACCGCGCCAAATCATCTGGAGGACGAAGACGTCGGGCATGTTGTCCATGGAATACTCACGTTACGGAAGGTCGCGGGTCAACGTAGTTTCGTCACAACCAGGGATAACGTTGGATCTAGTATGTAAAGCCCTGAAGGACGCGTCAAAACCAGGTCGCACACACCACCTATATGTGGGGAACGCCGTGATTTGGGAAAAGATCAAGCAAGTGTGGAAGACGGACCAGATTCCGGACCGCGTCTTCATTCGGTGCAGGGTCATGGTAGAAACCATTAGGGATGTTGAGCGCTAGAAGGAGCTAACAGGGGCGTATCACCAAGGCAAGACCAATCACCGCGGGGTCAATGAGACGTTACAGGCGCTCAGGAGACGGCATTATTGGTCCGGTATGCGGAAAACGATTCAAGAGGTCATAGGGGCATGCGAGGTGTGCACGACTACGAAATACGACCGTCACCCACCGCGAGCCGTACAAAAAGCAACGCCAACGGGCGATCGGCCGCTCTCGGACCTGCAAGTTGACACGTTCACCTGGAGGGGGTTTACGTGGTTAACGGTCATCGATGTGTTCAGTAAAATCGCCATGGCTCACCTGATCCAGTCTAAAGAAGCAGAGTCCGTGTTGTCCGCTCTCCGGACATGGTTCATGTTTTACGGGATACCGGATAGCATAACGTCTGATAAGGGGAGGGAATTCGACAATGCGGTAGTGAGTGAAGAAATGCGTAAGTTGGACATCACGTGGCACTTCAACACTCCGGGACACCCGAAGGGTAGGGGAGGAGTGGAACGTTTGCATGGTACACTCAGCGACCATCTCACAGTTTATCACGTCGACCAGGGGCTGACTCCAGATGTAGCGATGCGGAAAGCGGTTGCGGCGTATAACCACTCGATTCATTCCGTAACTGGGTTTTCTCCGTTTGAGGTGCTGTTCAGAGTTCGGGGGCCTAGTAGGGATTTCGGTGGGACAATCGGGGATAATACATTTGCTCGCGATATTGTGGCAAACCACGTGCAAATTCGCGGGACCTGGGAGAAGGTGAGGAGAAAAATCTGGAAGGAAAAACGAACCAGGGTGACGAGGGAGAACGCGAGGTTACGAGACTGCACGGGGGCGTTGAAACTTGGGATGATTGTATACCGGCGGATTGGGTCCAATAGGAGTAAAGAACCGAGGAGATACGAGGGGCCATTCCGTGTCGTTGTCTTGAGAGAACACAACGTAGTCACCATCGAGAGTGTTGGGGACCCATGAAGACGAGGGACCGTTCATATTGAGCAATTAAAGTTTCCTTTGGGATCTGGGGTGCCTTTGCCTTTGCAAACGGAAAACATGTAATAAACCAAGATATGTATTAATTTTTTTTTTGTATATCGAAATGTAATGTCCTATAAAGATGTACCATGTTGTTTTGTGTGTCAACCGAAGTTTGTGTGTGAAGATAATGATTGTTTTTTTTAATATTCTTATTATATGTGGTTACTTTTCTTCATTTCAGGACGCTACAGTTTTTTTTTTTTTTTTGTTTTGTTATTTCCTTATTATTGATTGTAATTATTTGTGTCTGGGAGCTGTAAGTTGTACAGGAGCAAGCTCTACTAATTGCCCAGCCTAGCCATTTCTTTTAGTTTCCAAAAGGTGTCTGGAAACTGGAGGGGGGGAGTTAAGGGTCAGGCCCTGGTAATAGTGGAGCTTAATCCTACTAAGAGTGTAAACAACTCCCAGATACTATATAAGAAGGATTACTTGATAAATAAAGTCAGTGTTTTACCAGCTTGCTAGTGTGTAGTTTCTTTCCCAATTTACTCTTTTTTTTATGTTTCGCTAGCCAAAGTACTTAAGTTATATATATATATATATATATATATATATATATATATATATATATATATATATATATATATATATATAAAATAAATGAGTTCTGAGTATTACACTAGGCTATTTATTTGCTGCTTTTTTCAGTTATCACATTAATTAATAAGAGTAAAATAAACTCAATTTTCTAATAATCTGTATTATCTGTGGTATTATCGTCATTCCAAAATCAATTCAGGATAATATTTTGGAAATTTATAATAACGACCAATAATTTATAATTGTATATAGATGAAATTATTCAATTTTATATCGGACGGACGATGCTGTCCAGAGAGCGGGAGCGCTGGGCGCTTACGATCGCTGTAGACTGAATACTGCCCACTTACAATAATACCTACCATAAAATTTATTAGAAATATCTGGCTATTTCAGCTAATTTGAGCTCCTTAATATTTTGACTGGCTTTTCATTATTTTTCTATAAACTTGATAATTTATCTATAAACTTGTTTCATAATTTATATTATTTTATACCATAGCTAAATTAATGCGGACATATCTGTCTCAAATGAGGTTTTACATAATATTTTACTAGTAGTTTCTAGTAATTATTACATTAATAACAGAAAAAAAATTAAAAGTCCATGTATGCGTTCTTAGTCCCTGTTGGTGACTTTCAAAAGACGCATATAAGCGCTCATAGTAACCACCGATTCATTTCACCGGTCAGATATATGCGTCCATTGCATTTGAATGGTTAAAAAGGACGATAAGTACAAAAAGAAAAGAAGCTGGATGTAAAATTCTGTTGAAGATTGGTTGGGTTGATGTAGTCTTGTGGTGCCTCGTCCTCCTGCAGCTTTGCATTAATAGAAGATCACTCAACTTTATCGTTTCCCCTTCTTTGTGTATTCTCTTGTTTCCTTTATTCTTTATGGTTGCTTTTGTGACTGTGATGGTTTTAGAAAGAGTGTATCTTGTGTTCCTATTTTCGTCTTCTTCATCTTCAAACATCAAGGGGATTATTCAAGTCGTAGTCCATTTTTATAAAATATTCTTATTGTTTTTAAATATTTTATCCTTAAGGATATTTAATTATTTCGTAATATGGACTAGTAACCTCATTCTTTACGTAACAATCGACCACAACATTTACTTAATCATTGATACCACTTAGTTATACAATATCTGCATTTTGAGTTATATATTCTTTTTTTTAGCAATTTAACTTTCCGCAGTATTCATCTTATAATATAATAATTAAAAATATTTTGGGGAAAAAGGGGACTAAAAATGTTTCTTTCTATAATATTCGTAAAGCGGAACGGACCTTAACGAAAACACCACTCTTCTTATTCTCAGTAATGGTTCTTCCTTGAATTTGTTTTTATGTTCAATTTGTATCTGTAAACTCACCTCTGCTGTTCCCTGATCCTACACAATGAACTTTCGCTCCACTTTGAGAATGCCTTGTCTTATCGGGTGGCATATGAAATTATATGCTTTGTATATCAGATATATTAATAAGATTATGTGCCTCTACATTAGTTTTAGGCCCACTATAGAAAGTTTTTTGGGTTAAGCATCTTTTTTTTAATTATAATATTTTCTCTCTAATCTTTATTGATCACAGATAACTAAATAATTATTATTTTACATCTAAAGTGAAATAATAAAAACTGACTTAAACTGATGTAAGTATTATTGTTATTATATGATCTGTTATTTTTTAACGTGGGATGAGACCATTATTTTATATTCATTGTTCATCCACATATTCAAGGGATTGCATTTAAAAATATGGGCAAACATTATGTTTTTAACAAAGTGTTAAAAACTCAGCAACTAACTAAAAACTAATACTAACTAAGCAAAGAACGATTTTTTTTAAAGCTTTTTTTTTTTTTTTACACCTTTTAAATATTAGTATGAAATAATAATCATTGAAATTTTTTAAAGAATAAACGATATTTTTAAAGATCCAAAACGACTTATGCCACTTTTAAAAATAACCTTATAATGGCAAAAAGAGGCCATATATATATAAATTGAATTACAAATTTAATGCGAAAAAATGAATTTTTTTCCTGCTTACATTATATTGAAGAAATAATATTCTCTGAGCTAAGAGAATGCATTTTCATTACATCTACACAATTTTGATTTGAGGCTTACTCACGCTCACCTAATTACTAAAAAAAACTCGGCCAAAGTGTGAGAAATGTAATGAGAGCTTAACGTCTTGTACAATAGAACAATATGTAAAATAGGATTAACTGCCAATGATTTAATGGTTTTGGAAAAGAAGGAAAAATATGTAAATAATTTTCTTTCAAAAGAAGGATTAATTAAAAATACCAAATACCGTTAATTCATCATTTTTTATTTTTTATTTATATATATTTATTTATGTATATTCTTTTTACTAATATTTTATTTTGAACTCTGTTTGTATTTTATATTCGCGTGATAGTTCTTTATATTAATCCCCTATCTTAATTTAATTAAAATCGAATATTAATAATATATACATTTCTACCAAATTGAATATTGGCGTTGATGACCAAGAGGCCCAAGAGGGTGAGACCAAGCATTACAAATAGTGCAATCAAATGAACAGTTGTATATCTTAAATAATAGTAGTTGATCTTGTAAATATATGTGGAAGAAGGTGTAAAAAGACCTGTAACGTGGATCGAAACGTTATTAAAACTCTTTAATAAACATTTCTCCCTACTTCTCCTACACCCGAACAGCTGTATAATTTTTATAAGTGGGGGTTGGCCTGCGTTTCCTTTTCTTTCAATTTAAATGGATTGTTAAAGTAAATTTTAACTAAAGGATAAAAATGAAAGAAATACCTATCAATCAGGATTGGTGGCGATGATGAAGTTTTTGCCCCTCGCCTTGGAGACGGCACTCCTTGATGGCCGTTAACTAGAAGAACTAGAAGAGCTTGCCCGTGCTCTGTCACATTCCTCTGCGATCCCCATTCGCTTTCTTCTCTGTTTCCTTCTTCGGCAGATTTCTAGTCGTTAGTTGCCCGGACGGAGCTCTTCGGCGCGTCCTTGATCGGTCCATTAGTCTTCTATCATACTTTACATTCTATTCGCGTTTCTTCAATTAATCGTCATTTGTTTTTTCTTTATGCTGGATTCTGCGCTTATTATCTGTTTATCTAAACTATGAAGAAAAAAAAAAGCAACTATTGGATGGTTTACTTTAGAACACTGTTTCCAAATAAAAACAACATTTATATTTAAAACAGTTATTTTTAGTCTTTAAAATGATTATATATATCAATACGTAAAATTTAAATTTCACATAATTTGTAATTATTATCTTTATTAACAATAGTAGGTACATATTTTTTACAGGTAAGTCACTTTTGTGATTGGAAAACTGATCCAGCAGTAAGTTGATTTTTTTTATCTGTACTTGTAAATAAACATTGTTTTAACTTTTTTTAAACTCCTATATTATCGTCAAAATTTGTTTTTTACCAATTACATAAAACAAAATTGTATAAAAAAAGTCTACGAGTCTACTAAGCAGATTAACGAATACAGCGTGTGTGTTCTTAGATCTCTATTACTTATTTAAGTGGAAAATAGTTAACAGGATAATTCTAATAATGGTATGAAGGGTGAGGGGGTGCGGTCAATGATTACACAAACTAAGTCTTCCTTATTTTGTGTAATCATTGACTGCACCCCTGACCATTTTATAATATTACTAATACTTATAGTCCTTAAGTGTGACAGATTGTACCTATTTCTATCAAATATAAGGAGTTTATTAATACCTGTAATTATTTACAAGTTTGTCTCCTATAGGATAGTTCAAGTTTATAATTTAAGTGAATTAATTTTATTATTGTATTAATTACTTTTTCAGTTTTGGATTAAGTATTTAATAGTCATCATATGAGCTGTTATTCTTGAGTGTTTAAGCCCATTTGGATCTTTAAAAAAAAAAACTGTTTATTTATCTACACGGCATCCGTGCGTGTGGTGGAGTGTCTTCCCGACACTTGGTCCTTAGCGTTCTAGCTCCTCAGTTCCACCGAATATCTTCCTGAAGAACATTGCAACCTCTCGACAAGTCCTCAGAACCTCGGCAACGCCATTGGCCAGCGAATAGTCCACTGGTAACGAGAAAATATCCCTGTTGATTACCTGAGTTACTCCACGGGTCCCTGGTACCTTAGTATGAGCAACTGAGTTATTTGTCTTGACGTTGTTTAGGTACCTGACCTGCTGGTCTTCTGCCGGGCCATGGTCTCAGTTGTACGTGGCCAGTATATTGAAATGGACTACCTTGGGTTTTCCTTTGGGCTGCTTCCTAATCCTATAGATGACGTCGTTGATCCTCTTGACGATCTCAAACGGGCCGTCCTAGAAATTCTGTAGCTTAGGTGAGTAGCCTCACCTTCTTCGAGGATCATGTAGCCAGACCAAGTCTCCAGGCTGGAAGCCAACTTTCTCCGCCCTGAAGTCGTAACGCTCCTTCATTCTGTCACTGGTTCCCTGGATGTTTGTACGAACCTTCTCGTGGATATTATTCATTCGCTTCCGGAGATTTGTGACGTACTCTTCTCTGGCAATTTTCTAGTAAGGCTTGAATCCCATTTCAGATCATAAGGCAGACAAAGTTCTCTGCCGAACATCACATTTGCGAGAGTCTGTCCCGTTGCCTCATTGACACAACTGGGGTAGACTATGACGATGAGCTGTAGTCTAGCAGGTTGGCTAGCAGGAACTGGTGAAGATACTGGTCTGATGGTCGGAGACCACCTTAGACAAATATCGACCCATTGCCCTGTTCATGCGCTCCACCGTGCATTCGGATTAAGGGTGAAGAGGTGTCGTCCTGGTCTTCCGTATTTCCAGTGCCTCGCACATCCCGGAGAAGATTGCAGACTCAAAGTTTCGTCTCTGGTCAATGAAGTCTCCCGGTGAAGTTCCATGGGTACTCCAAACCTACTGACGAGCTGTTTCACAAGTACGTTTGCAACTGTGACTGCCTACTGATATAGAAAATAGAAATAGAAAAATAATTTTATTCTGGGACCAGGTCCCTTCTTTTTTTACAGTTTATTCAAGTTTGCCCAGGCACTTATCCTATCTAGGTCCCCTTGAATGTTGGCAAATGCTGCTATAATCTCAGACGGAGGAAAGGACAAATAGAACTGGGAATCGTCGGCGTACAAATGGTGGGAAGAGTGAAGGATTGATTTGGGAAGGTCATTAATGTAACAGTTGAAAAGGAATGGGAAAATACTAGAACCCTGTGCCACTCCTGTGTTCAGCGGTAGGAAAGAGGATAGTGGTTGATTAGGGATGGAGACTGCTTGAGTCCTATCCAAGAGGAAAGCTTTGTATGGAACTGTTGGAAAAGGAAAGAGATTTTAGTTTAGAGAAGAGGATGGTATGGTTCAGTGAATCGAACGCTTTTGAAAAGTCAAGTAGAATTAGTACTGTCAGTTTTTTTCGTCCATGGCAGTATGTATGTCAGTTGTGATTTTAACGAGAGCAGATTGTGTGGAAAGGCCAGGAGGGAAGCCTGATCGAAGTGGATCAAGGAGTTTGGACTGTTCCAGAAAATTTGACATTTGGGATTGAATTATTCTTTCGAGGGGTTTGGAAAGTTTAGAGAGTATAGAAATAGGCCGGAAATCATTTGGGTTTGATGGATTGGGTGATTTGTTAATAGGATGGACTATTACTTTTTTCCAGGAGGAAGGGAAAACTGCATTTTGTAGGGAAAAATTGTAAATGTAAAGAAGGGCAGGTAGAATTTCGGGGATGCATGGTTTTAACAATTTGACGGGAATGCCGTCAGAACCGATGGAATGAGAGTGGGATTTCAATAGAGAGGAAAGAAGGTCGGTGGGTGAAATGTCGGAGAAATAAAAGTTGTTGTGGTTGAATGATTGTGCTAATGGGAAAGTAGGAGAAGTAGATCGTGAGTTAGAAGAGAAAGACAAAAAATGGGTGTTCAATTCATCAGGTGAGACCGGAAAGACTAATGGTGAAGGGGATTTATAAAGTGAGAGTTTCTGAAGGATTTGCCATTTGGATTTAGGATCGAGCGCGGAGGAAAGGGCTTCATGAAAGTACTTGGATTTCGCCTGCCTTATTATGGGTTGCGTTAAGTTCCTAAACGTTTGAAAATCGTCGGTCCATCTTGTCCGTCTGTACCGTCTGCGAGCTGCGTCGCGCTTCCTCTGCAGTTCTTTTATATTTTGATCCATCCAAGGAGCTGGTAATCGACGGAGGGTTGTAGTTTTGAGAGGAGCATGGTTGTCCAGGATACTAATAAGATAGGAAGTGAGTGTGCCAGCCATTGAATCAATGGTGGGACAGGAATAGATATCACCCCAATTCAGGGATTCAAGGGAAGGCAAGATGTTTTCACGACTGATAGCATCAAGGTTGCGGAAGGTAAAGGTTTTAGATAGTTTGTACGGAGTTTGGATATTATATGTAATTTGGATTAGGTCATGGGAAGAAAGAAACGGGACGGGCAATTGAGAAGAAGAGGGTAGCTTCTGAGGAGAATCGATGACATACAGATCTATCCATGTGTCTGATCGGTGGGTATGATGGGTAGGAGAAAACGGACCAATGGAGAGATTTAGGGAGTGGAAGAGATTTTCCAGGTGTAGGGTGTCATTTGTTTTAACAAGGATATTGGTGTTGAGATCGCCAGAAATAATGATATGGTTATAGAAGGGAATATGGTTGTAAAGGATAGATTCCAGAGTAGAAACAAAAGGCACTAAAGAAGGCCGGTATACAACTACGTAAAGGAGCGGGTGTCCATTACAGGAAATTTCGGTGAGAAGGAATTCAATATGAGGGACTTCGGATGGAAGAGAGGATTCAAGGATTCGGGCTTTTAGGGTTTGATGGACATAAAGACCTACTCCTCCACCAGTCCGGTTATCTCGGTCATGGCGGAGAAACGTATAGTCAGGTAGGGTGATGGAGGAGGAAGGAATATGTGGTTTAAGCCACGTTTCAGATACTGCGATAATATGATAAAAATTGTGGGTGAAATATTCTTGAAATTCATTAAAATAGGCAGGCAGGGATTGGGAATTAACTTGACAAGATATCTGGAGAATAGACATATGGGTTTGGTAATCGATGAAGTCCAAGGTTCGCCGATTGTGTTTTAAAATTTAAAGTATTAAAAGGAAAAAATATAGCATAACCTAAAAAAAAAAATATTAGTAGTTAGAGAAACAAAAAAAGTAAATTTGTTATTGAGAACCAGTGAAAGATCCAACGAGAAGCCAATGAACAGCGGACGGGTGCCGCAGGGTCAGCAGTACACATCTAAGTCGGATGGATGGACGATATAAATGACAGGATGACCGTCATCCTTCCGGCACCGCACTCTGCCGCCGGCGAACCAGACGTACTTCAGCTTCCCTGCAGCTCTCATCTGTCGGGCCAACCAGTATAGGCGTCTGTAGGCGGGAGACATCTCTTCGCCGAGGTACACTCTGTGAAAATCATTTTCTTGCCAGCCTAAATCGCGAGTTGAAAAATCCCATTTCACTTTCCTTCTCTGTATAAGGTCATCTCGCAATGACTGCCTGACGAACCTGGCTATGACTGGTCGTCCTTCCTTGGTCTGCGGCGCTCTTCTAGATCGAGTTCTTCTATACCAATCTTAACCCCAAGACTTGCCCCTACACTCACCAATAGTCCGGCGGGGGTTTCACCAGGTCTAACAGGAATGCCTCTGATCTCGAGAGACCTGTGTAGTAGGCCTTGTTCTGCCTTATTAAGGCGAACCTCCAGGTCACCCACTTTTGATTTAAGGGCCTTATTTTCAGAACTAAGTTCATCAATGAACTTGGTCTGTCCTTCAAGGTGTTTCTATTTTGGTCAGCCGATGATTAAGCTCGAAGTTGAGCTCCCCATATTTTTCCAGAGATGTAATCTCCCCGTTCAAACCGGCGTTCATTTTATTGACAGCCTCTAGTATGTCACTCGAGGACGGCTCCGATACTTTGTTTTCTTGACTCCTCGTGGGGCTGATTTTTTTTCCGTGGGAGGGTCCAGGCTTTTTGGATTGGTCGCAATTTTGGCAGACCCAATTCTTTTTATTTCTCACTATCTCTAAATCCTTTTGATTAATGTCACAACACCGGGCGGAATAAATGAGGTGACACTTTTCGCAAGACAAATTATTTTTGTCTTCACGAATTATACTCGTATTACAAACCGAGCCGAGAGTCATTGTAATTGTTATATATTAGTTTAGAAATAATATTAAATAGCTTACTGAGAAATGTTTGTATTCCTTTAAGATGCCGGTAGGCTATTATCCTCTGGGCCACAGGGATTAGTGCTGATAGTAAAAGTGACTCACGTGAAGCGCCGTCTTCTATCGATAATTAGTAAATTCACTATTATTCACTTTAATTAAACATAGGCAAAAACTTAGCTTCCGGCCAACTAGAAGCACAACTGATCATATCTTCTCCATACGGCAGATGCTAGAGAAAGCATCTGAGTACAATATTGACCTCCACCACCTCTTCATAGATTTCTGCCAGGCCTACGATAGTCTTGATAGGAATGAACTGCTCAAAGTAATGAAAACTCTAGGGGTCCCAGAAAAGCTAGTCGGATTAAGTGCGATGACCTTGGAAAACACCAGATGTAGGGTAAAAATCCAAGGAGATCCAAGGAGAGAATGGTCTGCACCAAGGAGATCCCCTCTCACCTGTATTGTTTAACATAGCACTCGAACAAGCTGCGAGATCAATCAGGACCAACCCAGGAGGAACGATATGCAACAGGATGACCCAACACCTGGCGTATGCTGATGACGATGTGATATCAGCAAGGTCAAAAGCGGCGCTCTCGGGAGCTTTGCAGGAATTTGAAGAAGCGGGGAAAAATTGGGTTTGGTAATAAATAAGGAAAAACCACAATACATGATTTCCACAAAAAATGATGGGCAGGAAGAGCAGAGTCATGAGCAACTGCTTCACCACACATTTAAGAAAGTGGACAGCTTCAAGTACCTGGGGGCTTTAGTGACACGAAGGAATGATATCACTGCAGAAATTAAAGCAAGAATTTCAGCAGGCAACAGATGTCACTTTGCATTGCGAAAAGCATTAAGATTTCGGAACATGTCACGGAGAGCAAAATTGTTGATCTATAAAACAATCTTAGGACCGATTGTCACGTACGCTGGTGAAACGTGGGTACTGACCCAGGAATGCGAGAAGATGCTGTAGATCTGGGAGAGGAAGGTACTTCGGCAGATATTTGGGCCAGTATGTAACGAAGGCCAATGGAGGTCAAGAAATAATAGAGAGCTTCGGGAACTTTACAATGAACCAGACCTAGTCACCTATGTCAAATCAACCCGTATAAGATGGCTTGGGCATGTGGAGAAAATGGGAGAAGATAGGTACCCGAAGAAACTATTATATGGCAAACCAGGAGGCAGAAGAGGAAGAGGAAGGCCCAGGTTGCGATGATTGGGTGATGTGGAGAGCGATCTGCAGAGGCTGGGAATCGGACAATGGAGAGGTCGAGCTGCTGACAGGGAAGACTGGAGAGGCGTTGGGTGGAGGCCAGGGCCCTACAAGGGCTGTAGAGCCATGGAAGAAGAAGAAGAAAAACTTAACTGGGAATGAATGAAAACGATGTGAACAGGTCGGTGTCTCTGGCCAGACTTCCTGATATAGGTATAGAAGGGCATAAGCTTCCACCCACTTTTTGAGGGTAAGATAATGTCCATTGCTTTATTTGTTTCAAGTCAGAGTCCCCGTCCTGTTCCTTTGACACCTCTGCGTCCTGCCAACTGTCGATGACAAACGTTGTCCTCAACATTCTTGCTAGCTTCTCTTCATCACAAGGTGTCCTCGAGAGTGCATGAGACTTAGAAAAGTAGTCTATGGTCACGAAAATATACCGGTTACCTTCGTCCATCACAGAGAAAGGGCCAGCGATGTCGATCACTATTCTCTCGAACGGTGCTCCCACGTTGTACTTCTTCATAGGGGCCTTCTTTCTTCTTGTGGGTCCGTTAGAAGCCGCACAAGTCGCACAACGCCTGCACCAGTCCAACACATCGTCCTTAAGGTTCGCCCAGTAAAAGCGTTCTTTGTCCTGATAATTTCTATTCCTTAATTTGTTTCAAGTCATGGTCCTCGTCCTGTTCCTTTGACACCTCTGCGTCCTGCCAACTATCGATGACAACCGTTGTCCTCAACACTCTTGCCTGCTTCTCTTCATCGCAAGGTGTCCTTGAGAATGCATCCAAGGCCAGGCACAACGCTGAAGCTTGGGTCTCTTTTGAACACCTGTGAATCGAAGCCGCTGTCTAGAAAAAAGTTATGTAGTCCTCCCACTGCGTCTTTCCGTCGAATACTGGAATTGTGTTGTGAGTTGGTGGAGTCCCAGCATTGGAGGGCAGAATGGTGATGAATATATATATATATATATATATATATATATATATATATATATATATATATATATATATATATATATATACTTAATATATATATATATATTCATCAATATATGTACATATATATATATATATATATATATATATATATATATATATATATATATATATGAGGAAGAAAATGGTCGGAGTGGAGGTTTAAAAAATTCTCTTATATAGTTACAACTGTTTATTTGGAATCCGACGTTTTTATCCACATTGCAGGTCTTCTTCAGGGCTATTATAGTATAGTAGATCACACTTGACACTCAGTCTAGTAAGAATTTTTTTACCTCCACCCGGACCATTTTTTTTCTCTTCAATTTTTTTCGAAAAAAACAAACAAAACAAAATGAACAATATCACTACAATTATAGGTAAATCTTAAATTTTGTTAGGGTTATTTACCTTCTCAGCTACAAAATAATCTACGTTCGTGCATATTTAAACATAATTTAACCTAAATCCCTTGTCTCTTAAATATTTTTTTTAAGCGACGAACAATCAGAGAAAAGCCTGTCGTGATTGTGCGATGGTGCTGAACAAACGTTAGCTACTCTAACAACAGAATAAACCCAACTGCAGTAAGTGGCTACACTCCATTTGGCTGGAGAGGCCTCTGAGTCGAGTCATTAGAATAAATGTGCCCTCCTAGTCGTTATTTGTGCCTGCTTAATTCACTGTTGGCATAGCGCTGCATCGACCCCATGCCTAAACCCTCTTCTTTTCTGCACGACCTCTGTTTACATGCTTAAGTACGCTTACTGATCTCAGAAATGATATCTGCCCGTTTGAAACTGTTTATATGAATAAAAAATTTAATTAAAAAAAACTGCAACACTACTATCCACGAACGGTCTGCAGTTCAGGTTTGAGACTGTACTGTTTTAAAACTGGTTGTGTAGGGAGGTATTAGTCTTTGATGACACTCAACTCTTAGATTTCTCCTCTAATTAACGATATCCACTTTAAAGAAGCTGGGTGAGCCCCTGAATAATAATTATCAGTATTTACCACTTTATTAATAATCTAGCTTTGTCTATCTAAGTTGTTTTTAATTACCTATAGATTTTAACTATTATTTGACTAATATTTTTTGATAGGCTCGCCGTATTAATCAATTAAAATACTTCACTCTGCTTTGGTTTGATTATTAATTTATCTTCCATTGATCTATTAACAAGATTAACTGTTTGTATTTTTCATACATTTTAAATCCTGTAGGTAAATACTCCAAAACCAAAAATTAATTTAACTCTTCAACATACACGACTGAAAAGACAAGAAACTCCTCGGCGTTTTCGCCTACTTCTACATTTACTGGACACACGTTCAAAGCTCCCAATTAATTACAAAATACTTATTTACAGGACAGTTATCAGACCTATTTGGACATACGGAGTTGAGCTTTGGGGCTCTACTAAACCATGCAATTCATCTCGTATCCAATCCTTACAATCCAAAATCCTTCGTAAAATCCTCAATGCTCCTTATTGTGTCACAAACAAACTCATCCATCATGATCTTAATATCCCATATGTTGCTGATTTGGCCCAAACTAGATACCTATCCTTCACTGAAAATCTCCATACACACTTGAATCCGCTAGTCTCTCAACTTGCTTCCCATAATATTCCTGATAAACCTTCGAGGCGTCTGAAGAGAAGATGGCCTCGAGACCTTCTACTATAGAACTTTATTAGAGTGCTATCAATGGATAGTTTCTTCACAAGTGTTTTTTTTTCATTTCCTTTGTTCATCCAGCAGATTTACTTGATGTAATATAATTACAGTTGTAATTATCAATAAATTATTCTATTCTCTAAAAAAAACTCTTCAGCATTTTATGGTTTTACACAAATTTTCGACCTAGTGTTTTTGATTTGTTTTTTATCACACTATTAAAAGAGTACACTGGCCATTTTCATTTATAGAGGATTTTTATGAAATTGATGTGACTATTTTATCTAATATGTTCCTATATTATTCTTAATTTATTTGTGCTATTTTTATTTCTGTAAAATTTAACGTGTTCCTATTTCGATTCGCTACAGATTTTACTCTTGGACAAATGAATTTGTCGCATAAAAACTTTATGAAATTTCTGCAATGTTTCAATATAAAACTAAATTAGACATATTTTTTCTGATGTGTTGCAGCCTTGAATTTGTCCTTGTTTTGCCGGATATAAGTATGTATTTCTAAATGTATCTAGATAAGTATCTCAAACTGCATTTAAAATATTTTAATTGTCTTAGCATTCTCCAAAGCGGCATTTGTTACTGAATATTATCTCAACATTTCCGGCGTGACTCTACCAATATTCATAAAATTTTTGGTTCTGCATCTAAAAACGTTTCTGATTATCAAGCTCTTCCTTACATCGCCTACTTGTGGTGCCTATCTTGTATTTTAGGAGTGCTTCAGAAATTCTCGACTAAACATTTCAGATCGTTTACGAACAAGTAAATCTATTTCCTGTGAATGAATAAACAACGCAACAATTTGTCTTTCCTATTCCCTTGGCCCAGAATTATTTATTTATTTAAGGATAATGAGTGGTTGGAATTCACTTCTAGGTTGATAAATGCAATATTAAAATAACGGTTACCCCAAAGTATGATGCATAGAAACATTGGCGTAACTAGAGTTGACTCATGGGGGGGGGGTTAACCCCCACCAGTCAATCACTCCATAATATTACTCCCTTCAAAAAAGATGTCTCGTAATATAGGTATAATATGTATTATACTATAAAATCGTGTAGCTTCAAATTAAATAAATAAATTATAATTTTTTATAAATGTGTTTGTACTTTCTTTGTTGTGTTTTTGATATTATTGACCCTTACTTCTGAAATCCCACAATAATAACTTTGAAAAATTAAAATCCTTCAAAGTTTTATTTTTTTAAATGGTTACTTTTTTTTTTTTTTAATTTCTTCTAAGCAATGGGGGGTATGGAAGAAGGGGTTCCTAATAATAATTCGCTAACCTTCTATCCGAGCGAATTTGCCGGTTGTGAATTCAATAAAAAAACCTAATAGTTTGATTGGGTGACAATTTCTCCAAATAAATATAGTTGAAGCTATAAAAGGAAAGAAAAGAAATTCATCAAGTAAATACAAATAAAAACATCCAAAAATGAGTAAATGATAAATACATAATGTAAAAATAGAAAAAGAACAATTATAAAAATATTAATGTGCACAAGTAAACCTAAGAAAATACAAAGAAGTTATTTAAAAGTAAGTAAAAAAAGTTATGAAAAAAGAAAATGCACTAAGCTATTATATACATAAAAAATGAAATTAACTTATTTACTAAAGAGAGATGAGTCTTTAAACAAAAAATATTACTGGTCTGTGAATCAATGAAAACTGAGAAATGAACTGAGTTCTTGAAAAGTGTTGAGTTCTTGATAGCGATGACTTGATGATTCGAAATGATGATGAGTAGAAAAATTCAATGTCTCTTACCGGTAAGTCCAAAATTAGATCAAAATAGCGAGAAGTTTTACTGGTGAGATTTGAAAAAATTCAAGTTGAAGAAGATGTGAAAGTGATGAAGAAGTGGCGACAAAATCAAATGTAGAGTAGCAAGCAACCTTCTCACAGGGCAACTGTCTTGAGACTGATCTTGTTTTGTTTTTTCAAACATTACACTTAATATTAAAACATATGTTTTTAAAATTACTCTCTAAATTATTTTGTTTCCTTTTAATAAATTTTATTAATGTTAGAATTATATAAAACAAACACAAAAAAATCATCTAGCTTTTAATGCAATAAAATATTCATTTGGAAATAAAAAACATAAAATAAAAAAATAGTTATTGATACCCGACAGGGGGGTTACATACCCAATAACTCCCCCCTCGGTACGCCTATGCATAGAGATTAAGTTTGTTTTGTATATTCTCTTCCAGTGAAAATCGAATAATTGCATGTTTAATATCTCATGTAAGAAATTAATTATTTTTTTCTTTACGTAGTTAACATTATAGTAATTATACCACTTTGAAGAGCACAGAATTTATTCTAATAGAAGTAAAAGTTCTTGATGGTTAATAAAAGAAGGCAGCCTTCTGTATGGTGTTTAGCGACCTCGATATACCATCTGCGGCAATGGGGTCACTGGCAGAAATCGTTAGAATTAAATTTACCGCCTCTCCGTGACTCGTACTTGCTCCACTTTTTCCATTGTTTCCTTATTCTCTTTACTTTTAAATTTATTATACTTTCATTAAGTTTTTTTTTGGTAGTTTACTAAATTTCTATGATTTATATTACAATAAATTCCGATGATGTTTAAAAGGAATACGGTTCTTTTCTCAGTAATTTATTTGTATTTCTTTTTCTCACACATTTTAACTAGTTGAAGTTAACGTTATTATATTCAAAAAAGAAAAAAGGAAATATATTTACTTTTAATGTTTATGTGGTAATCATGAGAAATGCAATGTATTGTTATGGATTTCTAAAGCGTAAAAGCGATCCCAAAATACGTTAGGCCGCGTATCTACTATGCTCGCGAACCAACGGTGTTCCGCGTTAATCCGACGAAAAATCTCATATAAATATAAAATCTACTACCCACTACCAACTTCTAATAGGGTTTTATAATGTAAATGGTTGTAAGGGTGTAAATGTAAATTATGGTAGGGTGTAATCTATAATAATAAATATTTTAAGTAAGATTCTTAGAAGGAACTTGGATTTGCGATTAAAAAACCTGCTGATGTGTGTAAAAATAAAATGATAATTTGGATATCGGAAATAATTTGTAGAAAATAATTTATAAAATATAGAAAATAATGTGTAATTAGTTTAAATAAGAATAAAATGTATTTTATCGTAAAATAGCGTGGGGTGCCTCATGTTCGTAGCTGTAAATATTTTATTGCCTGATATTTGTAAAGGTATAGTCACTATGAAAATTTCTTAAAAAGGACCACACGTTTGTTTTTTTCCGTTCACCACTTTTTTCTTATTTTAAACTTATTAAAAATTATTTTCTGGTATTTAGATTTCCGATATCCTAACAGTAAAATTATCATTTTATTTGCACACACATCACAGGTATTTTCATCGCAGATCCAATTTCCTTCCAAGTATCTTACAATTTTTATTCTTATAATTTAAATTGTTAAGGTACCGTAAATTGGAAATTTTTGATAAAATATTATTAAATTATAATCATTTTCTACTTTTTAGTTTTTCGTGTACGTAAGTTTTTATACAGCAGATAAAGGTACCTGCTTTTTATAAAAGCAGCCTTCGGATTCTATCTGATTTTATTATTATCTCATTATTTATTGCACAAAACTGAAAATTATTAACATTTTACTAAAAAAAATCATCTCTACCCCACTGCATCCAATATAGGGTTTTGGGTCAAGTATATGGTATATGATGTAATGTTTCTGGGGCAACGGTTGTGCAGGAAGGTTATCATCCTGAACCGTTCGTTTTTTTCCGCAATTAAGAGTAACCATCTTATAGATGCTGGGTAAGATCCAGGAGGGCCCGTCCGTGGCTACTATTGGATTAAATAATTTATATGTTACAACCGGATTTGGACCCGGGACCTTGGGCACGGCAACGTTTTACATAATGAGCCACGCCCCTCCGTTATACAAATTGTACCTAGTCTATTTTAACAATTACAATAAATAACTATATAAAATAGTGCTGGACTGGAGGTGCACTCTCTGTTAATTTTAAACCATATCCTTATGTCGTATATTTTCCAATTATTCGTAAATCTTTGAATAGACAGTGCCACCAAGTTAAAAAGATTTTTGAAGTTGGAGGAAGGGATTCGCGTTAAATGTTTGTGGTGCCCACTCAATTCTTGAGATCTTAGTTCCAACATTAACTCGCGTTTGCCTCTCTCTTCATACAAGTTAGCTTGACAAAAACGAGGTGGTCTTCTGTAGTCTTATAGAATAAATAAATAACTAAATATAGACTGCCACTAACTCGGACAAAATGTTCCATCAAGATTCGCCAGAACATTGCGGATCACTTCCTGTTCTGCTATGTTCACAAACAACGTCTCCATTAAGAGGGATCTCGGAGCGCGGGAGCTTTACTGTTGTTTCATGTAGACAGGAAAAAAAAGTTAATAGTTGTAATTTATTATTACCAGGATAAAACAATACGCATATAATAAATATTATCTGGACAAATCCTTCCAGGCTGAAACATAAATACAACAAAACGCGTTAAATTTTCAGATGCAAGGAATTTCCAAGGTTTTGATATTACACCATTGAAAAGCATTGTTAGCTTTGTAATATATTTTAATGCACTTGCATTGATTCACTATTATATTTTCTGTTCAATCAATGTCTCGCTATATTAAAGTAATCGAGAAAATTTTTATTTTATTTGTGTAATAAGACCATTTATTCTGTTAATAGTCACTAATCGACATTGCATCTGGAGAACTTTTGGAGGTTTAACCAGCCTCTATAAACCCATTAGTTAAAAGAAAATCCTGGTGATTGATCATGATATTGGCAAAACCACCTTCCTCTAGAACTGTTAGCTATTACGGCGACTACCATGTACTGAACTGTATGTTTTAAATTCTAGAACATATTGATGATATGCTATAACTGATAATCTAATCGATAATTCATGCCCGCAACATCTAAAACTGCTATAGGCTGTAATTTAACTAAATATTTTTTAATTTTATAAATTATAATTAATTCGTTTATCCCTTATTCTACGCTTTTCGTTCCTAAGCTACGCTTAGCTTCTTTGTTTATTCATTTAACGTCACTTTATGCTGGTATGCCTGGTCGAACGATGCTGCAGTGGGAGTCCTAAACTTTGCCTATCCAGGGATTATTAACAAGTACCTGACATTAAAAACGCACAGGACCCCCATTTTACCCCCTTAAGAATTCCTAAGGCCATCTGCCGGTTTCGAACCCGCGATCTTATGTGTAGTAGGTTATGCTAGCCACTAAACCACCGGTGCTGCTAATTTTGTTTACTTTACAGTTCGAAGGTGTGCTTACTTCTCATCATCATAGTTCATCCTTTCTACTGAACATGTAATGTTAGGGTTCGTTCGTTCTGGACAGCCTGGACCACACCGTACGATCCTCTGCCATTTCTCTTCTTCTATTCCATTTCAGGCTTCTCTTTGCGATGCTTTCCTTAACACCATCTTATCCTTATCACCAGGTATGTCATGGCCTTCTTCCATCAACCTTGGCCTCCTATGTCATCTTGGCCAGCCTGCCCTTTTCCATTCTTAAAACATGTCCAAACCATATTAGACTATTTTCTTCAATGACTTTTTCTGCAGGCTCCACTTGATCTAACGATCGGGTGATTAATTCGGTCTTGTCTTGTTTCCCCCTCTATCTCTCTATCTATAAGGAACCTCATTTCTGAAGCCTTGATCCTACCTGTATATTTGGTGGTTACTATTCAAGATTCCGTAGAGTATGTTAACGTTGGGAGAAGTAGATTTATATACTCTCAACTTTATGTTCCTGGATATATGTTCAGAAACCAGGAAAGCTTGGCTTGCTTATTATTTTCTTAGCGTGTTCGCTATTCAATCCTGCCTAAGACTACTGACTGCCCGGTGTTTTAGTCATCGGTTTCTCGCCACAAGTAGTTCTTCCAAATAATATAGAACTGCTGGTACCAAGACAATAAGCGTGCGTGAAGGAGCGCTTAAGAGAGTGGAAATGACTGAGGGAGAAGAGATCGATAGAGGCCCGGCTTGTCCTCATCATGTCCCTGTTTGTCCAATCTCCGCGTCATTCCTCTCAGCATCAAAGGCGATACGAAGTAGTTCTACTTTATTTATTATTTTTAAATTAATTTATATTAATAAATAGCATTATTGCCTCTGACTCCTATGTTGAAACTTTGCAAAATTATTAAAATTTAAAAATTTCACTAATAAAGTTTGTACCTCACCGATACTGTCCTAATACTACAAAAAAAAACTGTACCACTACTGTCTTGGGTTCAGTATGTGGTAGATACAGTACAGTTTATTGGACAACAGTTATGCATAGAGATAAATTGTCCAAGATCATGTTCAACCTCTAGGTTTTTCCCTTATTTTGAGTGTCCATTTTATAGAGGTGGGGTAGGTCTGATGATGATCTCCAGATCCCACTGGATACATCCCTGGCTGTAACAGATAAAATAAATTATCTGTTGCAGCCGGATTCAGCACAGCGTGGCATGAGGTGAAATTCGTAATTAGAAAATTTTATAAACATCTAGAATTATTTTCCTCGTGATTTTATTTCCTCGTGAATTTCCTCGATGATAACATATCAAGTTTAATATCCATTACTCAAGAGCCCTCTTCATAAAATAAGCTTATAAAGCATCATTTTGAAAGAAGTTATGCTTTTTTTATCATGCTTTTCAAAGGAAATTTATTTATTTCGATGATATAATTTACAGCCAAATTTATTCAATTTTTTCAAATTTTCTGTACCATTTTCTCAGCGGCCAATTAAAACTAGCTGATTAGATTCCTTCATTTTTTTATTACTTTATTTCGAATAGAGGTTTGTGAATGCTCTATGCTGTTCTTTATTTCACTGCTTCGTCGGTTCCAATCTTTTCTCTCAGTTTTCCTTAATGTTCAAAGATCAGTCGACATGAAATATGTTTTCATGACAGTCGACTTAAAATATGTTTTCTATGATTCACTTTTGCGTTATTACACCACACTAGCATTTTTGAAGTGACAAACTCAAAAATCTACGTTCATTCCGTTGTGAGCTATGGCCAAGGAATAATGGGTAACTACTTCTTTACCACTCATCAAAACTTAGCTTTAGTGCTTGCCTGCCAGAAGGCACTTGTGTCACTCTTAGTGTCCTAAGGCTATTTCAAAATCACTAATAGTTTTTCCCGTTTTTCCAAAAATGTAGGATTTGACTTATGGCACTTTAGAAATAATAGTGCGATATGCTCTACACTTTTTACTGCTTTTTGCAGTGGTAATAACCCACTACATATTTCCCTTCTTCTGTATCTTACATCTCTGCATATATTCAAGCTTATTGTCAATATATTCTTTGCATCAAATCTATCTGCTATTAAACAGTTCTTTCTTCAACTGTTTTAATTTTTGCTGTCTCCGTATTTTCAATCATTTTAATGAATTCTAATTTCATTTTTCTTTTAATCAATAAGCCTATTTGTAAAATAACATATAACTAGTTCAAATCCGGCTGTGGCAGAAAAATTATTGAATCTATTAATAGCCACCGATGGGGATCTACAGACGTTTTACACAGAGTGGGTACCCTAAATTGATCTCGGTGAGAAGTGATATTTGACAAATCACCTCACTGCACAACCTGTGTACTAGAAGCAGTACATGATAGTCCAAGTACATGATCGTTGATGGGATTATCGTTAAGGATATTCGTGGCAACGACAGGGTATCATGGACACCAGCTCAATTTTGTTGTAACTACTTTAATCCGATAGTGGCTCCGTTAATGACAATCCTACGTTTTATGGGGTTGTAAATTTATTGTGATGTTGGGTGCCCGTTAATTTAATAGTGATTGGAATAGTCGCTAACGATTTTAATCGGTGCATGGTTTATTGAGACGACATATATATTGGAATTATCTGGCCGACACCATAAAACGTTATTTAATCTTTAGTTGTATTTTATTTTTTATCAATTATTACTAAAAAAAAAAAAAATAGCCGAGTATATATTTTTTTGTTTTGATTTATTTATGTTCAATTATTAAAACTAACTTTGTGATTTTATGTTAATCCGGGACTAATCCGTTTGCATTGACAATTTCCAAGTTCGTGGTCTTCATAGCATTGGCCAGAACAGGGCCTCATCTCAGAGTTTTTATATTTGGATGATTGGAATGCTACCTATGGGTTTCTCCACAAGTGTTTTTTGTTTTCATGCCATTTGTTCATATCAGCAAATTTACTTGATGTAATATTGTTACAGTTGTAAATTTCAATAAATTAATCTAAAAAACAAAAACAAATATTTGGAAAACCTCTACCAGCTTCAGAATAATCTCTGTTATTGAAGATGTTGGCTTAAGTCCATTACATGTCTCCATTCTCTGTATTAAGGTTTTGGACAAAACCAAGCTACTGCTGAAATTGTAAGAAACCCCTTGGTGAATGTTCTATTGTCGTTACTAACCTTACACCTTGTGGGTGTAATGCGTGTATCACAGTTTCAAAACGTACTCTTACAAAGTAATTAATAAATCAAAATCTGTATGATTGGTAGTCGCAGCCGTAATTGAGGATTAATTTTAAAATCCGACATTACCTGGCTTTTAAAAGTATTCGACTTGGCTAGCAAGCAGTTCATTTTAGAGCTGCCTCATCTGAATTAAGTTCACATCATAATTGCGTTAGGCAATTCAGGAAAATTCTGAAGAGCTTTAGAATATTTGAGCTGATATTTTTACAAGACCTATCAATACTAAAATCAGATTGAGGGGGATATTTGGAGACCGAACTGTTCATACCAACTTATGAACAAGTAAAACTATTTAATAGTTATTATAATTCGGATTTATTTTTTTCTAAATACGCAGTATTTTTTATTTCAATTGAGAAGTGTGTAAGATTTTAAATATTTTTATTTTTAAAGAGAAAAGATAGGCCCTCGGCCGGGATTCGAACCCGGAACCTCTGTCTCTCCGGACAGTGCCCTACCATTTGAGCCACCAAGGCCGCCTGCCGGCAGAGGACGAATCTTTTCTCTTAACCGATCCCATGTCCTCATGTTCTCGCAATTTTGGCGATGAATATACTAGAACGAAAGTTCTTTGAACAGTAATAAATTGTGTAAGATTTTATTTTCATTTTTAGCATTATCATCATCGTTAAGTTCAATAACACTTTGAAAGATCATTTGTACTTCCAATCATTTCATAAAAAGAGACATTTAACTATTAAAAATACAATGTTTAAGGGGGAAAGAAAAGTTCAATCTGTTATTGATGTTTTAAGTTATTATTAGTATAAAATCTCAACTATTAAACGACTTTGTAGAGAAATATAAATATTGTTTTATAAATGAAACTCTAATCTTTCAACTAATGTTGATTTAAAGAAATTGTTTAGCTAATGCATAGACCGCTAGGTTCGCCAGTGTCGAACATGTTGCTGACGCAACAAGTTAGCTCCATACTTAAAGTAGCAAAACATGACTAAAGAAGTTTTCATTTTTAAAAAAATGTAAAAATATTATATTAAAAGTGATTCGGTATATTAATCATAACCGGCGATTTGTTAATTCAGTAGCCAGCGGACGGATGGCTTGTAGGATAAGCTGAGATAAAGACGATGACAGATGAATGAAATGATCCGGACGGAGTGCGAACTGTATTATTGGATGCTCTAGATGTCAGCTGCCACCGGGGCCATGATGGATTGCTCCAGGCTAATGTCAGTCATTCCTTTCTTTTTCCGTTATTTTTCGCCTCTTTTCTGTTTACCTTCTTTTCACAAACTTATTTACTCCAATTCCTGTTGACTTTTTAATCATATCAATTCCCTTTTCTTTCTTTTTTCCCATGAAACAGCCTTTTAAGACCACGCGAATACCACTACTCATCTTTTCTTTCGACCACGCAGTATCCTTTCGTTTTTATTTATTTTTCACGAGAACCCTGACTTCTATTGATTTTTTTCCTTAATTTCCTCTACCTAATCAGTCTTTTTCTGTTATTTTTAATTTTCCTGCTTTTTCTCTCATTTATTTTACATACCCTCTTACGGTCTTGTATTATCGGATTTTGTCAAGTACTTTGTTGTTTAAGAAACCCCGAAGAATAGTGAGAGTACTAAGGGTTGAATGATAGAGATTAGAGCAAGTTGAGAGTTTTAAATATCTAGGTGCTCAAAAAAAGCGGATACATTGACGAAGAAGTGGTGCAAAGAATTGGAGCAGCGGGGAAAATGTTTAATATGGTCCGACGGGGGTTCCTCGAAAGAAGAGAGGTGACAAGACAGACCAAACTGGCGCCAAGAAATCAACCATCCTTCCTATCCTATCATACTCTTCGGAATCTTGGACTTTGACCTCAAAGCACAAATACAAACTATTGAAAAATTGGAGAGATAAGATATTATATAGAGATATTATTAAACACAACAATAAGGGCTAAACCAGCGGAGACTATACTGGAGTAATACAAACAAAGGTGGTTCGGACATCTACTTAGGAAGGAACCAGAGGGAATCGCCAGGAAGACTTACAAGACCCGCAAGGAAGGAAAATAGGCACAGAGGAATGCCTCGTATATCCTGGGAAGACAGCGTAAGGGATGCTTTCAGGAGGAGAGGAATGGACTGGAACCGAAGAAGAGAGCTTGTTCTGGAAAGAGCTACTTGTTTCAGGCTCTGCAAGAAAGATCTCAAACCGCAAAGCGGTAGAAGAGGGAAACAGTACGATGATGATTTTCTTGTTTAGTCTCTCATGGTCCATTCCCGTAGAACCTTAGTCTGCTGATTCCTATTTTGGTTTCCAGGTCTTTCATCTCCCTCTATATTTCCTGGTTGGATCTTAACCTGTAGCCTTCCTGTGTTTTCTTGGGGCCATAGATTCTCCTTTGGATCCTTTTTTTTCTATTTTAAGTAATTTTTCTAATTTAAGTCTCCTTTAAGGAGGAATCGCCAGTGTTTTATGTATTTTTTTTTGCGCTCAGGGATGGATTCTTCTTATTGTACATATTTCCGATTTTTATGTTGCGAAGCTTAGTTTTCCAACTTTATGATTTTCTCTTTTCCCAAACCATTATCGCATATTCTTTCTCCTAGATGTTTAAATTTCTTTGTTACTTGTATTTCTCCGACTTTGACTCTATTATTTTTGCCGTAGTTTTCTCTGTTGTCATAAATTCCGTCTTTTCACAGGAAATTTATAGGCTTGCATACAATTCTTTTTATTTTATTTTTTTCCTGTTTTCTTCCGAATTACGTTGGCTAATATTCTGTACCTCTGTCATGGTAATAAAGAGTTTCATATCATTCAGTATTCAATAGGCTATTTCCGCTTTGAATTATTCATGGCTATAATCATCGTGTGTTCTGGAGCAAAAAATTCATCACTGGATATTCATAAACAAAATTTTCCCTCCCGATAACAACCTTTTTATCTCTATTACACTGAGTTATTTACAACCGTGTATTTAGTGGAAATTATGATGGTGTTCAAGTATAATTGATACTAGATACATCCTCTTTAAATTAGATGTTTTTTGTTATTCAGATTTATTTTAGTATTCAAGTATGTATTTTAGATTTATTTATATTCACGTTCGTCAGTACTATAACAGTTGCAATGTTTGCCAAATATAGTTTCCAACTCATTGCGGTTGCGGTTTTCTATGCCAGTGCAATCTGGCTGGAACCACATCACAAACAACCAACAACTACGTGGTCGGTCCAGGCTGTACTCGAAGCAAAAATGCATAAAACATATTTTTATGCGTCTCAACCATATTGAATTTATTGATAATAACAGAATATTTACAAATTAAATAGTGCGATACTCTCGAAACCATATAGTTGGATATAGCCGAGAAATCTGTCATTTTTTTTAGGTAGCTTATAGGCCTACTATGGTTTTGAATGTTTAGAATTGTATATATTTAGTTCTTTTTATTTTACATATATTAATAACTACATTATTTTATACATTTTGTACTTTATTTATACTTTTAAATATTATTCAAGGAAACTAGGGAACTAGGGAAATAGTTAAGGATTCTAAACTTAATCTATAACAATTTAAATTGCGAGGTAAAAAATGTTTGTGACACGAATAACAAATTTTATAGAAAATAATATTTAGTATGAACAGTATGGTGTGGTGTTTATATTAATATATGTTAATAAATGTTTTTATACCTTAAAGGATTTATACTAAATTAGCTTTTATTACCAACTAATTAAGCCCGATTATGAGTCGTGGTAAATTGCCTTTAGAAGGTGAAGTTGTAAAAGTGCACTTTAGTGGTGTATATTAGTTAGGCATCGTTTTAGTGCTGGCTCAGTAAATGGCTGGTCGGCACTAGAATTTTATCACATATTTTGAATTGCATGGGCAATGAAGAACACCAGGAAGTTCTTTTCTGTTTCTTTCTTCTTTATTTCCCCCACTTTTACAAGATAAAAATTAGGAAAATCAGCTCAGTGTTCATCAATATAATGGCTCTGACCTCTTGTATGTATCTGTACATACTAAGGCTGCGTTTACACCAAAGTCTTCCACAAGTTTTCCACAAGTTGCGGCAACTTGTTGCCGGTTTTAAGAAAATACAGCAACTGTTTTTGTCTTCCACTTGTGGACAACTAAAAGTGGAAGATTTGTTGCTGCGCGGATATCTAGCAACTGGTGGAAAACAAGTCGAGAACTGTTCCCCCTCCACGCGCCCTATTCATAATTAAATAGTGCTGTAAACGCATTTATTCATAAATAAATAGTGCATCTGGGGTATATAACCAAATTAATTATAATAAATTAGTCAAGTATTTACAAATAATTTGTTCTAAATATTTACAAGGTTTCTTATTAGTATATATTTACAATATTTTACTTACAGTATTTTATTGGATACATTTTCTAAATATGGTCACCGCAAAGTGGCAGTTTCAAAATAAGGGTATGCCTTTTTATTACCAGTGCGGCTTCTTTGTTCTCAATAACCTGGGCACCTAGCAAAAGTGTGGCCTTCGCAAAAATATTTGGCACTCTGTACAGCGGGTTCGTTTTATCTATATTACCATTTGGGGCCCAAACAGTGCTCCTTGAAGAGGCGAATACCGCCGGGTTCGTTTGAACTAGTAATAAATTGCCAAGAGGCGGGCCCTTGTACCTGTTCTAAACACTTATCTTTAACAAAAGTTTTAGGGCATCCATTGGTACAAGCAAAAATATCTAAATTATCAATAACCAAAATTTCATCAGAATGCAAATTGTTGTACTTAAAAATATGTATAGATAACCAAATCATACCTAACTATTTACTTTCACTATTAATCTGGAAAATTTTTTAATAAAAATTATTTAAATAACACTAAACAAAATAATTTCTTTAATATTCTAGGAAATAAAATATTAAACCTAGATAAAAAATAAGCTTATTGGCTAATCAGAAAAAATAAGAAAAATTGCAAGCTCACTTAGATAAAATTAATAATGTAGATAATAATTCATATGCACAAATCTATAACATATGCAAAAAATGGAGTAACATATTAAAAGATATCAAAATAATAAATATAAAATTTAAAGCAAATAAACCTAACAAATCAACATTCAGAAACCCATATAATAACAATGAAATAGCAAATAAGCATTGTACAACAATCTTTTCTAACAATTTTGAGAAATATTTTTATTTTTAAAGAGAAAAGATAGGAACCCGGAACCTTTGTCTTTCCGTGACAGCGCTCTACCAATTGAGCCACCAAGGCAAATACAATAGAGTCGTTAACTTAACAACTAATATAATACCCAACAACATTATAACTTTATTGAGACAAGGGGATAATTTTAATTATGACCCAAATAATAAAAAAAATCAGCATTTTTCAAATGTTAGCGGACATTGAATCTATAATCATAAATTTAGACACTCCCGAAACCCATAGAAATGGACTTAGGATATTAATAAAAACATCTTAAATTATTTGAACAAAGAAAAAAATAAACCTAATAACACAATAAATATATTTAATAAAATTATAAAGAATGATCTTAAAAATACAAAAAATTATTTTAAAAATAACAAAGATATATGCATTATTAAATCTGATAAAACTAAACAATTGGTTATTATGACAAAAAATAATTATCAACTAAAGATTTTAGACATAATTAATGATAAACAGACTTATAAAAGTATCAGAAATAACCCCATGATAGAACTGAACAATAAAGTTAACAAATATATATATATATATATATATATATATAAATTAATAAAATATAAATTTATTGATAAAAATTACAAAAATAAACTTTCAAATAACTATTTTAATACCCCTAGAATACACGGCTTAATTAAGATGCATAAAAAGAATTATCCCCTCAGACCAATAGTTGAAGGAACTAATAACCCCACGGGTAATCTAGCCAAATTTCTAAATGGGACCTTAGACAATTTAAACAATGATAACGAGTTTGATATCAAAAACGCAATATAATTGAACAATAAATTAAAGCATATTAATTTACAACCCGACCAATTAATTGCCAGTTTAGACATTGTCTCCATGTTCCCTAACATTGCATTAAAATTAGCAAATAAATTAATTAACGACAATTGGGAAAAAAAAGAACCTCATACTAGCATTAAAAGTAAAACAATATTCATTGAAGGAATTAAGCTATGTACTGAAAATGGATATTTCACTTTTCAAAATAAATTTTATTAACAAATAAAGGGGTTTACCGATGGGAGGCAGACTTTCAGTGAATATTTCTGGAGTAGTAATTCATCACATTATTAAAGAAAATTTACTAAAATTGAACAACCCTCCAATTTTTATAGCAAAGTATATAGATGATCTGTTGGTTATTACTAATTATAATATTTTAGAAAAATTCAACAAAATCCTAAACGAACAAAATAAAAATAGAATTTTTACACTGGAAATGGAAACCGAAAACTCAATTAATATTTTAGATATTACAATTATCAGAGAACCAAAAAATAACTATCTTACTACTAAATAGTTCAAAAAAGATGTAACCTCTAATAGATTGTTAAACCAATACCCAAACCACCCTATTGCCCAAATAAAAAATGTAGCTGCTAATCTGATTGGAAGATCTATTAAATTAACAGATGTCAAATTCTTAAAAGAAACAAAAAATAAAAAATTCTAAATAGTATTCAAAATTCTATTAACCAATTGCCTTTCCAATTAGTCTTATAAACAAGTTATGGTACACACAATATAAAATAATAAATAATAATAGCATACCAAAGAATATAAATATTAACCTCATTACTAATGAAAATATTAAGGATTCAAAAAAACTTATCCATAGTAATTATAATAAAAAAAACTAAACCTAATCAATCAAAATTACAATTTTTTTTAAAATAGGAAAAAAAATTGAAACTGCCATATTGTAGTGACCATATTTAGATAATGTTCAAACCTTTTGTAGGGTCGATATTTTTTTTTATTATAGCTATTGGTGTATATATTATCAATATTAATCGTCACCATGTATACAAATTATAATATTATAGTAAAGGTAAAAATTGTCATAAAAGTGAACTTAAAGGTTATTGGGTATCCCCCTTGTTAGCCATTTTCATTATTACAGTTAGTATTAGAACTATTAATTATAATTCAACATCACAATTATAAGTCTATATGCTCAATAACTATTGAATAATGATATTAAAATACGTTAGTAAGAATAAATATAGACGCTAGGGCCAAATAGTCCATACTATTGATTTTAACAAAACCAGCGGTATTATTGTTCATGGAAGGTTTATTAGTTAGTCCTCTTGTAACCCAATTTAATGATAAACATAGTAATTGAAATTATTAATTAAAATAGAACATTTAAATAACAAGCTTCTGTACTCCATTACGGTAAGATTTAATATTGAAATACATATGTATAGTAAAAACAAGTGTGACATTTAATATTACTTTGGAATATGTTACTAATTTTATCATGTACCATTATTAATTCTGGTTCATTACCAGTGTATCTAATAACATACTGGAATTAAAAGATTGTAAAAATATACTAATAAGTAACCTTGTAAATATATAGAAGAATTTTTTATTTTTATAATTATTGGTCAGCTATTTTAATTTTTAAATTATTTTATTTTAAAGAGGAAAGATATGCCCCCGGCATTAAAATTATTTGTAAATACTTGACTAATTTATTATAATTCTTTTGGTGCTTATATACCCCAGATGCACTATTTATTTATGAATAAATGCGTTTACAGCACTATTTAATTATGAATAGAGCGCGTGGAGGGGGAACAGTTCTCCACTTTTAGTTGCCAACTTTCTTTGATCTTTACCGACTCTCCGCGGGAAACGAAAATTTAGTGGAAGATTTGTCTCTCCACAAGTGGAAGACAAAAACTGTTGCTGTACTTTCTTAAAACCGGCAACAAGTTGCCGCAACTTGTGGAAAACTTGTGGAAGACTTTGGTGTAAACGCGTCTGAAGAAGAACTTTTAGTTTTCCATAATGTGTTGTCAACTTTTAGTTGCCAACTTTGGTGTAAACGCACCTTAAGAACTCATCAAGATCTAATTAATAATTTTATGAACCAGTCAAAATTACTGCTTATAAAAAAATTCAACTATTTACTAATCCATTACACTATTAAAATACGATTAGAAACATCATTACAATATGAATACGAAATATGTATATTAAATACAAGAGATAAGTAATTATCTATTGACCAATATTAATCCTAACAAGCCTTAAAAAATGCAATCAATTCACAACCGCTAAGTAAAACAGTAGGAACTAAATTGATCGTAGAACCTAAAAAGTTTATCATACATACTTATAAATTTTTTGTAATCATATAGAAATAATAATATGTTTAAATATCTAGCCAATATAAGAATTAAAATAATCCTCTTCTGCCACTACAGACTAATGGAGTCCTTGACCTGCTTTGGCATTCGTTTCCACAGGGTTTCGTCCTCCAGCACGCGGATGTCCGCCTGTCCCATGTCCTCTACATTCTCCTTGGTCGTCCCTTTGATCCAGGAGCTAAAACAAGTTCATCTCATACTTTCTTTACCTATTTAACTTCGTTCTTTCGATTAAAATGGCCATGCTATTTTTTTCTCATTACTTTCCATTTGGGCAGTCGAAGATCTTTATAGGGAATATCCTCCTTTCAATCACGTCACGTTTAGTCTTCTTGAGCAGCCAGGAGTTTTCTGTGTGATATCACCTCATTCTCTCTACGTTCGTTTTTTTTTTGCATTTATTAAAGTTTCTAAAGCTAGTAATTATAAAACACATATCTCTGTAACATAGTAGAGCCTGTTCTGTTTCTGAGCCAACAGTTGAGAGAGTTACTGTGCTAGAGATCTAGGTTTGGATTCCGTCTGTGAACCTGTAAACAATTATAGACGGGCACCCCTGGGGTTCAACTTAACTGTGGGGAATACCTGAGGGTTGAACAAATAACTTCCGTGGACAGCAATTGTCTTAAAAACAATGAATTTTTTAACTTGTACTCAAGGTAAAGAATTCCCACCATGGGTTGCAGTGAATTTTTTTTTTTTTGTTTCTTAATGTCCTATGTTTATTCGTATAACTGATAATATTTTATAAATAATTATAATTATTATTAATCTTTTATGTCATATTTGCCTCCTGCAGTACCACATTGAGCAAATTTGATCTGAATGATTTGTATGTAGGTATATGAAATTTTTGATAACTGATTACTGGTTTCTGAGCAGTTAAGTAGTCCATTCTATTTTTTATCTTTTCATAGGAATTCTAGGTAGCATTGAATAGGAAAGAGGATTTGGGTAATGTGATGATTTTAATATCCTTTGCTCTACAAGTTTTGTTACGAATATTTATTGTATAATGGTGACTGAGATGGTGTGAATTCGCTGTCTCATATATTCGACTAGCTTATGCCCGCGGCTTCGCTCGCATGGAATTTGGTCTGCCACATAAAGTTTCGTGAAAGATCATTTAAAATAAATAATTTAATTATTTTTTTAAACTATAAGTTACTCGTACATCCAAAATTTCAGATGTCTAAGTTCAAAACTGACGGATTCTATACAACCTTTGAACCCCTATTATATTAAAGCGGAAACCCTTGGGGTGGAATTATCCAAATTTCTTTTTTAAAATATACAAAGAACCTATCTACAAATTTCAAGATGCAAAGTTCCTGATTTGCCTTTAATAATGAACTATAATGGGGGGAGGGGACACGCCCTCGTGCCCCCACATAAATCTGCCCTTGCTGTAGCCTATGATGTATAACCTATTTTATTGAATAAATTTCATCCAAAACCGTCCAGTAGTTTTTGCGTGAAAGAGAGACAAACATACAAACTTTCAAATTTATAATATTAGTAAGATTAGTAGGATTTCAAAACAAATAGATTCACTCATGTTCTTTCTGTCATTTTAACACAACTATTATCATGTGATTTGCCTTTAATTATGTCCTATAATGGATTCTCCACAGTACCTAAAAAACTGTTGGGGGGGTGCCTCCCACCTAAATCCGCGTTTGCTATAGCCTATGTGTTATTCTGATGTATAACCTATAGTACATGTTGGACACAGCTCCCTGTTTAATTAAATAGATATTTTTTAACTATTGAATAAATGAGTTGTTATCTATAGCCCTTATAATGTTTTACTTTAGCTTTCCCTGAATAGTTTATTTGTTAGCCAGATTAAAGGTTTATTTGTGTATTACAGGCAGGGTGGTCTTTAGCTCCTAACTAGGCGCTAATAGGCTCAATTTTACACGACTGTAGCACGAAAATTGAAGGTTCCCCGACTCAATTTGCATTAAATGCTCCAACACAGGGGCTGCCTTTGCCACAACACATTCCTTCTGTTTATCACATTTCAATCTGCTGTTCACAGTAATTATGATCGGCCCATTAATCAAGGCTCTTGAGTAAGAGGAAAGAAAAAAAGGAAAGAGATTGCTGCGAGTTATGTTTAACATATTTATGATTATGCATGATTTAGTAATAAATAAATTGTGGGGTGTTGAGAATACATAATCGCCTCACTAATAACCTTGTGTCCATAACAGTCATTGTTGCTCTTTCTTGAAGACTTATCTTTTTTGCTGGGTTTAGTAGTTTCGTAGTCTGAAGGTTTTTTGTGATTTGTACTAAACTAAACACTCCTTTATCTTCCTCTTGTGCCATTAGCTAGAGGTGCTTCGATCCAGCGTAACAATTCTTCCCGGTATCTGCTTAGCCGCTTCATTTCATTGAAGGACCTGCCTCTTTTGCTTCTAATTCTCTGGATATACTCTTGGCATGTAATTCTGGGGCGTCCGTGCGGTCTCCTTCCTGTGGCTCGAGTTTCTAATACCTTTATTGGATTCAAATCCTCTTTCATGAGGCAGACATATCCAAACCAACTGGAGTTGCCGTCTTTCTAGAGTGGTTTTAAGTTCTGTAACTTCTCTGCTCTATAATGCTTTCGTTTCTGATGCGAACTCTTCTGGTTCTCCCAACAGATCTGCGAAGGAACCTCATTTCTGCTGACGTTATTAGACTAGAATACCTGTCCAGCATTGTCCAACTTTCTCTGCCGTAGGTGGGTGCAGTAGTGTTGGTAAATAGATTTATATATATGCATTTTAGTCTTCTTGCCTACTTAGCGGTGGCCGATTAAACTAACCACGAATTATGTAAATACTAAATTATCTTCAAAATGTTCTATTCAAGAGATAAGGCGATAGTTTATAAAAATGATATTTTTTTATTATTTCTTTTCTTACCCTCTTTCATCGAAGCTGAGACTGACGGTATTACAGAAACCGATATGATGGTTTTACTGTTGTTATTTAAATCTATCGTAATAATTTTTTTTTCGAATGTGATTGAGCTATTATTGACTAGGTTTGTTTCTAGTTTTCTTTCCTTCCCTTTCAATCCCTGTTTTTCGTTTCCACATATTTCATTTAGGTAACCTAATTGTGCCTGTTTTTCTAATGGGTCTTCCTTGAAAGCACGGGTAATTCAGAAGTTCCTACCTAAGTTAACAATCTCCTTCAATGATCTATTCAATCTCCTTAAAAACAAATATTTATTCCATTTTTTTGTAATTGTCTTGGTGGAAATCATAATATTTTGTTTTGGGTTTTTCTTTTAGAAATGAAGTTCTTATTTAAAACTTAAGTTCATGAAAAAAAATGGAAATTCTTCGACTCCATTGATTGGTCCTTTTATAATAACTTATAAATTTATATAATTATATAATTTATAATTTAGACAATGAAGATCTACAACAGACTAAATATTCTGCCCCAGAATAATTCTTGAAAGAGGAAATCAACTCCAAACTAAAACCCACCATCTTTTCGTGGACTTCAAGGCGGCTAATGACAGCATTAACCGGGAAGAACTGTACAAGGCACTTAAAGGATTCAATATCCCGAATAAGCTAATACGCCTGGTGAAGCTGACCATGTGTGGTGTGAAGTGTACTGTGCAGGTTGGTGGGCAAAGGACGGAAGAGTTCTATTCAAGAAAAGGACCTCGCCAAGGTGATGCACTAGTATGTCTCTTGTTTAACTTGGCACTTGAGAAGGCAGTTAGGGACTGGTCTGCAAACTAGCGGGGTGGTTTACAACCGCATGGTCCAGCTCTTAGCCTATGCAGATGATGTTGACATAGTGGGGAGGTCGTTTCTCTGTAAGAGAGGGTTTTTGGCTCTGTTGGACGCCGCCAGAAAAATCGGGTTAGAGGTGTACGAAGGAAAAACTAAGTACATGGCCAAAGGAGAGGACCCACATCCTTCTTCTTCTCTAACACCCATTTTTTCCCAATCCATCCCATATTCTTCCGAATATTTTTCTTTCCCAGAATTTAAACATAAGTTCTGATTTCTTGATCTGATGTCTCGCATTCATACATTACTACCAGTCTTACTATGATTTTGTATATTTGTAATTACATTCTTTTAGAGAGCGATTTCAACTGCAACGCTCATTGCAGTAAGTAATAACACCTATTTACTGATGTTATCCTGGCTTGTATTACGCACTCTACTTTGTTCCCATCTGTAACCAAACTTCCCAGTTACTTTAATTGGGTAACAGCTCTAAAAATGTCCTCTCTGAAACTCACTGTAAGGAAATTTAAATCAGTGAAATGTTTGACTAAATAGATAAATAATAGATAATGCAAGGAAAGAGGAAGGATTATACCAAGTAATTTCTTTCCAGGCTTGCTTCAGTTATCATGGCTGATGTAATCATTTATTCGACAATCTTTTAGTATCATTGGTATGGTGTAGACATATTCGGCTTTAGTTAAATCTATGGCTGTTGCTCTGAGTTATTACGGAGTTAAATACTCATTTTTCTACGCTCTTCTAGATCTATTATTAGCTCCGAATTAATCTGAGGATCATTATCAAGACCAGATCAATCGACGAATTGTACACAGTTTAATTGTCTTTAACGCTTCCGGATAAATAGAGATGCCGAACTGGATGTACACGAGCATAGAGATGTAGACAGACGTTTGTTTATCGTGTGCGATAGGATGGGATCGACATCCACTTTATTGGATTGACCCAGATGCAGAGTCAAGGCGGCCCTCGCCCATAAACCTTTATAAGACAGCTTTTACCCGACGGATAGATATAATTCTATTAGCCTAGACTTCTTATTGCCCTATTTTTATATTTAACCAATTTTTATTCATGCACTTTCAATCCCAGCGGTAATAGCTTTTTATACGGTCGCTCGTGCTTTATTGCAGGTCGTTGGATACTATATCACTTTATTTTCCGGATCTTTATTATATAGCATTAAATCTCGGCTGCCATTTTACGCTTAATATTTTTATATTTGTTTTATACACTATACCGAATGAAAGAATCGTAAAAATAAATGGTTAAATCGAATCTATTACTGAATCACTTACTGCAGAATGGAACTATCTATCTTAAACTTTCAAGATTTTTTTAAAAACTTTTATCGTTTATCAGAGACAGAAGGCTTCGTTTACCGCAAAAATATCACTTGTCCGCAAGATAGGATTGTCTTGACAACGCCTTCAATATTTTGTTGAGTGCAAATAGGAAAATAGTCCAGGACAAGATCCATTTTTTGACTCTCTTATAAAATATAGCAAAGTTTACTATTTGGCTTCCTGCAGTTAGCGATTAAATTCTATATATAATAATTTAGCATATTTAGAATGAAGCAGTTGGCCGTGAAGTGAAGAGGAGTCGACCGAGATGGTTGAGGCGTCACCACGGAGAGGTGAAAGTCCCGGGTTCGAGTCCCGGTCCTGGCCATATCTATTCTTTTCAAATAAAATATTTTAAAAAAATATATCATATAAAAATAAAATAAATTATTATAATAGGAACGCTTTATCGAAACTGTGATATCACCACAGTTTTAACATCTAGAATATCTTCCCTGCCTTTACCAACTATCGAATGTGAAAATCGGTACTTTTGAGGAGAATTAAAAAAAAAAAAAAAACAGTTTCAAGGTTCAATTAAAATTAGTGCCAATATTCAGACCAATGACATTCGTTTTACATTGTTTATGTGACTTACAGATGCCACTATATGAATTTTGTATCAATTATCAATCCTAAAGCAACTGCTGTAAGTCGAACATTGTGAGCATTACTTTCAATAAATAGCTTTTGCAGTTATTTGAATTTTTCCTTAGATGGATGTATAATAATGTTAATGAATGTTCGTTATAAATATATTAATGAGGTATTTGTTAATAAATAATAAATTTTTCATACTTCAGTTTATATCATTTGTAAATTTTTGCATGCTTCAATCTGAAACTTCAGTGTACGCTTTTTCGTTCCTAAAAACGTTTTGTCTTTTTTGGCTTATGCACACTAATTATAAAAGTACCCTTAAATGCGTTAGACCATATCCGTCTATTAGGCATACAGTTTACCCCTGAGACCATGTCTAAGATATACGAATAAAAAATTGCGGACATCTGTTAGTAAGTAAAATTATTTTTCTTTTTGATGGTGTTTTAATGGGTAAAAAACCCTCTAGATTCCTCTATTCCACTTTAATTTTCCACTAATTCCACTTTTTAATAAAAAAAATATAAAACGTATAATATACAACTATAATTATAGACCAGAAATAAGGCTGAATATAAACTAAATCAAGGTTAAATATTATGTTATGTATATTTTCCAATGATTTTTTTTAAAATTTATTTATTGATATTTACAACTGTATTACAATTATACAACAAGTAAATAGAATGCATGTTACTTAATGACATGAGAATGACAAGTAGAGAAACTACCCACTGGTAGTACTCAAATCAAAGTTCAAATAAGAAGGTCACGTGGCCACCTTCTTTTCAGACGCTTCGGAGGATTATCGGGAATTGAAGAGGAAGCTAGGTTTGAAACTAGAGGGTTTGAGTGGGAATGAAGTTTGCAATGAAAGGATAGATACCGGTTTCGGGCCAAATCAGCAACAAAAGGGACATTAAGGTCGTTATGGATGACTTTATTCTTAACAAAATAAGGAGCATTGAGGATTTTACGAAGGATTTTGGATTGTAAGGATTGGATACGAGAGGAATTCGATGGCTTAGTGGAGCCCCAAAGCTCTACTCCGTAAGTCCAAATAGGTCGTATGATGGTCATGTAGATGAGTCTTTTGTAGTTAATTGGGAGCTTAGAGCGTTTGTCTAGTAAGTGTTGAAGTAGCCTGAAACGTCGAGCGGTTTCTTGTCTTTTCAGTCTTGTATGAGGATTCCAGGTCAATCGTTTGTCAAGGTGCAACCCTAAGTATCGGATCTGTTCTACAGGTACCAGTGGGATATTATTCCAATGATGATGAACCATTTCCTACATTTATAGGAATTTATGAACTATCAATCAGGTGACCTGTGGTGTAATGGTTTGCATAAAAAGCCTACTATATTCAAGATAGCGGGTTTAAAATGTTTCTTTCTTTTTTTAAAGGAATTATGCCCTCCTTCAAAGGGAGCGAAAATGGCGGTTCCCAACCTATGTGGTACCCAATTATACCTGGATAGACAAAATTTAGTGCTCCCATTGTAGTATTGTTTATTTAGTTATCATAACAATTATCAGTAAAATAAGGTGGCGTTAAATGAATAAACAAACAATAAACATGTGGTGTACCGGATTTGTATTATTTTATGATAAATTACATTAACTTTCCTTTCATAAAAATTTTAGAAGTCCGACCATGCTATAACGCTATAACCAGAAGAAAATCAGCTTCTTGGTTATATGGTCCCCTGGAGGACTATTACTGCCAGGTAGTAGGCAAATTATTCTTGGGACGGTCTGAGGTAAATATTCTGGTACCTGAAGCGGTGTAAACAAACTGTTGGTAAACTAAAATATTCCCTAAAAGAAAGACACTGAGTTTCTTGTCATAAATTATGTGAGATTTTTATTGTATACTATAACTACTCACAAATTCATGTACGTAAATGTATAAATTATTGACAGCAGATGATAAGTAAATATTACAGAATAGAACAATAAATTATTGGTTTTATCATACAGTTTACCAAATGTTCGCTTTTGAAATTATTTATTTCAGTTTAGGTTAAATGTGCACTATTTTATTCTTAGGAGAATAAATGGTCCGTGTGGAGATCAATTAAATAATATGATAAGTAGGGTTTAACTATTTATTTGAAGCTTATATATTTGAGGCCTTCTTTTGGGCTGGATAGTCAAGACACAAACAAAATAAACTATAAATGAAAAATTGTAAAGGATAAAACTAGGCTATAGAAGTTAAATATAGATGTACTGCTATTGGAATAACCCAGATTCAAAAGTGAATTGAATTCTAAAAATAAATCAATCACTTATTAGATTATTTTTAATTACTTATTAGGTAATACCTAATAATAATATTTATAAATAATGAATTTGTAAGTAATAAATTATAATAAATATTTGTTTTTAAATTTATTTACGTGATTTGTCATCATTATTTTTAGTGATCATATTCCAATGTTGTAGCTCAAATAATACCTTTATTTATTTTGTTAAATAATTTAAACCATACTTACCTTGTATCTGGTTTATTCCAATAGCATTATTTCTATATTTTATTTTATCTATTTCAATCCTTTGCAATTTTTTATTTATCATTTTAATTTGTTATTATCTGGTCTATTCTCCCCTGAAGAAGGCATGTAATGAGGGTATAAACGTTCGTTTAAAATAAATATTGTTTGTTTGTTATAGCTTAAAGGCGTTAAATCCTAGGGTCATCAACGCCTGTAGATTTTTGATTTTTATTTAAAATAAATAGTTCATCCCTATTTCAGAAATTCTTTCGCTGACCTCCACCAGGACGATTTATTCCCCAATATGTAAGGTCATCTTATATCATTCAAGAGGCAGAAAATGTTCCAGGTGGAGGTCAGAAAAATTCTCTCAAATAAGGAAAACTATTTATTTATTTAAGCCGTTTATTTTTAACATTTTGACACACATTGCAGGTCTTCTTCAGGGCTAAATTTGCAAGATACATACATTAAAATGATACCTAGTAAAGAATAATAATACATATAGACATCAAGGATTATAGATGATAAAAAAAAAAGTATATAAAACCCTTTAGGTAAATAGGTATAGAGTATTATCGATTAAGTAATAAAGAATAATAGAAATTATCCAATTTATGATATTCATTTTTTTCCATCTCCCATATCCCTTATATGCACCCAGATATGTATCATTTTAATTTGTATGTATCTTATATCCTTAGCCCCGTTGATGGCTTTGGTAGGTAGAAACGCTGGCTTTAAAATAAATAGTTATCCTTATTAAATAAATTCATTTTCTTCCTCATATCAACTAAAATTATTGAAGATATTTTCTTCCTACTTCAATAAACGTTGCTATTTTATTCACTTTTTCTTGTTGTTTTTCTAATTTCCTTAATGCCTCCTCTTCTAGTGAACCGTGCACTCCGGACGATCGGTAGCCTACCCTTACAATCAAGATGACAATCTTCCTCGTGTTGACAAATGAACCGCCCAGTTCAAAGAGATCAAAGAAGCTCGCCACAATCCACACTCTCCCCCCGTAGAGGCAGTTTTGTAGAGCCCTAACAAACGCTATCACGCACACTGGCTTGCCAACAGGAAAGACTAAACTTTCAACGGCAAATTTCAATAAAAGTTTTGTTAACTTAGTGACAGGGCTTGGAAAAACCCTTATCTATGCCACTGGAAACAAAAACTTTTTATTACCCGACATTGTGGTTTTATAATGTATTTTTATTGAATTCTAACAATTTTTCAATCTTGGATGCTAATGGTAAATATATACTTTGATCTCAAATTTTATATTAATGTGTTATCAGGGTTCACAGTTGTTTTTAGTTAATACTCATATAACAGATAAATATAATATTAATATTAATTGCGTTAATATAAAATATATTGTTCTTTTATAACTGCTCTCTCATGATGCTTTTTTTATATCCTAATTTTATTTTTTATTTTATTAAATTTAGCTTTTAATTTAAAAAAGCACTAAAAAATAATTCATATTTCTTTTATAAACTTTATGGCTCATAAAATACTCTAATTAGATAAATAAATTCATTGAAAAACTAATAACCTTGTGATCGACTTTTCATGTACAAAATAAAATACCAATGTATGATTGATGTAGGGGAAAAAATAATTTAATTGGTTATAAAATACCATATATTTCAAAGCAATAATCACAACAAGTATTATTTTTATTTCATGTTTAGAAAATTTCAATGTTTAAAAAAAAATAATTCTATAAAAAAAAATAGGCATAAAAATTTGTGTAATTATAAAGTTAACAATGTGGTGGTTAAAAATGTGGATAAGAAATGCGTTTTTAAATGTGTTTATAGACTACGTTTTTTGAAAAGGTATGATATTGTAGTATCGAAAACGTGGACGACTTAAGAACGAATAAAGTGAGAAACGTTAATTTTCAAGAAAATGTAAACTGTTTCAAGGTTTCTTGGAAATGAGTATGCATTGTCAAACTTTGTATACCTATGTCATTATATCTGAATTTTAGGTCTACTATTAATCCTAAAAGCATTCTCTATAGATCGATAACGGAAAAGGTTTTTTTTTTTTCAGATTCGATACTGCTCATATCGGAAAATTCCTCGGATCTCTTTATCCAACCTGTCAATTTTCTGTGTCGTTGCATATCTTTTAGGTCTGCCAACAAAACTTGTTTACATCATGTAAACATTCTTCTTTTTCCTCCTCCGTGCATCGTATTTTACCTCTCCTAGTGGGCATCTTTGTAAGAGCTCAACTCTAGAGAAAATTTCGTAGGCTTAGTTCGATTTAATTTATTACTAAAAAAAAATAATACTCTGCTGAATCCTTCAATGAATTAATTGCTAACAAATGCAAGGAATGAACATAAAACATGATGTAGCTAATAATATATATGTATATATTATTTATTTTCTGTTAGTGAATATCCTCTAAGCTTCAGAGAAATTGTTTATTTGATTTTATTAACAAAACCTTTAAGAAGACATCTTCCACTTATCATGAATATTTAATAATATTGTGACCACACAAGAAGTACCGAGGAATGCGTCGGAGCGTTGGGAATGCTAATGGTGTTGGCACTTGCTAGGGAAGAAGATGGACAAGAAGTATACTTGCACTTAAACTGCGCTGCCACTTAAGTCTTTAAAGCTTCTACTATTATTTTGACTTTCAGAATTAATTAATGGAAGTAAGCACTTTAAAAGGTACGAAGCCCTTTATGTACCAACAATTATTAATTTAATAAAAAAGAGTTATAATTTAGTTTTTCCAATATCTTCTTTTCCTTTTACGTATTCTTTTACTGGAGAAGTTAAAAAATTAAACAAAATAATAAATTACGTAAATGTTTCTGCCTAATTTTTTTTTTTAATTTTACTCCTTCAACAAGCGATTATGGTGGTCTCTATCGCAAATTTTTTTTTTTTCATGATATATCTTTTTTTCTTTAAGCTCTGTTTAAACTTATAAGACTATAAGACTTAAGTTTAGTTTCTATAAGTGATTTGTTTATTTTGTTTTAGAATCTTTCTTGTGTTATTTTTCACCGTTATAAGTTATTTTAATCAAATATTTTACCTAGAGTAAGCATTCCACTTATTTTGTGATATATAGTGGTATGTTAGGTAGTTGTTTATTCAGATGCTTGATATCGGAATGGAGACCAAAAATAGGGGATGAAACCACATTTATGGTACTTTTACTTATGTTTTGATAAAGTTCCATATGAAATATTTGAAATTTATCGTTATAGTTTATATAAAATGATTAATATTCAATATAAATTTTAATGATGTTTATTTTTCTCTTAAGCAAAATGCATGATTGCTAGATACTAAAGCGTGCAATGAAAATTATTATACATTTTAGGACCATAAAGACTTTGAAGTCGTAGTGAGTTCAAAATTAACCAGAAGGACGTTAAAATAATATGTGCACCAGTGACAGATAAATTATTTAATCTGTTAAGAGCCCTGTGGGATTTGCAGACCTCCCATGGGGCTCACCCGAATGAAAATAACGAATAAATGAAGTCTGTACCCTTAATTTACTTGGGTGCTAAGCGAGATCTCAGACAAATCACTTATTATAATATTATTGTTAGAAATTGTCTCTACCATGTTCTGAATCCTAGATCCTTCACGGAATGCAGTGATTCTTTTTCATTCAGTATTCATTCCGTCTTTAACGCTTTTGCAATTTTCCGAAATCGAAATTGATATGTCTCTGTACGTGTTTAGAAGCGTTAAATCTTCTTTTTTTATACTATGGAAATGAAATATCCTTATAATCCGCCCCATATTCCTCACAAGTTGTCTCTGTAAAATTATGGAGCGTATGATCGACAAAAGACTTATGTGGATAATAGAAAACAATAACTTAATCCAACCTTTCCAATCCGGATTCCGCAAAGGCCACTCCCCTCCTAGATCACCTAGTTACGTTAGAAGCGGAAACCCAATATACCTTCATAAATGCTCAATAAACAATAGCAGTATTCTTTGATATGCATAAAGCTTTCGATACCATAAAACATTCTGTTATCCTCACCAAGCTATCTTCCATAGGGATAAGAGGAAAAATTTTCTGCTATATTGAACAATTTCTAAAAAATCGTCATTTTAGGGTTAGGATAGGATCCACACTATCCGAGGACTATGAACAGATCAACGGTGTCCCACAAGGTTGTGTCCTCAGCCCAACGTTATTCTGCCTCGCGATAAATGAATTAGGTCTTAACCTACCAAGAGGTGTCAAACCGCTGTTGTTTGCGGATGATCTAGCCATCATATACCGGTCTGATAACATTACCTCTATTCAAAACAAATTCAGGATGCCATAAATAGAATCAATAACTGATCCATTTCCACCGGTCTCCAATTTTCTCCTGAAAAAACCAAATGTCTCCATTTCAGTCGAAAACGAAACACACCTCTCTCTCCCGAACTATTCCTAGGAAATTCTTCAATCCCATACGGTAATAGTCACAGATTCCTGGGCATGACTTTTGATCGAAGGTTGACTTGGGAACTGCACATAAACAAATTAAAATCAGACACCTCAAAAAGAATTAACATCTTAAGATACCTGAGTGGTACCTCCTGGGGTTCTGACCGATACACACTGCTGAAACTCTATCGGGCATTAATATGCTCTAAACTAGACTACGGTTGCTTCATATATGGCTCTGCCCGTTTTCGGATCCTTAACAAACTAGATGTTGTACATCATACGGGCATTAGGATCGCGACTGGTGCATTTAGAACTAGCCCTATCCTGAGTTTGTGTTCGGAAGCAGGAATAACCCCTCTCTTATTCCGAAGAAAAAAATTAGCAATAAATTATATATCAAAACTACGTTTTCAGACTGGACATCCCTCCTATCAATACATTTTCAACCCAAGATTTTCCAACGCCTTTAGAAACAAACCAAATTCAACCATCCCATTGACAGAAAGAATTTATTCAGCCACGGAATTCCTTAAAAATATTTCAATAAACAAAACAGAACCTCCAAGTCCTCCTTGGACCCACAAGGCACCAAAAACAATACTCTCTCTCTCTCGACTAAACAATAGCCATTCCTCACCTTCCGAATACCAAATCAAATTCTCGAACCTCATCCAGAGTATGCCTAATTCTTTCCAAATCTATACAGATGGGTCGAAATCCGATATGTCTACAGCTTCATCTTTCGTTACCCCCAACTCTACCCATAAAATGAAACTTTATAATTTATGTAGCACCTACACAGCGGAGCTTCATGCAATAGCCTCAGCCCTCTACCACGCTATGTCCATGCTACATATTATTACACACATTATTGCTACCAACACAATAACCATAATAACTGATTCATTGACTTCATTAAAAGGAATAAAAAACATGTACTCGAATCATCCCATAGTCCTAAAAATTCACCGATACCTCTCTATGTTGGAAGATTTAGGAAAGTCGGTCAGCTTTATATGGATTCCGATCGATGGGAATGAGCTCGCGGACCGGGCCGCCAAGCAAGCACTCACCCTCCCAGGCCGAGGGGCTGCTGTTTTAACGCCCCGGGAAATAGCTCTTCCTCTGAAAAGAGAAATATCGGATTCCTGGCAGTCCATGTGGGACGAAGGTCCACCATGCAAGTTGAAAAATGTTAAAAAAACAGTTAAGCCATGGACCACATCAAATCGCACTAATCGCAGAGAAGAAGTCGTAATAGCCAGGCTCAGAATTGGACATACAAACCTAACTCATTCACACCTGATAAGCAAGGAACCACCACCAAGATGCCAACACTGTGACAACACTCTTACAGTCAGCCACATCTTACAAGACTGTTCATTTTACGCTTCAAGTTTAAATAGATTAGGACTCCAACCAGAAATTTCAGTTTTATTAAACAACGACGAATCCAATATCCAATCCGTACTTAATTTTCTTAAAACCCACAGACTGTTAAATAAAATATAGAGATGAATAATTTCTATATAGAATATGTATATTTATATGTTTATGTATGTGTTTTTATGTATGTATATGTGTGTATATATTGATGTATATATGTGTATACTGTATGTATGTCATTTATAAGCTCAATATTTTTTTTTTTTTATTATTATTTCTTTTTTTTTTTTTTTTTTTTAATATCGATATATTTTAACTAGTTTCTCAAATCTTGATAAAAACAAACGAATTTCAGGCGTTGATGACCCTGGGGTTTTACGCCTTAAAGCCCAAATAGATATCCTTATAAAAATGTTTTTCTCTTCTTATCATGCGTTTCGAATATCTACGAGTATTTCTGGAACCGTCTGACATCTACCGCTGGCTTGGTTCCAGGTGAACTGTGTGTCGTTTCATAACTTGAGGCCCTTGTCATATTTAACTAGTTGATGTGTCCAACCGTTTCTAATTTGTCAGTGATTAGCCTGTGATGTGTTCTCAACTTATATTAATCTTTCTCTTCTAAGTTGTCTTTTTTGATGATTATTTTTTAAATGCCACATCAATATAAAAGAAAAGAGAAAGAAAATGGTCCGAGTGGAGGTCAGAATAAAATTCTCTATAGTAAGAAGAACATTTAATTTTGAATCCAACGTTTCTACCCACATTGCAGGTCTTCTAAAGGGCTAATTATACAAGATACAATTGTTTCACTATCTTTTTGTAGTTCTATATCACCCATCATGCAACTCTTCTGTACTTTATTATTTTTAAAACATTGCTGTTTTTTATTAATAAATTTGTTTTTTTTTAAATTCAATTCCTTCTGGTGTTAGTTTCTGTAATTTATCTTAAATAATGCCTTTTTGTAATGTTATAATTTATTATTTTATTACTTCATGTTATTCCTTATTACTTATTCGATAATTTTCTATAACTGTTCCCTCTGTTTTTTGTAATATCTACCTAAAGGGTTCCTCGTTTTTGGTATATTAGTTGTATGCTATACTTTGTTTTCACCAAAATCCATAGATGAATATATATATATATATTTTTATTCTTTACTATATATTATTTTAATTTATATGTATCTTGTTAAGTATATATTTAAAAAGACCTACCGTGTCGGTCGAAACGTTGGCTTTGAAGTAAACAGTTGTTCTTACTAAAGAGAATGTTTTCTGACCTCCACCCGTACCATTTTCTTTCTCATATGTATAAGGTCAACTAATATTCAAGATAAAAGAAAATAATTTTCATATATGCGGATTAAATTACTATTAATTTTTTAAGACCATATTTCGCTATCCAAAATTTGTTTTCTGAAATCGTAAGACATCTGATCATTTTAATCAAATTTTAAAACCCTATCTTATTCTCACACAGAATCTAGGAATAGCTTGAATGTTGCATTTTTTTACCAGAGTAATTTACTACAATAGATTAGAATAATGATGTATAAGATTTTCGCACTGAATATTGTTATCAAAATTAATATAAATGGTTATTAACGCATATGATTGTTAACATCAACTAAATCACCTTAGTATAATCGATCGACCCATTGTGTACGTATCAACTACACGCTTGGGTCAAACACATAATGGGTATTGGTATATCACAATGATATAACAATCAGTAATATTAATTTCAGTAGCTAGTGATATTTTCAGATTACAATTCGCTTTCTTATAATTGTTACTTGAGTACATCTTGCCTTCTCTTGTAATTTATATTCCGTTTGAACCGTAGAAAAGTTAATCCTTTGTGTGATTGCTTATTACTCATTTTTCACTTATCTATTCAGAAGTTTAGTGAATTTTTGTGATTCGAATGGTGTTTCCACTTCTCATTTGTTTTTCATCTTACATCTCGTGAACAGATAAATAGGTTTCTATGGTTAAAATAGTCTTTCGATTAATTAGACATAGGATATCTAAATAATCCAGCTTTATTGAAATTTTGTCATTATTCCATTTGACTCTCTTGAGTGAGTGAAGAATCACTTGTGAATATTTTCCGATTATTTAGCTTATAAAACCATACTCATGAAGGGTATTCAATTCATTACATGATTTTCCTCTTTTTGGGTACCCATTTAAGAGGCTGGGTGAGCCTCAGGGTCCCAGATACTATATGATCTATCTCCGGCCGCTAACATACTAAATAAAAGTTCTGCCTGCAGCGGGATTTGAACCAGGATTTTCGGCATGGCAACTCAGTGCTCTACCTCTGAGCCACTCCGCTCCCCTTTAAACCGTATGCGTTTCATGTTATCGTAAGTACCATCAGAGAAATAAAAAACAAATATCATTATCTTTTCGTTTACAATAATGATGAAGATGTCGTGTCGTTGAAGATTTATTGAAAAAAATAGCCCAAGATTTTTACCTCCCAAAATCACACTGATGTCCACACAGAATATAAAATAGAACCTTCCATTCCGCATTTGGTATCATAGATTCGCGTTTTGATCATTTATTAGCTGACTTACTTATGTGACAAATTGGCTGAGATTGATAAATTTTATATTCATTGAAGATGGAAGACAAAAATGAACGTCAAGTAAACATATAGTCGGAATATTTATCTGTAAATGAGCTATTAAATAAAATAAAGTACAAAAATCTCGAATTTTTTAACAATAATAATTAATATTCTTTTTATACTACCTATGTACCCTTCGAACTAAAACACTTTGCGTTTTACCGATACGTTTGCTTTATTTAATGAAAATTCTCTTACTCTTGTTCAGCAAACCCTGGACAGAAAAAGCTCTCTCTCTCTCTCGACCAAGCCCAGAGAACTTTCTTAATAATCGCATTCATTCCCAAAAAAATTGAGTTGACTCGTTTGAATTAGAAATACGCAAGTTTTTTTCACAAAAACACTGGGATTTCCATCAACCTTATGGAAAATGATAACAGTACACAGATTATAAAATCCTGTTTTTCTACGATTTAATGCGAATTACAAGAGCTTAGTAATGTCAATACCGAAAAATAACAACCATTTCTTTACTGTGACCGTCTTGAATTTTGTTTTCCTGGTTCACAGACCCTTTAATTTCTCGAAATTCCGAAGGACGGCATAACCAAAGACTTCCTGCCGGACTATGAACCCGTGATGTTGGGCTTAGTAGTTTGTTATGCTATCCACTAGACCACAGGCCTCCATCCGTTTCAGTTACTAAACATTTACTTCGAGGTCTATTTCATTATCTGTATTCATCAACGCTATTATATATAGTTGTATAGTTTCCGCGACCACACTAAGAGAATGGAAAAAACGGAAAAAACCTTTCCTAAAGTGCCTTTTGCCATGAAAGCATGTTCGCTAGTTTTTGTAACTATTATTTTCTACTTTTTAATTCGGCTGGTTATAAACGGATGTTCTATAGTTGTTGTTTTTGACTGTCTTTAGTTTTTACCTTTTAGTTAGGCTAGCCGAATGAGTGGGAGTATAACATTCTCATTCCTATACACAAGAAAGAAAGCTCTAGCAATTGTAGGAATTACAGACCTATATGTCTCTGCCAGGTGATTTACAAGCTCTACACATCCATCCTTGAACGAAAGGTGAGGGAAATCCTAAAAGAAAACCTTGAAGAGGAGCAGGCAGCATTCAGACCGTACCGCCAGATCCAGGATCACTTTTACACTCTTTCTGGCTGTTCTTGATATTAAAGCGGCTTTCGATTCGGTCCCTAGACACAGAAATATTGGCAGCTAAAAACGTCTCCAATCCAATAACAGAGGCTATAAAATCCACTTACCACAATACTAAGGGAGTAATATGAATAAATGGAAAGGAACCCGAACATTTCGAACTGAAAAAGGGATTAAAATAAGGAGACAGCCTTAGCCCTCTCCTGTTCATCTTATTAATGGATGAAATCATAAAAATATGCAAGGGGAAGATAGCACGGAAAGTTGTTGGGAAGTGGAATATAAGGACAATCCTCGCTCAAGCTATGGTTTTTGCAGAGTTTGTCCTCATTACAGATTCAAAAGAAAACCTGCAGCAAGCAATCATAGAGTGGGAAGCTGAGCTGTATAGAAAGGGAATGATGCTCAATGCAAGTAGGAGGAAGTTAATTTGTATAAGACGAAATGAAGAAAATGTGAAGATCCGATGCAGAGGAAAAACCTTAGAGAAGACTGAGGAATATACCTAACTAGGAACAGACATCAGCAGGAATGGAAAGATTGATGGGGAGGTTTCCAACCTGACCAGAAAGGCATTATGATTGCTGGAAAGAGGGAAGTGAAAAAAAAGTGTCATATTTTCAAGGCTATATACCTACCTTCTCTTCTCTGTTGAAGTGAAAGATGGGTCCCATTAGGAGCCGAGTAACAACTGCAGAAGGAACCTGAGGAGAGTGGCTGGCTGAACCAGAAGAGATGTGATCAGAAATCAGCAAATACGAGAGCACCTAAGAGTTTCAGTTGTAAAAGAAGCGAGTTTAAAAGAGGTGGATGAAATACTTTGGCCACCTTTGCCGAATGCAGGAAGATCGGGACCTAAGAAAGTTATTTAAAGCTAGGCCAGCTGGTTATTTAAAGGCGTCCACAGGGCATACCTAGGCTACTAGGCTAACTTGGACGGGCCACATATCCAAGCTGGGATAGCAAAGAAGACAAGGCCTGAATGCCATGAATGCGCTGGCCAGGAATCGGGATGTGTGGCCGAGATGGACGGAGGCACCTCCTCGCTGAAAGGCACAAGGAGGAAGAAGAAGAAGTTCGGCAAGCTGCAAAAGCGTGTATTTTAGTTTATATTAAACTTTTCTCAAAGATTAACATTACCAATAACGTTATGCCTAAGTAACGTCGTAGCAGTTGGCACAAGACAACTGTGTCTTGCGATATGATAAATCGCTAATCTTGAAGATCCTACCAGGATAATGAGACAAACATTGAGAAGTGCAAAGTTTCAATTTAATTCGTTTTGAAGATGCCGAAAATCGAGGTTAGTGATTCCGTTACGTATACACGTAGAAGCGAAGCTAATGAAAGCCTATTAAAAAGTGTTAATTTGCTAGTGAATACAATTTATTTCCAGACTGTGAGATTATAGTATAATTGGAAAGAACCTTGAGGCATTGGTTAAAAGTCTGTAAAACATAACATAGGTTAAAAGTATCTTTCTTTAAAATTTAAGTACATTTATTATAAACCAGTTTTTAAACTAGGGAGCGGAGTGGCTCGGTGGTAGAGCGATGAGCAGCCGTGCTGAAGGTTTCTTAGGTTCAAATCCCACTACTGGCAGACATATATTTAATCTCTTAGCAGCAGGAAATGAATCCTATGGGATCAAGGAATCTCCTGGGGCTCATCCAGCCTATATAAAGTGGGTATCCAAAATAGGGTGAAAAATCGTGTGGTTGAGGTAGATTAAGGACAAAGCATCTCTGTTTTATCCGTTATCCAAGTAAAATACCAAACCCATTCTAGGTTACAATGAACTTTGTTTTGTTTTTTTATTTACTAATTACGTACGCATGGTGGTGAATCTAGTTTTTCTGTGCTCTATTTTAATCCCCTTATACATTTCAGCCATTTGAATAATTCCAACCGTGATTTCATTCTATCGCGATGCGTTGCCTAATATCTCTATGATGTAGAGTGCTGTTGGAGATTTCCTATTTAACAAGGGAGTTGACTCAGTGAGTCAGGCGGGGTGCCGGGTCACGTACACAGTTTATTTTTGTGCCTTATCATCATTGACAGGATGTTTTCCCCTTGCACGGGCCCTCCGATTGCTGCTTCGGCTAGACCGCATGATCTGTCCGCATTGATATGATGGAATTAACCTTGTGGATTGAAACGTCTTTATTGATAACACTGGTCGACAAAAATTAACTTTTTTGTGATCACAGTCTATAACTCTGTTGCCTATTTCAGTTTCTGTTTATAAATAATTCGAATAAATCAGGTTCTTTGATACTAATTTTTGTTGCTTAATAATAATGACTTTAGAATAAAAAATAAAACGAAGAAATTAGGTGATTACTGTCAAGAATGTCTCTCCTCTAAAAAATATAAAAATAGATTTAATTCTTTTTTCAACCTTACGGATTATTCTTTATCTTATAGGCTGTATTCGAATTTACTCACTTCTAAGAAATAAAAACTGGAATGGAAAACTCTTAGCTAGCCTATCAAGGATTAATATATTAATAAATTACTTTACTTCCCTATGAGGGAATCAAAATATTAATCTATTTCTAATAATAACGCAATGCTTATTTAACAAAATACTTATTGTTAATTATATCCATGTAAGCAATTATATTTAGGATTACATATGATATAAACCAGATATCCTACTCAAGATGTTCATGGACAGGTATGACGTGTCGAGATGGTGTTGGCTCTTGTTGCCTACAATAGATCCATTAACTGCCCAAGCTACTTGACCAATAGCGTAGCACTTCGCGATCCTTGACAGCTTCCCATGACAGCTGCTGTGTATGGCCATGTATTTGAGTATTAATTGATCCTATTAGAATGATGAATGTGTTTTGACTTGTACCGGGCTATTATATCTACAGGAACAATTTTTTTATATCAATAATATCAATTAATAAAAGGCTTAGCGAACCCGAAAGTTTCATGCCGATACCATCAAAAACGAGGAGATGTTGGATATATCGTTGTTGGAGGGACTAAGTTTGAACGTGTTTAGAAATTAAATTACTTGTTCTAATAAGATAAAATAAGTAAGTAAGTCTCGACACCCGTCTTTTGTCCCGAAATCTAAAAATAAAGAATTCATAAAACCTCCATTCCAACTTCCTTCCAACTCTTCTTTACGGTTGTGAAACGTGGTCGTAAAAAAAAAAAATGTTGCGTAGAATATTCGATCCATAAAAGGATAAGACCACTGGAGAATTTAGGAGATTACACAAGGAGGAATTTCGAAGCATGTACCCAAGTTAATATTATTGAAGTGATAGCGCCACGAAAATTAAGTTACTAGGTATAGTAACGAACGAATTCCTAAAAAGTTAATTTGCTACACCGTCGTGGAAGCGCCTGGGGGGTATACCGAGTAGTAGATGAGAGAATCATGTTAAGACTGATCTGGTAGATAAGGGTTTGAGTAGTGGTCCATGGACGGAAGTTTGTAAGCAAATATTATCGGCTTCGAGCCTTCGGATTTGCGAAGCCTTATTATTATGCTATGTACTAAATCCATGATACTAAAGTTTAACGGTACATGTTTTTACGTTTTGTATGTTCTTCAATCCTTTAATTAATCTGGAATGAAAAATGAAGATGATATTTCAATAGAAAATTAAGGAATCAACAAGCATAAACGAGGCATAATTTTATTTCTCTTATTGAATTGATAATACGATATGATTATTTTTTTTGTTATCGCGAAGGATAGATATTGGGAAAGTTCGGGCGAGGGAGCTCACCATCACTGGCCGTTAAAGCACATTAGTCCCAACTGGCGCTCACCTGGGTCACTATTAACAGCTACTTCCGCTCAATTCCTTTCCTATTATGGCTACCGTATTTACTAATTACAAACCTGTTAATTGAATCGATAAGTAGGAGGAGTTTAGTATTAATGTTTTCCTAACTTCGCAAATTAAGAATAATAATAAATTATCCGCAATAGTCATTAAGAAGCCGATCATTTATTTGGAGGTCGAGAATGTGAATTTTAACGCAATTCAGATGCATGTAATTTTTGCATGAATTGTTAGCAATTAAACCATACGATTTCATGTCTTTTCACTATTTTTATGTTTTAAGTTATAATTTCCAGTCTTGGTTTTAAGTACGTTTTTCAACACTTCAATAACTTTTTGTGTAAGTTAAATCGGTTTTAACTAGTAACATTAAAAAAAAAATTTATTCAAATTTGCAACTCCAATAAAAATAATAAATAATACAATAATAACAATGCAAGTAAATATAATGAACGATACATGTCTTAAGGTAAAACTAAGTAGAGAAACTACCCAAATTCATAGCTCTGGGCATTTCAGTCGTAGTTTTAATGCTTCATTTTTATTCTTGGCATGAGCATTTTGTCAGACATTAATCATAAATAAGTCACTTGCTTGATATGGTGTGACGATTGATAGTCAATGAAAATTGGTGAGGTATTAGGTCGTAACTGATGAAGTGTCAGTTTCGTTTATTTACAGTTTTCTTTTTACTAGGGATTAGATTATTTGTACGCAAACAATTATGTTAATTATGTTCATAATCAGTCTTAATTTTCCTTTTGAAAGTGAAGCAACGTTTTAAAAATAAATAAGAATAAAATTATGCCTAATAGATTTTATGAAATTCCTATAATTTTTCTCTACGAATTTAAACTTGGCCATAGCGTCACGGAGGCGTTCCGAAACATTAATATTGTTTACGGTGTAGATACAGTGAGTGAAAGAACAATGTTCCGTTGATTTTAAAATTTTCGGTCTGGGGATTATGACCTTACCAAAAAAGAACAAACAAACGGTAGGCCGAAGACTAAGTTGGACAACTTAAAAGTTGAAAGAGCTGGTCGAAGCGAGACCCTTCGCAAACCACTCGTGAAATAGGTTCACAACTTGGAGCAAGTGTCATGACTGTTTCCAGGCACTTTAAGGAGCTTGGTAAGACTAAAAACCTGGAAATATGGGTATCACATCAATTAACCAAGGCCCAGTAGCTCACCCGAATTTTCTTTTTTTTATAGGTCCCTTCCTCACCCACCATATTCTCCAGACCTTTCTCCAACTTATTTTCACCTTTTGCGTTGTTTGGATAATTTTTTAAGAAATGAAAAATTTGACAACGAAAATGCCCTGAAATCGGCCTTCCAAGACTTCGCTTCTTCTTTGACACCTAATTTCTACAGAGCGGGAATAGAAATGCTTGTTTCACGTTGTGAAATGTGTGTTGAAAATGAAGGGACCTATTTCGATGAATACGTATATAAGTATTGTTTAATGATGTTTGCTAATAATTTAAATTTACACTTTCACTTACATTTCATATTTTACAACCCAATAGTTTCATATCGTAATATAAAAGTTATACTTGCGTTTTTCCGAATTATTTATAATGGTTTTGCTCTTTTAAATGTAAAATTATAATTAATTGGATGATACTACAGTGAGGATTCTAAATTTTGCCAATCCAGTTATGATTATGGATCTTTAACGAGTTCTTGAATACCAATAGGCTCGGGAATGTCTTTCTCCTTATTCTCTATAGGAAGGCGGTCCTAATAATGCTCCTCTAAGGATTTTTTACTCCTTTTAAACACCTTTTGGCAACCTGCAAAGCTGCGAACTCCAGTTTTTTGGCATAAGAGGTTGTTTTGCTAACCACTAAACCGCTGGTAGGCCTATCATTATAAAAAATCTTCATGTCAATTTTTCTGAAGGAACAATATTGAGAATAATAATTAATAAAAATATCCCACGAAATTACGTTATTTTATGTGATTGTTCTTGCTATAATTAAATCTTATTTGCTGAACTGCTACTTTTCTTCTTTAAAGAGGAATTTAACGAGGATTACATAAAAAACACAATGTACCTACGTTCATGTAGAAAAAATCAATTGTTTTACTGTAAAAAACGCCAGCAACTAAGTCTAAATTCATCTCATATTGTCGAAATTCAAATAAACCTAAAATAAAAATGTTTTCAATCACTAAGATTATACACCTTACCAACAAGCGTGTAGGCGAATATAAGAAGTGCAGGAACTGAACGTTTTTAAAATACAAGAAATTCAATCAAAAAAATATCTCGGAATTTTATTTAGATCGTCGTCTTACCTGGAACCAGCATATCAACACCAAATTAACACATGCCTACACACGATTAGCTATACTTTATCCGATAATAAATAGAAAATCTAGATTAAATCCAGAAACAGCCTTATTAATTTATAAAACCATTCTTAGACCTCTACTAATGTATGGTTGTGAAGTGTGGGGTGCAGTGTCAACAACTAAGCGAAAAAATTACAAACTTTCCAAAATAAAATCCTACGAATCGCAGTAAACGCGCCTTGGTTTGTACGAAACAGTCAACTACACCGAGAGCTAAAACTAGAGACGATTGAATTATTCATTAAAAACCGTTACACCAGATTTAAGACAGGATTACCAGCAGCCAAAGGAGCTGTAGCATTCAACATAGGCGAACCTATTTCATCCCCAAGACTAAAACCGAGACTCTTGAAAGATATCCTGATGTGAACTCAATTACCTTGCTCACCAATCATTTTAACAAATTGTAATATATTCCTGTTTCCTTATAGTTTTCCGTTTTGTAGTACTATAGTTCTGTTTGTTATTTCATTATAATAATTGTATATGAAAAAAAACTATTATATATTTATAACTTCTCTTGCAAATAATGTACACTTGCATGAGACGAAACCCACACTTTTACTTTTTGTTAAAGTCTAAAATTCATTATTTAAAACAAAACCATGTAAGACTAGGACTAGCCGATCTGGCAAATAAAGGATTTAAAAAAAACATTCAAAAAATTGGTGCACCGCAACGCCATCATAGTTATTGTTAATGAAAATCTAATGTAATATGCCTCAAGGAATGCCTTAAAGTGCAATAGATTGCAGAACAAGGCTACAAATAAGAAGAAGAAGACGAATAAACCCTTCAAAAATATTTATTTATTGGGGTTTTGGAAAAAAAAAGAAAAAAAGTTTTAAAAACCTTATTTCTGTGAATATATGGTTTATAAAACTATCACTTTAGTCGTATGTCATAAATTTCTGCCATAATATTCAACGTTTCGCCGCAATTACTTCCTCATATAGTTTTTAAAAAAATGAATAACTATGATAGTATAAGCATTATTAAAATCTACGACCACATAATGAGTAATCATATAGTTATTAATGTATAGTTTAATGTAATAATATAAAATTAATGTTTCACATAAGGGCTGAATGAGATAAGGACGATATTTAGGGCCGTTTCGCAGCGAGTTAATAAATGATTAAGTCTCCCAGAGCCACTTTTGAGATTGCGATCTAAAATATTTATGTAATTTGTTACTTTCCTCCACAATCCATATTACGATGTTTCATTCCTTTTTGTTTTGTTTTTTCTTCTCGAATCTCTGTAGTTTAACAACCTACTTTTTATTATGTCTTACAAAAAACAAACAATGAATGACTTCACTTTGCATATTACATTATACTTTTTTCCTCTCTTTTAGTTGAACAAAGATAAATTTATTGATTTAAAACATAAGAAACGCCTTCAGGCATAATTAGTTATACTAAACATTAACAATAAAATAAGATTAATAATAATTAAAATGTAAAAATGATAGCTGATAACAATAATATTAGATATATTATGTCGCTTAAAAAAAATAAACTATAACTTTTGAAATCATATTTCTAGTTCTGCACACTAAAAAACTTGCTGGATTAAAAGGCTTGAACGTTTAAGAGTAATAGGCATTATAGCCATAATATATGAAAATACAAATAAAAAAAATAATTAAAAACATTATTGAGCAATATATTAGTTAATAAGTCAATAAAAATAAATTAAACGATATTATAAGTAAGGGCCCCATGAAATTTACGTTAAATAGCAAAAAGAATCATTTTGAATACATTCATGCAATATTAAATAGCATTGCTTTAAGCATTAAATTTTCTCCCTAAGTTTTAATTTTATTTTCCTCATTTTTTTATTTGTTTTTACGAACTATTTGTATAGCACCACCACTAACATTTGTTGTTCTCTAGTTTTTGAAAATACAGATTTATTATACTCGTATCTTCTTTAAAATATTATTTAAAATTATGTAAATTAATATGAAAGTAAAAATAAATTAAACAAAAATATACGACCAAGAAAATTTATGTGAAATGGAAATGAAAAAATCATATTGATTACCTTTATACAAATGTAAAATGTAATTCCCCTTTAAGATTATAATTTATTATTTATTTATTATTTTTATTTTATTAAGCTTATTTTTATTTGGTGATTAGTTCTTTGTCAACTTTGTGTATAGCATTACCACTTACGTTTTTTGTTGGGTAGTTTCTGTAATTTATTTATCACAGATTTATAAGATAGTTTAAAGTGTTTAACTAATTTTAATTTTGGAAGTAAATGACGTCATGAAATCATTATAAAATTTTTACGATATAAAAGTTAAATCTGTTACAATATAATTCAGCTTTAGCTTGATGTACCACTGTAAAACATTTTTATTATTTATAAAATCATAGCGTAAATTTCTTTTTGTTTTCGAAGTTGAAGGAGACCATTTTTCTCCAAAGGAATTTGCATGCCTTTCACTTCGAATTGTTTTCTTTCAAATCTTTACCTTTCGCGTTTATTTTATTTTATTTTTTATAAAAACATTTTACTCTAATTAATTTTTTTTTCCACATCCTCCAAGATTTTATTTACAATATAAATGCAAATTTACAATAAATAACTGCAAATACTTCTATATAATCAAAAGCTTTCTGTTACCTTTCGGTATTTTAAGGCGTTACAATGGGCTGAGTCCGCTGAAAGCGGTTTTTACTCGAACCGGCTCGGGGCCGCTGACGTTATACAATACAAAACAGGGAGAGACCGTTTAGGGGAATCAAGAAATAGTTGTAGAAAAAAGAAAGTGGAGGAAGGAAGAAGGAAAAGGAAGGAAGGATTAAGGACAAGGGAGTACTTACCCCAACCCTAGATCAAATGTAAGCACATCGACCAAGGGAACACTGCCCTTTAATTAATAAAATCCCGTTGTGTTTTTTATAATAAAAGAAATTGGGTGTGAGAAACGGGAGTAAGGAGCATTAGCCATATTGTATTACTTTTCTTTTTTATTCCCGAAAATTAGAATTATTTGCAAAAGCTGCATTATTACCTACAAATACTATGTAAATAAAAACTTGATTTTTGATTACGCCAATGCCCTCTCTTGTTGTATAAGTAATCCTAGTATATATATATATATATATATATATATATATATCACTCTACAAATATCCTTTATTTCTTTTTAAAAAGGGTTCCTGGATTTCATAGAATTAACTAAAATAGGCATTGAAACAAAAATAGCCCCCTCCCCGACTTCAATTGATCCAATTATTTCATGGGTTTGGAGATTTTTTGGGAGTTTTTCTTTTTTTTTAATGGCTTTTCTTTTAGTGTAGATTTGATCATAATTGTCATACATCATGTTGTCATTTTTTTTTATATCTAACCATATTGCATGCATACCTGATGAATCCTTATTTTACAACTAATCGTTTTTTGTTTTTTTCTGTTGCAGAGCCTCCCAAGCGAAGATGACATAACAACTATTATGTAGCTACGGGGCCGGGCGATAGCAATGCGGGCTAGCTCGGCCAAGCCGAAGGAGCCCGCCCGGCACACCCGCTCCGGCGCCGCTGGGAAGAAGGTCGCCCCTGGCCCTCGGCCCAAGAGGACCGCGGCAAAGCAGAAGCCGAAGGCACCTCTCAAGAAGAATGAAACCAAGAAAGCTACATGCGCACCGAATAATACGAACACAGCAAATAATTACACAAACAAACCTAAACCGGCCGCTAAGAAAGTCGTGAAGAAAGAACAGCTTGATCACGCCCACGACGAAATTAAAAGCGAGCCGGTGGAGGTCGTGATCAGCGTAAAAAATCCACGCAGAAAGACCGAACCGGCTAAAATGGGCGTGACCTCAGGGAAAGTAGGGAAGAGGAAAGGAAAACACAAGGACAAAATTAAGAAAGAAGTGCTCAAAAAGATATCTTCCAAGTCGGATGAGAAACTGGAAGATCTCGTAAATACTATAGTAGAAGTAGCTGTTAAGAAGGTTGTCCCTAAAAAAGATATCAAAACTGAAATTAAAACAAAAGAGAAACCTAAGAAAGATCTTAAAAAGAAGACGGAAAACAAAAAAGAAAAAGAAGAAAAGAATAAAACTGTGGACCAAGTAAAGAAAGAAAAGGAAGAACCGATTAAAAAAGATACAGAGAAAAAACCGAAAGAAAACAAGAAAGAGATCAAACAAGAAAAGAAATTAAAAGATGTTATGAAACCCGTCATGGAGATCAAAGAAGAAAATAAGAAAGAAATGAAAACTAAAGAGGAGAAGAATAAGGAAGATAAAAAAGAGGAGACAAAAGAAGTGGCTAAGCCAGACAAGATTATTAAAAAGGAAAAAGATACAACCGAGGATAAGGAAAAGGAAAAGAAGAAAGTTGGAAAACCTAAGAGCAAGCCCAAAGAAAAGAAGGAAATTAAAAAACCACAGGCTTTGGTACAACAGAAAGAAGATTCTGCTAGTGACAAAAAGATCACGAAACCTAAAGTCAAACTCGAGAAAGTGAGCCCAGTCACTGTCAAAGATGAAGACATTTCCGTCGAAGAAACGGAACCTTCCGAAACCAAATCTTCGAAAGCCAAAAAGCCACCTCCGAAGCCCAAACAACGGCGGTTTGTCAAGAAGAAGACAACGCCCAGGAAGACCGCCATTTCATATCTCGGGGACAAAGATTGTCCAATCATTGAAAAACGTCATCGCGAGGCTTCCCTCAATGCATTGGCGAAAGTTCACTGCTTGTACGAGAATGAAAGTAGAGGCGCAATGAATGAAATGTTGGATAAAACTATTCCTAAGAAAAAGGAAGATATAAAAGTTGAGAAGGTCGATGTTGAAGAAACTGCTGAAGAAGAGGAGGAACAAAATGTGGAGGTTGAAGAAGAGAAACCTCAGAGAAATCTGAGATCTGCTCCAGGAATGAGAGGTGTAGGTCGCCACTGGGATATCCTCAACGCCTCCTCCACTTCGTCAAGTGAGGCTGAGGACACAGTTTCAGAGAAGCAAGAAGAAGAGGAGGAACCCAAGGAAGAACAGAAACCCGTAGAAAAGAAAACTAGAAAAAGGCGAAAACGTTGTGAACTCATGATGGATCTGAAGGATATGGTCGTCAGAAAGAGAATGGCCAGCCTTAACGCGTCGGCAATGATGGCTGCGTCGTACTCGGTCGAAAAGAGGTCGAAATCGGACGACAGGAGAGATTACAGCAGGTCCTCGGACGACTCGACGAGCAGCGCGGTCGCGGACAGTAGTGACGATGAAGTGACCGTCGTGAGCGGAAGTAGCAAGAAGGTCGCCGTTATCGTGAACCAGGATACCGACGTTACGATTACGGGCTTGTACACGACGCGCTCAACGCGGCACGAAGGATATTGCAGCATCGCCGGAATGCAATACCGCATATCCTCCACCAGCCACACCCAGACCGAGGCCACCGCCGTGTCTACCGAGACAGTCATACACACCACGGACCATGTCTCCGTCAGTCACTCGGTGAGCAATACATTCTTCTAGTAGCAAGTTTTCTTAGTGTGTATCAATGAGTATAAGTTTTTTTTTTTATTCAAACCTGTATTCCTACAAACAATGAAGGACCTTGGATTTAGTACATTGTTGATCCTGTACTAAACCCAACTCTTTCTTAGACTGGTTGTGCAAGAAGGACATTTGTATAATTGTACTAGATTATTTTATAGAGATTGGGTGATCCTCAAGAGAGCCTCCAGATGCCAGAGGGTTTCTTTCTAAGGCTTATTACACTCAGTACTGTACACACTGACTTACCCCGCTTCCCTTTTTTTGAATACAGTGATTTTTATGTTTTGATTTCTATTAAAGCACTACAAGAAATCTTGCTTAATTCAGATGTTCTAGTCAAATATAACTTTTTTCTTATTTTCTTTTTTATTAATAAAATTAAATATTATTTATTTAGTTCCAAAGAGAGTTTCTAATGTACAATTTATTTAATTGGAATTGAGTCATTTAATCTTACTTCAATTTTAGTTATTGTTCTTTTTGGTACTGGTTCCGCAGGTTGTCACTTAGAGTTAAGTCGTAACAAGCTATAACTTTTCATTCGTTTCCTTTTTAATATTGTCGAAAATAAAAATAATAGTGAGTTTCAGTATAAAAAAGAGTATAACTGTAGAAAATGTATGTATTTCGGTAACCACCTATTAAGAAATAAACATTTCGAAGTACAGTTGATAATATAACCTAAACAGTATGTGTAAGTCGGTACTTTGATCCGTTTAAAGTCATTTACTATTTACAGTAAATATTAAATTATATTTATTTTCTAGAATGTTACAAAGGAAACGAATAAAGAATATATACTAAAGCAAAAGGTTGTTCGATATCCTCTTCGACGTAGAGGCAATACCTGGGCAATGACAAGCGAAGAAACAGGTAAAGAATTTGCAAAACATTTTTTTCAAATAAAATTCAGAATAATCATCTCCCTGACAAAATTAATGACGACTTGACAACAGCACTGCCCTTATCACTTCCTCCTCCGGGATTTCATCCTAAAGAACTGAACAGAATGCCTTACAAAAAAGCTCCTTGCTACGATCTCATCACTCCCTTCATCCTTCGCTTACCTCGGAAAGCTGTTCTCTTTCTTACTCTCGTCTACAATGCAATCCTGCGCACAACTTATTTTCCGCTCCTTCGGAAACACCCCACGATTAAAATGGTACATAAGCCTTCAAAGCCTATCACGAATCCTTCATCTTATCCTCCTATTGCACTCCTCCCTAAAATAGCTAAAATATTTAATTTTTTTTTTTCTTAATCGCATAAAGCCTATCCTCGAAAGTAGTGGAGTGATACCGAACCACTAATTTGGCTTTCGTTCGGATCACTCCAATTTACAACACTGTCATCGTGCATATATGTGTCATATATGGTGCTATATATGTCACTTTTGAGAAACAAAGATTATTGCTCTGCAATTTTCCTTGACATTGAAAAAGCATTTGATAGTATGGCACAAAGGTCTACTCTGGAAAATAAAACCTCTCTTACCTCCTACTTACATTTTAATTCTTTAATCATATTTACAAGACAGATTCTTCTCTACTTCCGTTGACTCTTCGATTTCCTCCTTCTTGCCCCAATACAAAGGTTTACCAGAAGGCAGTGTTTTAGCCCCTATTTTCTATTCCCTTTACACCTCTGATATTCCGGAGCACCCATGCACCAACATCTATACCTTTGTTACCGATAGAGCCATTATTTCTTCTCACATAGGTCAAAACCTACCCTCTATGGTTCTCCAAAATCATAAACTCGATTTAGAAAAGTGGTTCTATTATTGTCAAATCAGAATAAACGCCTCAAAATTTAGCCACGTGAGCTTCTTCCTACGGAAAGCATGGTATCTACCAATCAAAATTGACGACGTGGCTTCTAAAAACTACATCGACAAAAAACTTACATGGAACATACATAAAAAAATTAAAAGAGAAGAACTGGGAAGACGCTACGAAAAACTATCGCATCTTCTGGAATACAGATCTTCACTAGGCTTACGAAACAAGACAATAATTATTGTATCCAAATAGGTCTTAGTATACTAATATAGATTATAATCTATATTAGTATACTAAGACCTATTTGGATATATGGGGCAGAACTTTGAGGTTCAAAAGAACATTTCTGCTGTAAAATCATATATTTACAACAAATACAAAGCATTCCACTCATCAACACAAAATCCACTTGTTCTGCCTCCATGTAAAATGGGTTTGGTAGTAAGGGATTAAAAAGACAAGAGACCTGCTCAAGAACTATTGAACATTTCCAAAACTTGATGTTCCTATAAAGCAAAGAGAAAAAACTAGCACTTGAAACTACTATGCCTGATGTGCAATTGAATAATCAAGAAAATTTAGCAATTACGTGTTTTGTTTATTATGAAAAAGAACTCTTTTCTTGTATACCTAAAAAAATAGTTCTTTGATTATTACTGTGATGTTGGATAGAATTCCACTTCAACCTTCAACATACATACAAATAAATAATGTATTTTTTTTTTCATTTTTGTTAATAAGTTCAAAATACAATAATGTAATAATAATGACAATATTTAGCAGATCATAAAGCAGCAGGTCGCTTCTAAAGGGCCATAAAAAGACAACACATCCCTTCGCCAGTACCTGACCATTGTGAGGGCACTGAACCAGCCTTGCTATTTACTGTGTTGGCAGTTTTCAGAAATGTCACTTCTCTCTCATTGAAAGCGGGAGCTCTCACATCCCCCTGCCAATATTCCCTTTTTCCTCGCTACCTGAGTTTTATCCCTTCATGCTATCATTGAGTAGAGGGTCCCTTCACACATCATCTATACTCCCTTAGGCCACCTTCCTCGAGTTGCCGACCCACATCGCTAACAATACCCTTCGTTAGTATAATTTCAGGTACTTTTTTTTTTTGCAAGATACCCCAGGTATAAGGTTCTACCTACTTTCAGCTTTTACCACTAGATAGCGTGGCCTGCTCTAAGTTACCGTAAAAATAGATCTGAAAGCTTTTGTACCATGGCTTTTACCCGTTTCATTTTAGGACGGTATATTTTATTTATGGTCCTTAAAATTTTGATTTCAAGGTTGAAGCAAAGAAAATTATAAACAACGAAAGCAATAATCAGTAAAGGAAAATTATCCCGGTGGAGGTAAAAAATAATTCCTTAAATAGTGATAAGCTATTTATCAGAAACCGACGTTACAGGTCTTTCATGGCTGAATAGACAAGATGCAAAAATATTTTAAAATTGAAATAATTGGTATACGAAAATAATTTAAAAATGAAACTACTGAAATAAACAAGGATTTAAAATAATATTTTTAAATATAAAACAATTTCAAAATATTTTTTTGTTAATTTTAGTCTGAAGCAATATTTTTTCCCTTAAGGTTCCCTCAGATTGAGGTTTTTATCAACCGAATTCTTTTAATTAATTTTTTTATTTTCTTCTTGTACTCTTGTACATCATCCTCCCTCAGATTTTGGCCGTGCAGGCTTTCCTCAATTCCTTCTATTCATCTTTTTCGTGTCTTCCTCGTTTAACACTCCTTAAAATTTAATTGGGCAATCTTTAATGCTTTATTCTTCTGAGATGGCCATATAGCAATTAAAGCTATATGGACTCTCCGTATGCTTTGAATTATAAACTTTTATTCGAGCTTTTTGGTATCTCACGTCAAATTATTGCTCCAAAGGACCGAGTTGAGGATACCAATTCATTCCAGTTTGTATTTATCCTTTGTTTTATTTCTTTTACGGATGTTCCGTTTCTTTCCATTGTAGAGGCCTATTATTACAATTATCCTCTCGTTTTTATCTTTGTATTACATTTAAGTCCTCCTGTTAATAATAAATGATCATGGATTCAGATTTGCTGAAGTTTATTTTAAGACTTCAATTATAATACGTCTCCCACAGTTTCCATAGCATGTATTTTGCATCCTCGTGGTCTTGACCGACAATTGACCTGATCGTCGGCGAACAGTAGATGTAGAAGGCTATTCTTACTCCCGTCTGCTTACTTTTTTTATCACATTGCTTTATAGCCGCTTCAATATAGATTTTAAATAGAGGGGTGACATACAGCAGCCTTAGGGTGCACCTACATTGGATCCGATGCGATGCGATCAGAATTCGGAAGCAAACCAAATGACTGAAATATATCGAGAGTGCCTACATTGGCTCCGTCCGTTGTTATCAGACTAATCCGACCGATTTAGTCGCTCGTGGAATCAAAATAGTTTATTTATACGGAAGCGCCTACATTGGTTCCGATGCGATACTGTACTATCAGGTGCGATTTTCACATTTCAAAATCATTAGTTTTCAATACGATAAGCCAGCCGTTACCATGTGTGCCAACAAACCTTTATTGTCTAAAATGTTTATTAAAAAATGTACATTGTAATTTAATAATCAACTATTATATAAATATCCGTCATAAATCAAAATTAAATATTCTTAATTCTCATTAAAATATTTTATTATCATTCTTCATGAATCATTAAATATAGTAGCGAAGGTTATTTTTCCGTTGAATAAAATTATATCTATCAGAAATGTACATAAAAAATATACCTACACAAAATTTTAATTCGTCAAATAAAATTGGAAACATTAACTTTTAATAAAATTATCATCGTAATGTTTAATTTATTTGCTAAACAGTTGGCAACATTGGGAGCTAAGGGCTTTTCTGATTTTTGATAATCGTTTGCAAAGATAAACAACAAAATAGACAAAGAATTAGTTCGAAACAAACGAGCCTCGATTTTGTGATCAAACAAATATTATCACAATCGAGAAAATTAAATCATTATATAAAACACGAATATATAAAAAAATAACAATAAATTCTTTCTTTTTTTTTTAAACTAAATTATTTATTTATATTGAAACAGCATGACAAAAATATTCTAATATTGTAATATTACCTAACTTTCATAACATTTGGTTCTTTAAATTTATAAAACATTATTTTTAATATATTTATATTATAGTTTCACTATTGGTTTGAATAGAATAGAATCACACCAGCTCTGATCCAGAAATAAAATATATGTTTAAAAAAATGTTATTCAAACTGATCAAGTTTATCAAATACCTTAGACCTTCATAATTATCAGAATAATTTTAGCTTTATTGGATGTATATTACAAATTCTGTTTGATTTACATGAGTAGGTCATTATCTGATCATCTATTAGTTCAATAAACAGTGATTTGTTTAATGAAAGTTCAGTACCATTTTAACTACATTGAGTATTCTCAAGATATCCAGTTTTTGAAAATTGTTTATTAATAAATTAACTATGTGAGCATGGAAATATAGAAATATTTAAAAATATAGTTAATGGTGCAAATGAAAGTTTGATTATTTTCTAACCTAACATTGTTTGTTTTATTTCTACAATCCTTGATTGTTCTATTCAATCCTGTCATTTATAGGTTACTGGTATTACTCATATAAGACTTTTATTATTGCCATTATTATTTAATTGATATAAATAAACATTTGTTTCGATTAATATTTTGAACTCATTAAAGTAAATATTGTAACAATTAACAATAAAAGTATACAGTTATTTTGGAGCTTTAGTATAGGTTCACAATAGCATTCTATTTTTTCTTTCTGTTCATAATGTCCAATATTTTATCGATGCTCTAATTCAATACTACAAAATTAGGATTTATTATATTTATATCACTTACACATTCAGATAAAGGTATGTTGAAGGTCTATTGATTGAGGGCCAAAATTAATTCTTGAATAGTAAGCAATTGATATATTTATTAGCTTATCAATGTTTCGACCAACATTGCAGGTTTCATCAGGGCTGAATAGATAATGTACAAACAAATAATATAATGCTAAAAAATATACATATTAATAGCAGTAATAATGCAAATAATACTTTAAAAATATTAGGTGATATGATTAAAATAATAATCATCTTATGGTTATGATTACATCAATATTTTTATCTAAATCCTTTTTTTTAATAAAATTTCTATCATTTATGTTATTTATGAATATGCAATTATTTTGCATTTAATATTTTTATCTTGATAATTTAACCCTGATGAAGATCTGCAATATTGGTAGAAACATCCTGCAAAGTTCATCGCATATTTAAATTGTGTTTTAAAAGAGGAAACCAGAATATTGTTTAGGAAGAAAATAAATCAGATCTAGAAGAAAATAAATCATTTATTCAATAATATACAATAGTTTGCAATTCTTATAAAATTAAAAGAATAAAATTTAGGATAATAATTTTTTAACAACAATATTAGCACTAAATAGAAAAATAAATGAATAACATAATTAGGTATTTCAAAATACAATTCAAGAAGAATTAAACAGTACAAATTTTATAAATAATATTTGTCGTTTAAGATAATAACATATTAATATGATATAATAATACAAAGCAATAATATATAATACTTAATAATACAATTATATAATATTATATATAATAATTAAGGTGATTGAGAAAGATCCTCTGAAGATTTAGATTGTAGTGTTTTCAAATACATATTAGCTTAAATTGCCTTGAATATCCACTATTAATTATACAGTATTTACTCCCAAATTGTCATATCTTGCTTGATTATCATAGGCATCCATTTAGAAAAGTATACACATAATTTCTTCTGATACTTGATATACACAACCCAAAAACCATTGTCATCTTCACCATCTATTTTCACTTGTAGAAGTATCTGCTAATTATTGAAAATGGAAATTTGAACAGGGCATGATTGGACAACATATTTCCTTTCTGTTTCTGGAAAAAACAATGTTTTCAGATAGACATTGATATAATGATAAATAAAAATTAGTTTTAAGTATCCCATAATAAATCTATTGGGTACCTAACAAAAGGTTGAACTTTTCATTTTTGTAGCATTTTTCAAAAGAAGCTAAAAATTGATATTTATTATTTCTGTTCAGTCTAAACTTATTTATTTAATCTGAGGTAAATTTATTCTGTTGTGGAACTGTTCTTTGGTGAAATAAAGATTTAAATTAATACTATTTCTAGTTCCATAATGGATTTTTTCAAATGTAGGTAATTGTATAATATAGGTGTTATTATTAGTAACCCTAATGTCCACCTGATTTTAATAGTTAATTTACTGGCTAATTGGTTCATGCATAATTATATGATATGGGGTCATCTTACAAACAATTATTCTGATTGTATACCAAAGTTTTAACAATTGAAATCACTTATCACTTCAACTATTTTCATTTATTTTACATATTATTCTCATAAAGAAAGCATGAGAAAGATTAATTAATGGTTCTTGCCAGTTCATACCAACAAATACATATTGAATCAACATATTTCATGACAATTGTTAATGAAGAAAATTTTAAAACGCAATAGTTTTTAGAATAAAGAAGCAACTACACACAAACAGTATTATAAAAGTAATTACACTTACCTTGTTCAATATTTTCACATTAAATCCTTTGAAAAAAGTCAGCACCCAGTAGATCAATTAAAGATCCATGATCGACAAAAATAAGAAGTAAACACTTGTTGAGATTTGATATTATGGGGAAGTTTCAAGTATAACCATCCGACGGCAATCGCTCCTATTTATTAATTTAATTGCAATCGTTAATTTAATTACAAACTAAATAGATTTAAAAATATCACTACTATTCCATAAATAAATTAAATCATTATATAAAACATGAATATCTAAAAAATATAAATTCTATTTTATGAAATTGAAAAACAACCAAACTAATTGTTTTTTCATCAAACAGCAAGACAAAAATATTCTAATATAGTAATATTACCTCATTGTTATAACATTTGGTTCTTTAAATTTATAAAATTAAGATTATTTATTAATTATTTTTAATATATTTATATTTCACTATAATATATATAAAATATAAGAAATAAAAGAATAAAATTAATATTATTTTATTCGGAAGGCAGTGACTAGTTTCACTATCGGGTTGAAAAGAATAGAATCGTGTCGGACCTGATCCACTGTAGGCACTCACTGCGTATTTCAGTTATTTGTTTTTTCAGCTTACCATACTATGAGATAGAATAGGATCGCGTCGCATCGCATCGGATCCAATGTAGGTGCACCCTTAGAAGTAAGCCTTTACTAGTCGAAAATTCTGGTGATGCGTTCCTACCTATTTTAATTTGTCACTGGCTGTTGCTATAAATAAGAAATACTTTTAATTTATTTTATTAAAAAATAATTTTATACTATACATCTTAAATTACTTCTACTTTTGCATGTTGTTTATTCTACTTGTTTAATTATTAACAACAGACTAATTAATTTCATTGATGAAACCTGCATCTGCTCCATGAAAAAAATAATCAACCCTTTTCCTGAAAAAATCATTAGTTTTTAATTTAAATTTGTAAAGTGGCCGTTACAATGAAAGCTTAAATGAAGAGTGTGAAACCAGGTCCAGAAAAGGGCAAATTCCAGGAGTTTTTAGCACTTTCTGTGGGTCCGATAAGAGTTGAAAAAAATATAAATTTAAAACTACTGTTGATCCAATATGTACAGATTGAAAAGATTACTAAAATTATAAGTTATTGATTTTTAAAATTAATCTAAAGTTTGAGAGGAAAATAGTTGACTGAATAATTTTAAAGATGGATTGAATTTATCAGGGGATGCAGTCAAAGATAACACAAAATAAGCAAACACTTATTTTATTGTGCCAATTCATTACTACTGTTATGTTGCCTTTGTCTGCTATTAGTGATAATTAAGTCATCATGGGATTTAAGGAATGAGCGGGTGAGAGAAAAGTCATTAAAATAAGTGTGCGATAAAATAAGATTTTGCTTATTTCGTGTTATCTTTGAATGTGCCCCTGACCAATTCAATCCAATATTAATCTAATGTCGTTTAGAAAAATAATTCTGAGGCTCATGGTATATTAACGCGCCAAGGCTATAATGATCAAACAATAACGATCATTGACATGATTGTTAATCACGTGTTTGTCTTCATTTCGCCGTGAATAGGTTAGATTTGTTGAAAACGACTTCAAAGAAAAAGAGTATTAATAAATAAACTGGTATTCGTGAGTTTCATGAGGGAGGTGTTCTACAAACACACTTTTTATTTATACATAGCTATTGATTTTATAATAAAGGTTTGTTTCTTTGGCATTGTATTTTTCCAATATCTCAGCTTCAAAGTAAGTTGATATTTATTGGGGCTCGGGTTACACACACTATGTCGTTTATTTATCGATAAATATATAATATAATATGTATTTAGCCAACCATAGGCTTTGACGATCTAAGGGTTTAAGTCTTTCAACACCAACTCTATCTTTGGTGTGTTTTATAGGAGAATTCTCTCTTCTGAATTGAAATTTGTAAACCTGCTTACTGCGCCTTCTTTAAGAACTATTTCTTCATTGGTTACGGTTTCTTGCCTATTGTTGACTACTTGTAGTATCTAGTCCTTTTCATCTAGCTTAAGATATTTAATGCTGTCTTTGGATCTTCCAGGGTGAATCGGTTTCCACCTCAATTTTCTTAATTCTCTTTTCCATTCTTTAATGATTTCATCCAGTAATAGATTGAAAAACAGTGGAGATATCCTGCCGCTTTGACATATTCCCGTCTTGATGAAAAAGGGTTATTTTCCCAATAAATTTGATTTATGTAGCGTTTGTAGGCGAGATCACACTTTTTAGCCATTAATCTGTGGCCCAACTATAGTTACAGTCATTAATAGTGCCATTTTCATATCAGCATTATTCGCTCGTTAATGTTGTTCACAAAAATAAAATACTTGAAATATTAAGAGGGACGGGACTATTTTCGTTCTGCTGACCTTTGTGAAACACTTGTGCTAATGTTGAGAATCGTATATTTAGCACAGGTTTAGTGTTAGTATTGACTTGAAAAACAGTGAAGTCATACTGAGTTATATATACTCGTTTTTAATGTTGCTGTAATGTTCTCATAAAATGATAAAACATTTTGAAATTACTGTGGAAACTTTTCTAATTAAGCTAGAAACGTGATGTCACTTCAGATTCTTCCTTTTCCTCCCTAAGCTTTACAGCACCCTGTTGATAACAAAAAATTATTTTCATAACCTAATTTGATTTTTTTTCAATATGTAGATATATTAGGTAGGAATTTGTAGAATTATGAATCATAGAAAAAAATTTAAATGTAGGACGATTCAATTACTATCGAAAAATTAAATTATTACTTGTGATTAAATATTCACAAATTATAAATCCTGAGAGTTAATAAAAAAAATACACGAGAAAAACTTAGAAAATAAACTTGTATCTAATAAAAAAAAATTAAAAAACCTAATATTAACCTAATAATAATAATATATTAATACTTCAATGGAACATATTTATATATGAGAAATAAAATTCAACCATGTTCATATGTATGGTTCTTATAATAAGAGATTATTATATTATTATTATATTAAATAAATAAGAGATTAATTTAAAATTAGAATTTATAATTAATCCTTAGGTTATTTGGATATTAATTTTTTACATGAATAATTACTTCGATTTGAGGCTTCAATATATTTGTAAGTAGATGAAAGAAAAAATGCAATATTTTAGTTGTTGATTAGAATGTGTAGTTGATTATTTAGAATTCCTCGCCTCTTGAGTTCTTATTTACCGATATTAATTTTTTGACTTTTTAAAATGGTTACTATGTTAAAAAAAAAAAGGTTTCCTTTTATATTCTTTTGATTCACAATACCGAAAAAGGAGTATAAAATAAAAAATATTTAATTACGACATAACAGCAATTATCTGGACGAGAAACATATCATACACATAATAGATATTCCCTTTCCAATGAACGTATTTATGTACCAACAATATCTAACACATAAACGTTAAATAGACTATCGTCTTTACATATATTAAAGAAAAGCATACATTTTTGATTAATTTTACCTTTTAAATTTAAAGCTTGATTCCCGTTCTGATATTCAAATATTTTATTGAATTGCTTTGTTGTTCCATTACATTAATTTTCTATTTGTGTATCTTAAATGGTGATATCATGAAAATAAAAACCAGACATATAGTTAATAAACATATAAATACTAAAGAACAAATAGTAAAATTAAATAAAGCACTATCTATTAACATTTAAATACAAAATTGTGATTTTTTATTATACAATTTCAATAAAATGTTAAATTACCTTAAGAATATGTAAATAAATCAGTAAATGCAGATTGGCTGGACGTGGAAAGACCCTTCGAAGCTGTCAGTTGACAATTCTAACCAATCAGCTTTATCGACCCTAGGGTCGGTATGTCTTTATCAGATTTACTAAAGAGATTGGTTCTTATATGCCGTTACATATCAGTTTCACTTATAGGATACTCGTATCTGTCGAATTTATATTATTAGATTATTAACCTTTATGTATGTGTTAGTTTGTAATTAAATGTATGTGTTAAGTTTGTAATGTACAATCCATTTTTTTTTTATTTTTTTTTAGTAGATCCCTAATGTGAAGTTATTAAAAAAAAAACAACGGAAAAATACATATTTAAACAATAAAGATAGTAAATTCGTTAAAACTAAAAATTCTTACTTTATAGTTTATGAAACAAAATAACAAAAAAATATTTGAAAATGTTGTCTATTTTTCGTATAATTATCTACTCTCTCTCCTCTGTTCCATTTTTTCTTTAATCCAAGTTCACTGAAATAATATTAAAATAACAAACTCTAAACATATTTCAAATAAACATATTAAAAACTTTATATTTTTTTCATATTTCAAAATCTTTTAATAAAATAATTTATAGTCGTGTCCAGGAATTTTTTTTAAATTCCTATTATTCGACCCTCATTTCTCACTTGCGCTCGTACATCACCTGATCTGTCCGGATGTGCAGAGGAATTTTTAATTACAACAATAAAACTTGGCCAGAGAATAAACTAATCGAAGAGAATACGATGTACATGAAGACCATAAAGAACATGATTGCCAGAAATGAAACCGTACAAATTAACCAGCATTGTTTTCGAAAAAGCAAATTGTTTAAATGTGGCAGATAAAAAAAACTTTTAAGTAGAAATTAAAACTAGAATAACTGTCAGCAATAAGTGTTTTATTTTTGCACTGCGACCTAAGGAATTGTTATGGGATGCTAAGGTAATAATTTACAAACATATTATAAAGCCTGTGGTTACTTCTGGTTATAGAAACCCGTGTTTTGACTCAGGAAAACCAGAAGTTGCTGACGAATTGGTAGAAGTCCTCAGAAACAAATATGGGCCCAAAAGAATAAATGATCAGTGTAAAATAAGTAAACATATAGAGATGAAACTTGAAGCCAACCTTAGCCCGTAAAAGGGCTAAGAAGTTGGAGAAGTGCGATTCTTGATAGGGAAGCCAGAAGGATGAAGTTTTTTCTGATGCCCGTTCGCTAAGGTCTGCTGTGGAAATTAATAATAATAATTGGTTCGGGAATATACATTGTAATTTAAAATGATATTTACGTTTGTCTAAGAACTCTATATTCCTTGATTGTGTCTTATTCTTAACATTGGGAAGGCTCATGCATCATAATTTATAAATAATAATGAGGATAACGATTCCCAAAAAGCGAAGCATTAAGTCCTTAAATTCGGGGAAAAAACAACCAGCCGAGGTACACCAATTCAGCCATCATCAGTAATATATAAATATAGCGGAAAAGCATAATACACGTCTTTTACATTTTATTTTGTTTTGAATTCAGTTTCACCCGCGTAAGTTTTTGGCGATAAATCGAAAGATATTCATTGAAATAATATGGTGTAAAATTTTATAATAATGTGCATGAAATGCTTAAGGTTAAATCAAAGTATTTAAGTTCATGTGGATTAATATTGTATCTCTGTCTAAATAGCTTTCCAATTACCGCATTGTACGTAACCAATTTTTTAGAAGAAATCATGCCTATAGTCATCCAGTAAAGATAGATGATAGTAAGCCATCCATAAAAGATAGATGTATGCTATCCAGAACTTTTTGAAGATCTATGATAAAGGAATAATCCACCAAGCATTGTTTGGTTACATCTCAAAGGGATTAGGCAGCGTTTTCGATGAAAGCTCCCATGTGGCTCGACTTTTTCCCACAAAACCATACAACCTTGACAAATTAAACATCTAAACCTTCCTCATGAATCACTCTATCTATTGGAGAAAAGTGCATGAAAATTCGTGCAGTAGTTTTTGAGTTTATCGCGAACAGGCAGACAGAACGAGCGGATTATTTTTTTTTTAATATGTATAGATTAGGTACGTAGATTTTATATGTATTTACAAGCTGAGCCAACACGTTCCAGTCATGTATTATAAATTCCAGATTGAATGGTATATCGAGGAGGATTCGATAAAAGAGAAGGTAGGTGGTGACTAAGCAAAAGACCTAATCTTGCTGGACAGAACAAGGCAAGCCCAACTTCTGGCCCGGAGTTTAAACATTAAACTTCTCCGTTTAGGTAGTCAGTTTAGTAGTCTCATCCACTACTTCAGTCACCTCCTAACTATTTGTTATTGTTCACCACCACTTTGGTATCTTATCTCTGAGGTTTCCTTATCAACTTGTGGCTTCTATTATCTATATAAACATGGGCAATACCAGTCAGAAAAATTAAAATCAATTTACTGTAAAAACCCTATTATATGAGGCATTCAGGATCAACAGCGGATTATATCAAATTTTTAAAACAATTACATTTCCTAATTTGTTTCTAGTTTAGTCAAGGAATGCCTTATGCTCTTGAAACTTCAGGCTCAGAATCGGACTAACACCATGAAAAAGGTGGTTGAGACTCGAGTTAGACTAAATATATTGATCAAAGCGAAAACAAAATTTAATTTTAAAACTATGTTCATAAAATATTTATTTTGGAGGAGCGGATAGCAGCTGCTCGTTAAGTACTGGACTGCTTGTATGTAGTTGCCTGATATGAGTTTGATACCGACTGTGGCACCTAAATTATTTATTATTTTCACAACCACGACTCAACCCTTTGATTGTGTTATCAGGAAAATCTGGTTTCCCTCCTGGGGCTCAACCAACCTCTATAGTGTATATCTCATTAATTGATGGAAAACATGTTGGTTGAAAGTAATCTTGGTGAAATCACGTCATTGCACCACCGTTGGCTTAAACAACCAATACATCTTACCAAGTAAATTATTTAACAGCGATAGTATGGTTCTTCTGGTGTTTCCAGACCCTCCTTTATAAAATGGGACTCTCTCAGTCTTTATAAAATGGGTGTCATTGGAAAATTATGTCGGTTGAAAGTAATCTTGGCCAAAACACTTCTTAGCACACCCTTTGGCTTAAAAACAGTACATACACTCCCATGTACTGTATAAATTTTACTGGCATAGTTTTCTCCATATAATTTGAAGATATTCCTGTTGATTTATATTTAAAGATATGTTTTTTCTTCCAGTTCTTGAGATCCAGTAAACAATGTTTTATTTTTTTTTTTCTGATTTTTACAATAGTATAATACAGAGAGAGTTTGGTTAGAAGTTTTACAAAAATAATAGTACATAAAAATAACAGAATAGTAAACAAAGAGAAAAAGAAAGTAGATAATTATAATACTAAACATTGTGTTGAAGGTAAAATCAAACATATGGAAATGAGTCAACACTACTTCAAAATATAGAAAATTCTTTAAATAAAACTTATATAATACAAAAGTATTATTTTGTGGGTAAAGATCATAAATGTATCAATGGGTCAGAGCTATTCTAATACAAAGAGCTGTATATAGGAATTTACAGAGATTAATAACATTATTTTTGTGTTTAGGATTCAGTTGTGTATAAATCGTATGAACTAATATATTTATTTCTAGTATAAATGTATGTACAATAACTGCTATAACATGTATAAAATGGACATTGGAGAAAGATATGGTTTAGATCGTCACGTGATTCATTTAGGCATAGAGGGCAATTGTCTTCGTTATTAACTCTGTGGGTAATTTTATTGTAGTAAACAACTATTTGTTTGCTAGAGGAAACTCTAATTTGGCTTAGGAGTCTTATTCTCTTAACGGGTAAATCTGATGTCAGGTATGGTTGTACTGAATTTCTACAGAATAAATATTTGTACAAAACATTGTAATGAGAGCTCTGAGCTTTATTCACATCGTGATTGTATAATCTTTTTTTATAGTTATTTATCATTTCGTTTTTATGTTTCAGCACAAGTTGGGGGTTTTGCTTAGCCCACAGCCAGCCGTATCCTGTCAGATATAATACTCTCAAGTTGACAGGCCTAGTTAAATTCGATTAAATTAGAGGACTTTTGAACCGATAACATTTTATTAAAGCATATTTTAGATAGTCTATTATTACACATTAGAAGAATTTTCAACCACCAGTTTATTGTGAGCTTTAAAACTTGTAATTTAAGCATTCTTGAGCACGTTTTTAGTCTTATTATGTAACCTGGGGTTTGAGTAGGCCAGTAAAAGAGCGATTTGTAAAATTTAACATGAATTTTCGCTATTTTATCTAAGTACTTTAACGACCATATTTCACAGGAGTAGGTATAATAAAACTGAACGGATTAAACTGTTGAAAAGCGTGGTTTTTAAGATCCAGGAAGGTGAACTAGAGGCGACTATCATCTGTTTAACCGATTTCATAGCAATAGCAGCTCTATCCATCACATCTTGAGTCGCCAAATGAAAAATAGCTGAGTGGGTAATAATATTATAAACTGGATAATAAGTCTTGGTAAACTGTCTTTTGGCGACGTTTCGAAGCTATAAAACAGTGAAAAAACAGGATTTTAATTCTGGTCTTAATATAAAATTGACAATTTTATCTGTAGAAGACAATGTTTATACATATATTGTACTACAAGTTGATAGCGAAATATTTTTCACTCATTCAATATACCTGTACAACGGTTTACTAACAGTCCAGATGGATTTACAGTACATATAATTTATATTGTATCCCTTGTATTGCATTCTATGTATTGCATTCTCTTGCTATATTTTTTCTTTGTATTGAAATTGTGGTCAATCACCGGATTTTAGAAAAGAAATAGAAATTAAACTGGCTTATTTCTTTGTGGCATTTCATTGTTGAACTTGAGCGAATTGTGAAGAAAACCTTATATCATTTAAGTTAGACAGCATTGGACGACAGCAGGATAACATACTACCCTAGCCATTTTAAGTAAATAAATCTAGTAAGTAAATCGAGGAAAAAAACTTTGTTATACACATGCTGGCTGCCCGGAATCAACAATGTAAACTAAGGACGAAAAGTTAGCGAGCCGAAAACTTTCGCCAACAAAGATAAGCGGAAGGAATGAACTTGGAGATCAGTTCTCAACCCCAAAGTCTATTGAGGAAAACAACATGAATTACATTAATATTTGCTTTGGGGTGAGATTTCCTGTTCAAAAGCTTTCCCCTTTTAATAACATACAAGAGTCCTTATTAAAATTAAGTGTTTAAAGTCTGTTTATGAAACCATAACGATTATTCAGGAGTACTTTCAATAGGTATGTCGATTAGCTATCTAACGGTGGATGACTTATAAGAAATATTTAGGTTTAGTGAGTGATGAACAGATATAATATGGATAAACAAGACATATTCTTATGAAGTAATTATTAGACTTATTGATTATTGACTATCATTATAATTTCTTGGCTATGAACTACATCTAACTTAGAGAGCACTCTCTTACATACTATAATATCTACTACATCTCTACTCTCTACTCTCCTACCTCCTACCTCCTACCTTCTCTCTTCCTAATCTTAGAGCTAGTATTTATATACATGTAAAAGAAAAGGGAAGTACAAGGAAGTTTACATTACTGGCAACATGGAATTATTGATGAAACTCCCTTGTTACAAATCCATTTTATAAACAATTTACTTGTCGTTGACATAACATAACTGTAGGATAGTATTAGTTTAGTTAAATATATAAAACATAAATGGCAACATTATCGAAGACAGAATGAGACAGTACTAATCTTTTTCCGTTCCACCTTTAAATTGAGTTAAATTTTCTGTTCCACTCTGTCTTGCTCTGATTTATTATTTTTTGAACAAGCCTCTGACATTCTCTCCAGCATAATCTTTGTCATCCTTCTTCTCTATCTCTTCGTTTGAATTTCATTTACTTTATTTTATTGCTCGAAATACTTTTTACAATCCAAAAATTATTCTCATTAGTCTGAGATAAATATTTTTTTTATCGTTATATCAATTTCAAATGTTTTTTATATTCTAACAGGATGGATTCTTATTTTCATGAATTCTGTATGAAATCCTATTTGCTGAATGATCAATTATTTTGATGTCCTTCCGAATTCCTTATTTTGTTCTTTATATACGTAGTGATAATTTGTCCATACCTTTAGAGTTTGTTTGTTTTGTCATTTGGGCCCATTGAGGACAACGGGACTCGCATCCACGCTTTGTATTGTAGTTGTTGCCATATTGGTTATTTTTTAATACTCTTTATACTCATATTATTCTGAAAGGTTGTTATCCTATAGTGTTTTGGCTTCATTCATTTTTACGTTGCGTTCTGTTTGAATTATTTCATATTCTATCAATATCAGTTTCAATATTGAATCCGATCTTATTTTCTGAGTGATTATTATTAGAGATATGTCCGTATTCTTCAGTGACTATAATGTTTCTTAATTTGGTTTTCTATATATTTCTTGATGTTGATTTTATAATTTTTAATGTTATTAGGTTTAGCCAACCTTTTTCTCATTTTTTTTTTATCCATGTTATAATTTAAAACTGTTTTGTAACAGAACATCCTAAAACACAAATTAATAGAAATTAACCCTTCTTTTCCTAATTGTGTCAGAGATTCTCATTTCGATTTTAGACAAAATCTGTTAAAATTTTCCTTAAAATATTCCGTTCTTTAATATGCAGCCTTTCAATTCGTCCCTTATCGAGGATCGATTGTGTTTTCGACTATAGAGGGCTTCAGATAGATGATAGATGTTTTTGGTGAGTTGAAAGCCCTCGAAGACATTCTAGCTGATTCAGTTACCGAGATAGTTAAATTCCTTGACAAATTTCTGTTTATATTTCAATTATTCTGTCATTTTTTTTTTCGTTTTAGCCTACTAAGGAACACGTCATTTCAGCAGTCTTTTTCGTATTTCTTCTTGATATTTGCACAGTGTTTCCTCATTCGTCGCCGGTGCTGCTCCCTTCTTACTTCCGTCCATTTCTTTCCTGTTTTCAGCTTTGGGTTTTCTTGGAAAACCAACTTGAGTATCCAGGTTTCATCCGGAGGCGGTCGCTTTCCAGAACATCCTACATCGTCGGTAATGTCCATTTACTGTAAATATTTTTCTACCTTTTCTACCTTATTCTTATTCTTGTTCTTATCCTTGTTCTAAAGAACCAAGCAGGTTTGGTTTTCATTTCTATTAAATACGTAAAAATCCCGTTCGTCAGTCTGATAGGGTCATTCTTAATAAGTGACCATAAAATTCTATTCCCATTTTTCTCATAACATCCGATATTTTTGGAACACTAGTGTACAGATCACTGTTATGTCGTCGTCAGGTATTCACCTTGGTCTGTAATTGGGCCAAGAATTTTCCATAAGATCTTTATTATTTTCATTATTAATCTTTATCATATTTTCATTATTAATCTTTATCATATTTTCATTATTATTATATTATATTTTATTATATTATAAGATTATTGTTGTCTTCTTTGCAGGAAAGCGGCGGTAGCGTTGACGCCGGAGGGACGTCCTCCCCCGGAGGCAGCTGCAAGTCCTACACCCCGCTGGGTGCCCTCTCCTCGATGCAGCCGCCCGGCCAGGGCAGGCCTTGCGGCTCCTCCGCCTTCTCGGCTCCGCCCTACCACCCTCACCCACAGGATTTACACGGTGAGTTAGTTTTTTTTCCCCTTAACTCGCATGGATCGTTTCAAAAGATATGTCTGTATTTTTATTTAATACTTTTCTTATTTAACCGATTAAAGGAAAACAATTTTTTTTAATTTAAAATAATGGTCATGTCGCTTAAACTTCTACACAAAAGCATGTAGCGTATAATTATTATTTATTTAAACAACTACTATGGGGGGCTCTTCTAATTGTTTTTCTTTTAGTAATAATGTTTTTATTGGCTTCATTCTGAGACTTATTAATTAAAGAAATATATATGCATTTTTGTTGGGTTTTTTTTTTGTTCTTTTTTGCTTAGGCCATGTCATAAATTACTATTAATGATTTAACTGAAATCAGGGTTCAAATAATTCCCTTTTTAAAAAAAAAATATTTTTATTCAAATTTATATTAATTTATAGTACTATAGTAAATCATACTATACAAAACAATAGTTCGACCAGTAGTACGACCGTGAAACGTGAACTCGACCAAGAAAAACAGAAGATCTCTTCTGGTTTGGGAGAAAAGAGTCCTGAAAAAAATCTTAGGACCCGGCAAAGAAGAGCACAGGGGGAGAATCAGAAGCAATGCCGAATTGAGGAACTGTATGGTGAGCCTAATATCATCTGTGCTATAAAGAAGAGCAGACTAAGATGGTTAGGGCACGTGGAAAGAATGGAGCCATACAGGTTGCCTAAAATTATGGTAAATGGTGCACCCGGAGGAAAACGAAAAAGGGGCAGACCCAGGCTCGTTGTATGGATGATTTGGTGGAAGATTTGAGAAGGATTGGGGTAAGAAATTGGAGGAGCCTCGCTGGAGACCGAGATAAATGGTGAAGAATGGTGGCAGAGGCCCAGGTTCTGCAAGGACTGTAGCGCCAACTAGTGAGTCAGTGAGTGAGTAAATCAAACAAGTAAATATAATGATATGTAATGACAAGATATTAAACGAAAGTAGAGAAACTACTCTCTTGTAGTACTCATATATCAAATTTAAGTTGAAAAGTCACGAGGCCAACTTCTTTTCAGAGGCTTCGTAAGGAGAATTGGGAATTGAAATACCCAGGTTCGAAACTATTGGGTTTGAATGAGAATAAAGTTTCTTATCAAAGAATTTAAATCTAGTTCGGGCCAGATCAACAAAAAATGAATCATTAAAGCCATTATAAATATTTTGTACGTAATAAAGCAAGGTGCATCCAGGATTTTACGAAGGATTTTGGATTGTAAGGATTGGACAAAAGAGAAATTCGATGGCCTAGTGGAGCCCCAAAACTCTACTTTTTATGTTAAAATATGTCCATACCCATGCATGTTTTGAAATTAATTGGGAGCATTTAACGTTTTGAAGTGTTGAAGTAGCCTGAAATGGTAAGCAGTTTCATATCGTTGCATTCTTGTTTGAAGATTTCAATCGAGTTTAATGTTGAAAGTATCAGTTCAACGTTAGTAAAGATTTAGCTCTAAGTATCGGATCTGTTCTGCAGGAACCAGTGGGATACTATAAAAGGACACTAGATGAATGGAAGTTATTGGTTAACGACGGTTGTATTTATACATACATATACGGCTCTACATCCCACGGGGGGACAAGACCTCCCCCAACATCAACCACCAGGCATCTCTGTTCATAGCTCCTACTCTCCCGTTACGGATGCGTAAGATGGTCCGAGCGTCCGCAGCCACACCATCCGCCCACGGAGCCTTGGTCTTCCAACCTTTCTTGTTCCTAGCACTTTTTCTTGAAGTAGTTTTTTAGGGACTTCATCTGTTCCCCATAAGTGCGATATGTCCTGCCCATCTTAGCCTGTTCACCTTGATAAACCTTATAATGTCGACATCTTTATATAGTCCAGTTATTTCTCGCTCAATAGATTCTCGGTAATATTGTTTGTTCAAACGTCATGATAGCGAGCTCTTGTGCTTTTCTGAACAGTCCAACATTCTGAAGCATATGTTAGGACAGATCTTATCAGGGTTTTATATATTCTTATCTTTGTGGTCCGGGATAAGGCAATACTTCTGAGGTGCTTTTGCAACCCAAAAAAGCATCTATTTTCCGCCATTATTCTTCTTTGGATTTCCGGTTGTATTTCATTGTTGGCATTTATCTGAGTACCTAGATATTAAAATTCGTTAACGTTTTGGAAGGTGAAGTTTCCTGCTTTGATAGTTGTTTCCCTGTGTTATTGCTCATTTCTTTGCCTCGTACACTTGTATTTTGTTTCGGATTCGTTATTAACGAGTCCTATTTTAGCGGCTGCATTAGTTAGAGTTAGGAATCCATCCCTCATAGCATTGAAACTTCTCCCTATGATGTCTATATCATCAGCAAACCCAAGAACTTGCAAAGCATTATTAAATATAGTGCCTCCCATTTGTATTCCCGACGGTAATCCCCATTTGTATAGGTAAAGGTAAAATTTAAATTGGTTCTTAAGTTGAAGATTAAACCTCCTACCTACTTTTGAAATTATTGTTAGATTAATATTATATGATTAATTTAAGATTATGATACCTCGTTTGATAAATTTTCTTAATAACTAGGTATACTAAAAATGTAAATATTTAGATTACAGAACTACATTATTTTTTTATTTAACTAAAATTAATTTATAACAATCATCCTTGTATGCCTGTCTATTAATTCATTCTATATTGCGGTTGTTTTTTTTCTTCGGTATTAGAATAACTAGGAATTAGGGCTGTAATATAAAATAACTAGGACACTTAAAGAGGCAGGGAATGGATGGGAGCAAAGCCGGCTTTGTTTATGCTTCGTTAAATACAACACAAACATCCCTGCTCATTTAGCCTTTAACGGTTTAGCTCCAATTACCGGTGTGTGTGTGTGTGTGTGTGTGTGTGTGTATACATAAATATATATATATTTATATATGCACATGCCTGTAATGACATCGTTCTTTTTATTATACCTCAATGTAAAGATGAAATAACCTAATAACCAATTATGTTAATGAGCAGTAATCGTTAAATTTGAATGAATGAATAAACTTGTTTATTAAACAAAATCTAAAAATCACAGATTACAATAAAATTCATTAAAATTTCACAAAAACATTAGACAATGGAAAATCCGTCTGTCTAGGTCTGTGTTAAACGAGTATATTTATCTTTCATAACTCTAAAGTGGATGTATATACAATAATAAAAATAATCAAAAATTTAACATATAAATTGGACTATTTGGGATCACCATGTATACGACTGTTTAATATAACCAATATTCAGAATCGTCACGCATTACTTAGAATGATAATTAACGCATTATTAGATATATAGTATTTAGAATTTTATCCTTCGATTTTCTGCTGCACTCCACCAAATATTTCACTTGAACAGTCAACAATTTAAATTTTAATTTAATAATAAAAATTTTAATTAATTTAATAAATTTAAATTTTAATTTTAATTTTAAAAAATTACGAATTGCAACGTTTCGTCTCAAACTTCATCAGTGTTTTAATTTAATAAAAAATACGAAATTATGATTTAAAAAGAGGGAGAAATTATATTAGTTCATGAATAAAATAAACAAAATACAATTAACAAAAATATTAAAAAATACTTTATGCTATCTGACAAATTAATTCTATTCAGGATCATTTTTTGAGACACTTATTTTTAGTTTATGCCAGTAATATATATTAATTAGAGGGTACAATAAATATTTATTATATAATAACTTACAAATTTTATAGTTTTTAAGTTGTGGTCTTAAGAAAGGCGTGGTACCGTTTGCTAAGTTGATTTCCGAACATTTGATCCAAGTTCAATTCTCAGGGATCTCAATTTTTATTTTACTTCTATTTTTTTTATTTAAATCAATTTTAATAAAAATTTAAATTTTTCTGTGTCTCGAGCTTAAGTTTTTTTTTATATTAAAATTAGTTCAGTCAAAGTACTTATTAGTATTTATTTTTTTTGTATATGAAATAGCTCACTTAAAAATGAAGTAATACCGTATAATATTATTTCAATTTTAAGTGAGCTTAAACATGATTAAATGTTTGCATTATTATTGTATTTAAAATACTAATTTCAATTTCACTGCTTTAAAAAATGTTTGAGTTATGTGAGTGATATTATTTGGAATTATGTTAAAAAGTACTTTTATAATTATCTCCCTAGGACATAGCAACAAGGAGATTATTTAAGCTTTTCAATGTTTTTCTGAACTAATTCAACACAATATTATTTATGGTTCAAATTAAGGAGAAAAAAATATGTTTAAATGTTTGTATTTATATCGTCTCTGCCATTTCCAACTATCGAATGTGAAAATCTGTACTTTTGAGGAGAATTAAAAAAAGCAGTTTCAAGGTTCAATAAAAATGAATGCCTACAGTCAAACCAATGACATTCGTGTACATTGTTTTTGTGACTGATAGATGCCTCTATGAATTTCATATCCATTATCAATCCTAAAGCAAGTGCTATAAGTAGAAAACGAAAACTGTTTTTCACATTCGATACCATGCGATTGCTGGGGCGATATAATCTACTCATTATCGTTATGATTTTTTTCAAATGAAAAAGCCGTTAGTATATTAAAATGTATATTAATAATACACAAATTAACGAAAATTTAAGAATGATAACGTTTGGTTTAAGAATGATAAAATAATGTCTTAAGGATACAGTTACAGTTATTTTATAGTTAAAGTTTTCAGGATAGACTGTCTCTTTTATTTATTGGCCAGTGTTGCACAGAAGTTTACCAAATTTGACAGTTAATTGAGCTTCTAGTTACTAACTACAAGTCAAATAGTTGTGTTGAGAAACTACTAACTAATAAGTAGTAGTTAATCTTTAATAACCATTGATTTTATATAACTAGTAGTTATTAGCTAAAAATACCTAGCTACTAATTACTAAAAAGTGGTTACCTATTGATTACAAATTGTAGATGGTGAAGTTAACGATATTAGTTTTACTAATCACAGATGGTCGTAGTCATATAAGTAAACACTTTGAAAATATAGTTGACACGTGCGAAATTCAACGTTTTACTCTATCGAAACTTTTACATTGTTCATAAAACTGTACAGTATATAATCATATATATTTACACTAAAGGGATGAGCATACCGCTAGTACTTCTGTCAGGAACCAACACCCACATACATATTTCACTGAATGATATATTGGCCTTTTTACAGATACACACTACATTCAGAAATATAGCATGGAGGGGACCACTCAGGACTTTGGTTTCAATGGCTACCCATGGCTCCAAAACAACTACTTTTGGGAGCGATTCAAAAGTGTCCTTCCCATCGACGAACAATCGATTTCAAGGGCAGTTGCAAATCAATCTAGGTCCATGGATTATGGCAGTTCGGGAACAGCAGGCGAACGAGGACCTATAGTTCATCTTAGAAGATCGGTACTGAATCGTACCTTCGAGAAGCGATTTATATCCTTTTAAAGCCACAACTTGCGATTGATGGCTGGGACACCTGGGAAGGATGCAGAGATATCTGGTATATGAAAAATTGGAGAGAAACGATATAGAAGAAGACCTCATGTTCCTTGGAGTAAGGAAATGGGGAGAGCTAGCAAAGGACCTTGAGGATGCCCAGGTCGTTATATACCCCACCATTAAGTAAATAAAACCACAAGTCTCCTCGGATGGCTGGGACACGTGGAACGGATGCCAGAAACTTGAAATGAAGATCCTACAAGGATCTTAAGCCAGTCATTCCTGTCCTTTGCTCGTTCTTTCTATCTCCTTACTTGAGGAATTTGAGGTCTGCTACATCATCCAACCATCTCATTCTAGGTCTTCCTCTTCACCTCCAATTCTTCCATATAGAAGGCACCTTGACATCGCTGTTTCTGGCATCAGTTTCTGGCACTTGTCCCTACCATCTGATGCAAGAACTAACTCGCTGATACCATTCAGGAACGATCTTCTTAGATGAAAGAACTAAGGTCATCGTTCGCCTGCTGTTCCCAGACGGCCATAATCCATGAACCTATACTGATTTATCACTTTTCTTGAAATCGATTTTTCGTTAGCTTTCCAAATGTAGTGGTTTTGGAGCCATGGGCAGCCATTGAAACCATAGTCCGCAGCAAAATAGGGCTGTGTGGCTCCCTCCATGCTGCAGTTTTGCAGGTAGTGTGTATCTGTAAGAAGGCCAATACATCCCTCGGTCAAAGATGTCTGTGTGTGTGTGTGTGTGTGTGTGTGTGTTTGTGTTGTAGAAATATTATTTAATTTTCACTTCCTTAAATTTATTGTTTACAATATATCAAGTAAAAATATTGAATGGTACTTTATAGCATAAAATAAAGGAAAGCGAAGAAACTAACCAGTGGTAATACTAAAAAACTAAATTCAACGTAGTTCACGAGGCCACTTTCAAAATTTATTTTTAAAGAGATTAAATTATAAACCTTCAGCTGTGGTTTCCCAATTATGACTCAGTTCTATAATTTATTACTTATTTTTTAATCGTACTATTTATTTTCTAAAACATATTCTAAATTAATTCGACAAGTGGGAAAAATAGAATAATTATTGAATGCATCTGAAGTTAAAAAAACATTATCTTAACCTACGTGTTTCTAGATAATTAAAATCAAATTAGGGAGTCCTGATGCAATCTTCAAGTAAATTTAAAACAATAGAATAATAAGTAACTTTTCAATTATTTCATTCTAATTTGTTTGCATCTTGTCAATCGGTATCTAATAAATAGTTTATCTCCATTTAAGGGATTATTTCTTTGACCTCCACCGGACCATTTCTTTCTCTATTTATATATAAAACACTTTCTATATTCAATATAAAACACAATTAGCCAACATAACTAACTGCCTGTTTAAAAGTGCTGATGCAATATTGATTTTGTGTTAACACCTGAGAAGATCAGGGTGCTTCATATAGGAGAAGATTTTGAGACGAAATTCGTGGGAGGCTAATCTAAAAAAGCGGTGGAAAGATGGGACAAAGAAATGGAGCCGGAGATAGATGAGTTAATGGAATGAGAGCGAGCTCGGCTGGGTCCCTCATTCTTCGCCCACTCCCAGCCTTCTGCTTCACCTAATAACTCTCAACCTCAACTACTGGAAGTAAAGCTACTCATCCTGGCATTTAAGGAAATATACCGAATCGCCGAAAGATTTTATCCATGTTTTTATATGGTGTTAAAGGTTTTTGTAAATTCTCTTTAGTAAGACGTACTATTTATTTTTAAAGCCGACATTTCGACCGACATTGCGGGCTAAATATACAAGATACATATAAATTAAAATAATATATGGTAAAGAATAATAAGTAATATGTTGAAAGAGATAATAATATTTGTAGTAAAGGATAACAAAATATATAGTCATCGTAGGGATATGAGTGATAAAAAATATATAAATAACTTATAAAATTCCTTAAGTTATTCCTTATAACTATAAAATTTCTAGAATGGTCTATAATTTCTAATCTTGTTCTAATTGTTCATTTGTTAGTTCTTCTTGTTAGTTCTTCATTTGTTAGTTCATTCAATCACTTCTGGTGTTAGTTCTCTATAACTTACCCTAAATAGTGCCTTTATGTCTTATGTTAAATAAATGGCTTAATATCATGTTATTATATATAATTTGTTATTACTTAATGTTATCTCTTGTCTTTTATTATTATTTTATTTTTTTTATACTTAATAATCTTCTTCACACTCTCCGCTTTCCTTCTACTCCAATACTCTCATCTTCCTGGATTGATCCCCTCGCTCTTCCTTAGTTCATTTTCCCCCTCGTCTCTCCTTCCTGCAAGAAGCCCAACTTCTTTTAGTTCTTTCTGAAAAGCTCTCTACCTAAGCAGTCCTTATCCTTGATTTTTAGTCTATCCAGCTCCTATTTTATTTGTTTCACACATCCACCATTACTCTTATAGCTTAAGACTTTATCGAAAAATTTTTTGTTCATCCTCTTATTGTTCATTCTGACCGTTGGATTTTAAAATAAACAGTTCTTCTTACTAAAAGACTTTTTATGACCTCCACCCGGAACATTTCTTCCTCAAAAATATATTTAACTTTTCTACAACACGAATTGAGTTAGAATTGAGTAACTGTAGTATGAGACTAAGTATTAATTTGTATTTAACCTTAAAATGTTTTAATATCAGGTGCCGTTTTTTAAATTAATTGATTAATGTCGTATTATTATTCTAGAACAATGTTCAATTTTCTTTTTTATTTGTTTAAACAGAAGAATAATAGGATTTATTTTTTCATGAGTTTAGCACATTTGAATTAATTTTTTTTAAATTATCACGAAGTCATACAAACACGTATATTTTGGATAAATAAAAACTACTTATGGATTTGATAGGTAAACAAGTTTTAAAAATCAATGAAAAGAGGATTAACGAATGGATTTCTGACGCATGATGATTTACGTAATATATTTATAAACACATTCCATTCCCATCAAACTTTTTCAAGGACAGTTTAATGTATTGAAAAAACTGAAGGAAAAAACTTCTTATGTCATGTCTGCCGTAGCGTTATCATCTGTTAGTCTATTATATCGTACATCAATCGAAATTATAATATTTTTATAAATTTTCGGATTCAATTCCAGATATGAGAGATGCGGTTGAACGTGATCTTGGACAAACTACATCCCTGCACAACCGTTGCCCCAGAGAAAGTACAGTCTGTACAATATTCTGAACCCTACCTCTGCACCATATATCGATGCCTTAGTTCACATAGGTGTTAAGTGCCGAAAATAAGATTTTGCAGGAAACAACTTTGATAATAATTTAACAATAGAAATACAATTGAAGTTTAAGCACACAATATATTTTTGTAATCTTCAAAGCTTCTCTATTAATTTTATATTAACATATGATCTATCACCATTAAGTCTATGATCTATGAGTATCATATTGTGATCTATGACTTCCTGACCACAACTTTAAAATCTTATTTATATTTTTTTTTTTAAATTTGCACTTAACACATTTGTGAACTAAGGCATCGATATGATTATTACTATATAATTGCCGTAATACTGTTTCATTTATGATCAAAATTTATTTTCATATTTTGGAGGTATTTTTCCCAAATATAACAACGAAAATACAAAAAATACTGTCAGAATTGTGTATGAATACACTATGTACTTTCTGAAAGCTTATTTTGATATGACCAGTGTCATCATGCTCTAATGTACAAGTGAAATTTGGATCACTGTTATATCCGCACATATGGTAGTTTCTATTTCCAAAAAAAAGACATGTTTAAACATCCATTTTTGTGTTATATTACATTATATTATTGTATTTGTATTTTAGTTCGAAAACAAATACGATTCTTTATATTTAACATCTTTGTTTTTGTACAATTAGTTACATTATCAAATCCCATTGTTATTTGCCTATTGGCCACAATATATTATGCTACAATTTTTCTTTGGATTTTTCACGTCTATTCTGCTATATCCAATACAGTTTTAGAATCTTACGTGATTCACGGATCGCATCTCCTCTAGGTTCTAAGATATTTAATAGCAGGGCTATAAAGTTTGTTACAAATGAAAATTGAACTATGGAAAATATACTACTTAACACACAACATTGCCGTAAATTAGTACGAAAAAATAATAAAACAAGATGTTTCAGCATTTCAACCGAAAAATGTGTATTTTCTCCTTAACAGAAAAAATGGTTTTCTGTCAGTTTATCAGTTTATTTGTTAATTAATAATTTTTTTGTTTTTTTATTACAGTTCTTTTGCCTAGCTTTCTCAAACTGAAGAGTGGTTCCAGGCGCATAATTTCTTAGATATATTAAATAATTAAATAGTATACAATAGTTTATCTTGGCATAATTATACGGATTTCAAACAAACCTTTTTTTAGACAGTATCCTTACATACTGAGCTGCACATATAATATGTAAAAAAAATATAACTATTGTTTTATCTTTATTTCTTTTATTACCTAGTTGGTAAATATAATAAATTTACCATTGTCACTGAAAATGTTGAGGAGGATATTTTATTTTTAAACGAATGAAAGGCCTAGAATTGTGATTCTTTTTTAGTTTTTATAAATTCTGTTTTTATTATGTATTTATATGTAGGATTAAAAAATCTTACGTAATGAATTGTATTCTGTGACATTTATTTTCATAAATGTCACATTTTCATAATTATTTAATTTTTTATGTACTTAGATACCATTTACTTTATATTAATGTCATAGTGATTAATTTTAGGAAGTTTTCGTTTGCTTTGTTACTTAATAGAATTATTTTAAATGTGATTTCGTTTTATCACTCCTGAATTTAAAATGACGTTATCGAAAGGGTGATGAAAGAAAATGACAGAACGAAGATAACTCTAATTTAGTGAAAACTCAAGGACCAATAACCACCTGTTAGTCGATTCTGTTTATTGAAGCATCATCTTTACTTTGAATCGCTTTTACAATGGAATCGCTTTAAATCGTCTTCTGCTTTATCAATTAAAATTTTTAATTGTTTACTGTCTAAGCCTTAAATTAATAACAGATATATTTAACACATGACAGAAATGTTTGTAAGTAATCTTAGAAGTAAATATATTCAAATAATGGGATAGTAGATAAGATGAGAGGATGGAGATAGTTGGGGGTTGCAGCCAAAAAAACACCAAATAAGTCAAGACTTATTTTTTATTTGTGCCGACGTTTCTACCTACTATGTAGGTCATCTTCAGGGCTATTAGGAGAGGCGGCTGGGTGAACCAAGTAACTTAGTTACAGCCGCCTATCAACTATTTTCCTCTCTAATATAATCTTTATAAATAAATTTATATATTATAGAAAAACTATTTAGACAATTCCATATCGTATTTAAATTTCATAAATAAAATTTTGCTTTCAAAACCGTTCAAATTTTCAAAATCTGCATCATCTGTAATTATAAAAATAAATGACCTCACTAAATTATTAGCGTTACTCACTCACCCTGGCTAGAATTGGGTGATAATCTGTTCAAAAAATTATTCGTGTTGATGACTCCGTCTGAAGAATCTTGAATTATGTGTGCTGTTTATATCCTGGTATGTTTTTTTTTTACGCCGTTTTCGAATCTATTCTATTTTCTTATTTTTGAAGAATTTATTTTGGTTTTTTTAAACGCTCGGAAATAAAACAAAACAGTAATAACAAGTTTACCGTGTCAAAACCTTTTAATTTATTTATTTATAATTTCGTACAAATTTGGACAATTATTACTAAGCCAAGGTATATTTTTTTAAATTTACATTCTCTTTTTTCCCAAGGGAAGTGGAGTGGTTGAGTGGTAAAGCCCTGAGTTGCCATGAAAATCCTGGGTTCAAATCTCGCTCGCTGGCAGACATTTCTTTAATCTGTTAGCGGCCCTGTGGGATGGATTTTTCTTTAATCTGTTGAGATGGATCCTGTGGGATCTAGGAACCTCCTGGTGTTCACCCAGTCTCTATAAAGTGGGTATCCACTACAATGGGGAAAATCTGAAGGTTGAGCGTGATCTAAGACAAATCACCTTCCTGCGCAACCGTTGTCCAAGCAACAGTACAGTCTCTACCACGTACTGAACCCAAGACCCTTCATGGGATGTAGTGGTACGGTTTTTTTTCTTTTTTCCCAACCCCAATGTCTCCTTAAATATTATCATAATTTGTTTATATCCTTGCGATCTATACTTAAAAATTCGAAAACTTCAAATAAAATATGGTCATTTAGTGGGAATAGATTTTTAGTTTAAGGGCTAAATTTAGATTAAAATTTTCGTGAGAAACACTTTATTCTATCCTCTTTAAGCTTTGCTATTACTAAATAACGATATGATGCACATTCTATCCTACTTTATGATCTTACGTTTAATATGCTATTTTGGCATCTGGTTTGTAACCAGACGTGATCAATTTGACTGTACCTGAGTGAATCTTACGATGTCTATGTATGCTTATGAATTTCTTTATGTCTTAATGTTATACTTTGTTTTATTAGATTTTTCGAAATTGCAATGTTTACTAATCGTGATCCCATTATTATTACTTGAAACGCGTTTATTATATCGTTTCTAATTAATTGTATGTTGTGGTTTCATTGTTTTCAATAACGAATATTCAAAAAGAGAGTTATTAGCAAAAAATAAGATGTAGTTTGTCTTATCTCAACTATTACTGAGTAGTTGTTTTGCTCATGTACTTCTTTGTTATCTTATAGTTTCCAAACTCGGACCAAACAAAATGATGGATGATGTTAGAACACTATTCGGACATATTGGTTGAACATTTAAGATAAAGAATCTAATCCACTTTTTCCGTAATGGTTCAGATGTACCTTGTCTGTTTGTTTTTAACAACTTCTGATATATATGGAGTTTAATTGTATTCCATTGATTGATGATAATTGGAGATTACCAAACACTTTCTTACACGAAACGGTTATTATTAGTATCAGGTTTATATGTATAGTATATGTTGTGATTTTACATTGTTTTCAATTAAGAATAGTCGACAAAATTTATCATCGCCATCTTAATTTTTACTCTTCTGCAGTTAGAGGTTGAAAGTTAAGTCTCTGGAACATGGACTCTGGAACGCAACTCTTGTGTTACCAAGAGATGCGTGGTCATCGCCCTGGTCTTCTTCCCTCTACTACAATATCGGAGTCTTTCTGCCAGTTCTTTATTGATCCGTTCTAAGGAGTTGGTCAACCACATTGCTTATACACTTTTAAGGTTATATCAGCAAGTTTTTATTTTTCGATTTAATAATATTTTACATGATAGAATCAAACTTATATATGATTATCATATCTTGAATAATATACATTGACCTTATTAATTGAAAATTTTCTCCTCTTCTGTTATGTTATAAAAAAAAATTTATATAATTTTAAGTTAAAAATATATTTTTAAGAATGAAAATAGTCTGAAGATCAGAGAAATAATTTCTTTAATAGGGTTGAACTATTTATTTGGAAGCAAGAGGTTCGAACCACATTGCAGGTCTTCATCAGGGCTAGATGTAGAAGGTACACATATTTTAAAATGATATATAAGAATAGTGAAGAGTAAAAATAAATAAAGTAAAATATAGAATTAATGTGATTAGAGTAAACGAAATACAAAAGTGGGAATGATTTACATTATAAAATAAAATAAAAGTAATATTTCATATATAGAGACTAAAAAAATGGGATGTAAGTTATAACAATAATGATGAGGAACCATGTAAATAACTTAAAAAAATTCAAATAAATTTAAACATGTAATTATTTTATTTAATGTAATTAAATATAATTATTTTCAATAATTATTCTCAGAACCTAATGGACTTACAACCTTTGTTCTTATAAAGTATTCTTGGATATTATTTGAGTAGTGATTAATTTTTTCAATGCCATTCAAGTTCTTTTTAGTTTCAATAATTACGCTTAATTATGAGTGTTGGATATATTTTTTTGTTATCCATTTCATACAGATTTACAAACATTTTTTTAAATAATATTTTTAGAAAGGCAGATCTTTGGAGTCAAATAGTTTGTTAATGTAAGCGAGAGATGTTACAAAATTGTATAAGTTAACACTATTTTATAAGTCATTCTGAAATCCTCATGAATGCAGGGTTTGTAAAAATATCTGTTAATTTCTGAAATAGCTTTTTTTACAAAGTATTCATCAAGTTCAAGGATGGACTGTCAAATTCTTGCTAAGCCCTTAATTTAACATTTTATGATTATTTTTTTTATACCTCATTGATAAATTCGTTTCCTACGTTCTTTAAGTATCGTACTAAGGTTTACTAACCTCGGAAGCGTTTTAGTCCAGAAACTTATAGAAAATTGTTTACATCTGTCCATAAATCATAATTATTCCTACTACTATTATTTAATCACAAGAACTAATAAATAAGTTAGCATGAAAATACTTATTTACATTATTTTAATGAGCAAGTTTAAACTTAGTGTTCCCATTAGCATATGTTTTAGTATGGTAATGTCATTTTTCGCTAAATTGAAGATAAGCGAGCTGGCATATATGGTGCTTATGGGACGCTCAATTTACTGTCATAAGCGTTATGATTTTATTGTTTTTAATAGATCTGTTTATTACTCATACGACTTACGTAATAATTCTAACGATTACTGTGAATGTCTTCTATCATTGTTAGCCAATACGATGCTTTTTTCGTACTATTTCTAGTAATATATTCCTTATACGTTTTCATTTATCATTATGTGTCGTACTAACGCTTACAAACATCGAAATCGTTGTAGTAGAAAATTACTAACATCTGCCCATATAGTGGTTATGCCTATTATTACTATTTTCATCACAACTGCTACTAAGTGACCATAAAAATACTTGATTACGTATTATTAATTGGGAAGTTTATTCTACATTATTCTGCTGTATTATAACCTCATCATTGGCAACGTTATGTTATTTTCGTTCTGCAGTTTTCAAGATAAGAGACCTGAAATATGTTTTGGTTATGGGCCACTCATTAATTGTCTGAATAAGCAACAGGTGTCCATTAAAATACATATCAGGGCTGATATCAATGGGTAACTTCAAAAGTATTATGTTTTTTATTGTTTTTAAAGGATCTGTTTATTACTTTACATTAATCCTGCTAACGATGTTTGTCATAGTCTTCTATGATTACTAGATTAATATCATGGTTTTTGTTGAATTAGTTTTACTAAAAAAAAGGTCTCTTTTCCTGAGGTTGTCGCTTCGATTTAAGTCACAAGTTTTAACTTTTCATTTATTTCCTTTTTAATATTCTCGAAAATAAAAATAAGCGTGAAGTTTACTCTTGAATAAAACAGTGTAATTATGAGAAATGATTTCATGAAAAATGAATGTTTATCAAACATATATCTATAATTTGAAATGCCACTTGAAACTTTTATTTTACGATGAAATGATTACCGAAATATACAAATTTCTCATAATTTTTCCGTACTAAAAAAACTCTCGATTATTTTATTTTCGAGAATATTATATATATAACGAATGAAAAGTTAACACTTGTTGTGACTCAAATCGAATCTGCGGAACTGATACTAAAACTAATCCGAAAAAATCCTTTAATTCACTTAATAATCACTGAAATAAACAGAAATCGTTAGAAGGTCTAAAGTAAAGTAATAAACAAATCCTTTAAAAACAATAAAACATATAAAGCACTTGTAGTTACTAATAGATGTAATATTACCCCTGATAAATATTTTAATGGTCACCTGTTGCTAATACAGAGATTGCATTCAGCGTCTCACAAGCAAAACATATTTCATTTCAGTTATCTTGAATTCTGTTGAAAATAACATAACCTTACCATTGAAGAGGACATAAAACAAATAATAGTGGCAACAGTAATTGTGAAGAATAAAGTTGCCCATTAAAACAACGTAAATAAGTATATTTGTGCCAGCTTTAGTAGCTTAGTAGTTTAGTAGCAGTTTAGTTGTGATGAAAATAGTAATAAGAGGAATATTCATTATATTTTGCCAGATATTAGTAATTTTCTATGAACTTCGAACTCTTTATTGTCTAAAAGTATGCAGAAACTTAATAATATCTCGAAAAATATAGTGGTTATTTCTATTATTAATATTTTCATCAAAACAGCTACTAAGTTAGAAAAAAAATACTTATTCAAGTTGATTTAATGGCCAGGTTTATCCTTCTTACCTAATAATAGTAGGAAACGAACCCATCGATGAAATATTATGGAAACTGTTTTTAAAATGTTGATTTAATTGTTTTGCCCAGAATTTGACAATCCTTTCATGAATTTGATGAATACTTTATACAATCCTGAGTTTTAGTGTGGAAACAGAGTGCAATTATGGGACACGTGTATATTTCGGTAATAATTTCATCAAGCAATTTCATGATAGGCTTACCTGGTATCTCAACTTCATAAAACCCAAATCGATTCAGCAGTACATGTCTTCCAATGGCAAGGTCCTGATGCTTTTGGGGCATCCATCATCTTGTCCAAGGTAACAACACTTAATGCAGAAATGTGATTCTGAAAATAATTTTTCAGTAAAAAATTAATATAGACAAAATGTACAGTATTTTTTTATTTCATGCGTGTATCATTAAAATAAGGGTATCAGTTCCGCAGTTTGTCGCTTGAAGATAATCCAAAAGTTTTAACTTTTCATTCGTTTCTTTTTTAATATTCTTAAAAATAAAAATAATTAAGTAAAATGGGTATATTTCGTCAAAAATACACCATTCTGCAAACATTTCGATGTATAGATGATGACATAACCGAAGCAGTATATGTAAGTCAGTTCTTATATATATATATATATATATATATATATATATATATATATATATATATATATATATATATATATATATATATATATAAAAACGCAATATCGTATGTCAACTGCGGACACTAAATATTGTTTATTGAATAATTTCCTTCAAATTAAGCTGGAGTTTCCTACTTATATTTTTACATTTATTATTATATTATTGCCTATTTATTATTAGGCACTTAAAGTTATAAATATAAATTAATTCATACTCTGGTAACGTTAGTATCTATTATTTATGCTATTATAGTTATTCATACTAATAAATATCATACCATAATAATATAAACACTTTAATCGTGGTTTCATTATTATTGTGATCCTATTTGTTACCAATTAATTTCCGAACTCGTCATGAATGGGTCCAATCAAAATAATTGATGAAGTTGGAACAATATTTGGATATATTGCATAAACTCTTCGTTCAAAAATCTAGCAAATTTTCCACTACATGTCTCATTTATACCTTATTTTCTTATTTATTTATTTATTTTTTTTATTTTTATGAGGAGCCTAATTGTAGCTCATTGTTGATGAGAATTGGAGATGACCAAACGCTATCTTACAGGAAATTGTTACTATTAGCATTAAGTTTATATTCATGTCAAGTTTATTTCTATTTAAATTTGTAGTAAATATTTTGTATAAGAAAATAGAATTTTATGATTTTTAATCTACATGCTTCAGTAAATCTCACGAAAAAATGTTCAAAATACAAATGGGCCATGGAATATCCATTAAAAAAAGTATCAGAATCCTCGATATCCTCAAAGTGAATACTCATTAATAATCTTTACTTTCGATTTTCCTATATATATATATATATATATATATATATATATATATATATATATATATATATAGTCAGAAACAGTAACTATTTATTGCATATAGTCAGTAATAAAATTATTTTTATTTTCGGGAATATTGAAAAGTTAAAATCTTGTTGTGACTTGATTCGAAGTCACAACCTGCGTAACTGGTAGAAAAAAAAACTTAATTTTTGCTATTTTTGCATTTGATGATTTTTGGATTTGAATTATCCTCAATTAGGCATTTTAAATAAATTTTTAAATCGTTTGTGTCTTCGTTAAGTTCTCATTTGCTTTTACCACTTATAGACCACAGAAAGAACCAGACATGGCTCGAAGGATTTAAGGGGACCTATACATTTGTCACAGCCACTAAATAGTCTGTTAGTATCGATGCCTGACCTTCGATAGCTGGCGAGGGAAATTCTCCTTCGTGGTGGGGAAGATTCCCTCCGGGGAGGGGCGCATGCGCGGTGTGTGTACCCGCCTGCCTACTGCGTTTCTCTCCGTTCCCCCTGCCCGTGCGGTGCCGGCTCCTTTGTGTTTGCTTTTCGGCAGTTGTGTGTGTGTGTGTGATTGTGTAGGTGTGTACTCGAGCACTTCCACAGCTGACCTCTGCAATACGGAGACTTCCCAGGAAATCCCGTCCGATTCCGGCTCTTCTGGAGGCTGTCTTCAGAATGACATGAGCTCCTCTACTTTTGGTAAATGTTACAAGTATTTAAGCGATCTCTGAAAGGAGAAAATTCGTAAATCGTCGAACGTCTGTCGAATTTTCTCCTTGAAGAGAGCATTGTCATTAGAAGAAATTGATTATAAAAAAACTTCATCGCACTCCACGTGTTTGGTATATGAATCGGTTCCAAGGGCATGATTCGATATTCAAATCGCCCTTTCAATATTATTCTCTACTTTAACAGTCAGGACTATGTTATGCAATAGTTCTAACTATTAAAATAACCCTCTTTATTAAATTCTTATTTTATTTTTAATTTATTATATTTATTTTGAAATAAACATTAGTTTTCTGTAATTGTATTTTATAATAATTATGTTTTTTTTAATAATAGTTTAAAAAAATAGATTACAGTCGTTTCCATGTTGTTAAATTTTTTAAAATAATTTTTTGAAACAATACATAACTTCGACATAAGCTCCGCAGGTTGTCGCTTCAAGTTAAATCATAACAAGTTTTAACTATTTATTCGTTTCCTTTTTTTAATACTCTATTTAATAAAAATAATTTTATCACTGACTGTAATTAGATTATATAAGCGACTGCTTAGATTATGCCATCATCAATAATTCGAAATTTTGGTTGAAAAGCATATTTGTTATTAAATGATTTTCAAAATGTACACGGTTCCTACAATTACACTCATTTTTCCTACTATAACTCACGATTATTTTATTTTTGAGGGTAATAAAAATTAAACGAATGAAAAGTTAATACTTGTGACTTATCTCGGAACGACAACCTGCGGAACTGACACCAAAGTCCTAAACATTAAGTTTAATTCAGAATTTATTTACTATCAATAAAATAACTGATTATAGTAACATTAACAAAATCTTAATCAAAAATTAAGATCTTAAATAACTGACAAAATTTTACTGATTCACGCATGAAAACAAAAAGAGAAATCTGTACATTTCATCTTTATTAATTTTCTAGAGAAAAATTATTTTCAGGATCATATTTCTGAATAAATAGATGTTGGTGTGGACGACATGATTCATACCCCAAAAGCATTAGGACCTAACTACTATTGGAAGAGAGCAAACTGCTGAATCGATTTGGGTTTTATGCAGTTGATGCAGCAGTTAGGCCTATCATGAAATGATTGCCACTTGGCCAGAGTTGGTGCGGTAATAGAGGCCAAAGAAGCTGCTTAAATGAAATCCCTGAAGATGTTCAGTAGCAGTTATCTACCGCGAGGAAATACAATTAGAAACTGAGATGATTTTGGTCAAGATTACTTCGCAAACCTGGTTGGACTCCTTTTAGTAGAAGATTACGTATTAATATCATTATAATAAAATGTCTATCTGTTTTCATGCCTTAGTTTTGATTGGCTTAAACGTTATTATACAGTCCTTGAAAAAGTTGATAGAAATGGAATATTTTGTAAACATATTACGTAACTGTTGTAAATCATCATGCGTCAGAAATCCTTTTGTTAATCCTATTTTCATTGTATTTTTTAATAAAAATTAACTTTCAAATCCATCAACATTTTATATAATCATATTTTGTTTGATTTTTTTTTAAATTATTTCAAATTTGCTAAGCACATGAAAAAAGCATACTCAACTGAGGTTTTGTTTAAATAATTAAAAAATAAAATTTATCACATTACTCGAGAACTATAATACTTGCATCAATTAAGTCTAGTATTTGGAAAATGGCACCTGATTGTATTGTTAGCCTTAATATATTTAAATATTTATTCTCACACCAATATCACCCAATTCCATCTGTTCATCTGAGCACATTAACATCTTCTATAATGCTTTAAAATAGTTATAAAAACCTTTAATGAAATAAATAATAACACGTTTCCGTCTTTTGGAACAAATATATACTATAAGCATAAGTTGTGGCCAAGAGCAAAATATGTTAGCGGAAAAACTATTATTGAGGTTAAATTATTAAAAAGCTTTTGACTCGTAGATTATTATATTTTTACATGATTCGCCAAAATCTTGAAATTGAGGTCGTATATGATAATCGAACAAATTTATTGAAAACAGAACATTTATTTAAACACGCTTGCCCACAGGTTTACGATAACTTGGGTAAATGAAAGAAGCATTTGCATCACCAACAGGAAAGGACCATGATTTACCTATCAGTTTGTCAGGGCAACTTAATACGGTTCTAAAAACTATAAAACTGTCAAGCAGAAATTTAAAGCGCAATGTTTAATTGTCCTTTCGTCTTATTGGCTCCAAACAGCCCAGGCATTCCTAGAAGCTTCGTATGGGTTTCTAATCTCATAAGGATGAATTGATTAATGCTATTATAGAGACCCTTGCCCTCCAAGGACTGGGTTAACCCTATCAAAATTAGTTAAATCCCTTTAAAGGGATATTAAAGATAAATCGAAAGAATGAAAACTCCCCAAATAAAAAAAAATATGAAAAATAATTCGTGTCCAGGAATACTTCAAGTTGGAAATATATAGTTCCAATTCTCCAACTGACGTACTACCACCTATCACGTATTACTACTGATCTATTACTTAAAGGCATATTTTTAAAGAACGTCCACTTTATTCATCATATCTACATTTTTTGGATTGAACACTGACTAATCAACAAATCTTCGAAATGTATAAACAATGATAGAATCAGGCTTCAATGATTCAAAATCAAATACCAACCATAATATCCATACAAGACACAAAGCAAAAAGACAAAAGGACAATCTATCATTTTTTAGAATAATCATCCATTTTTTTAAAGGGAGTAAAAAATCCTTGGTTGTACCGTCCTCCGGAAGGGATGTTAAACGGATTCCCGTGCCTGTATGATGTCAGGTACTCCCTATTCAATATAACCAGTTTTATTAAACCTGGATAGGTTAAACTTAGGGCTCCCACTGTAGCATCGCCCGATTAGCCATTGCAGCATTAATCAACAATAATCCATCAGAAGTAAACAATAAACTAATGAAAAAAAGAGAGAACATAGACGAAATAAGATAACATTAAATATAGAATCTTGTGTGTAGGAATGTACACGCTTGTATTTATGTGCGTATGTTTAGTGCCTAAGCTAATAAAATATAATTCGTTAAAGTAAATTAACAAATTATACCGTCTGTACAATAGAAGTTGAGGAATCCAACTTCTTGAGAAATTCAACTGATATTTTTATAGCGTTTTATATTTCACTTTAGTGTCTGTCGTAGTTAATAAGTGATATTTCAAAGTTTGTATTTATCGAGAATATTATTAACTTATTGTTATTTAAAGTTTCAATAACTAGCCAATTTGCATCTGAACTACTGGCATCACATAAACATTAAAATCTGATAATAGTTGTCATATCATAAGATAGTGGTTTCTAAAATTCACACACTATCATAAACTCAATCAAATATTAAATTGTTTTTTTGAACTCTTATTATTATTGCGCAAAAAATTTAAAATGCAAGAAAGACAATATTTTTACAGTAATATGCCACAATAGTCTTTCCTAAGAAAAAAAAAAGACAATCTTCTACCCTATTATTGAGAGTATTCTCTCATATGCAGCATAAACATGAACGTCTTCAAAAAATTCTCCTAAATTAGATTATGTATATCAATAATGATTAATCACTTTATTAATCTTTGCGAGATGCAAAAGTATTTTCAGTAGACGAGATAGTTGGGTCTGTCGAGGAAATAAATAAGAAACTACACTGATATGTATACCGAATAAGTATGAGAATGAGATTTTAGGATTATCAAATAATCTTATGATACCACAAAAAACAGCATCCTGCAAAGGCATTTCAGTTAATATGACCGATTTAGAATCTTCGTGTGACAATTGCGGACACTAAATATGGTTTTTTGAATAATCTCCTTCAAATTAAGCTGGAGTTTCCCAGTTTTATTTTTAAATTTATTATTATATTATTGCCTATTTATTATTAGGCACTTAAATTTATAAATATAAATTAATTCATACTCTGGTAAAGTTAGTATCTACTATTTATGCTATTATAGTTATTCATACTAATAAATATCATACCATAATAATATAAACACTTTAATCTTGGTTTCATTGTTATTGTGATCCTATTTGTTACCAATTAATTTCCGAACTCGTCATTAATGGGTCTTATCAAAATTATTGATGAAGCTGGAACAATATTTGGATATATTGCATAAACTCTTCGTTCAAAAATCTAGCAAATTTTCCACTACATGTCTTATTTACACCTTATTTTTTTTTATTTTTTTTTTTTATTTGACCAGATTCTAATTTATGAGGAGCCTAATTTTAGCTCATTTTTTATGAGAATTGGAGATGACCACGAAATTGTTACTATTAGCATTAAGTTTATATTCATGTCAAGTTTATTTCTATTTAAATTTGTAGTAAATATTTTGTTTAAGAAAATAGAATTTTATGATTTTTAATCTACATGCTTCAGTAAATCTCACTAAAGAATGTTCAAAATACAAATGGGCCATGGAATATCCATTAAACAAAAGTATCAGAATCCTCGATATCCTCAAAGTGAATACTCATTAATAATCCTTACTTTCGATTTTCCTCTTATTTATGGTCACTTTGAAGTAGCCAGTTCTAAGTAAAGGAGTTAAAAGGAAATAAAATATTTAAGAAATTCATTTTCGTTTGTATGACCGAAAGCAGAAGATGGAATTTGACAAAATTAGGATCATCTAGGTACCAATCCTAAACATTACATTAAAATCAGATTACGCCAAGTGGGTGCTAATGACAGGCTGGAACAGATTTTTTTCTTCATGCCTAAAATCTATAACACTGAATCAAACCCAATATTAGCGAAGAGAATTTCTTTTTATTTGATATAACCCACGAAGCTGTTACGAAAATGTTGAGTTCTTTGAAGATGAAATCAGCAGTATCGTTTATATTTCCACCAACTTAGCAACAATATGTTTCAGTATAATAATACTGTACCTCTTATTGTGTTTTAAGCCCCATTCTCAAGAACTGACAAGATGCTACAAGCAACTAGAGTAACTAGTTGATTACAGATCTTTATGAAACAGACGACTAATGTATACCACTGTACTAAGACCAATTTGGAGATGTGAAGCAAAAATTCGGGACTCAAAACTAAGCTATAAACAACATATTATTATTTATTATAACACTTTCGACTGGGTATGGCATGCCAGTTTGCTGTTCAAGCTCAAAGCCCAGTTACCTCAATCCTTATTCCTAGTCCTTCGATCCTACCTTTCTGATCGCTTCCTTCAAGTACGCGATGGTAATGAATACTCCAATCTTTACCCAATTCAAGCTGGAGTCCACCAAGGCAGCGTCTTGGGTCCTATCCTATACATATTGTACACCGCTGATATGCCAACTACTCCTCAAATCTTCCTTGCAACGTTCGCAGACGTCAAAGCCATTCTATCATCCCATCCAGACCCTGAAATGGCTTCTTCGATTTGGATGGATTGTAATGGACCCCAGGTTTTGTTTTTATACCGCATGTATATATTTCTATTACATTATTTATTCTATTTTTGTTTTTATGGAATGATTATATACTTATATAGCACTATTACTTATTGCCCACAAGTGTCAGATTGTAATAATTCAATAAAGTATATCTTAATTATAACAATTAATAAAAAAAATTATGTATAAATAACATAATTTAAAAATTTTCAATACTCCTTGGTATCTTTCGAATCAGAATGTGGACAAAGAACTATATGAAGATTCCATATATTCACGGTAAATACACCACATTTCACTTGTCACCATACATCGCTGTAATTCTTATATTCTTTTTCTGTGTTGCTCCTACTTCCTCTAGGAAGATTACAAAGACAATTGGCTAGATACCTGTTCATGAACCAATTATTATATGTTATTAAAAATCATATTCCTGCAAATCGAGGAGCCATAAAATTTGTTGGGCGATGCTATAGTATTCCAAATATAATATAAAAGAATAATAATTTATAATATCCTTAAGGAAATTGTAAACAAAAATTTCTTTTGATACTTTATACATTTATTAAATTCTAAAGAAGAAGGAAATAACCATAGATGTGCAATAGAAAACTACAGTAAAGTAATTAAGAAAACATTGTATAGTTCCCTGAAAGACTTTATTAACAAGTCATTTATTGTAGACTACATTAGCACATACATTTAAGTTTGAGTGGAAAATAGTTGACTGAAAATATTTATAATGATGGATTGAATTGGTCAGGAGGTGCAGTCAAAGATTACACAAAGTAAGCAAAATCAAAAAATAAGTTTTGCTTATTTGGTTTTATCTTTGACTGGACCTCCTGACCAATTCAGTCAATCATTACATACATTTAAGAATGTACATAAATAGCTTAACTACGTCTCTTTGGGAATATATTGATGTATATTTATCGTTCTACTGTTTATTTATTTCCTCAAATGATTACTTACTTCCTAATATTTCGCCCTTAGCTTCTCTAGTTAACATCTGCAGGTATACATACACTGCCATTCAGAAAATCTTGTATTGTGTGGGGAAATATTGAACCCCTTCATACAACGTTACTACGTACGTTAATAGAGTTACATAGCAAACGCATAACTGTTGTATATGGTATTGACGTTGAAAATACTTATTCATCAGTTCATCCTGTTTTATTTGATCTAGTGATCGGTGTTCACGATAAGATCTTTGCTGATTCAATAATCTTTTATCTTAAACTGCTTATCTTGGTCCCAGTGACTCAAAATCGATCTTGACAGTATTTCTAAGAGTTCAGTATCAATTGAATGTATCTGAACTACAATGTTTTGGACTTATTTAAACTCTTACCGGAATTACTAAATTCCAAATGGAAGTATTAATAAACTCATAACTGTTTTCCAAATACCTTTTGCAACTGTAAACAAACCAGAACGCAGTTTGTGGGTATGACGTAGTATGTTTACGCAGAAATACCGTTAATGTAGTATCCTTTGTTAATTAACATAAAATACGTTTAAGGATAAAAGCATTTTTTTTAAAACAATACTAATGATAATAATAATTTAAAAGATAGTGAAGCTTGGATCATTAACATTTTTTACTTAACCATGTAAGATTGTTATTGTGTATGAACAGCAGTATGTTAATGTTTCGCAGCCCGTAGGATTTCTTAAAGAGAGTAAAAAGTCCTTGGTTATGCCGTTCTTACGAAGGTACCAAGAAGTATTCTCCGTCGTGTGTCAAGTATTCGTTTATAATCCCTATCCTAATTTTACCTGGATAGGCAAAATTTAGGACTTGCACTGTATCATCGTACGATTAATAATAGCAGCATTAGGGGGCGTTAAATAAATAAATAATATTTCTATACCGAGCCTTGTACTTCCTGGTTTATAAAATAGTAAAATGAGTCGTGTTGAAGTATAACATATATTTTTATTAGGATATAACCTTTTACAATACAAACTTCATTCAATCTGGCCACTTAGTTACAATATCTTCCTTTACAGCAAATAAATTTTTAGATTTATTGTATAATTTTTTTCGAATTTCTTTTTTCTTTTTTTATAACCTAATTAATGACGTTGGCATAAATGTCCTCAGTATTCAAAGCTATGCTTAAATATTCTGGAATATTTGCGTTTCAATCGAGTGATTTTTTAAGATTGTAATAATAATAAATTGTAATTAATTAAACTGTCTAAATGTTACTGCAATGTTTCTAATATTCACTCCAAACTTTTCTTGAATTTTTAATTGTCCTCTACTTAACTTCATAGTTCATAATCAGAGCTATGAAGATCAGAAGTGTCGGCTGTTATATTAGTTGTATCTCCATCATGCAAATATCAAAGCCTTCAGACCTTCAAATATTAAAATAATAGACTGTCAATGTAATCAACCATCAACATAATGCTAAACCTTTATAACTGTAACATAATTTTCGTATTCTACAACATCGTCCCAGGTGGTTGTTAAAGTATCGAAACCAAACAAAAAAAATCAAGGAATACAAAACATCGCCTTATGTAGAGCTTTTTCTAGAGTGACAGTTGGAGTTAGATTTGATTGGAACAATATAGTAGAGAAAACTGTCATGGGTTATTTATTGATAACTTATCATGTATAAAATGTTCGTTCTGTCATAAAACATTTTATTTATTTTTTAGTTAAATTTTTAACTAAATAGTATATATATTCGAGTAATATTTGCCAGAGTTTGGATGTGAGATGCTCTAAACTCAGAACTATTTTTTAACTCTAAACGATTTATGTATTTATATATCGATTTATTTATTTATGTATGTGTTATCACCAAAATCCTCAAATCTTTTCGCTTATCCCCTCTCTGTTTTCTCTACTTCCTCTGAGAAGATTAAAATTACAATGGCCAAGATCCCTGCTCAAAAACCATTATTGAGTTTTATTAAAAAATTTTCAAATATTTTATATTCTTGCTAATCGAAGAGAAAACTAAGTCATTAAGACCGAATTTGCTAAATGCGAGATTATGGAGGTGCAAATATATCATTATAAATATGTAAAGAATAGCTATAGTTTTGTTTCTTCTGTACTGAATTGGCAAAACATTGTATTTATTTATTTTGCAGTCTATTCATATTCTCCGGACCTTTCACCAAATGATTTTTACTTTTTCCGTTGTTTGGATAATTTTTTAAGAAATAAAAAACTTGACAACGAAAATGCCCTGGAATCGGCCTTTCAACCTAATTTCTACAGATCGGGGATAGAAATGCTAGTTTCACGTTAGGAGAAGTGTATTGAAATTGAAGGATCCTATTTTGATTAATAAAAGAGTATTTAATAAAAGTATTGTTTAATAATTTAAATTGACACCTTCACTGACTTTTCATATGTTACAACCCAATACAAAAACTAGGTTATTTTTATTGGGAACTTTATTATGATCTGAAACTGAATTGATATTATTGAAATAACAAACTTGTTTCTGGTTATTCATACTTCAATTTTAGATAATTAGCTCCTTGCGAAGAGGGCTGAGTTGCTATGCCGAAGATTACGCGTTCAATTCCGGCTGTGGTAGATAAATTATTCAATTTGTTAACATTCATGATTGAACCCTCAGATCCCACAGAGGCTTACCCAACCTCTATAAAATGGGTGCCCGAATGGGGTAATTCCTGACAGTTGAGCATGATCTAGGATAAATCACCTCAATGGGTTGTAGTTGGACAGTCAAACATAGTTGTACTTGGAATGAAAATCTGCGTTCTTAGGATATTTACCAGTTTTTTCGCGAATGAATTCACAATTTGTGGATGATTTTTTTCTGTATAAACTTGAATAAACCTTATTTGGTATTATCTCAAATTTGGTAAATCTTGTAACATGACACCGCTACTGAATGCTACAGCGTGCTTCTCCCTTCTTTCTTGGTATCATTTGCGGGAGTCCCCTAATACGGTGGTGTTGAGGAAGACATTCCCTGGGATTGTTCACGGTCGAGGAGCCCCACCATTTGGTCGTGGGAACAGTTGCTGCCTAAAGGGCACTTCCATCTTGTCGTTTGTAGCCTTGTTTTCTAACCCCGGGGATCTCTGATACTCATTGTTGGCATTTATTCATCATTATTTTTTTATCGTTCACTTTATAAACCGCTTTATGCATATTTCTTTAATACTATTTGGTCCTTTCCTATGAAATGTCTATTTTCAAAGGAATTTTTACTTACTGAACCAGTTTCTTGAAATCAAAACAGATTTATACAAAATATTTAGCCTAATTTTCTATACATTTTCCCCAACGCGCTATCAAGATTTTCAATCCCAGGACTGAAAAGTTCAATATTTTGCGATGCAAAATGCCCTGAAAATGCGTTTTCACATGAGACAATTTTCAAAAATTTTACCATTAAGGAAGTTGTCAAAATCTCTGAACAGATGGAAATCTGTCTGACATCTGAAATCTGTATGGAAATCTGTCTAAGTATCTATAGTCTGACGATTTAGGAGGGTCATTCCGATTAACCAATGCCGATTGTTGTTTGATAAATTATTGTTGCATTCTGTCCCTGCAATAAAATGACGATGTGATGTGTTCACCTGTGATAGAAAGGACAAATGAATTATTCCTGCTATTAACCACCACAAATAACCCAATAATTTTTGGGGGAAAAATTGCCACATGTGTCGGTGTTGTGTATGTAGCTTGGGCTGCCGAGTGTCCAAGTTTCAACTCAGAAAAAAAAATACACGAATATCAGGTGTTACCGTTGTTATACCGTGGTATTAGTAAATATTAAAAAGGGGTGAATTAAGAACAGCTAATTACAATCTGTAAGCAGGAATATAGTAAACGACAGATGTCCAGTAGTTCCATTTTTCAAACTGAAAATAGAATAAATGTTTCAATGATTTATTTCTCATAAATCTGTAAATCAAAATGTATATATAACGTAACAGACTAACTGTCAACTATGTGGTATTGTGTTTTATTAAATGCTTTTTAATTTTTAGTTTCTGTAATCATAGTTTTTATATTATAAATTATATAATCTGATTGAATTGAATTGTTTTTTTGTGTAACCCTTATAAGTACCTTCGCAGTCAAAATGTTTACACTTAAAATAAATGAATGAAGTTTATCATTAGAGTTTTACGCCAGTAAAATATCAAAGTTTTCTTATGAGTGTCTTATCCCTCGACAAATACATCAAAATTTGTCATTCGATTATTATTAATCTGCAATATTCCCAAAATGTTAAGAACAAACCTTGGGGTTGATGGAATAAGGGTTTTACGCCTTTAAACACAAACAAACAGTTTGATGATTATTAGAGATCCCTGGATAAACTATTAAATATTTATAAAATGTATTTTATTATATAATTCCACCTCTCTCTCCAATTTCTAGGTCATTGAAAAAATATAGAAACAAAGAAATCCTTATCGAATTTCAAATTTGTTAGAACTGGCTAGGAAATTTTGGAAGAACCCCTAAGCGCCTCTCAAACTTTTTATAATAATTGTTTTATTTTGCATGCATACAATAGAAATGTCACATATAATTCAAATATTGCAATGCAGCTATATTTGAAATAATCACCTCTTATGAAATAATCCATTAGTTGATTAAATACAAAAATGATTTCGCATTAGACTACCCATTATTGATCAATGTTGCCCAAGCCTTAAGGGAGAAGACGTGGTGTGTGTCCTTTGATGTGTTCACTTTCTATGACGTGTACAAACAACACTGCGTCGGTAGTGTACTTTTGTCAAGAAACAAAAAATACTTTTTGCATGTCTTTAACTTTATGAATGAGTTATTGGTGTCATAACGATATCAAACTATGGGAAAAGCCTAATTTCTTGTTTTCATTCACATTTTAATTTTTTCAGTTTACAATATTAACTTAGGACTCCTGTAAAGGCCAGCGGCCAGGTACCAAAAAATGGCTTTAGGTTGCTATAAATTGAAGAGAGCTGAATTTTTGATATTTTGTAAATCCAAGTTTGCTACCGAAAAAAACGGATGGGAAAACTTTTGGTGGCCAAAAAACCTCGAAATTTTCGGAGTTATTTCAGTTTTTGACTTGTATCTCAAAATCGGTGCATTTTTGAAAGTAGATTAAAATTGCTACAATTTGAATCCAGTGCCCTCGATTTTATTTATATATTCTGGTTGTTCTACGGTTTTATTTACTGTGTGTTGTTTATTCTTATTGAAGAGGAGGAAAATTCAACGATATACCAATTTTCCGAGTGGCTATTTTAATATGCTTGCTTATTCATTTAACGTCATGCTGGGCGTGGAAGATTGTTATGCTAACCACTACATCACATCGGGCCCTTATTTATAATAATATTTTTATTTTATTTTACATTTTACAATACTACGTAAAATTTCAGATAATAATATTGATAAACTTGATGTCAATCTTTATAAGAATAAAAGCTTAGGAGTATTGGCCTCTATATCGCTTGCTTCAGATTCCCTTTCTGGAGGCTCCCTGCAGCGTTGTAAACGACCCTAATGCCTAGCCCTCCATATCAATTAAATTTGATCGTGCTCTTCAACGCCTAGCTGGTCAAACCTATGTAGGACATTCAACCGCGGTGTGGGGAATGAACCCGTAAGTGTCTTTTGTCAACGATTTTTTGACAAGTGGCGTGGGCTAAAAAAACTGTTTATAATATATTATTATTATTATTATTAGAGAGGGTTTGGTAGTCAAATTAGTTCATATTTATAAGCATTATTTTTAATTTTTTATTTTCAAATTTATCAATCCAATCAACTATATTTATATTACATACCATACTTATGTTTTCAAATTTTACATCTCCGTCATTCTACGAGATATCTATTCATTACTTTCTACATAGTTCTTCTGCAATTATGTAACCTCTAAGGGTCTATTTTATATCTGTAATTAAACTAGTTTTTCCAAATCCTTTATATCTCACCTTTTTATATTTTAATCTTTTCAGTATGTTTCTTTCCGTTAACCTTCTCATTTTTCTTTCCCTTTGTATTATGTTTACATTATCATCCTTTCTGTACATTTATTCTGTATTTTATATCAGTCATCTTTAATTATATATCTGTCACTATTTTACTTTTCTACATTACATGTTACTATATTCTTGTTACTGTAACCTTTTTTTTATATATTTTTTGGTCTGTTTATTTTCTCTCTCATATCCCTGAAGGTGGCCTACAAGGTAGATCGAAACGTCGGCGCACATTAAATTTAAGTCTTGTACTTATTTGGTGTAGTTTTTTTTTACTGCACCCCCCAACTATCTCCATTCTCTATTATTATTATTATCATTATTTAATTTTCATTTGAACCTGCGCAATTGCGCATCCAGCAAATTTGATCGAAGTGTCTTTCTCTTCGCTTTTCTACATGATCATTGAGTTATTTTGGAAAAAAAAATAATATCAATTGTTGAATATGTCTCTTGTTGATAATATAGAAAATAATTTCCTTCAAATATTTAAAATAATTCGTATCTTCAATATCTCTTCAAACCTTCCTTATTGTTTTTATTTTCCAGTTATATTTTAATAAATGATTCGAAATTCAAGAAAAAATTTAAGGACTTTTATCACTTATTTCGAAAATTATTATATATTCATGAAGTCGTTGTACAATAAAATGTTTTATTACTTAATGTAAGACTCGATGCATTTAGAGTATTTAGAAAAATAATGGAAATAAACCTCAACCATGGCTGGAAATAATTAGGCGTTTAAAAAAATAAAATTTATTCAAGTTTCTGGGAAATAATGTAATTTATATGAATCATAAAAAGTAAATAAATAAAGTACAATATATTTTTCTATTACTAAATAAAATTATTTTCATTAAGCATAAGATATTATCATATAAGAAATCATAGTCGGATATTTAAGCGTTTTGATAGTAAAGAAAAAATATACATATTCATATATAATGCTACAGAATACTTACAAGACCATTGGACATGAGGCGAACATTTTAATTTATTTTTCGGAAATGTTTAAAAAATTAAGTTATCCGGAAAAATTGTTAGTTAAACACTTAGTTATTCGATCTTAAATCGCACTAGTATTTTTTCTAAAGCGACACAACTCAAAAATTAGTATTTTGTCGGTTGTGTTATGACCATGAAAGAAATGGATATGTAAAGAAATATATATCTTTATCATCCGAAAAAATCTGTATCAATCTAGCTTCAAAGCTGGTCTGCGAGAAGCCACTTGTGTGATTCATGGTGTCCTAATGCTATTCCCAAGCCAAGTAATAGACCTTCCCGAGTTTTCCAAAAATATAGGTGACGTATGTCAATTTTTAGTGAGATATGTAAACATGTGTTTGTTATCATATCCCTGTCTGCGTTTTGTTATTCATTTGTGGCAGTCCAAATAATTCCAATTTACTGTTTGACTGTTAATAGATTTATAATATGTTCATTAAGTAAAAGGGGTAATCGATTACTTAAAACAAAACGTAACTTTTTAAAGTGTTTTGTTGAGTATTTGTTAGATATTGTACAAAAAGATCTTGTTAGTATTATGTAACCTGCTGTTTTCTATCAAAACGTATATATATATCCGATTCTGATTTATTATATTATGACATCGTATGCTTAGTGACTTAATCATTAATAATTAATTAGTGATTTTATTTAGTTATAGAAAATATTTATAACTTTTTATGAGAGGAAAATAGTTGACTGGATGATAAAATGGTCCAATCATTGTTGCTTAGCCGGCCCACCCAGCCGCTTCTCCCAGTCGCCCTGAAGATGGCCTACATTGTAGGTCGAAACGTCGGCACTAACTAAATATAGGTCTAGTACTTATTTGGTGTTTTTTTTGCTGCACCCCCCAACTATCTCAGTCCTCCATTTATAACTTTTATTTATTTATTTTTTATTATTAGATAAATTATATTATTTCCAAGAAACGTCAATAAATTTTGTTTTTCAGTTATAAATCATGTAATATTGTATTTATTACTGCTGTCAATATTACCGTTTTTTAATAATACATTATTCTTTCTCTGTTGGTAGAAGTTGACTAATTTTTTTTTTTATCAGTGACTGTCATTAAATGCCTATGACATACCTGTAGCTATTTAATTAAATACTCCCAAGCCTGCTAGTTGAAGTCAAGCTGAGTCACAAGAGAAATGAATCTCCTCCCGGAATTTAGCGCATTTGGTGACTCACTGCCTTTGTCTTGCATTGCTTTTTATTTACGTAATATTTCCTTGAATCGAAATCATGCTAGCATGATAAAGAGATAGATTATATATTAGAGAGATAGATACACTAGTATTTAAGAAATTTTCTTTCTAATTGTCAAACGATATATTGTAAGATAAACTATCAATTTTATTTTGGACAAAACTCTTCAGAGCAGAATTGTCTAAAAATCAATTTCGAGTTTCTTTAATCTCAAATTACTATTTATCGAATAACATCTGAGAGGAAATCTAGTTATAGCTATCTGTTACTGTTTCTAATCAATATTCTTATAACACAAATATATTGTTTAATGCACCACTACAGCCCATGAAGTGTCTCGGTTTCATTACATGGTAGAGTCTGTACTGTTTCAAGCACCAGATTTTTCTCCTCTTTAAAGGTACCTAATTCAGAGGCTGGGTGAGCCTCAGAAAGGTCTACAGATCCCCCTAAGAGTCCATCCGTGGCTTTCAATGATTGAAATCAATTCAACTCAAGTGTGATTGATTTATAGCCATTAATATTCGTGTTGTTTTAAATTTACTTAAATTATGTTTGTTTTTATAACTAGTTATATCAAAGTATAAAATTGAGCTTATCATTATTGTTATTTTTTAGCAAAAACCTATTTATTAACACATAAGATAATGTAGAAATTAACATATAAGTTTTATAATGTCTAGGTGAACATTGCAATTATGTTTAGGTAATGAGAGTGATCATTACTACGCAATGTACAGTATAAACTTATCAATGGAAGAATTTGCACTGTACGACTCAGAGGAAGATTTTTCAAAATGACAATTATAAGTGTACATGCCCCACAGAAGAAAGTGAAGAAGAAGAAAGAGATGTTTCCTACGAAACATTGGAAAGAGAATACTATTTAATCCCGAAGAATGATGTGAAAGTAATCATAGGTCATCTGAATGCAAAAATAGGGAAAGAAGAGGCATTTAGACACATAATAGACAAAGAAAACAAGCATGACTATTCCAACGATAATAGTCACTGGATAATTAATTTTGTAATGCATAAGGGACTGATCGTCAATAGTACTAAATTCCCACGTCAAGAAGTACTATTTCCTCATTGAATCAAGACATGCGTCGGGTATCAGAGACGTCAGGGCATTTAGAGGAGTGGACTGTGATACAGACCACCATATGGTAAAAGTTTGCTACCAACAAAAACCAGCTGTAAGAAGGTGCACTAAAGGAGGTAGAACAACCAAATATGATTCAGATAAGCTAATAAGAGAAAGTAGCGGAAGCCTTCAAAAACAAAGTAAGGAAAGTTCTCGCAGGAAAGCATGCACATCATGACACAAACGTGAATGATAAATGGGAAAAATTGACAGTGATGGAAAGTGCAAAGGAGGTGCTTGGAAAGAAAGAATCAAAAAGTAAAAAGACTGGTTTAACGAAGACTGTGTGAGAGTGGTGAAGGAGAGAAACCAGGCAAGACAGAACATGCTAAAAAAAAGACCAGAGAAAATCTGCAGAATTTTATATTGAAAGGGAGGGACACCAAAAGAATGTGCTGGCAGAAGAAGAGGGCACAAGAAACAGAAAGAAGAATCCTGGGATAGCAAAGATTAAGGAAAATTTTACGAAGTTGTAAAGGAGATAAGGAAAGGATTCCAAGCTACGCTTTAATTATGCAGAGGGAAAGAAGGAGAACTGATTGGATAAATGTCAGCCATTCTTGAAAGATGGAACCAGTATTACAGAAAATTACTAAACATAAGAACCACCGAAAAAATATCAGAAGATAACTGTGGTCTAATAAATGCGCTGTCGGAAGTACCTGGCAAGTGTGATCACAGTAGAAAACAAAATATAAGGAGAAATACAAACCAGAATAGCAGCAGGAAATAGGGGTTATTCCTCACTACAAAGAAAGTTTCAGTTAAAATCACTCTCTAAAAGAATGCAAATTCAACTATACAAATCATAGTATGACCGGTAGTCATGTATCTGTGCGAGACATGGCCCCTGACTTCTGAAAAAATCAGAACTTATGGTCAACCCATGGGAAAGGAAAATACTAAGAAGAATCCGTGGCGGGGTGGCCGAAAATGGTGTATGGAGACGTAGAAAGAATGAGGGGCTGATGGAGCTATATGGGGAGGCGGACATGGTGGCGTTGATAAAGAAAGCCAGACTGAGATAGATGGTACAGGTGGAAAGAATGCCGGACCACTGGATAGCAAGGAGAATGCTCAATGAAAACCCGGACGGTAAGCGAAGCAGAGGAAGGGCCCTCGGATCAGATGGTTTGATGCAAATTAAATTAAATTATGCAGAACAATCGCTAATTTCACATCATTTCTTGCTTCCTTTAAAAGCGAGACCTATATATTTGACCTTTCTTTTAGAAGATTTGATAGTTTTTTAATATTTTTTAAATCTTTATTTGAAGCTTCAACCATGAAATTTAAAAGCGAACAACCTCAATCTCAAAGTTTAGTTTTCCAGAGAAAATTGTTTTTTTTTTTTTTGTTTTTTTTAAATTTATTTATTGATATCTACAACTGTATTACAATAATACAACAAGTAAATAGGCTGAGTGATATATAATGACATGATAATGACAAGTAGAGAAACTACCCACTGGTAGTACTCAAATCAAAGTTCAAGTAAGGAGGTCACGTGGCCATCTTCTTTTCAGACGCCTCGGAGGATTATCGGGAATTGAAGAGGAAGCTAGGTTTGAAACTAGAGGGTTTGAGTGGTAATGAAGTTTGTTATGAAAGGATAGATACCGGGTTCGGGCCAAATCAGCAACAAAAGGGGCATTAACGTCGTTATGGATGATTTTATTCTTAACAAAATAAGGAGCATTGAGGATTTTACGAAGGATTTTGGACTGTAAGGATTGGATACGAGAGGAATTCGATGGCTTCGTGGAGCTCCAAAGCTCTACTCCGTAAGTCCAAATAGGTCGTATGATGGTCATGTAGATGAGTCTTTTGTAGTTAATTGGGAGCTTAGAGCGTTTGTCTAGTAAGTATTGAAGTAGCCTGAAACGTCGTCCGGTTTCTTGTATTTTCAGTCTTGTATGAGGATTCGAGGTTAATCGTTTGTCAAGGTGCAACCCTAAGATCTGTTCTACAGGCACCAGAGGGATATTATTAAAGAATACTGTAGGGAAGGACGTCATTGGTTTACGATGTAAGGTAAAAGTGATTTGATGCGATTTTTGAGAATTTATTTTAATTCTCCAGTTTTGACACCATTCTTCAAGATCAGTGATATGAGATTGGAGGCTTTGGGATGCAATAACTGGATTGGTGTTGACTGATAATACATCATGTATACATGTATCATCAGCATGTATACATGCATCATGTATACATGTATCATGTATACACGTATCATCAGCATGAGAAAATTTTTAAATTTCTGAAACGAGAATCGAGTTTGTATATACCTCCTGTAATATTCGGATAATTTATAACAAGTTGGCCTATAAGCTGGGAAGTTGGAGCAACTTGGCGAGTGAGTTATGAACTATCCCAAAGTGTAGCTTTCCCTCTTGTTGTCGGCACACAGACTATTAAGTATTTGGAAGTGAATCTCTTGCCACAAATGTTAATTTTGTCATCATCACTTTGTAAGTACAGCTGTAACCTCAAAATGATATAGTTCTATTCTATTATACTTGTATCATTTCTTGTATTGCTATCAATCCAAGCGTTTTTTCATCTTTAATTTATTTCTAAGACGATTATTTACATTTTATTTCTATTTAATCTTGTTTGTATCGAAAAAAAATGATTAAAAGAATAACAAATACAAATTTGGAAGAGATATTTTTTTTTTTTTTATATCGTTTAATTTAAACGCGTACGCATCTTTTTTCTCTCTCTTTCTCACTTTCTCTCGTCCCCTCTTTTTTGTTATACAATATTCGTCTCATACTGACCCCTAACTATTTACCTCATGATTTATTATTTTGTTATATATTTAAAAACATATATTTATTGAAATTATATCTGTATGTTATAATGCAATAAGTAAATAGAATATATGATACTAAATGATATGAGATAAAGACAAGTAGAAAAACCTCCCACTGGTTGTACTCAAATAACAAATTCAACATAAAAGGTCACGAGGCCATCTTCTTTTCAGTGCCATCATGGGATTATCGGAAATGGAAGAGGTTGCTGATTTTGAATACTATAATATATATATATATATATACTAATATACTATATATATATATATATATATATATATATATATATATATAATATATATAATATACTATATATATATACACTAATATACTATATACCTAAATATACTGGAGGACAGGAAGTCATTCCTTTTCTACGAAATGTAAGGGTGATTTATTATATTTTTGAAAAAATATATCATATTTATATAATATACAACAAAAGGCAAGAACGAACAGATAGCAAAAAGAAAACATAGATGGCTAGGGTTAGGTGGCGTGGGATTTATAGTTAATAAAAAAATTGTTAAAAAGTTATTGATTTTTAAGAAATCAGTTCAAGAATAGCCTTGTTAATTATTGCTGTTGGTAAAAATAAACCTATTCCTGGTTCACATTTATGCCTCAACAGCTTCTTCCTCGTGCAACGACAAAGAAAACTTTTACGAAGAACTGCAAAATACTATAAATAAAATAACAGTCGGTCCTAAGAATACCCTATTAGTGAGATTGGAACGGTAGAGTGGGAAAATACAGAATCTATTATGGGAAAATCATGGTACGCTAAACGCAATGAGGGAGGAGAACTCATTATAAATTTCGCGCATAGTAATCGGCTTCAAATTCTGAACACTTTTTTCAAAAAGAAAACAAGAAACAAATGGACTTGGAAGTCTCCTACAGGAGATAATTTCGAAATAGACTATGTACTTAGCAATAAAATAGGTACAATAAAAAACTGAGAAATAATGCCAAATGTAAATTTTAACTCAGACCTTAGATCAATCAGGACCACTCTTAGGCTAGATAAAATGGAGAACACCCGACCATTCTATTTTACATCTGTGATTAGATCAATAAATACTACAATCCTCCCAACAAAGATTGAAGAAATAAGAAGCTACATAGACAATAGAAAAAAACAATAACGTCCAAGAACTATACATTGACATTAGAAATGGAATTCAGGAAGCATCCCTCCAGGCCAAACTAAAGAGCTATACATCCAAAGACTATCGTTCAAAATTATCCGATAAGACTCTACAAATGATTGAAGAAAGGAAAAAGCAATAAAAAATTCAACTAAGCTTAATAATTGGAACAGAAGAATTAGACAAAATATAAAACAGGATCTAAGAGTTTATAGAGAACAAAGAATGGCTGACATACTTAATAGCAGTCGATCAATCAAAAAAATTTAATGGAACTAACCGAAGGAAAATTATGGCCAACTAAATTAACTAATAAACTAACTAAAGAAAGGCATTACGGAAAGCAACGGACAGGATATTGTGAGAATTAATGATTACTCTCTTAAAATCATAGAAACTTAAGATGAAACAAATCATATAGTACCTTCCATCTTGAAATCTGAAGTCGAAACAGTGATCAAGAATCTAAAAATAATAAATGCTGTGGAGAAGATGGAATAACAAACGCAGTTTTCCAATCTTGAGGAGACGGATTACATACAATATTATGCTTCATATTTAACGAAATTTTAAAGAACAAAGAAATACCTAATTAATGGAAAACTTCAAAAATAGTCCTCATCCACAAGAACGGCGACAGACAAAATATTAACAACTACCGTCCCATTTCAATCGGCTCCACCTTATGTAAGATATAGTAATCGAAGATATAGTAATTCTCCAAAATAACAAACGCTAGAATATCAAGAACAATTGACGAAAGCTTACCTAACGGTCAAGCAGGATTTAGAAAAAATAAATCGGTGATTGATCATCTGTTCACACTTAATCAACTAATAGAGAAATCACAAGAATGCAACTTCAAACTCTACCTGGGATTCATCGATTTTAAGAAAACGTTCGACAGCAAATACCACGTCAATATACGACCGACATTAGAACAGCTAGGAGTGGACAAGGCATAGTTCAAATAATAGAGAATATGTACATCAAAACAAGGGATACATAGAAACAGAAAGAAGAGGAAAAATATTTCCGATCAGGAAAGGAATCAGGGGATTCCTTATCACCAACAATCTTCATCGCATAATTAGAAAGAATTTTTCAAGCTCTAGACTGGCATGACAAAGGGATTTCTCTCGACGGAATAAAAATTAACCAATTGAAATTTGCGAATGACGTCGTTTTGATTGCAAGCTCTGTGGATGAACTCATTAACAATGATCAACCAGCAGAGGCCGGCAACGCAAGCAATGGACCGACGAATCCAAGATGTGCGGTAGCTCTCTCTGGATGCGATAAGCGCGAGACAGGGACCTATGGATGATTATATGCCAGAACCTTCACCTGCAATGTTCGGCTATTCTCCGTCCAAAAACTCTAAGCTGCCTAAAGGGAAGTTCCATATGTAAATACATAATGTTGTATATAAATAAAGACTATTATTATAATCCAGGAAGGGCTCTGTGTTTAGTAAATGAAACCGACTTTACCGTTTCTAAGCATATAGTTGTGCAGGTTGATGATCAGATTGAGATAAAGATCAACCGCCAATGTGGGTGACCTCTTATTTAAAGGTACTCAATTTATTGAGGTTGGGTGAGCCACATAAGGGTGTCCAGATTCCACAAACATTCTTAGTTGTTAAAAGTTTAAATCATTTATACGCCTCAGTCTGAATTTAGCCCGAGGCTTTCCGCTCTGCAACTGATATCCTAAAATCACCGATAAAGATTAGGTGAGCTCATGGACATTACGTAAGAAGTATATAATGAAAATGAATGTGGTGGCTCTGCGACCCGAGAGAATGATTTATCTGTTTATTTTTTCGTAGCAGCAGTCAACAAGCTGCATACCATCATGATAATAACCAACTTTCGGCAGAAGATAGCCACTTAAGAAGAAGTAGAACCCGAAAAGAAAAGAGTTCGATCTATGGCGGCCGGATTTAAACCCGGCACCAACGATTCTAAAATTTCTGCGTGCCATTGCTTCCTTTCTTTCCTTTCCTTTCTTTCGACCATGCAGTACCCTTTGGTTTTACTTTATTTTCTAAAAGAGCCTTGATTTCTGTAAAATTTTTCCATATTGTTCTCTATCTAAGCCGCCTTTGTCTTACATTCCATTGTATTCACGAATTTCTTTAAAAACTTTCTTGTTTAGTCTCCCTAAATCCATTCTTACCATATGTCCGTAGAATCTTAGTCTTCTGATTCTTATTTTGGTTTCTTAGTCTTTCATCTCCATGTAGACTTCCTTGTTGGTACAAACACCTGTGTGTTTGTTTTTGCGTGTGATCTTCTGATTTCTTGGCCCCATAGATTCTCCTCTGGATCCTTCCCTCTGTTTGCAGTAATTTTTATATTATAGGAAGACATGTTGTCTCCATCCCTTACAAATTTACTGGTTTTATCACCAAGTTTTAGTGTCTTATTTTTACGTTAGAGCAGGGGTTCCCAGACTGTTTTGTTCCACGCCCCCCTTTTGTTGAAATGAAAGCTTCTCGCGCCCCCCTTAACTATAAATTGTGTGGACCTAGGACCGAAACAAAAACAAATAAGCATTACATTGAAAACAAAATATTAATTTATACTGCCATAAGGTACAACAATAACAGTTTTCATAAAATACAAAAATTATTAATAAGAGAAAAATAGATTAGGTTGGTTAGTGAGACGGTTGGGCTTCCATTTTTCTTACTAGTATACCTATTCGTGGCTGAGTTTTAGTAAGTGCACAGCGCAAGTAACTAGCAACATCAAGTTTATTCCGATACTTTGTTTTAATTTCCACGATTTGTTTTAATTATAAGATTGTACAGTTATAAGTGAATAAAATTATAAATAAACTAGATTTTCTTAAATTAATTTATTTAAAAAAATATATGAAAAAATTAGTTTACTGAGAAAATTTGTAATAAATATTTACAATCGATTTTATTGGTAGATTGTCTATTTCCAACAATAATGTGAAAACTTTCAACAGACCCAATTTGAAAAAATCTAATATTTGAATTAAAAAAAGTTAAAAATCTAAATCACAAACGAAATAATATTCCTATTAATAATAAATGATTTCAGTAGCAAATTATTTATATTGTATTACTAAACTTTGAAAATGCCTTTTCGCACAAATAGGTGCTTGAAAAAGGCAAATAAAAACGATGAGCTTCCCGTGATACACTAGGATACACTTTGAAATATTTTAACCATAATGAAGGTTTGTCCAATATATCAATGTGGTCAATTTTCTAAACATCATGGTTAATTTAGAATTTTAGAAAGACTACTTAAATTTAATTTAATGTTCAACTTGCCTCGCGCCCCCCCTGACATGTCCTCACGCCCCCCAGTTAGGGTACCGCTGCGTTAGAGGATAGGTTCTTCTTATTGTAAGAACCAACCAATATATTTATTTATGTTTTAAAAAACTCTTATAGTATTTTTTGTTTATTTTTTATTTTTATCTACTGAGTCACAGTAATCTACGTTTTGTTTTAACTTTTCTCTTCTTCTCTTCTCTTTCATTCGTTCCCCGTGTCTTTGCTTTCTTTTCTGTGCTTTAGTTTATTATATTATTTTTATATTATTATTTGTTTATTATTTATTATGCATTAGCTTACGTCTTGTGATCTAAGCGAGGTATTTTCCTCTTATCTCAATTAGTTTGCATAGTCCCAGGGAGGATTCTCACTCTCTTTCCACTTTCACGCTTGATAGGGCCACTTCCCTTTTCCGCTCTCTGAACTTCTCTTTCCTCTCCACCGGCCTTGCCAAATATATATCCACGCTGTCTACAGAGCTTTCAGTCCTGGTTGTAACTTGAAGTTTGAATATATAATTTAGGTAGTATGTTTGTTCCCGCACGAAAATAAATATTTACTGTTTAGTTAGAGATGTATCCGTCAGATGGATTATATTGGCATTATTCCCAATTTGGTTTACAATTTATTCTCAAAATTGGGTTCCGCAGATATTAGATTCAATTTATTTGATGCTTGAATTTTCCGAATAAATGAAATAAAGCCACTCTCTAAACCTCACTACAAGTTATGAAGTGCCTTGGGTACAGTAACTATAAGTTATGAAGTGCCTTGGGAACAGTACACTACAAGTTATGAAATGCCTTGGGTACAGTACATGGCAGAGACTCTACAGTTTATAGGACAGCGGTTGTACCAAAAGGTGATTTGCCCGAGATCCAATACAAGTTACTCACTTTATAGATACAGAGTGAACCCGTGAGGGTCTATAGGTATATAGCTGTTGAAAGATTAAATAATTTATCTTCCCTAGACAGATTTAAATCTTGAACCCTTAGCTTATCAACTGAGCACTCTACACACCAACGTATCCACTCCATAAATTTATTAAAAAATAACTAAAATTTAATCAAAATTCAAATTTAAAAATAAATAAATGAAATACGAATTAAAATACAAATTAGAACATGTAATTTTCTAATTAAGGTTTTAGTCTTGATAAATAATGCTTCGATTTTTTTTTTTTTGTGTTAAAACATAAGTGTATCCGTTAATTTTTATGTTTTTCTTCTTTCATTTTCATATTTAATAACTATAAAAAAATAACCGAAAAATAGGCCGTATCGTCCCTGCCACCGCAAATTAGCAAATGTGAAGAAAACACAGTTTTGATTTTCGACTTACAGCAGTTGCTTTAGGATTGATAATTGATATAAAATTCATATAGAGGTATATGTCAGTCATAAAAGCAATGTTAAACGAATGTCATTGGTTCGAGTACAGGCACTAATTTTTATTGAACCTTGAAACTGCTTTTATTCTCCTCAAAAGTACCGATTTGCACATTCAATAGTTGAAAATAGCCGGAACGATATGATAATAAGCTTCATGTATTAACTGTTGTTTGACAAATCGGTCATCAATAGAACAAAGACACTACTAAAAAATTTGTAACTAGGAATAGTATTAGTTGAAGCTTTTTGGTTTCAGGAACGACGTATCTGATATTCCATTTCCAACAAGTTTTTATTTTTTGTAAAGTCATATTAAGAGTTGTATGATGTATGAATCTGAATTATTATGAGAATCAAAAACAAAAGTCCGAGCTAAAGATTTTCTATTGATTAATTAAATGATTTCAATAACATCATTACAGTAGGAGTGCTTTGCTTTACCAATACCGACATTGTTATTTTTTTATTTCATCTGGTTTAATTTAGACAAGACAGAGAACTTTCAAATACCCCTATTGAAAAACTAGTTTTTTTGAGTTATGATATTATTCTTTTGAAGTTGCGATTTGTTTTTGAAATATTAGTGATAATAAAATTAGTGATTTTCCCATTTTTATTCGTCTATTTCGATTTTTAACAAAAATAATGATATATCTCAAGCCCTCTGTTATAAGTATTTACTAATATCTAGAAATTTATGGTACAGACCATTTTCTATGATAAAGCAATAAGATTGAACATTTTAAAAATCAGAATTTGTAATGGATGTATTTAGGTATCTGTTTTTTCTTTTATTTAAATCCCTATTCCTATTATCCAAAGATTTTTGTATTGTTGTGAAATAAATGAGTAACAATTTGTTTTTGAACTAATTTAATATTTATTCAATTTTAGTCCAGTTATATATGCCAAAAATGATTCTTGATATTCGTTCCTCCATGTTTTTTTTCCAACTACAATACAACCATCATTCACAATAGGTTTAATATCCTGTCAGTTATTTTAGACTGTATTTATGTACAATTTTTTTATGCTGCCTTTTTTTAAATTATTCAAAGCCGTATTCTCCTACTTTTATTGAATGTATTGATTTATAGTACATAAAAATATAGTCGTTTTTAGATTCCCATAGTAAATATATTGAATAATAAATTATCTATAATTTTTTTATGATTTCTGGAGTTTATGAGAGCCAAAATCACTCTTAAACCGCTTTGTTTATCTTGCTGAAAGACCCGGCATTTGAACACACAAGACCTATCAAGCAGTCAAACAACTATTTCCAAGCGTGCAGTTAGTCAAGTTAAGGATTAGTTCCTCTCCAGTTTCTTCTCAATCATCATTTTTCTCCTAGTTTTACCTTAGGGCTTACTCGAAGACTTAACTACTTAATTTACTTACTAACTTCTTTAAAATATGGACTTGCATAATACTTCTTTTTTAATTTTTTTATCTAATTAGTAATTAAATTTATAATCTAAGTCAACAATAACCATTAAAACTTCTTTACGGTACTAAAAAAGTCTAAATTACTCAATTTACCGTTAAAATGCTATTTTATAAATTGAAAATTTATCCGACATCTTTATAAAATAATTAAATGATTATTAAAATTTTTATTTAATTTAACCATTAATAACATAATTTAACAAATCATCAATAGCACTTTTTTACACCATGGATATACACGTCGAAGCTATTAAATTTATCGTTAAATTACTTCTTTGGAAATATAAACATTTATCCGACGTCTTTAGACAATACTTTAACGATCAGTAATATTTTTATTTAATTTGATATTAATAATTAAATTAGAATAATAAAACTAACCACTTCTTTAAAGTATGAACTTATATACCGTTAAATTATTTCTTTGTAAGTATAAACATTTATCCGAGCTCTTTAGAAAATACTTAAATATTTATTTAATTTAATCATTAATAATCTAATTAGTCATATAAGTATTATAATTCTTTACAGTATAAACATACACGTCTAAACTAGTCATTTTGCCGTTAATGTAATTATTTGTAATACTTAAACTATCGCTAATATTTATATTTAATTTAATAATAATAATTATGTTAGAAATATAATTATTACAATATATTTAAAAAATGAACATACATACTACTTCTATAAAAAATATTTAACCAATCATTAATATTTTTATCTAATTTAATCTTTCATAAGTAAATTAAACATACACACATTATTACTTCTTCAAAGTGTGAATCTCAACTACTTAATTTGCCATTAAACTCTTTTTTTGAAGTATGAATGTTTATCTATTCTATAAAATGAACGAACTTCTTTTTAATTATTTTAATAGTTTGAAATTTAAAAGTATTACAATTAATAATTTTTTGTTAATTGTTTTAATTTTTAACTATTTTTATTTGAAGAGAAAAGGTATACCCCCAGGCGGGATTCAAACCCGGGTCCTCTGTCTTTCCGTAACAATACTCTGCCAATTGAGCTACCGGATTCGCTTGCCATCCGGGGACAAATCTGTTCTCTTATCTGATCCCATGTCCCCCTGTTTTCGCAATTTTGGCGATGTATACACGAGAACGAGAACGATATATATATATATATATGTGTTGATGATGTTTTCAGGGAGGTGATTTGTCGGAGATAACACTCAACCGCCTGGCATTTTCCACGATTAAGGGTATCTATCCAATTTAGACAGGCTGGGTAAGCCCGGGGAGGGTCTACTGATCCCTGGACTCGGAACCATCAGCATACCAATCCAGTGCTCTGCACACTCAGCTACCCCGCTCCATAAGAGAATAACCTTAGAAAAGTATAACTTTCCATTATGAATAATTTTCTTTTCATTTTTATATAGAAGATTTATATTGTAGGTAGAATCTTCGGCAAAGATCCCTAGTCAATTTAAAAATTAAAGCCATTTGAATAATGGTGTTATTAATACCATATTTGTGGTAGAGAATATGCACGTAAGAAGATATGACATTAGCTAATCAGTTAAACTAATGAAAAACTTGAAACAAACCTATACTTTACAGCTATTAAGTATGCAAAAAACAATGCTCCTGGCATGAAGTTTTCTATATTTGCCCATGATGATGCGATTGTTTCTCGACTCTTGCTTGGTTTGATTGGGCTAACTTTAAATGCAACCAAAATTTTAGTTGTCTGCTAAAAACGCTTCTCTTTTGGAGTCCCCTGTATTTTAGTGGTAAGTACAGTAACCTACTATGCTCAAGACCGCGGGTTAGCAGAGCGGCAGGTTGTCGTAGGATTTTTAGGATTTGTTTTTATTATACCTAGGTAGGCACTCACTCTGTGGCATTGTCCGATATTAGCCATATCAGGATTAAGTGACGTTAAACGAAACAAACATTTCTTTGCCCTGAATGGAGGTTTATGGCACTCTGATTGGTATAGAAAGGTGTCCACAAAGAAATAAACATATCTTAGTATTCATATGATTATATCATTTTCTCAATCACCTCACGTGTTCTTCTTGTAACTCTCCAGAGTTACTGTTCAACAACTCCTGTTCAACAAAATCGGTGATCCTACTTCCCTTGAATTCGGATCAATGGCCACAAGGAGCGTTACAAAGATCTTTTGTTGGGCAAAAAGAAAAAAAAAACAGTGCACTACTTCCCGGATGAAGGTCCTAATCAGAACCCCTCCCATCTCCCTACCCTAGAATACACTTCATTGCTTTTTCTGTTCGTTTTGTGTTAACTTTCGTTTCATTCTCTCTTGATATTACCATTTATGCTATAGCTTCAGTAGCCTTTAATTATTTTTCGTTACATGCTTGCCTCATTATTTTTGTATACAAACTTTTTTATTCCTAACAATATTCTTGATAAAATTTTATAAAAAATAATTTTTATGAATATAAAAATAAATAAACGGTTGATGTCAAACAATGTTCTTTTTATATTTCCAGAAGCTACTTATTGTCAATAATATAACATAATCATTTCACTCTTTCCAAGCAATAGAATCCAAGCTCTTGGTATCTGTAGTATTGATTTGCATGGAATCGACTATTACATTTTCCCCCCGTTTTGACTCTAAACAAGAATGGACTAGAAAAATAATTTTATTCTGGGACCAGGTCCGTTACGAATAACAGATGTGTTCAATAATAATATAATATATATCTGATGCAAAAAGACACATGTAGTATTTACATAAGTACTTGAATTGAAACTAAAAAGTATGGTAAAGAAAATAAAAACAAAAATAAGAATATAAAATTACAAGAATTAAGCAAAATAATAATAATAAATATATAATGAGGATTCCCGATCACAGACTTAGGCACATAAAATAAATATTATAATATTATAACTTTATAAGTAAGCACAAATAAGTGTATAATCTATAGTCAACAACACGAATTTTCCCTTTATAAAGTAATGTGTTCACAGCAAATGCACATTTCACACGTAAACAGATCGACACGTATCAAAATTTCACGTAACACGGATCAAAATCCTCCTTTTCACTCTAATTCCTTTTCTCTGTCACACGGACTGAAATCAAGAAGATAAAATTAGTGATTTTCCCATTTTTATTCGTCTATTTCGATTTTTAACAAAAATAATGATATATCTCAAGCCCTCTGTTATAAGTATTTACTAATACCTAGAAATTTATGGTAAAGACCATTTTCTATGATAAAGCAATAAGATTGAACATTTTAAAAATCAGAATTTGTAATGGTATCTGTTTTTTTCTTTTATTTAAATCTCTATTCCTATTATCCAAAGATTTTTGTATTGTTGTGAAATAAATGAGTAACAATTTGTTTTGGTGTTTAATTTTTTCAATTATTCATTGTTGATATTTTAATGAGGAAATATCGCCTGTTGTTAAATCTTGTATGTATTTTTTTTTAGTCCAACTCGTACCTCCAACCACACACCAAAATGTTGATGAGGGTTCCTAATAATCAATTTACACTGAAATAAACAACAGGTATTTTAAAGGGAAAAAAATTAATGAACAGCTGGGGATTAGACATTTCAAATTTTTGATTGTCTCTTTCGGCTAAGAAAAGGAAAAGTAAACAATGAAGCCAAGAAAGAACTCGCTTTGAATTTCGTTGCCGGGCTAGTTACGCAACCTTGTTGGAATAAAGAAGGCTTCCTCAGCCAAAATTCATGCAATATTCATCCACCTTAAATAAACTTCTAATTAGCTGATTATTTCAAGTCGATAACAGAGCAAGCATTTCATATATTATCTCAGTTTCGTATTTGTCACATGGATACGTCTTGTCTGCGGGTTATCTGAAAGGTTCTGGGATTCACTACATTGTAGAGATTCATCGATTTCTAAGTCAACGGTTGTGCAGAGAAGTGATTTGGACGATATTTGGGACTAGGTTTTTTCCTAATTTCTATTAATGTCAAAGTTTTTGCGATTGAAAATAGTCTTTTTAACTAGCTAGCTACTTCTTAACCATAGTTGAAATTTCTCTGCAAATAGAATAACATAATACCAAGTTATTTAAAAGTACAACGAAGAGCATTAAATATTCATTTTGTAGAGAACGACTTTACCTAAGGCTCTTATTGAGTTGAATAATTTATTGACTCCATCGCATTAACATTTAAAATAAAAATTAGATGCTTATGGCAGGTTTTAATGATTTTTCCCAGAAGAAATGTGTGCAAAATTTTATGTATTTATCATTGATAAGGGCATCTTAAAAATCAGAAAAAGAAAATTGTTTTTCTTCATAATTATAAATAACGTAATTGTGAAATTATTGTCTGTTATTTTATTTATTTTTTGTCAATTTAAAAGATCTTAATAAATAAATTATTATTCAAAACATAGAATTTTAAAATTGAAAGGCAATTTTTAAATTGCAGTGTTTGGGCTGAAATAGCCATTCACACCATTTATATATAATTAGTGAAATTAAAATAAACCTAATCTAAAGAATAAAAAAGTTAAATAATTTGTACGTCACACCAAAAACAAATAAATATATTAAAATTAGATAAATAAATTAGATAATATCAAAATATGTAAACAACGAAAGTTAAACACAATTAAAGCAGTTTATTTATTAATCTTTAACACACGTGGATACATAAACTTAGTATTTAAAATATTTTCAAGGCATTTCCAAACAAGCCTTGGCTATCTACACATGGATTTCATCGATTCGCAATAATTTATTTCATCTATCTACTCTATCTATTACACTGCGGTTTAATGTTCTCCATGAAACTGTTTCTAGTTTCCCATGAGGGCCTAATCGGTTTGTAAGTATTGTGTGTAAGATTAGTGGGGTCTGAAGGGATTTGACCTGTGCCTGGGAACTGCCTAGATAGGGGTGGGAAAATGTGGGCTTCAGAATGATTCTCACTGTGGGGTTTTGATTCTAGTCTTATTTCCTACTAGCTTCTGCCCGCGGCTTCCCTCGCGTGGAATTTGGTCTGCCACATTAAGTTTCGTGAAAGATCATTTTAAATAAATAATTTAAATATTAGAAATCCTGATCTCCTCGACTTTTTTATCCATGCTGGCTTAGGTCCCCTAAACTAATCCATAGAACGCCTTGATGAACTTTCCTCAGATCACAGTCCTTTGATCCTTACCCTTTCTGTATTCCCAATACCCAAACTTCCCTCGCCATCATTTATTAGGGGACCAGTTGACTGGAACATTTTTCACCAGCTTGTATCCGACACCATTGACCTCAGAGTTTCCCTAAAAACACCCCAAGAGTTAGATGATGCAGTCGATTCCTTTACCAATTTGATCCAGCAAGCAGTTTGGACTGCATCTTCACCTTGTCCTTCCTTCAAACCCCGCAAGAAAAATCCATTACCACAAGATCTTAGGGATCTTATCCTTACCAAACGCCGTTACCGATCCCTTTGGCAAAGAACTAGGCATCCTCACGATCGGAGACTGTATAACTACCTCACCAAACTATTTAAAAAGACCCTGACAACCTATAGATCCGAAACCTACAATGCCTATCTTTCCACACTATCCGCTTCTGATAATTCCCTTTGCCATGAAGACGGTTCTTGGGCTGCATCAGATGAGAACAAACCAGAAGAATTTGCCAAACCCCTTTCAAATACATTTATTCCACATCCTGAAACCAACCCTACGCACGTTTCCAATATTAATGAATTCCTCTCTTCACCCATTCCACTATCCTACCTCCTAACGCTGTAAGCCCCTCTGAGGTCAAATTTCTCTTACAAAAATTAAAAGTCCGCAAATCTCCTGGACATGTCCTTCTAACCACCCAGATCCTTCAACATCTTCCTCAAAATGCGATTATTTTCCTTACCTATCTATACAACTGTATCCTTCGCACAACTCACTTCCCTTTGTTTTTGGAAACACTCCATCATCATTCTATTCCCTAAACCTGGTAAACCACCAAATGACACTTCATCATACCGACCCATCAGCCTGCTTCCTATTCTTTCCAAAATTTTTGAAAAGATCCTCCTGAAACGAATCCTACCCATAATCGAATCCAATATTCCTTTACATCAGTTTGGATTCCGTCCCAGGCACTTGACGGTCCAGCAGGGTCTCCGTGTTGTCGATCACATATCCTCTGCTCTTGAAAGCAAACAGTACTGCACAGGCGCATTTCTGGACGTAGCACAAGCTTTCGACCGGGTATGGCATGCCGGTTTGCTGTTCAAGCTCAAAACTCAGTTACCTCAATCCTTATTCCTAGTCCTTCGATCCTACCTCTCTGATCGCTACTTCCAAGTGCGCTGTGGTAACGAATACTCCAATCTTTACCCAATTCAAGCTGGAGTCCCCCAGGGCAGCGTCCTGGGTCCTATCCTATACATATTGTACACCGCTGATATCCCAACTACTCCTGAAACCTTCCTTGCAACGTTCGCAGACGACACAGCCATCCTATCATCTCATCCAGATCCTGAAATGGCTTCCTCGAACCTCCAAAGGAACCTTTCACTCACTGAAATTTGGTGTAACCAATGGTGGATCAAAGTCAACGAGGAAAAATGCAAACACGTGACTTTTACACTTCGCCGGGGAGCATGTCCTTCTGTCCAATTCAACGAAACCATCCTGCCTATTTCCGACACAGTACGATACCTTGGCTTCTTCCTAGACAAAAGGCTTACATGGAATCCTCATACCAGACTCAAAAGACAAGAACTTAACAGACGTTTCAGCCAACTATACAGATTACTATGTAGGGCCTCCCATCTTTCAATAGACAATAAACTACTAATATACAAGACGATCATCAAACCTATCTGGACCTATGGACTGGAACTGTGGGGGACCGCAAAAAAATCGAATATCAGACGCTTTCAATCCAAAATCCTGAGAACTATTGTCAACGCTCCTTATTATGTCTCCAACAAAACCCTCCATAATGATCTCAACATTCCTTTTGTCCTCGACCTCATCCCTACTAAATTCTCAAACTTTCACCAAAACCTTGTCTGTCATCCCAATCCCCTGGCTCAGTCATTATCCAGTTCCACACATCCATACAATCCACCCCGCCGCCTAAACCGGCAATGGCCCCGAGACTTGTTATAATAATGCTATTTGGAGTACTGGCACTGGCCAGATTCTCCACTCACGACCTGTGTGTGTGTTAAGCGCCCTCAACCAGCTTCCATTGGAGTTTATTCCAGTGACGCGGCTGGAAAAAGGGGAAGAGCCTTCTGAACTTCTGCTTTGCCCTCATTCCTGGGGAAGAAGCTTAGTTCGGGGACCCAGGCAAATTGTAAATAGGGTTTGAATGTGTACATTATTCTATTTATTTTATTTTTATTATTTTTATTTAGACTTTATTTTATTATCATTTTTGTTTTAATTTCCTTTTATTTTATATATGTTGCGTATGTATATATTTATTATATTCACTTATTTTATTTTGTTTATACCACTTTTTTGTTTTGTTATGGAATGATTGTAGCTACATAGCACCATTACTTATTTCCCACAGGTGGCAGATTGTAATGTCTAAATAAAGTGTTTATAAAAAAAAAAAATTTTAATTTTTTTTAAAATATAAGTTACTCGTACATCCAACATTTCAGATGTCTAACTTCAAAACTGACGGATTCTATACAACGTTTGAACCCCTATTATATTAAAGGGGAAACCATTGGTGTGGAATTATCCAAATTTCTTTCTTAAAATATAGAAAGAACCTATCTACAAATTTCAAGATGCTAAGGTCCTGATTTGCCTTTAATTATGTACTATAACGGGGGGGGGCACAAGCCCCCGTGCCCCCACATAAATCTTCCCTTGCTGTAGCCTATGATGTATAACCTATTTTACTCAATAAGTTTCATCCAAATCCGTTCAGTAGTTTTTGCGTGAATGAGCAACAAACATAAATACAAACATTCGTATTTATAATATTAGTAGGATATCAAAACAAATACTTTCACTCATGTTCTGTCTGTTATTATAACAATTATTATCATGTGATTTGCCTATAATTATGTACTATAATGGATTCTCCACAGTACCTAAAAAACTCGGGAGGAGGGCTCGTGCCCCCCCCTATTAATATGCGCTTGGTATAGCCTATGTGTTATTCTGATGTATAACCTATATTACTGTAAAGTTTCATCCAAATCCGTTCTTTAGTTTTTGCGTGAAAGAGAGACAAACATACAAACATTCACATTTATATATTAGTAAGATTTATGTTGTAAGTTATACTTTATTTACAGTTGATTTCCTTATATAGGTTGCTATTATCAATCCATAATATATGTTGAAAAAAATAAATAAATGAAATATAGATTGTTTAAATAAATTAATGTCCAAGAGGGTTAATTATTTGAAAAAAGATAATTGGAAATATAAACGATTTTTTAATTCAAAGAAAAATGTTTGATGTAAAATTAAAACTAATTAAACTAACTAGTTAACATTTTAACGTGGACAAAATCTTATAATTGAAGTGAAATAAAAGTCAAAGTTGACTTAAAAATATTATTAATAATTATATTGAAGAACGTTTTATTCGAAAGTACTATGTGGTCTATGACCATAATGGGGCTCATCCAGCCTCTATAAAGTGGGGAAAATACCTAAATTAAGGGGGAGGTGGAAATCTGGCGATTGAGCGTGATCTAGGACAAACCACCTCTCTGCAAAACCTTTGTCCAAGGAACAGTACAGTCTTCAAAGTACTGAACCCAAGACCATCCATGGGTTGTATGGTACATGTTTTTTATTTTTATTGGAAAGATCTGTGGCACATGTGTATCATTAGCTCCATTGACTGATTATAAATTAGGGCAAAAATTATTACGGCCGACTTGAACATGACTCTGACAACAATCGAAGAAAGTGAAAAGTGTTACCGTTAAGACACAATTTTCCTTAGAGGATATTTCATTTTGATTTTCAAGTAGCGTTTTTGAAGTTTTATGGGGCCATAAATATTAAAAACTGTATTTTTGGAAGTTATTTTTGTTTGTCATAGGTTTTAAGATTTTTACTTTTATTTACATGTTTAGAATTCATCCAATTTAAAGTTATATATGAGTGACTAATCTCTACGAGGTGATAGGATGGTATGTATTGAACTATATTGCAAAAATCACTATGTTGAATTTCATCTCAATGTTGATTAAAATTTGCTTTAATTCCCCCTTATTCCTTGTCTAAACTTATAATTTCATGTACTCATCCTGCGCAGATTTTAATTTTTTTGAATCCTTGATATTAAAAAACACTAAGAAGCACCGATTTGGAATTACGAATGAATAACTGAAAAAAGTATGAAAATAATAAGTTAGTATTTTTCCATTTAATAATAGACAGTTCCGGAAGCTTTACGATGACAGAAGTTATTATAAGATCTTCTTCAAGAACGTATTAAGCTATAAAAGTGTAACTTTTTTGTAAAACAAGTAACATTTTTCTAAATGAGCCCTGGTATGAGGGTTTACCCATTCCGTCAATTGAATAAAGTTGTTAGTTTTACTGTATAAAATTGTTTTAAACACTCTTAGGTAATCGCTCAATAGTTTATTAACTAGGCATTGTAATGAAGATCTTGGTTCTTATTAAATTCCGTTAAGACTGACTATTTTAATTCAGACAATCAAACGTAAAAATGAGATACATAAATTAAATAATTAAACTAAATTAAATATATCTTAAGTCCTGAGGGGAAAAAATCCAAACTTAAGCAATTAGACCAATAATATATGGGCGACCGTTATAATAATATTAGTGGTTAGCGTGATAAACTACTAAGCCCAAGATCGCGAGTTCGTAGATCGGCAGGTGGCCCTAGGATTTTTTAAAGGGAGTAAAAAATCCTTAGTTACGCCGTCCTTCGGAAGGGACGATGTCAGGTACTCGTTAAAAATCACTATCCTAATTAAACCTGGATAGGCAAAATGTAGAGCTCCCAATTTAGCACCGTCCGATTAGCCATAGCTGCAAAAAGTGACGTTAAATGAACGAACCTGAACATGGACCAATAATGTAATTTTTTTTGGTATTTGTTGATAGTCGTGTGTGTCTCTCTGTGTCCTTTGGTTGTTCTTAAGGGATGTGATTTATTTTTTAAAATTTTTAATATTCTTTTTCTGCTTATGTTTGGATTTTTCCCACTTATTTTCTTTAAAAAAAATATTTTAAATAACTTGTTTACTATTCAACATTGGTTCTCATGTTGTTGATGAAGTAATGGTCTTTTTATAATTTATTTTTTTCCTTCCTTTTTTTAGACTTTATAAATAGTCGTAATAAATATAAAAAATAAAATAGTAAAAACCTGTGCCTCTACAACTCGTCTGGGGTTCATTACATGGTAGATACTGTACTGTTTCATGGACAACGGTTCTGCAAGGAGGTGACTTGTCCTAGGTCACGCTCAACCTCCAGATTTTTTCCTCTTATTTTGGGTACTCTATTTTTAAAATATTTTGTAGAGGCTGGGTGAGCCCCAGAGGGTCCTACATCCTATTTGATCCATCTCCCGCTGCAAACAGACTAAACAAAAGTACTGCCTGCAGCGGGATTTGATCCATGATTTCCGGCATGGCAATTCACTACCACTGAGCAACTCTGTCCCAGATTATTCCGGGTTACTATTAAATAAAATAGTAACAGCTAATAATGTCTTTATTTCTCTCCTTTTATTACATGTCTTTCTACTTTAATATATCGATATACAAGCAACCGGAATTTTTGCCACAAGACGGATCACTATACAGAACCCGTCGATTAAACTCTAACTTTGGTTGAGAATGACCAAACAGGCCATAAAGGAATGATATATCTAAGCCATGGTCTGTGGGGAAGAAGCCCCACAACAGAGGAATCATTGTTACAAGTGGAGGGGATACTTGCCTTGTTATTTTGAATGAAATACTTGCTTTGTTATTTCATTAGATCAAAGCTCGGCTTTATTGGAAATTTCAGCTATAAATCATTTCATTTTTTCGTTCAGTTCAATAAAGAAGTTGTATATCACGCAAATCTGGTATTAACTGAATAAATTAGAAAATAATAGTAAAGATAATTATTTGATAGGCAATTATAACTAAAAGTAGGCAGTTTGTTTACTTTTGTTGATCTTGCTATTCGGACGATGCTACAAAGGGAGTCCTGAATTTTTCCTAACTGGATATATTTAGGATAGGGATCATTAATTAGTAACTAACATCGTACATGGTCGGGACTCTCATTTTACATCCCTACCGAAGGACGGCATAACTCAAAATTTTTACTCCCTTGAAAATATCCTATAATCACCTACCGTGCTACGTTACAAGAAGTAATATTCATATTAGTAAAAATAGCTGGATACGATTGTTTTTGTAGATAATTAACATATTGTCAATTACGTACATATAGATAATTATAATTAGTAGATAAGCAATTATGTAACAAGTATGGGTGCACGAGCACTGAGTTGACTTGCCGAAAATCCTGGTTCAAATCCCGCAATCCCGCTGGCAAGACTTTTACTTAATCTGATAGCAGCCGGAAATGGATCCTAGGAGATCTAGGACCATCCTGGCGCTCACCCAGCCTCTATAACGTGGGTACACAAAATAAGGGAGAGAAATCTAGTGGTTGAGCGTGATCTAGGGCAAAGTTCCTCCCTGCACAACCGTTGTCCAAGAAACAGTACAGTCTCTATCATTTACTGAACCCCAGACCCTTTCAAGGGTTGAGGTGGTACAGGTTTTTTTTTTAAATAAATAATTATATAAATAATTATAAATATATAATTCATTTATCATTATTTATATTAACTATATGTGGCATTGTATCTGGTTTGAGGTTTTTTTTTGTAAAAAGTTACGTTATCGTACGGTTGCACTAATTTAAAAACACGATTTTGAGAAAACGCTGATGAAGAGATTAAATTGCTGTGTGAAACGTTGAAAAAAAAAAGTGTGATTTCGAAACGTTGAAAAAAAAGAATAAATAAGGATATGACTTAATAGTCAGTGGAAACATCTCACACTAAGTACTCTCGCCTTTTCTTCATTCATTTTCTTAAAATCATGGTTTAGACCTACCGTATTTCACCTATAATCTCATGATATATCGATGCTTTAGTTCACAAATGTGTTAAGTGCAATTTTTTTCAAAAATGGGTTTTGGTATATAAATAATATTGTAAATTATTGATCAGAAAGTCATAGATCATAATTTGATACTCATAGATCATAGACTTAATGGTGATAGATCATATGTTGATATGAAATTAATAGAGAAGCTGTGAAGGTTACAAAAATATGTTGAATTTGAAACTTGAACTGTATTTCTTGTGATAAATTATTATCAAAATTAATTATTATCCTGTAAAATCTTGTTTTCTGCACTTAACACATAAGTGAACTAAGGCATCGTTATATACCTTTAATCGGTTATTCTGTATTTAATACTTGGCTCTTTTGCGGCATATTTGGCAGCTTTTATCTTTGCACCTACTCCTTCATTGTATTAAGGGAAAACCAAAAGCTTTCGATAGTAATCCTGGTTAACATCAACAAATTTTTTGAAAAGAAAAATAATTACTTAAATTATAAATACATATATGAGTTTAAAACCTAATCTCACGACCTCTTGTGTCACAATGAATCTTATACTAGTCATCATTTTGTAAAAAAAGAATATATATATATATATATATAATCAATTGGATGATTCGACTACCAGTCATAAAAATCAGGCAATTTTCTCTTCTTCAGGATTAAATAGATGTATTATGTACAGCTATACATAGTCCCGGTGAAAATTCTAGAGATAAACCATCCTCCTTTCTTTTGAAATTTAGTCCGTATACGAACTTTAGGGAGCAGTTGGTACATTGTTGCTGAAGTCTGCTGATCCAATCCCGAGCTAGGATGCTCAGAGTGTAGAGCGTTGCGTTACTGGACCTGGATTGGGAGGGGCAGATAGCAAAATAGGTACCATTATTTGGATGAAACACCTGGCGATTGAATGTGATCTCTGCCAAACCAACTAACGATAGTTTAGAAACAGAATAGTCTCTACAAAATACTAAACTCGACACCACTTTAGCAGTTGTAAAGGATTTCATCCATGGATCGATCGATCGGCATCAGGAGACTTGGCGTTCTGAGCTTAATCTTGTTGAATTCAACTCTTCATATAAACCGTATTGGCCTAGAAAATGAAAGTTATCAAGTAATGAACATTGATTTGGGTTGTAGTGCTACAGATTTTTCTAGTTTTTACTATCTATTTTCAATAATAATTTATTTTTTCAAAAATAAAACCCACAATTATTTTATGAATAATATTCTCATTATCACAATTTATATTACAATAGTAAAGAAACCAACTTTAGTGAACTTATATTTTTGGATTTGGTCAGAATTCGAATACTGATATTGTCATATAATATACTTCATCTAGATATAGAATAAATATAAAATAATATTAGCTTTATTTTCTGAAGATAAAAATTGATCATATTCTTGAATTTCATTCATTCATACATATTTCAGAAAAATCTATAGAAAGTGCCAAAAAAAAGGTTACTACTATCGTTGGTCACCTAAATTATTTAAGCTAATTTCGTTATGACATAAATTATCTATCTATATAATAAAAATGAATCGCCAAATTCTTGGCTAACAGCAAAACTCGAGAACGGCACGACCAATTCGGCTATTTTTTTTTCATATTTTTGCTAAGGCCAGAAGGTTCTCGTGGAGAGAAATCCGTAAATATGACGAGGGAACCCTTTTGTGGGCGAAAAACCTTGAAATTTTTCGCATATACATCCTAATGGGTGCGTTTTTGAAAAAAACAAAACAGAGGTAACCATTTTTAAAATAGATTAAACTTTCTAAAATTTGAGCCCAACTGTGTAGGCCTAATAAATTCCGAGTTCAACCCCTATCGCATAATAATTAACTGTATTTCCTAATCGGTTCGTTTTCGAAAAAAAACATAATTAAGCATTTTTAAAGTAGATTAAATTTGCTACAATTTGAGTCCAACCGCAGCTCTGTAGGTCCAATAGATTCCGAGTTCAGTCCCTATCGTATAATAAATAACTGGAATCTTATCTATCTATCTATGTCTTCGAATAATTTTGTTTACAATTATCTGGTGATATGTACATGTTGAAATGAGTGTCATTAAAACATTATTTTATTTACAGATGCTGAAACTAATAAAACAGTTAGTGCAATGATATATTATTCTTAACGTCTCACCTGATGGTTCGTAAAAATGAAGAAAATCACATCTTAAAATGTCGGCGATTATTTCATCAATATGCTGTTGTTATGTATGTCAAAACAGATACAGAGCGATTGACATTCATTCGGTTGAACCAGACCAAACTCCGTTCTGAAGAGTATATGCACCTTCGAGATGCGATTAATAGCAATGGAAATGCAAACAATGTCGGCCGGATGACAATTCTTCCATCAACATATATTGGAAGTCTCGGCATATGCATGCATATGGTCGAGAAGCTATGACTTATGTTCGTCCTTATGGCACAGCCGACTTATTTTTCACAATCACATGCAATCCTAAGTGGATATAATGTATATGTATATTCCACCAATTGGTCGAATTTATTCAGTCCATCCAAGCAATGATGAGTGTTTTTATTTGAGATTACCATAAGTCAATGTACGAGGCCCAACATCATTCCAACATTTACGAACTGTTAATGGTGAATTATGTGGCTATTACAGAGAAGCCTGTCTCCGTTTGCAACTGTTAGAAAATGATGCTCATTGGGATCAAACGTTAAATGATACTGTAATTTCTTCAAAAGCTCATAAAATATGAACATTGTTTTCTATAATTATATCAACATGCTTTCCGTCAAACCAAATAGATTTATGGATCAAATAAAAATATGATATTTTTTAACTTTATTGGTAATTTTTCATGAGCTATAAATATTTTTATTTTTTAAAGAGAAAAGATAGGCCCTCGACCGGGATTTGAACCCGGAACCTTTGTCTCACCGTGACATCGCTCTGCCAATTGAGCTATCCAAGGCCCATGCCGGTCGAGGACAAACCTTTTTTCTCCTAGATCCTAAAGCCCCAGTGTGCTCCCGCCATTTTTGCGATGAATACACTAGAACGAAGTTCTTTGAACATTAACTTTAATTTAGGATCTTATTGACTTACGTCATATTATTATTTATAATTTTTTATAATTATTGGTCATTTTTCATGAGTTATAAATATTTTTATTTTTTAAAGAGAAAAGATAGGCCCTCGACCGGGATTTGAACCCGGAACCTTTGTCTCACCATGACATCGCTCTGCCAATTGAGCTATCCTAAATTAAAATTAATGTTCAAAGAACTTCGTTGTAGTGTATTCATCGCAAAAATGGCGGGAGCACACTGGGGCTTTAGGATCTAGGAGAGAAAAGGTTTGTCCTCGACCGGCATGGGCCTTGGATAGCTCAATTGGCAGAGCGATGTCACGGTGAGACAAAGGTTCCGGGTTCAAATCCCGGTCGAGGGCCTATCTTTTCTCTTTAAAAAATAAAAAAAATATGATATGTGTGACGATAGCTTGCATCACATGCGCAATATAACTGGAAATCTACATGTGCTTGATGATGTATATCACAAATTATTATCTCAATTAGACATGATCGCGCCTAATCGGCCAATGCACGACGCTTTTAATCTAGAGTTGCAACGTAAAAAACCGCTCGATCTCGATGCTTTATAGGAATCGGTTCGAATAAATGTTCCGCTGTTGAACCAACAACAAAAGTATGTCTTTGATACAATTATGAAAGTTGTAAATGGTGGAACTGGAAGGATTTACTTTTTGGATGCTCCTGGTGGTACAGGAAATAATTTTTAAATTTCATTGATTTCAGCTACAATTCGCTTACAGAATAAAATTGCGCTCGCACTTGCTTCATCTGGTATTGCAGCTACATTGTTGGAGGGCGGTCGAACAGTCCATTCAGTGCTAAAATTACCTTTGAATATTCAAAACAACGAAAGACTGTCATTGCAGAGTTCTTCGAAATGTAGCAAGTCGAAGGTTTTGCAGCAATGCAAGTTAATAGTGTGGGATAAATGCACGAAGGCTCGTAAAAAGTATTTGGAGCCATTAGACAAAACTTTAAATTACCTGGGAAACAATCAAAACCGATGATTTTGATTGATTGACATGGTGGAGCGTTGATTTTATTAGCAGGAGATTTTCATCAAACATTACCAGTGACGTTTTGACAGGCTGCATTCCATTTCCTGTCAATGTTTGTCTGTTTACTGAATCAAAAACTGATCTTATACAAAAGGTTTCACAAACGTTGCTCAAAATGACACCGATCATTATTGGTTGAGTGAAAGAGCTATATTAGCTGCCAAAACACGAATCTAAATGAAATAAATTTAAAAATTCAAAATGAAATTGGCGGTGAATAAAGGACATACAAATCAGTTGATTGCGCAACTAACCAAGACGTCATCAACAAACCCCCAGAATTTTGTAACTCACTAGATTTGTCGGGATTCCCGCCCTATAATTGTCAATTATATCAAGCTGGACCGGTGGTCATAAAGCTGCGAAATATCAACCAACCGCTTTTTTGTAACGGCACACGGCTAGCAGTCAAAAAACTACTAAACAATGTAATCGAAGCTACCATTCTAAAGGGAAAATATAAAGGAGAAGATGTGTTGGTACTCCGCATCCCAATGGTACCAACTGACGTATCATTTGAATTTAAACGACGGCAATTTCCAGTGCGGCTTGCTGTCGCTATGACCATAAATAAATCCCAGGGCCAGTGGTTGAGTGTTTGCGGCGTTAATCTTGAAAACCCGTGCTTCTCTCATGGACAGTTGTATGTTGCTTGCTCTCGCGTCGGGAAACCGTCAGCTTTATGTATTTAAGCGCCAGGTAATCAAACAAAAAATATCGTGTGCCATAGGGCATTACAATGAAAATATCACATTATAACTAAAGTCTTGCATTGTACGAAATAGAAAACTTATTTTAGTAAGTAATCGTTGTTTATTATCGAGACATTAAATCAATAAATAAAGTTTTGATCACTCTGAAATACCATTTATTTTTACTATTAGGCTGCGACAGGACAATACATCTTCTGACTGAACGAAGTTAGTCGGGACAGCTATTAACATTAAAAATCAATGTTTCTTTGTTTTAGAAAAATAGGGCAGAACAAAGTCTGCAGGGACAGAATGAGGAACTCACATATTTTAAAGTTCATTCTTTTATTCCAACTACCAAATAATCTCATATCAACTCCCTGGGCGAAGCCAGGTACTCCAGCTAGTCTATTTAATAAAAACGAATCGCCAAAAGTCTTGCTTACCGCAAAACTTGAGAACAAAAATTAAACACGTACACTTACTTACTAAAATCAGTTTGGACATATGAATTTCAAATTTATGGCATCGCTAAACAGACTCAAAGAAAACGACTAACTTTCCAATCAAAAGTACTCAGACTTGACACAAAAGCATCTTTGTATGTCAATGGCAAGACTCTGCAACTGACTTAAAAGCACCAACGGTTGACGAATGCATACGAACATACTACAAACGTTTTCAAAAAAAACTAAACGGGCACCCTAACCCATTATTAGAACTAATGGCCACGACTCTCATGCCTGAGAAAACTAGGAGGAGACTAAAAAGAATGTGAATGAGGGATCTGTTAAAATAGGAATTTCAAACTACGGAAGAGGTGCCTCTGGGTACTGTTCTTGATACCTCTCATGCCATTGTATTTTATTTTTACTGTCAGCCAATCTGCTGATTGTCATTGTTTTTATTTGACAGGTGTGGATGAAAATATTACCCTATTAATTTACTCTATTAATTACCCTAAACTTGTATCTTAACAACTGACTTTATATATATGACTTTATTTACTTTTTACTTTAATATATGACTTTATTGTGATCCTCAAATATTCCGAATCCAATTTTTCGAAGGAAATACAAGTTTTAAATTACCCTAAATCCAAGTAAAGAGGTCTAGCAGTATTGTCTGTACATAAGTCTCTCAAAATATCTCAAAATTATTCGTGTAAATCAAAGTACGTTCAAATTATAAAATCTTTTTATTTATTTTTTCCATGATTCTCTCATGAGGCGAGTACCATACTTTAGCTGTGTGGTTTTATTATTTACAAATCACCTTCCTGCACAATCATTGTCTTAGAAACAATACTCTACCATGAATTGAAACCAAGACCCTTCATGATACAGGTTTAGTTCCTAATTTACATTTATCTAAACATTTCAATGTTAATGTGGAAATGGTTGAATGGGTATATCTCAGAAGAGTGTATGATGGTGAGGGAGTGGAGTCAATATATTATACAAATTAAGTTATTTTATTTGTGCCTACGTTTCGACCTAATTTCTAGACCATTATCAGCCCTAAGATTAAATGAAAACAGTAAATTAAGATTTGCAATGTAAGGATTGCAATACCAAGAAGATATAATAAACAGAAATGATGTATGACGATAAGTACAAAGACTAAGAGATAAATTATAAAATAACTAATGAGAAATAAGAATGGAAAGAAATCTCGAAGCTAATAAAACATAGTGATAGTGAATACTCTTCTTAGATTTCTTTCCATTCTTATTATTTCATAATTTATCTTTTACTCTTTGTATTTCTTGCCATTCCTAACATTTCTGTTCATATAACTTCTTTGATACTGCGATGTTTATATAGTTCTTCTGTTTTCTTTTATTTATTTTATTCATATATTTTTCGCAAGGATATTGGAAGGAGAAAGTAACATATTGATACAACTATTAGGGCAGAGACCTGGAGGCTATAGATCGTCATATCACGTCAGTGGGAGCCGAGTATGTGGCCCTTCGCTTCGCAAAGTCTCCATTCAATTTTCCCTATCCTTTTTCCCTCGCGATTCAGTGAGTTTCCCTTCCCCAGCCCTGCTAGCTCTAAATCAATAAGTATATTCATTCCCTGGCTGGCTAACAGAAATGCACGATGTGATTCCAATAAACCCTACGTAATCTGAGCTGATGGGAAAGGTCAACATTGGATTTTTGCTTTATTACATTAAGAGTGTTCTTTCTTTCAAGTATTTAGTATCAGAGATTCCACTTTCGGTGCTTGTTTACTTAAAGGACTAGAACTTCTTGCTTTCAACTGTCTTTAAGTTTTTTAATTATTAATTATTTTTATTGAAATTGCGAAAACCTTTATAATCAAGTTTTGTTTGTCACTTAATGCTACTAAGGATAATAGGTCGATTAACACGGGCAGTGTTAAATTTTACCTGTCCAGACTCAAGCTCGTACCGCCATTTTACGTACCCTCCGAAGTAGGGCATACTATTTTTTTTTAGATTTTTTTACTCTCCTTAAAAAATCTTATAGTCACCTGCCTGACTGCGAACCAATCTTGGGCATGGTAAGTTGTTATGCTAACCTCTTTACTTAAGTGTGTTAAAGTTCTAAATATTTAAAATTGGTAGTTTTATTTTGTTTCTAAAATGTGTTGTTACTAGTATTCTTAGGAATTATAATTAGGAAAAAAAGTAATTCGTGTACAACATAAAAATAATTTATTAACTCTGGTACTGTTTGATACTCGATGTCCCATTTGCTGCTAAGTCTGCAATAATGGGATATCAAGATCATTGGCATGATTTTATTCTCAATTAAGAAGCATTGATGACTCTACGAAGGATTTTGGATTGTAAAGATTGGATACGAAAGGACTCTTAGTGCTTACTGGACCCCCAAAGCTATTCTCTATATGTCCACGTACGTCATGTGTATGTGATATTTGTAATTAATTAGGAGCTTATAACTTTGTCTAATAAATGTTGAAGTAGCCTGAAGCGGAGAGAAGTTTCTTGTCGTTTCTGCCTAGTATGATGATTCCATGTTATAAGGTTGACAAAATATTTAAATATATTAATTGTTTAATATATTTAATTATTAGAATAAAAAGAATATTTCTAGTCCAGTTAACATTACTTAAAAAACATAACATCGGGTAATTGATACTAAATCCCTTAACCCTTAACTATGCAATACTCAATTACCTCCAATGCGGCTCCGCTAAAACCAGGTCTGATGGATGTACGGTCACGGATTTCATCAAAATACCTTCTAGGGAAAAAATGGCGTATTCTGAAAGTCAAGGTTTTGGATAAAAAAGAATTACGTAACCTGTGAGAATTATTTATTTTGACAATGACCCTGAATTGTTTACGATCGTAATTTGCATAAAACTAAATCCTTATGTGGATGGTTTTAATAAAACACACTATACTAAGGTAGCAATGAATGATTTAACAGATTGGTTCCAGAGTAATAATAATAATAATAAAAGCGAGTTGGTCATGTTCTAATAATAATGAACAGTCAAGATGAAACTTTTTCATTGCTGATTTGAATCTAGAAATAAGGTCTATTGATGCTCAGCATTTGTTATTATTTATTTTCTCTCCATCTCATTTTTTAAATTTTGAATAAAACTCAAAATTTTTTACATGTGTTATTTATGCCTTATTTGTTTATTAATTTAATTAATTTTTATGTTTTTATTTGTTTTAGGTAAGTTCACAATACTGACTCATTCTCCTGGATTCTGTGAGTATCATCATTGAGATATGCATACTGAATTTTGACAAATAGAGATTGTATGTCTATATGACTATAATAATATATTATAAAAATGTAATTAAAAATGTTTCTATTGATTTATTATTATTTTATTTTATTTCCTCTAAGAGCTCTTATTATACTCATTAGCTTCTTCCCGGAAAACAGTTCAAGAGAGTATATATGATATTGTTCTGTTCTTTTATCTAAACAACTTTACGAAATAGCCAGTAAGCTCTTTAGTTATTTTTAATAAGATGCCCTTTGAAGATATAATTAATAGAATTTATTTACATTTTTTCTTGTTGATAAATACTTTTAGTTAAATTTATTTTTTGTATTTAATTATTTTTTCGGTTCTCATAGTTATCATTTAACTCTGCTTAAAACTGTTCCAAGACAAGTTTGTTTTTTATATGGAAACAGTAAAATGAGTTGAATAAATTACTAGTATTTTTATTATTGAAATTTATTTAATCAATAATGATTTTAAGTAATTTAATATTTCCGTACATTTTTGGTCTTCCTCTTTTAGGTGAACGATCTAAAACGTGGAATTTATTCATCTAAAGAAGTTTTATAGAATATTTTGTAAGGTTCATTTTTGAAGAATCTCATCCATTGAAGTTGCAGCCAAGAGACAGATTCGCCTGCGGTATTTTTTACTCTTCTTGTTATTGATTCTTCTAGAGATTTCGTTGAAATAAATTCGGGCTGCGACATTCGTTTTATGGAAAATTCTTTTCTAACAATTCATAATAATGCTCAGGGTTGTATAAGTAATTTGCTTATTTTCATATCTATCAACCCAAAATCATGGTCATTCGGTAGAAAGGAATGAACCGATACCAAAAATGTTTTGTGGTCTACCGTTTCAATATTATTATTTGATGACTGAACAATTTTCATCCATGTCAATGCTACTTTAATGCTACGATATTGGCCTGAACAAGCATCAATGTAAGCTATTATGTGTTTTTGAGTTGTTATAACCTCCATATGTGCTAAAATGCATGATGCTACTCCCTGTGCACCTCTTGAAGCTGTCCCATACATACATCGTGACATTGTCATCATGGAAATTATGAAAACCCAAGTTGTATACGTACATATTTCACTTATAATAGGCTGACGAAACAGACAGTTTAGGATACGGAAGTGATTTTTGCAAATCAAATGAGAATCCACTATATTCCCTGGAATTTTCTTTTGCTTTTTTCTGGTTCTCTCCAAGACAGTTCCTTGCTCGTACGGCAAGTGTACATCATGACTTTCTCTAAGATGTAATTTCTCTTCCTCATTATTGGATGCTTCGATTTTTCCCTTCAGTAAATCACATTTTTGGCATGTGTCTTTTCGAGGAGCATGGAAATTAAAGTTAAATTCAGTATTAAATATTTTCCTGTAAATCTATTCCTTAACAAAGGATTCATTATTTTCCTTACATTTCTCTACATACAGGTTATTCATTTTACGTATACCCAAAACAGGACTCAAATATTTTCGACCAGGAGTGTGAAGAGGCATTACATGGCTCTCATATACTGGGAAACCTAAAATATGTTCTCGTACAGCTTTTATCTTAATTTCATCTGTTTTTCGCGAAGATCCAGGCATCTTCCCACGACGATCAGTTCCAGATGTTTCAGCATTCAGAGCACGAGTTAACCGCCCTAAAGAAATTTAATAGGTGTCTAAAAAGAAGTTCCTGCATACCGACACTTCTGACTTATTATTTCTGGACAGAAAATAGTTGTAGCTGCATTTTCTCATTGATCTGTTATGGGCTACTGGGTATTAAAATGAATTCAACTATTCTTTAATTAAAGATACTAATATTTATTAACAAAGTGACAAAAATAATACAATTAAATTATTAAACTGATATAAATTTACAATAACAATATTTCAGGTATTTATTATCTAGGCCTAACTCCTATTTAATTATTACAATAATATAAGATATTACTAATTCTAAATAGCTTAACTATTTACATAAATTTGTATGAATACCATAAAATTACAACTTCTACTTAACTAATTAACTACTACTAATTAACACTTACAGTTCCCTAATTAAAGTCCACCGACCGTAAGATTCTCCAATTATAACAAACTGGCCCACAGTAATAAACATAAACTTTTTATTACACTCGCGAAACTGTTACAGTTCACTAGCACAAGTTTATCACACAGTCCGGTTTACTACTCTGACACACTCGCGCCGAGAGGGTATTTAAATTGGCAAGACCGACACGGAGTGTGGAGATCTGGAAAATCCCAGAACGATCTCTTTGATCACTTCCGACAAAGGGGTCTAATCCCTAGCAGGAACGTTAATCCCTTGCTCCCGTCTTTCTCTCTGTAACCGTAACCGGTCTTTCAAAAGTTCTGGGCCGCCCTTGTTTTATTAATCGTTGATGACTTGTAGTACGCAGATACAGATTCTGGGTTTTATATCCTTTTAGTTTCCAAAAATTATCAAAATTAGATTTTCTTTCTTTATATTCTACGCGATATAAATATTTTTTTGAGCAAAAGCAATCCTTATTTTCAAAAATGTTGGCACTCACAAGTTTTGATTTTTTTGTTGTGTATTCTTCTCCATTATTTCTCTTGATTTTTCTGATCTTTTGTGCGTCTCTATCTTCATTTCTTGCCCGTTTTCTTTTCTTATCTTTTTTTATCTGCACCATTTCCATTGTTTTATCTTGCACCATTTCTGGGGTTTCTAAATTTACCGTGAAGTCTTGCTACGAATCATCTGAAGATGATAATTGTCTTATTTTTTTCCATTTCTTGGGAGTATTACGTGGTCTTGTAATATCTGCAGATCACATCATATCAGAATAATAATTAACATATTCACATAATAAGTACGTTGTCATTAACTTACCTGAACCGCTATCTGTTGACATTGTGGTAAAATATATAAATTATTTCCCACCAATAATTAGTTCCGAAGAGCGCAACTGAATTATAACGTTAGATAAACCGGAATGAATAAAATTGTCGTTTTTATTTTTATTTGATTGTCATTTTTTTATCGGCTCATTATGTAGATCAGAAACCCGTCAAAGAGAGCGCCACGCGCCATTAATATATATTTTTTAAATTTTTGACTTAGACCACTTTCATAATTAGCACTAAATGAATTCCATATAACATTAAAATTACAACCCCTATCGAAGGTTCATTTTTGACGATATCGTAAAAATTACATTGAATAAATTTAGTTTAAAATAACGTGGTGTGAAATAACTAATAAACTCATTTTTTTCTAAATCTTGACTTAGACCTCGTTCATGATTATGGGCACAATTATGCACTAATATTTAAAATCTGTAAATGATGTTTTAAACAGATAAGAAACATATATTCACTAGGCTTACAGAACAAACTACTAATCTAGAATATTTTATTAAGAACACGCTGATGTACACAAGATACGAAATACTCAACCCAAAATTCTAAGAAAAATTGTAAATGCTCCTTGGTTTATTTCGAATCACATAATACACGTAACCAGATTCGACCCCTAAAATCAAAATATTCTCAACAAATGCACAAAATTTCACTCGTCATCACATCATTATAATCTCTTGTTCTTTCTCATTCCTTCTCCCTGTTACAGAGACTTTAGGTTAAATAGGCAATGGAATAGAGATCTGCTTAGGAACCTGTAATCTCTTACCAAAAAAAATAAATTAAATAGCAGCTATGAGGACTCCCGACAATAGTGAAAACTCAAAACTTAAGATTACTTTGTTGTTTATTGAAATTAATTACATTAGCCTGGTTTTATCTTCAATTGGTACTCAGAGTAATAAATCTATATCTTTTCGGGTTAGTTATTAAACATATCGTCGTTCTCATAACAGTACCACCTATCTACCATTTGGGCGATTTTACAGGAGAGAGAACAAACCGCTCCATATGTTGTATTATCTTAAGTAAGTATATCTGTTATCTTTCAATTTCTAATTTAACAGCACTGCCTTGCGTTCTACATTGAAAACTTTTTTTTATAGAGTGTAATTCAACATGTAGAATGCGTTACTGTTACTAACTCATGTTCACCAAAAGTTGTAGATATGCGGTATTGTTTTGACAGCGATCATATGATGGGCTGCACAATACAGCTTGATTATAAGAGTAATTAGTTTACAGTTAAATTTTAATATCTTCCAAATTCTTGTGTATTTGCATCCATTAGCAACTTATAACAGGACATAAAACTATGATAAATAAAATCTTTTAGGTGAAACGAGTAGTTTAACTGGATATTAAGGTCTTGTTAGGTGTATTAAGTTATATCACATCTATTGAACGAGCTTTTATATGAATATTATTATTGTTCTTAAATCAATCGAATTATAACCGTTAAACTCAAGTTGATTTAAACTATAATTTCACTCGCAGGCAACTAGGCAAACGGTCATGAGCATGTCGCGAATGTTGGTGAAGCGAACCCATAAGTTTTTCACCTACCGAAAATACCTCAACGCATCTAAATAAGTTTTCATTTTTTCACAAAAAAATCATAAATGTTTCATCAGGAATTAGCGACTAATTTTAGAAATATTTTTATTTTAAAGAGAAAATAAAAATAATCACCATCAAAAGAACAATAAATAAAACATAATTATAAGACTATGTCTATAGTTGATTAAGGATTGCGATTTGTTTAAAAAGAAATCTCTTTACGTTCTAGATATTAGGTAACATTTAATACTGTTTTAAATATATAATAAAGTATATGTTTTTAAAATTAGTTTTTAAATATCATAAATAATCATAAATGCTCAAAATTATCTTTTACAATGTTTTCCTTTCTTTTAAATTAATTTTTCCCTTCGGAATAAATCATTCTTGTTTACACTGTACTAGGTGAAGGTGTGCCAGCTTAGTGTCGGGTTAAGTGCAAGAGAAGCATTTAAGCCCCCATTAGTTTCTTTAATAGTCTCTATTCCTTTTCAAGTGTTGAGTCAACCTATTTCGGTGAAGAATCAAGTTTAAGCACTTCAAATAGAGAGCTTTACAAATGTCTCTTATCCTTATCTGGAGAAATACCTGCGCGTCTAGGCTTCAGCTACCTTAAGAGGAACAGTTGACTGCATGCCATTAAGTCAATATATTTCTGATCTGGATTAGTTACCAGTAATGGTGAAGTTCTGAGATTGTGTTGGTGGTTACTCGCGTTAATTACGTATCATTGTGACGAATATGGAGCTTTAAGGGCTTCTCCGTGAGCTTGATATGAAGAATTACTCACCACCGTATCTAATCTGTGATTTAGCCTCTTAAAATAAATTAAATTTCAAGTTATTTAAGTGAAAAAAATTACTTATCGGTATAAATAGTTTAAATTGCCTCTTTGAATAATAGATAGAATAAATAATTCTTCCAATCAGCTTCATAAGCACTTAATGGATTAATCCAATAATCCAGTTTATTTTATTAATAATTAATAAGGATAAAATAACATTAACTTCATGAAAACCATCAACATATCATATCTTAAGATCGGTTCTTGAGTGTTTTTTCAATATCGTTCGTTTATATTGGAATTAAACGAATTTTCCCTATTTATATCCCATAGGCTAATCGACGCGTAGAAAATACAATATAATATTCTCTTAAAGAGTTGATAAAGAATGATGATTTTTCTTCATTCCAATTAAGATTTTCTCAAAAAGATTTGGTAGTTCGGAATTCTCTTCTCATTGTTTAAAATATTAATTATATAGCATTTTTCCCGCTTAGAATTTTTTTAGAATGTTACTATGTTGTGTTTGATTCAATTTTCTTTTCTTGATCTTCTTCTAAGGGCCAATTTGTTAATATGATTTTTATTTCCGATTGTTGGAGTAGTTTATTTTCCTACTCAGTTTCTTTAACACTTTTTTTTTTTAAACATACACTTTAATGTTCGTCTACTCCTTTAATGCGTTATAATTTAATACAAATATTTCCCATATTTCTTCTTTATCTAGCATAAATATCTGTTTTATTAGCTGGTTTATTTTTCTGGAAGTGAAGAATACAAAAGTACTTGTTTCCCTTAATTTATTATTTCCCGAATTAAAAAAAAACATTGGATTTTATCTGTTAGTATGGATTCATGAGTATTTAAAATATCGCTGGGAAAACCCATTATCAATTTCTATTTCTTATTTGGAAATGGCTAATCGTGTTTTAATGGAATAATGATCTCAAAATATGGTGTGTAATAAATTACAGTTTATTTTTTTATTATATGAACCTATGTGGAAAAGATAAAAGTTGTCACTTAGAGTTGAGTTACAAGTTTTAACTGTTTCCAAATATACAAGTTATCTTGAGCTTTAGCATGGACAAGAATGTAATTATGGGAAATGTGTATACTACGGTAATAATTTAATCTAGAAATGAATGTAGTACATTTGTATCTTCTATACTTCGAAATGTGGGATATATTTAGTCTGGGGGTGTAGTAAAAAAAAACACTAAATAAGACAAACTTATTTATTGTACGTTTCGGCCTTCGTTGGTGGCTATCTTCAGGGCTGATGGAATGAAGAGCTACTACTTTCAATATAAACAAATGAATGTGCTAGAATTAAATAAAAATAAAGAATTATATCTGAGACAAAGAAACATACTGAATTATTGACAATTCCATTTCACTAACGAATAAACTAATCCATTGTTCATGATATAAAATACTAAAATATATATATATATATATATATATATATATAATAACCATAGTAGTAGCTATTCCTTCCATCAGTCCTGAAGATGGGCTACAACGTAGGCCGAAACGTACTACAAAATAAGTTTGTCTTATTTAGTGTTTTTTTGACGGTAGCCCCCAGATTATCTATATCCCACATTAGATCTTCCAGTCAACTATTTTCCTCTCAATTATACTTCGAATTGTTGTTTGAAACTTTTGTTTCTTGAGGAAATGAAATCTACTCATTTCCCATAACTACGTTCTCTTCTTCTTAGTAAAGCTCACGATACTTTGTATTTTTGGAAATTATTAAAAATGAAACGAGTAAACAGCTTAACCTTGTAACTCAACTCGAAGCGACAAGTTGTGGAATATTAACTTATTTCATTATTAAAAAAAAAATATTTTCAGTTAGACAAGACAAATTAAATAAGCGGGGAATGATTTATAAATATCCAGTACAATTGAAAACACTTCTCCTTTTAATACTGAGTTAAGCTGATTGATGATTAGCGATGAACAATGAACGGGCAGGTTTCCTTTCTCGTTTGAAGGCTCTTATATAATTAATGGAAAAAAAACCTCGGCGATAAAAGTCAGTTTGCGTTAATTAACAAGGAGTAATTAAGACCCCGTTTTGGTATTAAAATCATTTAAAAATATGCCAGGCTTTTTTAGTATTTGATCTCATGAACAATGGATTAGTTTATTCGTTAGTGAAATGGAATTGTTAATAATTCAGTATGTTTCTTTTTCTCTGTGAGGATATAATTCTTTATTATTGCATTATTTTTTTTAATTCTTGTACATTTATTTTTTTTTTTACAGAATATTGATTAGAGTGAAATTATTTATTTCGTATCGCTCTTACTATTTCTAAGTAACGAATATGCAAAAATGCAATTTTTATATTGGTCACTTTGAAAAGCTCCAGTTGTGAATAGTGGAAATGTCTTCACTCTTTAATTCCGAAAACACATGGGATTGATAAGAAACAGTCGCGTGTGGTTTTGTGGTTATTTAGTTGTTTTTTTTGTGATTACACGATATATGAACTCACTGAAAATTACAATTTGTTAAAACTTAAGCGGCTCTGATAAATAAAAAATTTAAATGAAAAAAGAAAATAGAAAATTGAATTAGAATATACCTCTTCTATGTCTTCGGAAAAATATAAATATAGTTTTCATATTGGTCACATTTATGTTTTGGGTTGTATTGGCATGTAGTGAATAGTCTTGAATTTCTAACTCTATAAGGCAGTGGTGATAAGTAACAGTCGACTGTTCTTTTGTGATTTTTCCCGTAAGTTTGGGAAAATTATATTGTAATTTTCAGTGAGTTCATATATTGTGTTATCACAAAAAAATACTCATTAATCACAAAAGGATACTCGACATTTCTTATCCCTTCCCTAACCGCTTCTGCAATTTGGAATTAGGAATTCAAGACTGTGTCCATCCGAAGGGTTTCAATTTGTACAATAAATCTTATATTTATTTTTCCCATAGGCATGGAAGAGATATATTCTAATTTATTTATTTTCTTTAAATGTATTTATTTTTATATAGGAGAGTTGTTCAATTTTAAACGACTTGTAGTTTTCAGTGAGTTGTTTTTTATAACAAATAATCTCACAAAGCACAGAACCATACTCAACTATTTCTTATACCTAATATCACTTGTCTTTTGAAGTTAGAAACAGAAGGTTATGAAGTACTGCCTCCTTAAATGACTGCCTCCTGATTCGGAAGGGCGTAAGCTTCCACCCACTTGGAAAAGTATTCCATGGCCACGAGGATATATCGGTTACCTTCGTCTGTCATAGGGAAAGGGCCAGCGATGTCGACCGCTATTCTCTCAAACGGTGCTCTCACGTTTTACTTCTTCATAGGGGCCTTCTTTCTTCTCGTGGGTCCGTTAGAAGCCGCACAAGTCGCACAACGCCTGCACCAGTCCAGCACATCGTCCTTAAGGTTTGCCCAGTAAAAGCGTTCACGACCCTTTTCCAATGTACGGTGAACTCCAAGCTTCTAGTGTGTCCAAGTTGGCCGCGGCTCCAACAGCGTATCTCTTTCTTACAGGTCCTGAGAGCCTCCAAAATTTTTGTCAGTATGTCTTCTAGGGACCATATTAGGCTTCGCTTCTGCTGCTCGAACTCACATGGCCCCGTACTGACTGTCTGACAGCTTCGAACTCGATGGCCTGAGATAATGCATCTCCCAAAGTTTTTGGCCGGTCTAGCCTCACTGCTTGTTGCGTCTCGGGGTCCCGAAGTCCATCAAGGAATTTGTCGACAGCCAGGCTCTCGTAGACATCGTCGGTGACCGATGGGTAGGCATTCCTCACCAGTCGGACAATATCCGCTTCAAATTCCTGCATCGTCTCGTTGGTCTTCTGGATCCTGCTTCTCAGCTATGATCGACAAAGCTGGTCCACGTGGCGGTGGCCGAATCGCATCTATAGTCATCTAATCAGCTCACCGTAGTTAGATCGCTCCGACATGGGCATCCCCTGCATTACTCTCAAGGCCAGGCACAACGCTGAAGCTTGGGTCTGCTTTGACCACCCGTGGATCTAAGCCGTTGTCTCGAAGAGAGTCATGTTGTCCTCCCGCGGTGTCATTCCGTCGAATACTGGAATGGTGTTGTGAGTTGGTGGAGTCCCAGCATTGGCGAGCATAATGGTGTTATGAAGGCTGCTCTCGGAGGAACAGTCGCTGTAGTTCGTCGGTGGGTTGCTCTTACGTCCGTCGAGAGCTTCTACTTTTTGAACAAGTTCGTTCAGTTTTTCTCCTAGCCTAGATTCTACATCAGCTACTTTATTATCTACATCGGCTAACTTATTCTCAACATTTTCCATTAACTTAGTCTCTAATGTGCCCAACCTAGACTCTAATGTATCCAATAAATCACTTTTTACAGTACCTAATTCATTCTATACATTATCTAGCTCATTTTTAACAGTGCTTAATTCATTACCTAGCTTATTTTTATAATTCATTGCCTAATTCATTTTTAAAAGTTGCAGACAACTTGCTTTCAGTTTCAAACAGAATGTCATCTGGATTTTCTCCGGACTCCACAAAAAACTGACGCAAGCGATGTTGCAGAACAGTTTTATTTCCGAAAGAATTCAGATCTCGTTCTTTTAATTTTAAATTAGTCAATTTAATACATTGAGAAGCCATTTTTTATACAGTAGCCCAATCATTAAAAATTGCAAGACAAACAAAATACATAATAGCAATTACGCAAGATCCCACTTCTAACACCAAATTGTTACGAACTACTGGGTGTAAAAATGAATTAAACTACTCCTAAATTCAAGATTCTAATATTTATTAAGAAAGTGGCAAAAAGAATACAATCAGCCTATTAATAATTAAATTATTAGACTAATATAAATTTACAATAACAATATTCTAAATATTTATTATAACCTAGGCCTATTTAATTACTAAAATAATATAAGATATTACTAATTCTAAATGACTTAACTATTCACATAAATTTGTACAAATACAATAAAATTACGCTAGGGCATATAACTACAAATTAACACTTACAGTTCACTAATTAAAGTGCACCGACCGTAAGAATCTCAAATATAACAAACTGAAACATAGTAATAAACGGAAACGGTTTATTAAGCTCACAAGACTGTCACAGTCCACTGATACACTTCTTACAAGTTCATCACAGTTCCTGGTCTACTCTCTGACTGACTCACTCGAGGTGAGGGTGGTATTTAAATAGGCAAGCCCGAACATTCTAGAACACGGAAGTAGGGGGAGACTGTTCAGGGATTGTCGAGAACCTTCTTAATCTATTCCGACAGAGGAGATGCGGTTCTTGTATGTTCGAGAAGGTTCTAATCCAATCTTAATTTCTCCCGCCGACGGGCTTAAGACGCTAATCCCTTGTTTCCGTCCTTCTCTCTGTGACCGTAACAATATATATATTTTTATACTTTTTCTCTTTTTTTACTTATATACTTTTTTTCTCAGTCTTTCAAGAAATAGACTGTTACACATTTTCCAATTTAAGAATGCCTACGGGACCTTTCGTAAGAGGTTACGTAAGCAAGTGTCGGTTTTCGTTTTCGCTATAACGTGGGAGGTAGCCCGATGTTTGTACTGTATAATTATGTAAAGGAGCCTTTGCTTATGGTCAAGATTACTGATATGAGTCACTACAAGAGCCGAGATCTGTTTCGAAAAAAATAAGCCATCGAAGTTTCCTGTCACTGAGCAGTTAATTTGCAAGCCAGCTTGTCTAAATAATAATAGTTTATATTTTTTTAAAAATTTAAATATATTTCAAGGATCAATAAATTTCTAAAATGATTGTAGGAATATAAAGGCGTCATAAATATAAGATAAGTATATTATATAAACATATAAAATAATTTGTATCTATAAATGAATTCAGTGCATTTTAATAGATAAATATTATAATAGTATTTCATAAATGAGTCGTTCGGTTTCAAAATCGGGTACATCCTTTTTTTCCAAAAATGTTTTTATTTTTTAAAAGTTATTGATGCTAGAAATGATTTATTAGTTTTAAAACTGTCTAGATCTTTCAAAAAGCAATACCAAAAGACTCCATTTCCTATCAATAGTGAATACACCCATTACATCAAATGAAAATTTTTGATACTATATATTTTATTCTATTCAATAAAAATAAAATGTAACTTTATTTTTTTTTGTAGAGAACAAATCTTATTTCAAACACGTTTTTTCAATTAAATTTATAATTTTAGGAAAAAGAAGAATAATAACAGTAGAGTGAGCATAAAATGTAATTGAACTTACTTTTTTAAAACTATACAGGAAACATTTTTTCTTCTTCTTTGACCGCCACTTTTCCATTTTTTTTCCTATTTAAAAAATAAATCTCTTATATCTGCATTCATAATCGAATCTTGAATAAAATATCGATTAACTAATAATTTATAAGAAAGCTGAAACTAACGGTAATCGCTCAAGAGAGCCCCTTAACCCATTCTAGACCGATTTTACACCGTGTCACAGTCGGGCGAAATCACTAAAAAGCGCTTAAAATTGTTGTTTTTTTTAATATATTCTATCAATTGAAGATTATTTGAATTTGCAGAGGCCTTCCTTTTAGGATTAGAACTGAAATTTTAGAGTTCCATGTCCACTACAAAGCTAAAGGGAGTCTTTAGACTGTGAAGAATCATGAGTGCAGGAATTTAAAAGAATTGCTTTTAAGCAAATAGTCCATGATTTTAGTTCTTATTAAAGGCGGATCTTGAGGATGATGCTAAACAGTTAATTTCTCATTTTGAGGGAGCATCAGGTGAAATTAATGAAACTGCAATGGATGTAGTTTAGTTTTAATGTAGATTTTTTTTTGTATATAAATAAAATAAATTTTCTTTCATATAAATTCTTACATTTATAAATACCTATAAAAATGTCGGTACTTGTGTATTAACGCCACCGCAGTTACATATATTTGCCTACTTGTTCGCATGCGCGAGCAGTTATATTTTATAACTTTTATCTTGCATAAAGTTTTAAATCTATTTATTGGATTATAATAAATATTGCATAAAGTATTAAATCTATTTATTAGAATTGTAAATAATCATCAACAGTTAAAAATCAAAAGAATTGATTTAAAATGGGATATATCATGAACAATTACTTAATATTATATATTCCATAGCTATATTAAAATGGAGGAAAACCTCAAATCAATCAAGTTGGCTAAATTATAAAATATCGTAATTTTATTAAGTGGTCCAGTTCAATTTGTGAGCAGTTTAATATATACTATCCAACTACTACGTAGCACAAACTACTCTGCCAAACTTCTATACTTCATTCTCCTGAGGATTTAATCGTTTTTTAGCTTTTTCGCCCTACTTTGCGTGTGTGCACTTGATTTCGAGGCTATAAGGCGGTCTGCACACCGTGTGTGCAATAACAGTATGTGCAATTATCAGTTATTCTGAGTAATCTTGTCGTCGAAATAAGATTGTTCTTGAACTAACGAAATCTGTAACAAAATTTGGCAGTGGTTTTACTCTGTTATTCAACTTATTTTTTTATTCAACTTTTTACTACTTTAATAAAAAATTCTTTGCATTAGATTCTGTCCTTTATTATTGAAAGCAAAATAAAGTTTTTATATTATTTAACTATTTTTGAAATTTATACCTTTTTTAATGATGTATTTTCATTTTACCTCACTTGTGTGCAATCATGTTCAATCCACTCCTCGCAATAAAAATTTTCCGAGGAGCGAGCTGCACAATGATCTTTTTTATGTGAATTCACTTATGAACACAAGGGTTAATGGCGATCACAGTGTACAAGAATGACAATTGACAAACGGCGGCTTCCCCTGACGACGCCCTGTCATCAAATAGCTTAGCCGAGGATTGCAGGGAGCTCATCAGGCGCTCTTAATCATCAGCCAGCATTTCATTCCTCTCGGGAGGCTCTCACAATTTCCACGAGGAAAATCTGTCTACCATTTTCCTAACGGAGGATTATCCGTCCCAACATTTTTTTCATGTTATAAAAAGGGTTTAGATTTTCCCGGTTCGTTATTATTCTCTGTTGAAATTAATCCATTGATGAATTTTGAGAAGAGTAAAATTTCGACTTCTCAGTAAGGGTAATTATTTTTTGTTTTTGTTTTAATTAGGAACAATAGTTTTTTTTTTATTGGTTGGACATCAAACAATAATAACTTCTAGTGAATAAGTATAAGTAAACTTCTAGTGAATTCTTCCCAAAAATAGTTGTTTGTTCATTTAACTAGCAACTCGGTTTGGATAAGAGGTATTTATCTGTTATTGCAGCGCCACTGATAACGTTGTTAAGTTATGGCGTATCAAAATGATTACTTCTCAGCATTTATTTATTAAAATAGCAATTGCATTTAATAATAATAATAATAACGTGCAGATATCATTTATATTATATCTACAGGCCAATTTACCGTTTTAATATCTAATGTATCCTTAAATAAGTCCTATTATTTGTACCTTTCTCGAAACATAAAAAGTCTCTATTGGTTCCTCCTTTCATATTTCGCCACTTCAAACCCTCACAAACATTTCTTCACATATTCGACTATTCTATTCCTTAATCTGCAAAAATTTACTGAGTGACTTTATAGACACTGAGTAAACCCTAGGAGGGTCTTATGAGCCTAGAAACTGCAGGTATACATCATTCCAGGCCTTTGGTCACCGAATGGCCAACGCGATAATATCAAGTGACCCTTAAAATACTTAGTTCTTATAATAAAATATAATATATGTTATTATTCTTTTATGTTAGATTCACACATATGCAGTTCCGCACACAGAAAATATAACCTCCATGCTTATTATCCTCCTCGATTAAAAATGGAATATTTAAATTGATTAATTTTACTGAGCTGGTCCCTTGGCCATTATCCTTTTGATCTTCTGATAGGAAGTCCAGGTAGGTAACAGAGAGTAGGAAAGAGAAAGAGGATGATTTTGGTCATGTTGTGAATTTTCGTGATAATATGATTTTACAGTGGGGATGTTCTTGTTGTGTTTGTCTAGGTTATTCGTCATTAACCTATAAGCATAAACAATTTTTGAATGTGTTGTTGTATCTTGTTTATATGGAAGTGTTTTGCCGAACTGAATTGAATTGAGTGAATACAACATAATTATTTCTTAATTAAATGAAATTGGAACGTCTTAGTCTTAATAAAATATTAAGGAAATTCTAATCCATTCTTTAATAACTTCAACTCTTGTTAAGCCTGTTATGATACGACAGAATGAACAATTAGACGAATACTGCCCTAAATAGGCTAATAGCTTGAATAGTTAATGCAGACTAAATAGTGTACGTTGCCTTAGCTATGTTGCAGTCCCCTGCAGTCGTGTCTTAGCGGCCGATTGACTGATCTACTGCTGCACTAAGGCACTGCACTAACTTGGACATGGAGTGCACACAAGGGACATCGTCTCTATCCCCATTACTAACTGTTGATGTTAATTCTGCATGATCGTAGCTCTATCCTGCCACAGTACTTGATTGGATAATATATCTTATTAAAGTTTAACAAATGAAGTTAATAAAGGCATATTCCCACTTAACATAGCAAATATATCTCTGGAAAAATGTAAGTTGTACATTATTTTTTTTTTTAATTTCCATATGCTCTTGTTCAATAACAATAAATTGTTTTAAATTATTAAGTATACCACTTCATAACGATATGGTAATATATTTTTTATTTTACCCGGGCGATAACTCCCACCCCACCTAAAGCTGATCAAACCTCCAATTCAGAAATTATACATGTCTTTATTTAAATGTACTGCATTAGGTACTTAGCGCTTTAGTAGAGTTACCCCGATATTATTCTAGAAATAGAATTTTAGTTGTATACTAATTTTGCCTGTTAAAATATGAATACTCTTTTGGTATTGTTACGAGATAATTTTCTTTTTGGATCAAATGATATAATGAAATGTTTAATAAATTTAAAAAAATAATTCACAGTTTATAAGAAAAGCGTCTTAATCTTATTTAACTGAATTCTCTGTATTGAAAAAATAGTCTTCAAGTATAAATATTAGAATAAGATGTAGCTTGATTTATTTTTTTAAATCGGTGGATTCCTCTTTTTCCTTTTAAATTCTAATACGGTAATATATTATGTGTAACGGCTTATAGAAATCAGGAACAGTGACTTTGTGATTAACCATTTTTTTCGAAGACCACTAAGGACTGAATTTAAAGTAGTTCGGATTCGATCCGTTGCTGTACATTTTTTTATGCAATAAAGAGATTTAACGTTTATTATATTGAAACTATTCGAAGATACGTAGCTATCAACATAAAACTAATATTTTAGAGATACTGGTTTTTTATTTACATGTGCGTAAAAAATATTTTATTATTAGGACTTGGCCACAATGGACATATTATCATTTCAACTCGATCTTCCTATTTCGGCCACGCCCAAAAATCTTTCGCTCTCTCCTCAATATTTTCCTTTCCCTCCTCTGCCCAGGTAGGTCTTCATTTTTGTTTTTTCTTGAAAATATTGTGTTTTAGCCAGTTTGTTTCTTAGAGGTGTACGGTTCACAATATCTTGCGTTGTTGCATTAAGTTCTTTTGTTTTGTTTGTTTCTCTGTATTCTTGATCCATGGTTAGTCCATTTATAAGTATTACTAACCAAAAAATAATATTTTGAGTAATGCAGTTTAATTAATAAAACTAGTAATTTCGTTAAGGCTTCAATTTTCGTTGGAACATAAAGGTTTTGGACCCAAACTTGTTTTGTGATAGAAGCCTTATTGATTACATTTTAAATCGATCCAGTAGTGTTTCAGATAAGGTTGTAGCAGATGGTCCTAGAGAGGAGGGGACAATTTAGGCTAGAATCATCCTCCTACTAAACTTCAATATTAGGTCATGTCACCATAAAAACTAAAATGATATAAAAATGGATTTATGATTGCTATTCTATCAAATAAAGAAAAAATATATATCTATTATATATAATCATAAGAACGACTATATATAAATATATATATATATATATATATATATATATATATATATATATATATATAGTTCCAGGAACAAAATATTTGAAAAAACGGAAAATAAGGATGAAACGACTCCCACGAGAACTGGTGTAATACTGACTTTTTTGCCATCTTGAACCTCTATTTATAGATTCCTACAGCTGTTTACAATGTCAGCTTGATTAGCGAATATGCGATCATCGTCTTGTCTTAACTTATATAAGTTATATAAGTTTTATATATATATATATATATATATATATATATATATATATATATATATATATATATATATAACGGATGGCTCAGAGACTAAACAAGTATTCGTTTGGAAAAAATCGACACCTATGAATATTACGACGATTTTCAATTTATTACAGACACTTATGCTAGGGTAAATAATATAAAATAATTTACTTTAGAGTATTTAATCATGTTAACTTTTTGCTAAAATTATGCGAAAATGTTAGATTTCTTGAAAGACTCTAGCTTAAACAAATTTAAGGGAAGTTTAAGGAAGATTAAAAAAAAACAAAAAAAAAAGATTAAATGTCACATTGAAGCACAGAACATAGAACCAACCAAAGTTAGTTCTATGTTCTGTGCATTGAAGGTACTAATATTCCAGATATAAAAAGACAATTTATTACATCTTGTTTACCGCATGCCTATCGTTTAGAAACACTTTAAAAATCCACAAGGTTTTGTATAGTATAGTAAAAATATGTTATTTGTTCCCTGAAGAATCTTTTGAGAGTATATATTTGAGAACTTTAAAAACGTAACCAATCCACTTATCTAAATTTTAAAAGAGAGGTAAAAGAGGGTTCTTGTCCTAGAAAATGCTAAACAATCACCACGTTTTTATAAAAAATATTTTAATGACTAGTACTAAAAAATAAATAGTGTTACTGTCACAGAGAAAAAGAGGGGCGGAAGGGATTAACGTCTTAAGCCCGTCGGCGGGAGAGGTTAAGATTTAATTAGAACCATCTCGAATATACTAGAACGGCCTCCCCCACTCCTGCTCTGTCTAGAATGTTTGGCCTTGCCTATTTAAATACTCACTCGGTGCGAGTGAGTCAGTCAAAGAGAAAACCAGGCTGCGTGATGAGCTAGTAATAAGTGTATCCGTGAACTGTGACAGTCTCGCGAGTATAATAAACCGTTTTTGTTTATTAATGTGTGTCAGTTTGTTATATTTGGAGAATCTTATGGTCGGTGGACTTTAATTAGTGAACTGTAAGTGTTCATTGGTAATTGTAAGCTGTAGTGTAAGTTTATTTTATTCGTACAAATTTTTGTAAATAGTTAAGCTATTTAGAGTTAGTAATCTTATATTATTGTAGTAATTAAATAGGAGTTAGGCCTAGGTTATAATCTTTAGAATATTTTTATTGTAAATTAATATTAGTCTAATAGTTTAATTGTTAATAATTTCATTGGATTCTTTTTGTCACTTTGTTAATAAATATTAGTATCTTGAATTTAGGAGTAGTTTATTCATTTTTACACCCAGTAGCCCGCAACAGTAATAATGAAGGTGTTTTCAAGACTGTTTTATCTTGTGGACTAGTGTTATTTCTGGCCACTTTGAAAAGCTCTAGTTCAGGCGCGTATTGTGAAATTGTCTTGAATATTTAACTCCTAAAAATACAGGGCATTATTGATAAGAAACAGTCGCATGTGGTTTTGTGGTTAGTGAGTTTTTTCGTGATAACACGATATATGAACTCACTGAAAATGACCATTCGTTATGAATTAAACGGGTCAGATAAATATTAAAAGAAAAAAGAAAAATAATTTATTAAAAAATTTTGGTTCCATACCTTTGGAAAAATACAATTTTCGTATAGGTCACCTTGAACAGCTCTCGTTTAGACTTGTATTGTGGAATGGTCTTGGAATCCTTAACCCCAAAACACACAAAGGATTAGTGATAGGAAACAGTTGAGTATGGTTTGGTGTTTACTGAGTTTTTTGGGATTACGTTGGCACATACGAAATAAGTGTTAAGGCGTGATTAGACCGAATAAAATTAAATAGGAAGCGAATTGGAGTACCACGGGAACTTGAGTGAAATCTCAGATATTCACAAAGCGTTTGATTTATTAATTTGAATAACATGAGAGATATCTTTTCTTAAATACTATTAAATATACATATAAAAGAAGATACAAATTAATAATAGCTTCTACAAGAATAACTTAAGACTAAACATGCAACTTAGCGATCTAATGAACAAAATTAATTTAAGACAAAAAAAGAAGAAAAAAAATGATTAACATGAATGGGAGCGATAATTAACAATAACAGGAATGCTCCATGCTATTAGATATAATAACTACAAAATGAACTTGAAAGTTGTAATGAAGATTTCAATAAGGCGCGAAGATGTTCGAATTATTATTATCTTCGCCAGTGATCACGGCATGACGGAACAATGAGTATGATATCATTAATTAACTTGAACTGTCCGGCTGGTACCATGTGATACATTGATCATCAGGAGAAGAATTAGTTGACAATTCGAGGCCTTATGATAATGAAATGGGACGTACAATTTGTGTGATGTAAACCCAATTAGCATCTCTCTGGACGTTCTCATAGAAATAGCGGCTTGAAAGCGGAGTGATAAGCGGCAGTGTGCGATGGTCGTTGATCCGGGTCTGGTAGAACAGTTCCGCTCGGCGATCTAACAGCAAGTGAGCCCGGGCGCTCCGAGCGTCATTCCCTCTCTCCTTGATTTTGGCGGTACAGCATTCCCGATTTTAGAGGCAAGGATCGGTTTGTTTCATCTGGCGGGTAGTCTAGGTCCGCGGCTAAACAATAAGTTATAATTATTTTGTGTACAATTTGCTTACTACGCCTCCAGACCATTCCCAACACTTTTAGGAGTATACACACAGTGGCATAACGTTATATTTCAGTAAACCGTTTTTGTAGAGCCTATTTTCCACTTCTGCGAACAGGAGATGGGGTCTCCTAGCCCTATATAGTTTGGCTAACTCCATTTAGTTCCGATTCCACATGTAGCCAATAAACTCCGTTCCTTGAAAACATTTGACAGCTGGAATGACAGTGTCGATATTGCTGTTATGATCGATGTTGGAACAGACCGTGGACGGGGCAACAGGTGCTCTGCGGCACAAATCTTGGTGGTCGATGCCCGGCCCGCTTCCCGACTCCCCATGAATCTTTTATATCTCCCCATCCCTCAGCATCCCTATAAAGTTAAGCCTCATCTTACTCCCATCTACATGTACCTTTCTATTATTTACTGCCCTTATTATATCCTCCATTTTTATTATAGCGGTTAATGACGGCAATTAAGGAGGGTTGTTGTTGCTTACTTTATAGCCAAAACCAATGAGTAGATTTACCTTTAGACGTTACTGTCATTTTTATTCATGATAGGAATAAAACGTTCACCGTTAGAAGTCACCTGACCTGCCCCAGTTCAGGTGCATAAGGTCGTTAAACCACTCGAAATAAATAATCAAACCAAGCGTATTTCTTGATTTTCTAATCACAAAGCGTCGCATTATCATTTTAAAATTATTTTTGGTGTTAATTCCGCAGGTTGTAGCTTCGAGTTGAGTTAAAACATGCTTTAACTGATTATTCTTTTCGTTTTTAATATTTTCCTTTGAGTACTACCACCGGGTAGTTTCTCTACTTGTCTTTATTTATGCCACTATGTACGATTCCTGCCGTTTACATGTTGTAATATTATAATACAGTTGTAAATTTCAATGAATAAATTATTATTATTAATATTTCCAAAGCCGTTTCAGGCTACTTTAACATTTACTAGACAAACGCTCTAAGCTCCCAATTTATTACAAAATACTCATATACATGACAATCATTAGGCCCATCTGGACTTATGGAGTAGAGCTTTGTGGCTCCACTAGGCCGTCAATTCCTTCGTTTTCCTTCCGATCCAGAATCCTACGTAAAATCCTTTTCTTTACTCGTTTAGCTAGTAACGTTTTGTTGTTCATATCTAATTTTTTCCTTAAATCATAGATTTTTTTTTACATTCCAATGAATAAAAAGTAAAACTGAGTGAAAAATGAATTCTGGTACATGTTACATAATTGGTTTCATACTAATGTACAGTGTACTAATGTACTAATACCATGTAAACCAATGTAGCTTTTAAAAAAAAAAATCTTATTTGTTCTGTTAACTTATAAGTACTATAAGTGCTTAATAGTAACTTATAAGTACTATAAGTAACTTATAAGTGCTATATTCTGTAGGTTTCTTCATCTCGGTCTTCACCGTTCTACGATGCATCACATTATAACAGCAGGTGTGAGATTGTTATAAGGAATGATGGTTTCTACTCCTGTACCTTCCTAGCTACTTAATATCGAGGTTTTTTCTCTGGAATTTATAATTTTATGTTGTTAATTGGATTAGTATTCTTTCTTAAAGTTCTAACTGCATCGAATTCCTCTCGTATTCAATCCTTACAATCCAAAATCCAAAAGTAATCTATAATGACCTTAATGTCCCATTGGTTACTGATTTGACCCGGATCCGATATCAATCTTTTCATGACAAACTTTATTCCCACTCAAACCCACTAGTTTAAACCTAGCAACCTCTTCAATTCCTGATAATCCTCCGAGGCGTCTGAAAGAAAGATGGCCTCGTGACCTTCTATGTTGAATTTGTTATTTGAGTACTACCACACTGGGTAGTGCCTCCATTAGTCTTATCTTAAGCATTATCCATAACCATCATTCCAGCCATTTACTTGTAGTGTTATTTTAGTTGTAAATTTCAATGAATAAAAGTATAAAAAGAAATATATACATTTTCCAAAAGTACACGCTATCGTGAACTTTAGTATGGAAAAGAGAATTTAATTTAGAATTTAGAATTTAATGGGTAATGAGTAGATTTCGATAATCATTTCATCAAAAAATAAATGTTTGAACTAACAATTCGAAGTATAGCTGATATATGTTTGTTGAAACATTCATTTCTTGATGAAATGATTACCGAAGTACGAACATAATTGCATTCTCTTCTCCATAATAAAGCTCATGATAACTTTTATTTTTGAAAAAAAATTAAAAGGGGTAGGAATAAACAGTTAAAACTTCTAACTTTACTCGAAGCGACAGCCTACGGAACTGATACCATAATATGCAATCTGAGTACGTTATTTTATTTTATTTTTTGCAGGACATATTTTTACGATGTATTTATTATTCCAGAAAATTTGATCTCAATTTTTTTTCTCCTCGAAATGCAGAAATATGTAATTTTTAAATTGTTCAGTGTTAAACCAAGGCCATTATCTTTTAACTCTTCTCGTAGGAAGGTTTAACAGACAATTATTACAATAGCTTTTAATATTTATTATATTAAAACAATAGCTTATATTAAAATTATAACTTATTACATAATTAAATTTAGGACCACCATTATTATACTATAATTTATTATTACCCCATAGTTATATCTCAAAATTATCTGGCGAGTCCTATCTTACAGTCTACCTTAAAGCATAAAGAAGATGTTAATAAAACATTTTATCTTCGCTAATATCCTTTTCTATAAAAGATGCTTTTTTAAATATTGCATCGAATCCTTCGAACCTAAGGATATGCCATCAAACGTTACTAAAATAAAAAAATCAAACAAAAAATATTCTGTGAACTATAGTTGAGTGTATTGTAGTGATACTCATAAAATGCATCCTGGAAAAATTAATAGGAATTCTGGAAATTAAGATTAATATTATTATTTTTATTGGGAATACATATAAGGAAAAAAAAAATGATTTTAGTTCAGTTGTTTCTTGTTAAATTCAAACCACTTTTATCGCTGTGGTTAATCGACCAATGGTGTAGTGGTGGTCCTAAATTTTTCCTATCCAGGTATAATCAGGATAGGGTATCTTTAAGGAGTACCATAAGCTCAGGATGCCAATTTACTTCTCCTCCTAAAGACGGAATAACTTATGACTGCTTTTAAAAAGTCCTAAAACCACATGCTGGGCTTTGAATCTGGATAGAAGGTTTTGACCTCAAATCATGGTTTAGTTATCGGCCATTATGATATTAAAACAAAGTAAAAATTAAAAAAAATCCATTTTTTGGTTATGGAATCAATAAATGATGATAAATAAATGAATAAATAAATGATGATTGAACGTGGAAACAAAATAATGATTATGATTTAGATAAAATATCTAAATATGATTCCAAAGTTGATTTAAGATTCATCTATTCTGATTCATGATTAATAAATTACACTGATTCTGGCAACTTTAGTGCTGAAAAAACATTTACATTTTAATTATAATATCCCAGAATGTTTATAATTATTATTATTTTCATAATTATTATTGTCTTATTTCACAAAATTGAAACATGATATAATACAATGTTTAAATTATTTTTGTATTTATAGCCTCCCTTGACCTTACTTTCGGCTGTAATGGTAGTTCCCGTTGATATTCCCTCGGGGTTCAATGACACCTGCTGACGTCTGCTTGTTCGTCTTTCCTGCCTCCGTAATAGTTGTAAATACGTAAATTCTTGGCCGGAAATACGTTGTAAATTCTATGTACACTTATATCACAGGAAATAATGTGTCAGCATATTTTATTCTGTTTATTAACTAGCTATATATCAATAGTTAATTCTATTCTTATCATTCCATAATTTTTTTCTGCATAAATATTTGTCATGCAATTTTTTTGTCTAGTTATTAAAGTAGACTTTTATTTAATGAACTTTATGCGTCACAGTTAGCATTATAATACAGATAAATCCATTTACAAAAAAAAATTAAAAAATAAATACAAAATAAGTTAACAGATAAATATAAAATAATGAAAGGAAGATAAAAAAGTTAGATATAAAAAAATGTATGTGAAAAAATGGAACGAAAGCATAAAGCATATAAATATAAATTCCATTTTTTGGTATGGAAAAAAGAGATATTTTTTAATAATAAACTTCTATTTGTTTTAAATAAGTCAAAATTTCGATAACGTGAGATGTACTGTCATTTAGTTAGGGTTCGAATGATACAGGAGTCCAGTGATACAGAGATTATTTTTTACCTGATTATTGTGTTGAAATCAATAATCAGAGGGCTGTAATGATTGTATATAGTGTAATGTTATTTAAAAAAAATATAGATCTAATATAAAAAAATAAATATCGGCTGGCTATTTACTCTATAATTCATATCACAGTAGACTATTTCATTTTCTGTTTTGAAATGTACAACCGATAATTTTCAAATAGGTACTTGTCAAACATAATTTCAGTATTTAAAAAAAATAAACTATACATATTATTTATTATTCTTTTGATGTTGGTATTTTTAAATGTTTTTATTTTGAAGAGAAAAGATTTGTCTTGGCCGGTATTCGAACCCGGGTCGTCCGTATCTCTAGCGTGGTGCTCTGAACATCCCGGCATAGAAAAATCTTTTCTCTTCAAAATAAAAATATTTAAATGTATATATTCTTGTTTGATCGAATACTTTAGTTTTATAAAAAAATTTAATTTCTTACACCGTAATTCTATTAAAAAAGCAGAATCTTTCATTTAAAATAACTATAGGCTGCTAAGATAGATTGTCACAACTTGACTAAATTATGATTTTAAAATTTTTTATTTGTCTGCATTAGCGATGAAAAAACAAAACAAAAATACATTACCACTACAATCCATGGAGGGTTTCGAATTCACTACAGTGTAGAGTGTACAGTTTCTATGGAGACGGTTGTGCAGGAAGGTGATGTGTCCAAAATCATGCTCAACCGCCTTCAATTAAGCAAGGGTGGATCCAGGATTTTTTTCTGGGGGGGGCAGAACGGGCAGACGGGCAAAAAAATCAACAATAACTTAGAAATAAACTTGTAGTATTTATAGCAAGGTTTCAAAGATTTATTAAAATATCTAAACAATAGTTTCACTCATGTTATTTCTGCTACAACATCACATGATTTGCCTTTAAGTGTGTGCTGTAATGGATTCTCCACAGTACACAAAAAACCGTCTTGGGGGGACCCCCTGGATCCCCCTATGATTAAGGGTACTCGCTTTATATAGGCTAGGTGAACCCCAGGAATGTCTGTAGTTCCTGAAGGTCTATCCGTAGCTGTTACTAATTAAATAATAGAACCACTTAAATAATTTATCTATAACAATCAGTATTGAGCCTGGAAATTTCAGAATTTTCACTTCTACACTCTGAGGTACCTCGCTCCCCCCATTACATTAGAAAGACGTTTTATTTTAAATGGATATTTTTAGATGTATTTAACAAATTTGTGTATTTTATGGTAATGAATTTTTTTTCGTATGCCAAATATATTTTAGAGGTTCTAATTAGTCTGAAAATAATGAAACAGACCAATATATTGAAATACAATATTTATGATTTCATTGCGGATAATTAAAATTTAATAGTTTTATAGGAATTCAAAGAATCATTTAGCAGCCACGAGACTTTATAACCTCGGACCCAGTTAAATTTTATAGGACTTGCTGTAAAAGTAAATTATCTATCACCATTTCACTTTAGAATGTTTTTTACTCAGCCTCATTAGGACAAATGACCAGCAACTTTTTATGCGTAGTTATTTTCTCCCGTAATTATCGGTTCCTGAACAGATTCCTATTAATTTGAGCAGAAATCAAACCTTTATGCCGCATGATATATATTATATAGCATATAAAATAGTATGTACGTTGTATGGTATGATGTGTACATAGCTTTCAATAAATACCTAGTATACTTCAAAAGAGGATGAAAAAATTTGGTAATAACCTGTTAAGATCTTTTTATATTTAATTATATGTATAATATTTCTCTATTATGTTACTATGCAGTTATAAAATTATATTAATTTGCTGTTAAAATAAAATTATAACATTACTTTTAGATTTGTTGCCTTGAAGAATGCTTGGTTTATATGTATGCAATTCTTTGTTTACTACACTATATATTTAACGCTTACAAATGGGCTATTATATTATTAACTGAATTATGTACTTCATTTTCTTTTTTTTAATTTTTATATTCTCATATTTGTAGATAAATATGACCATACTTTTTGAAGTGAATCAATCGCAAATTTATTAATATATAATTCACCAGTTTTGACTTTCTAGTTTAAGGTTAAATGTAATGATTTTCATTTTTCATTTTAAAAAATAGTAGCTCTTTTATAGAAATTTTAATTACTTTATTTTTGAACCGAACCCTTAATTTCCAATCTGCATGTATGAGTTTAAGGTCATAAAGGTAATAACTCTATCCTTTTTTTTTTTTTTTTATATTTTCATGATTTTACATTTCTTTAAATAATGTGCTCGATATTCATGTTGTAGAAACTGTTTTTGTTTTGTTTTTCAGCATGATTAGACATAGTTTACTACAGAATAAGTAACCATACTCCATCATTGGACTATCCTTAAAAACTTTTCATGGTTTTTTTATTATCTGTCACATTGTCACCATAAAAGTTTGCATCATTGATATAGCCTTGAGGCCTTTGAATTGAGGGTAGACTGACATTGTTTTTAATTAAAGAAAAAAATTTTAACATTATTTACTATAGCAGTTGTGAAATGACCCTTTTATTTTTTATTTCCTATGAATTGCTCAAACATTGCAATACCATTGATGCGAGAATCCATGGTGGCAGTGCTCAGACAATTGTTCAAAGTTTAATGTAATTAAATACAAAATCCTTAAGGTTATTGGTTGTTATCAAAAACTGAATAATCCTTTAAGGATTCTTGTGGGTATTTACTCCTGATTCCCTGTGCTGCTATTTTTCGCCGCTTCCAAAGGCAATAACAGGATCACAAGGGACCACCCGAAGAAGTGCCCTCGAAGGACAGAGCCACGGATAGCGGTGGTCAGTGAAGGGCCATGCTCTAGGGCCACTAGCAAGGAGCTCTATCGACCCACGGGGTGTGTCCTTATGTCTACATATCTCCTCCTCCGTTCATCTTCCCTCACTTTATTCTTTCGGTCTATAAAAAAAAGTATGCTTTATATATTTTTTTTTATACCACTGACATTTATAGCAGTTGATAGGACAAGAGTCTAAAAGAGCATGGTAATGTATAGCCAGCCCTAAGTCTTTAGATCGCCACTTAAGTTTATATTTAGGTTTGAAAATCCTTATGCTTTAAGTTGTAGTAGAAATTAAATATATTACTACATACATTTTATTTTTTAATATTTTTGTATACCACTAAATTGTATATGCGCTGATAAGGCACAATTCCATAACTGCATTAGAAGTATGCAATGTTAAGTTAGTCTTTACATTGGATCTATAGATGTAGGTCATAGGTTTATAGATCCTATGTTTTTATCTAGGCTCGAAAAATCCGTATGCAGTAAATTGTAATAGAAATTAAACATATTTCGGTGTACATTTTATTTTTTAACATTTTTTAGTACCACTATGTATTATATGAGTTGATTAAGGCAAAAGCCAACTATGCAATGTATGAGCAGTATGCAATGTTAAGTTGATCTGGGATAAAGATCTATACATCTAATTATTATTAGATGTTTTATCTTTTTTTAATTTATTTATAGAAATTTACAATGGCAGGAATGATACATAATGGCATGGATAAATGCAGCTAGAGAAACTATCCACTTGAGAAGATCAAATAACAAATTCAACTTAAAAGGTTACGAGGCCATTTTATTTTCAGACCCCTCGGATGATTATTGGGAATTGAAGAGGAAGCTAGGTTTGAAACTAGTGGGTTTGGGTGGGAATAAAGTTTTTTATGAAAAGGTTGTTATCGGGTTCGGGCCAAATCAGCAACAAATGGGACATTGAGGTCATTATGGATGACGTATCAAAGTAAGGAGCATTAAGGATTTTACGAAGGATTGGATACCAAAGGAATTTGATGGCTTAGTGGAGCCCCAATGGTCAACTCCGTAAGTTCAAATAGGTCTTCTAGTAGTCATGTTAATGAGTCTTTTCTAATCAATTGGGAACTTTGAGCGTTTGTCTATTAAGTGGTGCCTAATTGCCTGAAACAAATATTTTAATTTAAGTTATAAAAATCCATATGAAGTCAATTGTAATAGAAATGAAATATATTATATATTATAACTAAATTTTATTTGGGAAAGAAAATGGCTCTTTAATGGGGTTGAACTATTTATTTAACAATAATGTAGATAGACATAAGAGCAGAGAGGGGAGAATAATTAGTGAGTATACCTAATAATTAATAAAAATTAATCCTATAAGAAATAAAGAAAGGTGGTGAAATATTACATATTCTAAAGAGTACAATAGATAAAATAAAATATGGAAATGCACTTGGTCAAAAGTATAACAAGAGTAAGGATTATTAAAATTATAGAATATCATAAATAACAACATAAACTGCTAATAATAAATATATTTTATTTGTATATCAAAATAAAATTTCTATGTAAAAATCACTAAGCGAATAAAAATGAAATATGTAGTGTAAACTATCCTTGTAATTTATGAAATGAAAATGGTTGACTGGATGATCTTATGTAAAGGAGATAGTTGGGGAGTGCAGTCAATAAGAACACCGAATAAGTGAAGTACTTATATTATGTGCCGACGTTTCGACCTACAGTGTAGGTCATCTTCAGGGCGAATGATGGGAAGCGTGGCCGTTACAGATCGCGGCTAGAGTGTACTGGGCCTGAAGATGACCTACACTGTAGGTCGAAACGTCGGCACATAATATAAGTACTTCACTTATTCGGTGTTCTTATTGACTGCACCCCCCAACTATCTCCTTTACATATCCTTGTAATTGTTTTTTTTGTTTTTTTTTAGATTAATTTATTGATATTTACAACTGTAATAATATTACAACAAGTAAATCTGCTAATATGAACAAATGACATGAAAAAAAAAAAACACTTGTGGAGAGACTACCAATCGGTAGCACTCCAATTAATCCTATAATAGAAGGTCTCGAGTCCATCGACTTTTCAGACGCCTCGGAGGGTTATCAGTAATAGTATGCGAAGCAAGTTGAGTTTTCAGTCTTGTATGAGGATTTCAAGTGAGACGTTTGTCCAGATGGGGTCCTAGGTAAAGTATTTAAATATTACATAAATAGTCAATCATTCAAGTGAGTAAAATAAAACCTTTTTCCAGTCATATATTTTTTCTTTATTTAAAAACGTTTCAACATTATTACGTACTCCAGTAACAAAAACAATATAATTAAAATATTACATAAATGTAAACAAATGTTTATAACCACATGACTCATCTCATTTGTTATTCATTCTAAGTGAGAGTATGAGAAATATTCCTGTGTACTAAAGGGGTGTTAAAAATTTTGTTTTTAGCAAAACACTTATACTTATTGAAAATATTATAAACTGATTAACAGTCCACTTGAATATTAATAGTACACTGGAATATTTTTTATACTGCTACTTAAAATTAATAATAATTGACAGTCAGTCATGATGTAAAAAACACATTTTTAAATTAATTATAGGGTATTACATGATATGTTATAGCATTCTACAAAATAATAGTTTTGATAAAAAATATTTGCATTTGAAAATGGATGAATCCATCGAAATATGAAAATCGAAAATGTTTTACTTTATTAAAATGTGGAATAAGAAAATTGTCTAGTGTGTAAAAGGAAGTAAAAACCTGGGTAGGTTATTTTTAGCACATTTCCTTTACTTGCCGAACAGCCGTTTTGTGGGTGGTAAAACGTAGTTCAGGGCTTCACTTTAAGTATTGCTTCGGCATATCAACTATATTTAAAATATATTATTCTCTCTTCATTTATATATAACTGTTAAATAGTAAATTTTAAAATAATTATTTTTTAGGGAAGATAAATTTTTAGATAAACCCCCAAAAGTGAAATCAAATAAATATCTCCAGGCAACGCAGACATAAGATGTTATAACTCTAAAATAGAATTTGAAAAATAATAGCGTTATACAACACATCTATATCAAAAGCGTCAATTTTAGATTCATTTTGTGTTATTAGAGCGACTAATAAATCTAATGCAATCACTTAAACACACATCAGGCAAACATATGTCTCCTGAAAACTAAAGGATCTCCACCACCACAGCCAACCAATCTCCATGATTCTCGTACACCCAGCAGCTTCAGATCCTCGCCATCTTCCAACCATCTGATCCTATGACGTCCTCTACTTCGGTTGCTATTCGGTTTCCCTTAAACCATTCTTCTTTGGTATCCTGTGGTCTGGCATTCTTTCCACATTTTCCATCCATCTTACTTTATAAGATATATAACCATCTTACTTTTTTTATGAATGCAACCATGACAGGCTGCCCAAACAGCTGATGGAGCTGAATCCTTAGATGGAACCCAGAACCTCCTACAGTTCCTTACATTCATGTCTTGTATGAATATTTCCTGAAAACCTGTAAACCTGCTGTAACACCGTATTTCTTCGGCAATTCGTATAGGTAGGTCTTTGTGGGGTTAAGCTACGAAACAAGTTTCTTCTATACAGCCCTAATGATTTAAACAGACATATGTTTTGTATGAAATGTGAGTTTTTGATGTGGATAGGTCTTTAAAATTGCTTCAATAGTGGGAGACAATTCATAAGACCGAATGATGAAAAAATCGGGTGATAGAGTTTGGTGTTAGGGCTACATATCTATCATCTCCATAAAAAATTCAATTAGACCACTGGATAGCTAAAGGATTAAATAATTTATTACGATAAGTCAGGACTGTGACACATCGCGCGCGGTGGAGGGAAAGCGTCGCCATTTTGCTGCGAATCGAGATTTCCATTCACTACAAATTTTGACCCGGAGAAGCTAAGCTACGTTCGTTTAAGTTTCAACCGTAAGCTCCTATCAAAATCTATCGATTCAGTATAAAACATATTTGTAAAATAGTGACAGTGATTATAATAAGGTGTAGAATAAAAAAAATATTATGAAAATTATATATTGTCTGTCTGTACGCCTCGAAAAGTCAAATCCAGAAATCGTATACTGTTGGAAAGGGCTTCTCAAGAACGATCGAATGGCAACCAAAACACCATATGACTGAGTCAAGCAGTGCCAGGTACTTAAAGAATGAATCCAGACGATCGGATCAACTACTCTGCGGCTGGGGTGGTTGAAATTATGCAAGTGGATGATGAAATCGGTTTTATCTCGACAACGGACTTTGTAGGCATCGATTGTGTTTTATCGATTATGAAGGCACATTGGGCAGCAGCTAGCGCACTATTCACTACGACGTTCGTCAACAATTCATTCGGACATAAATGTGATGTGTGTGATCTTCTATGTGCGTAGGTTGCGTTACGACGGCAGTTAGGGTATCATCGGACAAATCATTAATGTTCATGGGGATGAGGACAAAATCTTACTTGATCAACCATTGTATACGGTATCATTACATGATTACAGTATCCTGCAATCGTATAAATAATTTCATGAATGTATTAAATTTGTGGGGCTGAGTAGCCAAAAAATGGGGTATGGATAAGAAGAAGGAATGAGGTTTCACAGCAAGCTTACTGGTCAACATAACAGACGGAAATTCTCATTAAAGACGCCTGAAAAATTTGCAACCAATCTTACGAGCTGTAGGAGTGGATGAGAGACCTTATTGAATGGTTTGAAATAATTCTGAAAAATTGTCATTGGGCATATTTCTTACTCATGCCTGCTTGTTTATTATAAATATTTGATTATTGTAATCACCGATAGTTATGAATAATTTCATACAATAAATGTTGCTGTAGTGGCTTTATTTGGACTACATATCCATTTAGTTTTAAAAATGTTTTCTTCAATTGTGTCTCAATCCAACAAAAGAATCCAAACTCAGGGGTTTACTTAGAATCAAGTACTGCAAAATTGGATGTAGTTAATTAATGACTGTTAATTTAATTAATTGGTTTATTTGGCAATTGATAGTTTAATGACGCGACTAAGCCCTACGTCAGCGAGGCGGATCGATGGAAAGTCCTTGGAGGGCCGGCTCCAACCTCTCCTCTCCTTCACCTTTACCATTTTCACATAGCACTTTTCTTAGATAGTTAATCCATGATTATTATTAACATTATTTTTATTATTAAAATTTTTAAATTATGTACATTTTGCAAAACTCGTTAAAAACTACAGTGGAACGGCTTTAAAAGAACGGGGCAAAAAATATAAGCAAATGGAGTAAGAATGGGTAACAGCCATCTCCATAGCCTACTGTTCGCTGATGATCAGGTAATTGTCCCTCAAGACCATGAGGGTGCAGAATAAAGGCGACGAAAACTGACATAATCATCTACCAACTATCAAGTTGGGGCCTTAAAATAAACTTCAGCAAAACTGAATATATGGACCGTTTATTTTGAAAGTGGTGTAAGTCCATATTCTCTTGTTTCGAGAAAATTAGAGGTTAGCATATCTGTCAATTAAAAAATTCAGGCAAATTGTATGAAGTCTGGCAATGTCTCTATTGTTTTATAAATATTTAATTTCATTATATAGATTTGTTTTAGGCGAATTAGACTAAAATAATACATATTTATGGGCTGTAAATGGACTTACACCACTTTCAAAATTAGGCAACTGTAAAAATCGTTTAATTACAATTTTAAAAAAAATCAAAAAGCACTTAAAATATACTTTATTTTAATCCAATTTTGTTTACAAATACTCATGACAAGACATAAAATTTAATTTTAGACACTAATTACGTTGTCCAAATTACATGATACTGGTAGTAAAAAAAAAAAAAAAAAAAAAAACCTTTATTTACAGTTTTACATATACAAGCAGCAATAAGTGTTAATACATGTTCCGGACTTCCTTTACATGTTTTATGAACAGTGATTTTAATTAATTAAAGTTGTCTTTTATAAATAAGTTTTACAATAGCAGGAAACATGTAGGAAAAACCCGCTTAAAAAACTGATAGTATTTACTTATGCTCTGCATGTGGCAGTGTTTCGAAATATGCATGATGCACCGGAGGTATATAGGGTAGTAACTGCTTCATGTCTTTATATTTTTCGTAAGTAATAGGCCTGGCATTTTCGTTCAAGGGCGCCAGGGTGATTTTTTCAAACTTTACCGGTCTTCCAGGACGTGTGGGTGATAAATTTATAGTTTTAAATTCTGCATCCTTCATTGATGTTTTATATAAAATAGTATATGGCGCACTTTTGAGAAACCTCAACCAACATATTTGCAACCAGATGACCTGTTCGCCATTAGTGTTTTTCTTTATCTGTTTTTTAATCGCATTTTGAAGATGTTTTATTGAAACGAAATTCTCTCGTTTCATTTCATGTAAAATGAATTTTTCACGTTTTCTACACTGTTTTATTACATCATAATAATCCTGTGGTGTATACAGAAAATTCTTTTTTCGCAATGCCACTTCTATGATGCCAAAATCTGCATCATTCGGAAGATATGAATGCCCCGAAAGTAAAAATTTGTGGTCAATTATATCAATGTTATTTTCCAACGACTGGGTAACCTTCAACCACATCAATGCCATCTGTAAATTTCGATTTTGCCCAGTACACATGTCACTGTAGGCAATAACATGGCTTTGGGTCGATACGTTTTCTAAATGCTTCAAACAACAAGAAGCTACTTCTTGTGATCCCCTCGAAGCAATAGTTTCGTCCCACACATACATATTAACTTTATTATCGTGGAAATTGTGAAAACCCTCGTTTAGAACATACATATTTCGCTTGTAATATGCGATTGAGACAGATAATTTCGGGTAAGGTAAGGCTTTTTGTAAGTCAAAAGAGAAGGCAAAGTATGTTTCAGGATTTTCTGATGCCAGGATTTTATCTTCTTGTAATGCTTTTCTTGCTAATTCAGCATTTTGAAAGTGAACATCATGTCTTTCTACCAAAATCGTTTTCGCTTCGTCATCAGTTGTTGTCTTAATTTTCATGTGTAAGAAATCGCATTTCGCCCAGGTATCTTTACGTGGCAAATGGAAGTGTAATTTGAAATCTCGTTTAAAGATTTTCCTATATGTCCATTCGTTAACTGAACTCAGGTTATTTTCCTTGCATTTTTCCAAGTATAGATCATACATTTTTCTTATATTTAATTCAGGATTTAAAAACATCCGTTCTGGATTTTGTGATCGAGTATAGTGACTTTCAAATGCCGGAAAGCTTTTTATGTGGTCTTATCACTGTATTCGTCAGTAGCTCACTAGTTCTTCTGCAAGAGCCATCCATTTTTCCACGCATGTCTTTCGGAATGTTCTCATGCGATTTTAGGAAACGATCAATTCGTCCAGTAGATATTTGGAAAGTGTTCATGAAAAACTTCTTACATACTAAAATCTTTCCACCAGAAGGGACTAGGTAAAATTTATAAACATATGCCCTTTTAGTGCCCGAATTATTTCTAGGCCTTCTTCTATTCATTGATTCTCGTTGAACACTAGCATATAGAAATATATTTTGCTTATTAAAATCACCAATATTCCAAAACTTATCAAAAATTTCTATACGTTGTGTTTCATTAATACGTTCAATACATTTCTTTGAGCAATTACAATTTTTGGATTCAAATTATTTTGCTGGAATGAATTTTCCTCTTTTTGTATAATACTTTTGACCACTATTTCGCTTAATTTTGTTTATTCGTTGCAAATATTTTTCTTTATTTGATTCTGCAGAATCTAAATTTTCAATAACAATATCCTCATCTGATGAAGATTCTACTACCTCTATTATTCTTCTTCTCTTTTCACGGGTCGTTAATTTGTTGTTTATAGCGGAATTGTTTTCATCCTCTGAATCTTTGATTATTCTTCTGTTTATATTCATGGGCTTTATGTCTGCGTGAATTTATTTATAATTAAGTAAAATAAATATTTTCAATTGTTATAAAATATGATTGCTTTACCATTTGTTCTTACCTATATCACTATCTGATATTAGTATGAAGTTATCCATTTTAAGAAAAAAATAAAATAAGTAACCTAAATTAACAACTCTTAGCACGTAAGATGACACGTATGATAAAACAAAAGAATTAAAAATAACAGACTACTGATCGGCAACCATATGATAAGCCACCTACCTCTGTCAATTGGACTTACACCACTTTCACAATCGATGAGTATGCAATTTCATTTACCGACCGATTTTAAGTTGTATAAAACATGGGAATTTTTTAAGAAATTAAACACGGACTAGTTATACATAAAAAATTTACATTAAATTAAGCATGAAAACGTCATATCTCATTTTTTTTTTTTAAATGGACCTACACCACTTTCAGAATAAACGGTCCATATGATCGTTTATGATCAGGAGAACCTTGTTGTTGAAGGTAAAAAAAAAGATTGGATAATTTTAAACATTTGGCTTCTGTAATGGAAAAGAATGGAACATCTGAAAAAGAGATAAAACAAAAGATAATTACTACCTGCAAAGCAATTGGTATGCTTAAATCCGTCCTTTGGAGCAATGATGTGACGAAATATAACAAGAAGCTCATATATAAGTCCATAATTGAGAGCATATTACTACATGGAGCAGAGACATGGACGATAAGCGCTACTCTAGGACAAAAGCTTCTGTTGGAACAGAAGGAACAAAAGGACTGTTGGAGGAGAGCTGCTAGGGTATTCAGACTAGTAAGAAGGACTAATGCCGAAATTAGAGAACGAATGCAAATTCAACGAAACTTCCCTCAAAATATAGAGAAAAATTGATGGAATGCTATGGTCATCTTAGAAAAATGAAGGAAGATTGCCCAATTTAATTTTCAATTGGAGTGCTGAAAGGAGGAAATGGCGAGGAAGACCACGAATATGATGGATAGAAGTTGAGAAAATGGACGGCCATGGTCAGAGGGAAGAAGATATTTATGATAGAACAAAATGGAAAATGAATTAAAGGAATTTTGTTGTTGAAGGAAACCCCTTGGGAAAAAAATAAATTTTATTTATTTTTTATTTAATCTTCTCCTCTTCTACCGCCAAAGGTGTGAGGATTCTTTTTTTTTTTTTTTTGTTTTTTGCTATTCTTTTCATTGTTGATTCTCGAGATAATGGGGTATGGGCCCGCTACCCAAAAGCCTGATGGAGGGATTGCCTCCTTGGAGTCGTCAGGCCGGCTCTCTCTCTCTCTGCTTCGCTGCTTAGATCATACTGCAATTAATTATCTGTGACGGTGTGTTTATTGCATGCTTTAGGTTTTCCAGAGACAATGGCTCCTGATCTTTTTCGACACCCATCAGGCTGCAGAGAGACTTTGCCGCCTCTGTTAGCCTACTCAAAGAGCGTTTCCTGGGGGCACCACGTAAAGGTAGAGGTCGGTCTTAAGCACTCGAAAAAAATGAGAAATAAAAAAAAAATAAATAAAAATAACAAAAAAATAAATAAAATACAAAACATACTTTAACTGGAACCAAACTAAAAACACAGAAAATAATTTTCAATAAGTTATAAATAATAAAAAGAGAGTGATGAAAAAAAAATATACGAAACTCTCCAGTTAATCCTACCTGTTATATGTTATACAAGTTATCTGCTTGTTTCAAAGATTAAGCCACGTATGCCTTAGTACACGCCTTAGTAGTTGCTACAAAGACCTGTGTCCGTGTCCTCGGATATGAAAACTCGCTAATCATGTAGACACTGTTCAGGATAATGAGACAAATTTATTAGAAGAATGTACTGCCATCTGAATTGAGAGTTTTCCTTATCCAACCGGAGTGGCTGAGTGGTAGAGCACTGGGTTGCTAAGACATTGGTCTTGGGATCAAAGCCCATACGCTGGCAGACATTTATTTAATCTGTTGGCGTCCGGAAATGGATGCTATAGGACCTAGAAACCTTCTGGGGCTCACCCAGCCTCTATAAAGTGGGTACCAAAAATAAAGGAGAAAATCTGGCGGATGAGTTTGATCTAGAAATTACCTCCTTGCAAAACCGTTGCCAAGAAACAGTACATTCTCTATCATGTACTGAACCCTAAGACCCTTTCAACGGTTGTAGTGGTACAGGTGCGTGTGCCATCTATCCTGAAGAAGTGCGCAAAGTTTCAATTTTATTTAATGTTCATTCATTGAATTACATTAACCAGAGGTATATAAAACAGAAGACAGAATACATCCTCAGTGGCCTATTTTCGAAACTTTTCTATTGGCTGAAAACTTATAAATTTATAATGCGTGTATCGAAGGTGCATTGAAATCCAGTTTCCAATCTACATTTCGTAATTAGAATTAAATTGAATAGTTTACTTTGTAGCGAAAGCAATGAGGAACACTACTAAAGTATCGGTTTCAGCATTGAAAATTATCTTCCGATGTCTTGCAGGAAAACAAAAAATGCATGGAAATATTTGCAAATCGCCATCGTTATGAAAGTAAATGACTGCTTTTAAGAGAGATGAGAATAAAATCAGAATTTTTCGGGAGTCGAGGAAGAGCGGAATAATACATTAATGAGATTCAAGAAGTTATGTCCCTTCTGGTGTTCTTCTTCTGCCTGATGATGGAGAAAATAGCCAGAAATGTCTTCGCATTAAAATATTTATTTTTTTCTAGAATCACACTAGAAATTTCTTCTACTTACATATATCAAGTATATAGGAAATCAAAGGATTGCTAAATAAAAATTTGGTTTTCAATGGAAATAATAATTTTTTCTATTTTTTATTTTTTTTTAGTCTGAAATGACTTGCAGACGGGTTTGTGGATGTGTTTATGAGGTAAATCAGTCTTAAAAATGTAGTAGAATGTAGCTGAAATAATGCGGCGATTTTTAACGCGCTTTTATTAGCTAAGCCTGTGTGTCCAGGATTTGTATGTCTTTGAACTCGATTTTTATCATCTTGACCAGGATCTTCGGGATTAGAGATTTTTCATATCCGAAGACTTGGCCAAGTATTAAGACATTACGGCTTTATCTTTGATGTAAGCCTATGACTACTGGCAGGTTTAACTGAGGAGTTTCGAATATTTTGAAAAAAAATAAAAAACGCTTTCGTAGCCAGCCGAACTAAAAAGTAGATACTAAATAAAGTAGAAGCTTAGTGCTTTTTAGAATAGTTTCATAATGATTCTTCTTTTACTAATATCAATATGTAATACAATATTTACAGCATTTAACATCAAGCACACCACGCATTTTTTCGATAAAATAATTGTTATTATTATTCTATATTTATTTTAAACTTATTGAAATTTTCTATTTTTAGTTTTATTTCCTATGAAAGTGTATTTTTAAACTATCAATTTTCAATAAGTTTAAATTAAGAATGGAGAGATGGAAAAAAATATTTATTTTATCGTAAAAAAGCGTGGCGTGCTTGATGTTATTTGCTGTAAATATTATTGCTAGAAAAGATTCATTATGAAAACATTCTAAATAGTTTTTTTTAAGCTATTAATTAATTTCTAGTTATAAATTCATCTGACTATAAACTCTGTTCTTTAGTTTTTTTAAAACTGATATTCATTTTCTAATTTTTAGTTCGGCCAGCTACAAAATTGTTCTCTTTTAGCCAGTAAATGTTTAATTTTTTTCCTTAGATCATTCAATATTGTATTTTTTTGCATGCCAATGAATAAATGGTAAAACTGAGTGAAAAATGAATTCTGGTACACGTTAAATAATTGGTTTCATACTATGTGTCAACTAATGTAGCTTTTTAAAAAAATATCTTATTTGTTCTATTAGTTTATCAGTACTGCTTATGCTATAGGTTTCTTCATCTCTGTCTTCACCTTTCTACGATGCATCACATTATAATAGCAGGTGTGAGATTGCATTAACGAATGATGGGTTCTACGCCTGTACCTTCCTAGCTACTTAATGTCAAGGTTTTTTCTCAGGAATTTATTATCTTATTTTGTAAATCGGATTGGTATTCTTTCTTAAAGTTCCTGTCTTTAGTTCTAACTGCATCGAATTCCTCTCGAATTCAATCCTTACAATCCAAAATCCAAAAGTAATCCATAATGACCTTAATGTCCCATTGTTTGCTGATTTGGCCCGAATCCGATATCAATCTTTTCATGATAATCTTCATTCCCACTCAAAACCACTGGCTTCAAATCTAGCAACCTCTTCAATTCCTGATATTCCTCCGAGGCGTCTGAAAAGAAGATGGCCTTTGACCTTCCAGGTTGTACTTGTTATTTGAGTACTACCACTGGGTAGTTTCTCTACTGTATTTATTACGTTGTATTAGTATAATACAGGAGTCAATTTGATTGCATAAAATATAAAAAAAAGATTTCCAATTGTTGAAGGGCTTACATTTTTAGACCTCATGTAAAATAGATTCTATACCGTATTTAAAATTCTATTTTGCTTTATATACCGTGTAAGTATGGACTATATTGTAATCAAGTAAAAATGTTTAAGTTCTATTTTCAACGGTTTCAGAATTCCATCAATGAGGAAAAAAAGCATTTTGAGTCGTTAGTCTCTGGGTTTCGTTCTGAGCCTTGATTATTTCTAGTACGATTGGAGTGATTTGTTTCATACGTTTTCATTTCTTTCAGACAACGGCTTCCGTTGTCCGTGTACTGCATGTAGCACCCCATGGGCATTTTTATTAAAAAGCGAATTTATTAAGTTGTGGGTCCAAACCAGCCCTTATGTTTTTTCTTGAAATTTAGCCTATTTCGTATCTAGCTTAACAGTATTCCAATCTGCAAAGACAAATCAAGAACCTAAAATAACAAAATAGAAAATTGAAACAGAACAGATATTTGTTAACTTATAGGAACTTTTTTCTAGTCTTCTATACCATTTATAGTAACCACCGATACATCTATATATTTGTACTCTGAAAGTTATTGTTGATTTACTTATTATTAATAAATATCATTTACTATGATTTTTATATATATTTTTTTTTTTTTGTTGCAGGTAAGTTGCCCGCCGATATTGTTGTACAATTCATTGTAATCAATTCAAACCACAGTGAGTTAACTTAATTTGTAGTATTTAAATTTTATTTATTGTATTTGATAATGCATATTGTAAAATTAGGTATAATGTATATTTAAAAATTAACTATCTCGATATTTTTGTAAGCCAAATTACTATATTTTGCATATTTTTGTTTTTGTCCTTCGTGATATTGTATCCTCGTAAATGTAGATCAGTATTAATATATGAATATTAATAAACTATTAAAAATTAATAATAATAATAAATATATAAATATTAAACTATTATTCTAGTATTGATGAACAAAGGGGTATAATCGAGCAGGTAGTTGAATCCAAAAGCAGTGATACGACGTAATTTGAAACAAAGCTCTAGGGAAATACTTATGCAAATACAAGAATATTACGACAACATACCTACTTAGAAGCAGTTTTGAATATTTTTTATTAGGGTTTTTAAAATTTTAAGATTGCCGAGACACTGGTTTGCCTTATTATTGTTATTATACCAAGAAATAATGTTTATATTGGGAAAATTCAGGAGGCCTCATTATCCAATCTTTCGTTGTTGTAAGTTTCAAGATTAGAGGGATCTTTAGCACAAACGCAGTCATACATTGGAATAACTATTGAAAATTATTTGAAACCTAACTCATACATCATACTGTATGGTATGACATTGTGAATAAAAGGTACTTTCGAACTGTCTCTCAGCTGATGGCAACAAATGAAAATATTGGAAATAAAATACAAAAGTAGAAAACTTTTGAGAAAAAACACAAAATAAAAAGTTTTAATGCATGCCTTTATCGACAAAAGTATGCTGCTGATTAAGGCATGCATCAAAACAATATTTAAACAAGTTATAAGCCACTCTCTAACCAGTTAGTAACATTTAGTAAGTACACTATCTATATAAATTAAAACATACCACATGCAGTGATTAATAAACATAAGCAAAGTAACCGAAAATGGAATTAAAGAATAACATATAAAATACATGAATATTAATATACGAAAGCATTCATATCTTAAAAGTATACCTGCGCACATCTTTATGCAAACATTAACTGTGCGTCCACTAATCAACTACGCATTTGAGACATGCATAAAAAACAAAAGTAAAATCATTTGCTGTGTCAGTATTTTTCTTAGCCCATTTACCAACATTAACTGTTAACAATCAATTAATTGTTAACTGATTAGTTACGGCCGTAGAGTTATAACCTCTTAAGTTAGAATACAACATTAACCAGCTTTTGTTGCCATACTCATGCATTGGGTTCACATACTAATATGTCTTACTTGACTAAGGAATGATTCTTATAGAAAATTTGAATAGATCCAATAACTTCTACCGAAGAAGATGTCATTAATTTAAAGCCGCAAGAAATCCTAAAACAGAAAGCTGAGAGCGTCTCGTTTTAGATTTGATTCCTTTTAATAAATTTCTTTGGCGTCTCGAGAATCGAATCCGTACTTTCAGCTCGCCAGCTGTGACGGATGATATTGAAAGGAATCCTTAACGTTATGACATCATCAGATATCTGTAGAAGTGTGATTTATTCTTTTTTTTTGTAGTAGACTACTTAATTTCATTCAATTTGATATAAACATTTCAGGCCAGCACAGAGTTTACACTTCTTTGTTAGTAACTATTTTATTTTTTTCCTGTTTTCCATTAAAACATAGTGTGATATTTCTGTTCATTATTATTATTTTATATATTTGTGTAGATTTATCTTAAATACTTTTATTAAGTTGTGAAAATTAAGTTCTTCATTATTTTAAATTCTTTTTGTTTTATGTGGAAGAAAATGGTCCGGGGGATATCAAAAAGTTTCTCTTAGATATGGAGAAATTTTTATTTCGTAGCCAACTCTTCGACCTATTTTGCAGGTCTTCTTCAGGGCTAAATGTGCAAAATACAGACAATTGATTATTTAAAAATTACTGAATATGGTTAATATTAAGGTTAAAATGTATGAATGTAAACAGTATTAATAGCCAACTGATGAGTGTAAATAGTATTAATCACCAAGTGAAAGTGTAAACAGCATTAATAACAGTATTTTGTCACTTAAAAATATTCAGTGATATTTAAATAAACTTTGTATTAATTGTAATTATTTAATATCATCACTCATAAGTATAATTATTGAAATTAAGTTCCCAATTCTCTACTTATTATTAACGTTCCAGCCTTAAAATACGACTACTTAAATTTTGAATTACGAATAAAAATGGGATTTTATGAAATGTTGAACATGATCGGGGAGTGGTGTCAACAAATTTTACACAAATAAGTACAACTTATATTTGCATCAAAATGTATTATGATGCTTCCAGTCAACCATTTTCTCACCATGTTTTTACCAATTTACCATTTTCATAATAATATGTTTCGAATTCCATTTAAACAGTTTTAATAGCAGTGAGGTTAAATGCACTGGTATTGTATTTGTGACAAATATTTGCTAATTTTCAATTCAGTGTAAGTCCTGAAGGAAAGAAGAGCTTGGATCTCAGAGACTCGAGGGATTGACTTGATATTGCTAAGGAACCTCCAACGATAAGATTAAATTAAGAGTTCTATATAAAATGTACGATGTCAGGTACTCTTTAAAAATCTCTATCCTAATTAAACCTGAATAGGCATAATTTAGAGCTCCCACTGTAGCATTGTTCTATTAGCCATTGCAGCATAAATTAACGTTAACTATAGAAAGATGCAACAACGAAGGTTTGTTTGCCCTTCTTACTAGAATAGGATTAATTTAATATACACAATTTTTGTCCGAAAACTGAAGCAGCTAACATATACGTATTATATCTGGGTCAATTAGTAAATCACTTTTCTTTCTTGAAAGAGTTTTCTTCTCTTTGTGCTATTATTTTTTTTCCTTTAGGACGATTATTTCGAAGGACGGTTAAAGCGAGACCGGTTAACAGCGTGTATACGTTGTCTGTTTATTGCCTTTAGATATGTCGTTTCATAATATTTGCCAATAAAAATACCTTATAACTCTAAAATGATTATTTCTGATTATTTATTTAGTATATCGTATTCGATTATTAGATGATAAGTCAGCACTACCGTATCGTATTATTTATTTTTCTTTATCTCTTTCACTACTCAGTGATTCTCATTTAATTTCATTTTCCATTATTCAAGATATGAATAATTTATTGATGCCCATAAAGGAACAGAATCAATAGTAATAATAACAATATTTAAAAATCAAAATAGCTGACCAATAATTATAAAAATATTTATTTGAGAAATCATGAAGATGTCATTTGGCACATATTGTATTTTCGACATTCTTTTGAAAATCTCTCCTAAGGAATTCTCGTGGAATCATGTATCCCAGCGTGGTTCATCTCACTGTAGTAGATCCCTGCTCCAAAGACGTTTCAGTCTCCCTGCCATATTCTGTGACACTGTGTCTATCAATAATGATTGTACCAGTAAGTTTGGGTGCCCATCAAGTATGTCATGCATTTTTTATAATTTTTCTTGATTGTGTCAGTCACGAGTGGTATGTTGAGGTTTTTTTATAATGATTTATTAGTGATGTAAAAGGAACAATGTTTAATATAACGAAGGAGTTTTGACAGTAATTTTTCAAATATTTTGGAAAATAGTGATAATTGACTAATAGGTAAGACTTAACTATGTCTAATTACTTTTTTGGCTTTGGGATCATTGTTACAACTGAAAATTTCCATACTAAAGGAAAATAATTAAGTCAAAGAACAGAATTGTAGATAGCTGCCAGAAAAATTAAGCCTTTCCTAGGAAGAAGTCGTACAATTTTAGGTGTAATAAGATCAAAACCATGTGATTTTCTGCGCGGTATTTTTTCTTAACAAAATTCAAGTGGCGAAGTCAGAATTTGTTGGAGTAGGTCAATTAGGTCTTCTTGTAGGTTGAAATACGTCTGTGAGATGAGAGGCAAATAGGTCTGATTTTTCTTTATCACTTCTGGCCCTTGAGTTGTTAGATTTACGGAGGGCCGTCTTTGTACTATGGTAAAGCAGAATCTTTCTAGTTTGTTGCCATAGAGTATTATTACTTGTCTGTAAGTAGTCAGATGTGTGTTGTAGATGTCGTTTTTATATCGCTGTACTCGTTTTCTTAATCTATTAGACAGTTGGTTTAGTAGTTGTTTGCCACTAGGATAGCGAGATCATTTTCATTGGTTCAGTGCAATTCGCTTTTCAATAATAAGGGACCGTATGTCGGGTGGTAAGTATTGTTTATGTCTGGATGTATCATGCCTCTGAGATGATTGCTAAGGTTAAAGTTTTTGCAAACGTCTCTACAGCGTTGTTAATGTCATCTGCAGTCTTCAAGCTTTTACTAAGGTTAATTTTGTCATTTATTATACTATGAAATTCACTAATGGCTCCAGGTGTTAACTTTGGCATATTATTTGTAGTGAGTAATTGTCTTGAAAGAGATAGAGCAGAACGGAATCAATGATTTAAATGTATTGATCAAATAATTATGAAATTAAATATTCTAATATTCAGCATTATCAGATTTAAGCTTTGAAAAAGTATCCTTTAATGGATCCTCTGATTCCTGTAGAACCAATCCTATAATTAGGAACACTTCTTCTTGACAAGTGTTTAACTTGGAATCTTCTTACTAGATTGAAACGACATGAAACTGCTCGCCGTTTCAGGCTACTTCAAAACTTGCTAGACAAGCATTCCAAGTTGTCAAATCAATACAAAGACTAATATGAATGACTAATATGAGACCCAATGTTATATATGGAGTAGAGCTTTGGGGCTCCACTTAGCCATTAGATTCCACTCGTATCTTAAATCTAGACATACGAACTGCTTTGTCCTGAATGACTGACTGACAGATCAACGAACAGCCTAAACCGCTGATCATAGAGACCTGAAACTTGGAGGGCGTTTTCTGTACATGAGGTAGGCATCCGATAAGAAAGGATTTTCCGAAATTCTACCCCTAAAGATGTGAAAAAGGGGGGCAAAGTTTGTATGCTTGCTCACATGTTACTTACTCACAAAATCTACATATTTTCGCTGAACAAAACAAATCAAGACGGGCACTCCTTTACGGAGCACCATTGTTAAGCAATATCACGTCTGCAACGGCGAAAAAGCTCCAACAGTTCCAGAATGGTGTACTGCAACGCATAGTAAAACACATGACATTACATAAAACCAAAACGGACCTCCTGCACACTACTCTCGACATACCGATTGTTACAGACTTCATCAAAGGTAGACGCATTAAATTTTTCGACAGCCTGTAATGCTATACTAACCCTCTTTTCATGACACACCCCAGCAGGGCGGCCACAAACGCGGCAAGGCCATGTACGAAATCTCAGCCTAGACTGAGAAAATAAATAAAGAGACAAATAAAAATAAAAGGACACGGTGAGCCCCATCACCGGAAAAACATAAAGTTAATGGATATAAATAAATAAATTAGACTTCTCCTTTTCTCACCCTCCTCTTAAAATGTGCATCGTACAGTACATCAGATGCTTTCCATCCTATCCTAATATCCTTCTTAACAACCATCCAACCTAAAAGACTAAGGTTAAAAAAACCCCGTTATACTAAGTAATCCTTTTCAATAAATCCAATAACATTACATAGAAATCTTTTACTGACACGGACAACAGTAAACATCTGTCCGTCCCGTTTATTAATCAGTATCAATGTATGTTTCACGGATGTGCTGATCCTTCTGTGATAAAATTTGATATGGATGATCTCAAGCCCGGGGAAGTACATAGGCTGCTTTTTATCAATACACCACACAGGCGAAGTTTTTACTCTAACCTGATAGACCTACTCACCCAGCTTATACCACTGAACTTAGCATCTTGAAATTCGCAGATAGGTTCTTTGTATAGCTTAAATGAGCACTAAGAAAGGAATTTGACAATTCCACCCCCATGTGGTTTCCCCTTAATATAATAGGGGTTCAACGATTGTATGGAATCCGTCAGTTTTGGAGTTAGACATCTAAAATTTCGGATGTACCAGTAAACAATAGTCAAAAAAATATATATATTTATACAAAATTTAAATTATTTATTTAAAATGATCTGTCACGAAACTTTAATAGGCAGACCAAATTCCACGCGAACGAAGCTGTGGGCAAAAGCTAGTCCTTGAGAAATCCTCAATGATTTTTACTTTGCTACGAACAAAGTCAACCTTTTTCAATCAATTTTCTCATTTGTTGCTTATTTGGCCCGAGCCCGATATCAATCCTTTCATTATTCTTTATTACACTTTATTCCCATTCAAACCCACTAGTTTCAAACCTAGCTTCTTCAATTCCTGATAAACCTCTGTGGCATATGAAAATAAGATGGCCTTTTGTCCATCTAAGTTGAATTTATTATTTGAGTAATACAAGTGGGTAGTTTCTCAACTTGCCTTTATCTTATATTATTATGTATCATTCATTCTATGTATTTGTAAAAATTGTAAAATAAATCATAAATTGAAATAAAATATAAGAACAAATAAATTAATACCTTAAAAAAATGTAATTTTTCTATAATTAGCCAAATGCTTATAAATTATATCAATACTATGGTAAGAAACATTTTCTACACAATTTATCTTCATTATATGAATACTAGAGGTGAAAAGTGGTATCTCACTGTTTCCGAAACGTCCAGGAGAGAAAAATTGCTCTCGAAATCTATTAGTGTCATTATCATTATTCTGCCAAAGTTTTTGCAGATTGCTTGTCCTTTCAATCCGCCTACGAAGAGAATGCTTGAGATATCTTAAGCCCAACTCGTGGATGCAACAATATTTCACAGCATCGTTCGAATGGACTCTTTTTTCCCCTACACGGGCTTTCTTTATCCGTTTGAGCTTGTTTTTAGCCACTTTTGACGATACAATGGATTGACCATGTTATCAGATTTCGCTTTTACTATTTGTTGCGGACTAAATCGAGTTACCTCGTTTTCCTCCTGTAGCTTTCATATGTGTTATTTCTTATAGAAAACTATCGAATTCCTTTCTTTCTTTGGTTTGGGTTTTACTTTTTCTAATGGGTGTTTAAGATCTCCAGGGCATTTTTGTCTCGATAGATTGCTTACTTGTAGAACAGTTTTATGTCTTGTATTGTTCAAAATTAATTACTGTTCTGATGGGTGTTGAACCTTGTTAGTGAGGCCAGCCAGGGATGGCATATCTGTCTCCATGCGCGAGGTCGTCCTGCTTAGTGGTAGAAATAGCACTTTGAATAAATTTAATATCGATAATTCGATGTAATATTGTATCAATATAAACTTCAATATCGTGTTCGTATCTCTATTTTCCTTCCTTGATGATGTTTTAATACGTGTGCCCGTACAATATCAAAAAGCACATAAACATTCCAATTAACCTTAAAGTATTTTATTTTTTAATAATATTTCGACGGTCCCTACAACAAAGCGACATGTCAAAAACTAAGGTTACAGGAGAGCGTAATGAAAGTTGAAATCATTCTTCATTACGCTCTCCTGTAAACCTCAGTTTTGACATGTCGCTTGGTTGACCTTATATAATGGTCCAAGTGGAGGTCAGAAAAAATTCTCTCTTGTGAGAAGAACTGTTTAATTGCTAGTTTCATTGTCGCATTACGTATTTTTGTATTTCCCTTCATTTTGTAATTGTTTTATAACTCTTTTAAATTTTGATAATTCCTAATATTTTTATAATTTTTCATTTGTTAGTCTTTTAGTTGTTTGTAGTATCTCTTTGTTATTACATAATTCAATCCTTTATGGCGTTAATACTCTACAATTTATCTTATAATGCTTCTGTGTTATGTTATTATACTTTATTGCTTCAAGTTATTTCTTATCCCTTTAATCGATAATTCTCTATAACTGTTACCTCTGCTTTTTTATATATATACCGAAAGGGTTTCCCATTTTTTTGATTTATTTGTTATTACTCGTTTCCCTAAATGGCTATATATTTTGTTATTATTTACTACGTATATTACTATTCTTATCAATACACTACATATATTGTTATACTTTACCATATATTATTTTAATTTATATGTATCTTGTATATTTACCTCTGAAGGAGACCTGCAATGTGGGTCGAAAGTTGGGTTTTAAAAAGAAGCAGTTCTTTTTACTAAAGAGAATTTTTCTGACCTCAACCCAGACCATTTTCTTCGTCTTAAGGCATCTTAGAGAAGATAAATAACCGATTTCTTGTGGGAAAAGTACTTCCACAATCCTTAAGGCGGCACTTTCCTTCCATCTTTTGTTTCCTTTTGGACGGTAGTTCTGCTTTAAAGGTTCGCTTTCGAGCCGTAACCTTTAACGGCTGGCCTAAACAATAAGATCCACTAAGAATCCTGCAGGGGCTTCTTAAAGATCCGAAGGCATCCTCGGTAATCGCGTTAGAGGGCAGATGTAGCCCAGGTGCACCATGTCCCTGGCACGAGCTCAGCAGCTGCCGTCTTTGTGTGCTTTCCATCCCGTCACAGTTTTGGTCCACTAGCTACTTCAGTCATATTCCCGAAACGGCTAAATTCGAGAATGCAGATAGGCTGGGTGTAACATATAACGATAATTACATCAGCATGTTTATTTTTATAAGAAATTGGATAAATCTAATCTTAGAAGAATGGGAAATGGTCTGGGGACGCAGTCCATAAATTTTACTCAAAATAATTTTAAAATATTTTCTTTGTGCGAACGTTTGGTGATCACGGCTGAAGATCAATGAAAACAACTGCAGTACCACATAAGATATAAGAGGCTATATAAACCCGAATGATAGGAATGGCAAGAAAGATATACAAAGAGTAAATCATAAATCATGAGATAATAGAAGATAAATAGTAATTATGAAAAGAAATATAGAAGATAATAAAGCATATTTAATAAAAATATTTTCATAATTAATTAATTAATAAATAATTATTATAAATAACTGTATTATTGTGGCATGTTATTGCTCTGTTCTGAGCAATATTATTTAATAATAGTTGGTTTATCCTCTACCTATCCAGTACCCTCACATTCAGCATCCATCGTGGAATGTTACTTTTTAAATGTAATCCTTAAGTAAATCTCTTATAGAAAAAAAAAACTTAGTAATGTTACTTCTTAATAATAAAGTTCCTTCATAGTGACTCCAAGTCTATCTGTAAATTATGAACATCGAGATCCTTCTGTGGTTTTGTGTTTCCTTCTTTCAGCTTTTCAGTTACTGAATAAATCATAAGACAATTATCACGAATATGTGTGGATAGATTTGTTCTATTTTCTATATTGTAATAATTAATTTGTACAGATCTGAAAATAAAAAGAGATATGCCATAATATTTTCCTACTTAAAATATTATTTGTTACACATTACAGAATTTGTTATTATATTGTATCGAAACCTATTTTAATGTTTCCTAATCAAATTTTAGTCGATAGTGATTAATCTAAAATTTCATAGGTGATAATAGACTAAAAAGTAACTGGCAGTTGTAAAGTAGAAAAGACCCGTTAACTTATCAACTGAATTTATAATGAACTTACCCACCTCAACGTATGTGAACATTGCCCGTAATACTAACACATTGCGACAATGATTAGAGATACTGTTTACACTTGACTGGGGGGAGGGTGGTTTAGGGGGTAGTGCACATCCATTACTCCTATAATTTACCAATTGATAATTAATAATCACCAATTGATAATCATAAGTCACTTACATAATGGATTGATATTTTAAACGTTTCTTTTTATGAGTTTAGAATGAAATATTAAGATATTAGTTATGCCAGCTCGTGACCGGTCTTCAATTCGATATTAAAAAGGTCTGATCAATGGAAATTCATTGAAAAATGTATGAAATGTTGACCATGGAAATTTTTTAGACACATCTTTTGAATGATGCATGAGTGCGCCAGATGTACCAACTCGAAAATGAACCAATATTTCTGTAAATTAGAATGTCTATTTTTTCTATTTTAAATAATTGCTTATGGACTGGAGACTGACATGGACGTCACATGTGTCTAGTTTTTCGCACTGCATTGATTTATATAATAATTTTCTGTTTCTTTTTTAGCCCTGAAGATGGCCTATATCGCATTCCGCAACGTTGGCACTATTAAAAAATAGGTTTCGCTTATGTTGTGTTCCCTCTAACTGCACCCCCTGACCAATTCATCCATTATTAAAATTATCCAGTCAACTATTTTCTACACAAATCTAAAGAAAAGGTTAAATCACCGACTAAAAAAAAATATCACTAACTAACTTATTCCTCTCAGTTCTGGGGCTCATGTTAAAAATATCATCATCATTCAGATATTTCAGTCACATTCTTTCGTTATATTCTTCAATTTCTACATTACTAAATCATTACTCAAAGATTTTAACATATCACTCGTGATTGACTGACCAGAGGAGTGAAACGAATCTTCTACAGAGAGATGAAGTTTGTTAGACCATAGAAGCACACAAATGCTATAATGCATATCAAGAATTTATATATTGATAGATTTGCTTCGCTCTTGTTTGTAAAATACTTGCCTGATCTGATCTACTGGACATTTTTGATTGATAATTATGATTTCGGTATTATTTGAATGCAGGAGAGGGGGATGCTTCACTGGGGTGATGTGAGCCCTATTTATTCAATTATCCCAATAATTCTACCCGGCGTCACTTTACAATTAACTTAAGTGAATTATGGTTCCAGATAAAACCATATACGTTTTTGTTTGACTCAGATAACCTACTACTATGAAAACACGACTTTTCTCATTATTGATGAAATCGGCTGAATACTAATAGGAATTGTCTGAAGGTTGCTTTTCCGATATCTCCTCGCAAAGCTTGTTTTGCTTAAGAGTTTGAGTTGGCTTTTTCATTTGAATAATAGAGATAGATCATTTTCTATCATCAGATTTACTTGCTGACCATTCTAATTACTCAAAGTGTATTTCGAGGTCTTTGGTTTATGATTAATTCTTGTGTAAGTTGAGTTTTATCGCTAACCATAAAGCACTTTAGTTAATTGTAGAATGAAGCCGGGTGCACCAACTATTCGGATAAAGGAACAGATCGGTCGTACATTGTCTAGTGCAGCATTCTCCCCTTCTCTTTCGCCCTTAGCTGGGCTCAGGATAATCAGGATTCGTATAACTGGCTTTCATTAGGTACATTTTTTCATTCAAGATTCCGGATTCGAGTCCCATTCCTGGCCATATCTTTTCTTTTCAAATAAAATATTATAAAAAATTAGATCATATAACAATTAAATAAATTATAAAATTATAAGATTAGTTACTTCTTTGTTGGTGTTCCATTCATCTTACTGGTTAATAGAGTGGTCTCTACCTTTTTACTTTGCTGGTGATCAGCTGAGTGTTCTACTACATGATCATAAGACATGTTGAAATTTATGGAGCACATATATGTTCTAGCAGTTGTAGGCCTAGGTATTATAGATGGCTCCAACTCTATAGCAAAGAGAGCAAGGCAGGGGTTGGTTGAACGGTTGTTTGATTATTTGTCGACGGTTGTTTGATCAAACGGTTGTTTGATCAAACGGTTGTTTGATTAGTTAAACGGTTTGTATATTGGTTTATAAAAAGTTATTCATAAAAAATTAAGATTAGTTCCCCTTCAAAGATTAGTGTGATTGAAGCAGCATTTATGATTTTTTTTTTTTATTGGCATTGGATACTTCCATCCATACAGCCAGATTATTTATTTTGGTTAACTGATTTTAATTAAAAGAAAAAGCTGGCTGTTTAGTTTGATGTCGGACGTCACCTCTCTGCAGAACTGTTGTCTTACAACCAGTACAGAGAGGAGTCTAAAGGCCGCCACATACGGTCATTTTGATGTGTCATGTATGGTGTATTCATTTCTAACTGTCACGTCTAACAGAACGCAACATTCGCATTTACATGTTCACTTCGGTGTATAAGTTCAATGTGCAACCCCTTATAATCCAGGCAGCGAAGGAAAAATGGTAGAAATAACTCATGTAGAAGCCAATTTTGGCACAAATGTAGGGTAAGATGTTCTTAACAACATACTAGAAGTACTCAGGGGTGGGGTGAAGCTAAGGGTGGAGAGGGTCTCTAAAGGTCCCTTTTATTCAGTTTTTTGTTAATAACTCAAAAAATACTGCCTCTAACGAAGGAATGTTTATGTACTAAATTAATCAACGTAAACTTTTCTATAAAAAAGGTTCTATACACTTTTTTGCTAGGATCAATGCTTAAGGAGATATGGAGGGGGGGAAATGGAAAATTTAAAAAAAAAATGTTTTTATTGTTAAAAATGAAATATTTGGAGTTAACAATAACATGTTTATCGTTGAAAATTAAGTAATCTTAACAATAACATTAAATTTCGCCGAAATCTAAACTTTCTTCATCGAAGTTGTCTTCGACGGGGGCTCCTTTCGTATATGAGCTGAGGCATCCAGAGGTACAGGAGCAGACACTCCCTGTTATGCGACAACCACGCACCCCACACCCAGTCGTTCATCGGCAAAATATCATTTTCAAAACGGAGTCGGGTGCCACAGGGTCACTGTAATGTAGTCCATGAAGACTCTGAGAGACTTAGGTATTAATTGTTCAGCTTCACCGCAGAAGCTTAGTAGCTGAAGAAGGATAGGCACTGTTGTCATAAGCCATGGATTTAATGTCTTCCAAGATAATCTCGGCATTTTTTTGTACAGTTCTCTCACGTTCCCTTTGTTCATCTTTACATCTTTACTCGTGAGTCGCTCAAGATTTCATCACTAAAACTACGAAAGGAAACGGCAGTTTGTCTGGTGCCCATATTTTTCCCTCAATCTCTCCTGAATGGTCTTCACTTGGGGCGGTTCTCCTAAAATAACCTGTTCCAACTACTCGTCCATAGAATATTGGCAATTATCAATACCTTCAATATAATCGAAGATTTCTTCCATTGCCTTTGAAATCCCTTCATCTTGAGGTCGTCCAGATTTTCTTTTTGAAGGTACGGAGGTCAACAAGAATCTTTTGTAACAATCCTCATGATATATTGCATCTGGTGCGTGTAGATCAAAAGCAACGCAGATACGTCTTACTACGTCGTTTCCCCACTCATCCTTTCTTTCCTACCCATGATCGATAATGGAATTGTGAAACGCAATAGTGCGAACATGAAAAACTGTTCGACGCTTAGCATAATGTTTTTTTATCTCCTTCTCTTCGTCATAGTTTGCAAAGTGTGCAGAAAAACCACTTTATTTTCAAATCAAATTTCACTTGTCCTGAACGCAAAGACGAGACATCACGTGATGTTGAAGGTTGATCTGAAAGAGTGTCTCTCAGAAAGCTCTTTATTGAGTCACTTCTGACGTATTCTCTTCTGCAAGAATTATGAACAACACCATTTGTCTTATTCCTGAAACCTGCCTCTTTTCCATTTTTCCTTAACACATTTGCCTTCACTAAACCAATTATCCCTTTTTTATCGACGTTACCCAAATCACTTTCAACTCTACTCGTACAAATTAAACAGTTCTCAGCTGTAGTTACATTCACACTTTAAATGATTAATCTTATTCTATGTTTCTACTATTAAATATATTGTGAATATGATATAAATATATTGTAGGTTGATATTTGGGATGCCAAAGTCTGAATTAGAATGAGAACTCAAATTATTATTTGTATGCCTTAATCTTAATTGGGTTCCTTTCCAGAGGTCTGTTCTTGTGTTTACCAATTTACTCATCTAGTATACCTTCAACATATTAATTATAAATAAATAGTGTATCTGGGGTATGTAAGCATAAAAAAAATATCAATAAGGATTGCTTATTTATTCAATTTTAAACAAGATTAATGATTCAGATGTTGATATATAAAGAGGATTGCCATAAAATATCTTACAGGAAATAAATTACAATTATCTGTGATCAGGGGTAGATTGGGTTATATGTCGGTCTTCGCCTGACCGTGTCCGGGTCTTCTGCTTACTCGCTCCTCGGGATCTCCAGAGTGCTCCTTGCTTCTCCGGGTCTGTCTCGAGGGTGCCTTTCTCAGTGGAGTTTGCTTGCCCCCCTTTTCTTCTTTTTCCCAGCCATGGGGAAAGAAGAAAAAGGGGGGTCTTCATTGACGTGGCTGTCCCGACAGTTTCAAAAGTAGGGTGTGTAAGGTCCATTAAACCTTCGCAAAAATATTATACAACCTGTACAGCGTGTTCTTTTGAAGTGCGAAGAGGCTGGTGCAGCCATTGTACCTGCTTTAACACTTAAACAAAAGTTTTATTGCATTTTATGGCAAACTTCAAACTATTTATAACCCAAAATTTCTACTATTTATTTATATTATTTACAGTTGACTATTCTTAATTACAGACAATTTACGAATCGTTCTGTCATTTAAAAAATAATCAACTACTCCTTCAAGCGATATCTAAAGTCCAGAAACATTCCTTTTCGTTAAGCAATATTCAATGCGGCGCCAATATTGCTTCTTCTTTATCTTACCCCTTAGATAATTTCGGACGTCCGTGTGCTCCTATATCGTTCTTAATATTTAACTCACTCATTTTTAAAATTTTTATTTTTATTTTCTGTATATTTTTTATACCATGATTACTGGAGTTCCATTTTTTCTAATAAAAGTGCAGTGTAAACTAGTTGCAGCTAATTGTTTTAGTTGTGGTATAAACCACAAAATGAGGTATAACCGACATACGTCTTGCACTTTTCCTTTCTTTTTTTATTTTTTCTTGATTCTTAGCTGGTGGTGGCGACTTAAACTTTAAAAAATCTGTGTTTAAAGATTCCCTGTGCTCATAAACCGTCAGTTCAATATTTTCATCTAGTTCTACTCTGTTTATTGTATCATCTAGAGACAAAAATTCCTTAAAGGATTGGTTAAATGTAATGTTATCATACGAATTTATAACTGCGATCATTTCAAGATTATTTTTAGATTTAGGACTGCCCTCTATCAAAAAAGTGTATAGAAACTTTTTTATAGACAATTTTATGTAGATAAATTTAATATGTGAACATCTTTTCGCTAGAGACAGTATTTTTCGAGTTATTAACAAAAAACTGAAAAAGGGACCTTTACAGGTCCCCCCCTTAGCTTCACCCCCACCCCTCAGTACTTTTAGTATGTTGTTCAGGACACCTTTCTCTACAAGTGTGCCAAAATTGGCTTCTACATGAATTATTTCCGCCATTTGCCATTTTTTGGTCTTTGTTGCCTGGACAATTGGAAGCTCCAAGATCCCAGCTGGTCGTAGTACCACAATTTCGGGTTGTAAACATCTTCCGCACCCATACCGCTCACCAACCTCCCAACTTTTTTTAATTCCTTCCGAAAGGCACTTCTTAAACTGTTCATTTTCCTCGTTATTACCGATTTGTTTGCGCGGGGATCGATCTCTTTAACCTTTTTAACAAGAATTTTATATGATTCCTCACGTTTTTGTTTGTTATGATAGTAATTTGAAGTTGTTTTCCACAAACATTTCTCCCCTCTGAACAGTTCTATAAATTCTAAAAGAAAATATTTGCCCCAACTAACCTTATTATCACTCAGTAATAACAGGCACACAAAACAAAGGAATACAGACGAGGTCTGGAAAAGCGATTGAAAGGATGATTTCTATCCAAACGACACCTGTACGCATGCTCAGATAACTAATGTGACCAACTGAACTGACGCGACGGTACATACGCTCACTTCGGACTGTCGTCAGACGGTCACACTGAAATGATGAATTTTCATCAGTCCACCAGCTCACTTTTTCGATGTGAGCTCACATCAATTTAGCCAAATCACCAAATCCACCGAATTTACCCTACATGATGTGAACACACCAAACTGACCGTGTGTAGCGGACTTTTCTACCTTATACTGAATCGAAGATTCTGCATGAGTTGTGGTAAATGTTTCTTATTATTCGTCAGAAAAATACATATATTTTTTCTAGCATGACTAGCATAAGAAATTTTTTATCCACATCACGTGTCTGAATGACATTAAGCTAAAAATAAAACTTGTATTAATTTTTCCTTTTTGTATTTGAACTAAAAATGTATAATAATTTGCTATCAGTCATTGTTATTACATGTTCTGCTGATTTGTTATGGGAGACCTGTTAGTTGGATAAGCTGAACAAACCAACGTGTTTATATGTTGCTAATTACCGAAGGCCGTTTATTTGTTCAATATCAGATTAACCTGGCAAACATTTGGCTATAATGTGAACCGGTCGTTAATTGCAGCGGATTGGATGTGTGTATATTCTCTGTGTGTATAGGTTTAAGAGGAGGTAGGGAATGGCGAACCTCACTGCAAATATTGCCTCATCACTCCTAACTACTCCGCTTTGTAGTCGCAGTCTCTTTGTTATATTTCTTTCTCTGATTCCCCTCATTGATTTGTTACTGGCTCACGAATATTATTAGAATGGAATATTTATCTTTTATTTTTAAAACTCATGCGTTTCGTTTACCAACAACAAACCAAACATACTTTTTATAATGTAAGGAAGAAATAGTTGGGGGTGCAGTCAATAAAACACCTTAATAAGTGTAACTTATTTATTGTGTGCCGACGTTTCGGCCTACAATGTAGGCCATCTTCAGGGCTAAGAGAGAGAAACAAACAGAAAAATATATAAAAAAATATATAAAAACGTTGCAGTAACAAGAATATGGTGACAAGTAATGTGGAAATTAAAATAGTGTCTAGATATGATGAAATAGTGAATAGATATGATAATTAAAGATAATGAATATAAAAGTGGTTACAGAATGTAATAAAATTAAAATAGTGACAGATAATAATAAAATTATAGACGATGAACAGAAATTAAAATAGTGACAGATATAATAATTAAAGAATACGAATATAAAATACAGAAAATAAATGTAAAGAAAGGATAAAATGTAAACATAATATAAAGGGAAAGAAAAATGAGGAGGTAAACGGAAAGATACAAAATGAGAAGATTAAACTATAGAAAAAGGGTGGAATATGAAGGATTTTGAAAAAACTAGTTTAATTATAGATATAAATGGTATGGTACCAGACTTCTAGAGGTTACATAAGTAAAATGTAAGGTGTAGTAATGTAAAGGTAGCGTCTCATCTCAGTAGAATAAATCAAATTAGAATATTTTGCATATGCACAATTGTATTTATGAACATATACATTATTTCTTTTTAGTGTGGTACATTATCTTTTGCTTTCCAGGTGACTGTGTTTTTCGTTTATTACATTTTAATAATGATATTTAAAATATAAACCTTTTGATTGAAATCATATTTATTCGTTCATTTATATAATATAGTGATACGATCCCGTGCTCCTTTCCATACGTAAGCCTTTCGGCATATTAAAAAAAAACCTTTTCCTTTACAACTCATGAAGGGACTTGAGTTCATTACATGGTAGAGTTCTGTTTCTAGGACAAGGATTGTGCACGGAAGCGATTTCCCCGAGATCACGCTCAATCGTCCAGGTTTTCCCCCATTAAGGGTACCCACATAATAGAGGCTGGGTGATCCCCAGGTTTTGAAAATATTGTCCTTCAACACAGCAACTCAGCTTCCTTGCTCCATCCTCTCGGCATATTACTCACTTTAATTTTAGAGGACTCTCTGTCCCTAGAATTTTTAAATGTTTTTGCAGATAATCTCTTTTGTAGTAACATTTTAGGAAAATATTCCATTGGTAATTTTCTAATTAGATTCTCCTTTATTTCTACATTCAATATAGCACACAGGCGAATGTGTCGATAACAGCAACAAGATATATTATACTGTTACGGTCGTCGGCAGGAAGACGGAAGCAAGGGGATTAGCGGCTTAAATCCGTCGGCGGGAGAAGTTAAAATAGGATTAGGACCGTTCTAGATCGTCTCCTTTTGTCGGAAAAGGATTAAGAAGATTCCAGAATTTTCTGGCCCCTCCGTGTTCTAGAATGTTCGGCCTTGCCTATTTAAATACTTCCCTCACCTCGAGCCAGGCTTAGTCTTAGCCTGAGAGTAGACCACGCAAGATCTGTGATAAGTGAGTGTCAGTGTGATAAACTAGTCAGTGTTGAACCGGCCCGTGTAATAAGTGTATTAGTGAACTGTGACAGTCTCGCGAGTGTAATAAACTGTTTTTGTGTGTCAGTTTGTCATACTTGGAGAATCTTACGGTCGGTGGACTAGTGAACTGTAAGTGTTAATTAGTAGTTAATAATTGTAATAATAATTAGTAGTGTAATTTTATAATATTCATACCAACTATTGTAACTAGTTAAGCTATCTAGAATTAGTAATAGTCTAATTGTATTCTTTTTATCACTTTTGTTAATAAATATTAGTATCTTTAATTAAGGAATTGTTTAATTCATTTTAATACCCAGTAGCCCGTAACAATACTTATACTTAGTGAGTACATAAACACATGATGAACTAACGATAGTTTTCAATACATGCAAGCCTTTGATAGATTTAGAAGCATGGGGAACGTATTACTGGATGTTGCACACCAAAGGGGATAGAGCGCACCACTGCATTAGTTCACAGCTCACACTTAGTCCAGTTTCCTCGCCACTTAACTCGCTTATTCTAACTTAGTTATACTTAGGATGCCAATATGAGGACTTATTAAACTTTATAGAGTCAAATACCAAGTAATTGGCATATAAAAAATATATAATCCGAGAGGGAATTCGATACACATACGATTTGATTGGTATAATATAAAAGAAATTATAATAAAAGAAATATTAGAATAACTTTTGAATTACCTAGAACTTTAGAATATTTTCCTAAAATGTTATCTGTTCCTGTTATCGAAAAGTATTTAAAGATTCTAGATCTCTGCCTCTAGATCTTTTAAATAATTTTCGAATTATGTATACAGCGAAGGCAATCAATTATGCAAATTCATCCCTTAATTTGCAATTTTTAAGGCAGTTTATTGACAATTGATCAGGGCAATGACTCGTTTGTGTTTGCTTTATAACAGCTATTATTTGTTTAATCGGGCTTCAAGATTGTGGTACATTTTGAATAAACATCTCTTTTCCTAGCGCTTACATAAAAATATTATTTTATTGTGATTCATTTGGAAAGCAGACTCAAGTCCATTGTACGAAGTACCCGGAGCAAAGAAAAGAGTGGTACTTGCCGTATAATTAACCCTCATTGTGAGTTCTCAAAAGCGAACTTTCTTGGACCTGTTGGTAGAGGCTGCTAGGTGCTCATTAATACAGCTCTCTCAAGAGATTGTTGTACCAACTTGCTGCGCAAAAAAAACGTAATTCCTTATGTTTTTCTTAAACCTCATGCGCAGTACCTTAGTCAGCAACTAAGCCTACAAAAAATATAAAACCTGTACCAGAGTTTATTTTATATTAGGGACTGAAATGTTTCCTAGCCAACAGTCGCGGAAGGAAGTTATATGGCACTTATTATTTCTTTTAATTCAGGTAATCACATTATAGAGGCTAGGTAATCCCTAGGAGAATCTCCAGATTATACAGAGCTAATCGAGGGTTGTTAACAACAAAGAATAAATGATTTATTGGTAAATCAGCACTGTAACTAATGAGCTATCCTGCTACTATGCAAAGGTATATTAATCAGAAAAACACAAACCTTTCCACTATAGTTTTTAGGGTGCTGAATCCAAATATGATATTAAAAAAGTTGTATCACCCACAATTCCTTCACATTTTATAGTTAAATTTATTAAATTAAGCGATTTTTAAAGAATTTAAAATTATCTATTGGTGTGGATGAAGTTGCTGCTGAAACACATTTGCTGGCCAAAATAGGTTGATTCTTTTTTCTGCTAACAGCTAATGTTTGGTTTATTGTCAACCTAACCTCACTTTCACGTTTCCGGTTCATGTACAAGTACAATGTCTAATCGCGATTGTAAAAACTGTGCTGATAGTTTTTGTTATATTTGTGGTGAGTTTGTAATTAAAAAACACCAAAGAAGCATTACAGACTTTGTCAAAAAGTTTTATCTGTCATAATTTGGAACTAAACTTGGTGACATCGTGAAGGGTACATCTTGGGCCCCACATAAGGTATGTTATGTATGTGTCGAAGATCTAAGAAAATGGTCGAAAAAGGAGAAAAAAACCTTTAAATTTGTTGGTCACTTCACCGAGAAGTTCAACAAGCGACTCATCGTAGAGATCCTACACAAAAGCTTCAAAGAAAACTTAGAAAGAAAGTTCCAATTCCAGTGGACAAGTAAATCCTATATTAGCACATTATATCACTGTTTTAAAGAGCCCCCGTCACTTATTAATTCCCCCGTATACCGTATAGTAGTTTAGATAGGGGTTTATACTATATAATACAAAACATATTGCTGGAAAACTATGGGTGTTAGTAAAAAACTAAGGCCAGATTTAGATTCAACACATAAAAATCTACAAAGATCAAATATTAAAGTTAAAAAAGTTTTCAAACATTTTTTTTTGTTGGCCTTTGTAATTTCTAACTGCTTATTCTTCAATATTGTGAATCATAATAAATGCATTCAAGATGTATAATCAATTTTTTTTTTAAATAACATAGTGAGTATGATTTTATACATTTATAATGTACAACTTCTAATATACTATACACGTGGTCTCTTGTAAGCCTTCTCTTAGATAAATCACATATTGTAGTTATTTAACCGATCTATTATCATCTGAATTTAACGATTAAAATATATATATTTAAATAAATCCCTTTAATACTTAATAAAATCCCTTTAATACTTGTTGACTGCATCAAGAACAATTATTACTCTTATGTAAATCTCATAAATAAATAAAAAATTATTTTGAAATTATTATCAAGGTCAAATAATAATAGTTGACCTTATATATATATATAAATATGTATATAGGAAAAAAATGGTCCGATTCATCATATATATATATATATATATATATATATATATATATATATATATATATATATATATATATATATATATATATATATATATATATATATATGAGGATGAAACAGACCATTTTTTTCCTCATTAATATTTTTTTTTATTTCAACGTGATCTAGATAAAATCAATGTATTTACTGTCGTAAAAAAAAATCAATGAAATGATTTAACTTTGGGTTTTACCGGTATAAAAGAAACTACTAAACCACTCTTTTGTGTTCTAAATTGTCATCTGTAAGAAGATAATGTCCCATTGTTAGGTTTCAGTACCTTCATTTAGGTCCTTACATACTCCAAATCAAAACATCAATTGACTAAAATGTTAACGACTCAATCTGGACATACTGCAAAGGTCGAGAACTCTGTACCTAGAAAAAAAAATTTTTTTAACCCGAGGTTTAAATCGACAAATGACACATGGATTTTCAATGAAAATCGTATTTATGAATATAGGTTTGTAAGAAGAGTCATTATGGTTATTTATAATTAATAAATAAAATAAAAAATCGAAAAGCTGAAATTGAGAAGAGCGGATTTAATGTACAGAAATTTTTAGCGCATGTATGACTAATACAGTAATGAAATTTTAATTTTCAGTTATTTAAAATAAAAATATGAACTGTTTATTGATTATTACAAAGATCTCTTGACAAAATTTTAAGTTCTGCCTCGCCGTTTCAGACTACTTCAACACTTAATAGAGAAATGCTACCAATTAATTACATAAGACTCACATATATGACTATTATAGGATCTATTTGGAGTACTATCTGTTTGTTTGTTTAACGAGACTTTATGCTGATGTGGCTAATCGGGCGATAAGAGTCCTATCTGATATTTAGAATTTAGAATAGAAAAAGAATAGAGATCGGAAAGGGAGGATCTCGTTTTATGATGTTGAACTGAGGATTTGAATTGGAGGAGACTGTAGATATATGAAGGATGTTGAGAGTGGTGAGATCATTCGTAATATTTCCTGTTTTTGTTTTTTCCCGAACCGACCAACTACGGACCACACAGATATATGTTTAAAAACACTATTTCTTTCTTCTCCTCCATTGATCCTTCATCCTTTACGAGTGTTGGATTCTTCTCTGCTCCGTTATTTTACTATTTAATACAATATTAAATTCCTATGAATAAATTAAAAAAATAAATGTGCCTATACCTAGAATCCTATCGAAAAAAATAATTATAATTCTTGCGACACTCCCAACTAATAGTTGAAACCAAGGCAAAGAATTAGTTTATTATTGTTTGACAACTATCGTAGTTATTGTGAATCAAGCTTCTTCCAATGAAGCGAAGATCATAATTTATCATTAACTCTAAGTATTCGATAGTTCTTTTCTTTCTGCATATCAATTTAATTTCGTCATACCTCCAGATTTTAATTTGTTGACGTACACCTTATAACTGTCATAAAAATCTCATTCAATGTAGCCCGGCTATAATGGAAATAAAAGCTAATACATAGTAACTATAATAAGAGTCTATAGCAAGAGTATACAAAAATCACAAAACAATTTTTGGTAATTTTTATAAAAGTCTTTTGAATGTTTTAGGTTCGACTCTTAATTCCCCCTTGTACTATTCAGTACCAGTCAAAATGTTCTTGTTCAAATTTATAATACTATTGTGCGATCTATTAATTGGTCCGTAAATTCTACAGTGATACCTTTTTCCTGAGAGATGTGAACTCTAGTCGAGGTGTTAGTTAATTCAGAATTATTATTTTTTAACCATTATTATGATTTATAAATAAATTTCAACTAATCCTTAACGGTAAGATTCAGTGGTTAAGAGTGAAGTTTAAGTTACTCATCGGTTGAGAACTCTTTTTTTTTTGTTTGAAACTCTTTTTGTGAAGTTTTTGCTTTGAAATCTTATAATGCAGTTATACAGACTTGTTGAAAAATTTCAAACAGTTCATAAATTACATAAACTGGCTATAAAAGTGGTAGGAAAGGGTGTGAATAATAATATAAAATGGATTGTGAAAAAAATAAAGAGAATGAGGGTGAGAGAGAGAGCAGGAAGTAACAAGTTTCGAGACACCTCGCCATTGATTTGCCATTTGTTTCCGACCAAGTTGGCCTTCGGAGTTTACCCGCTTCCGCAACAGCTTTCTGCATAACATTGTTCCCACTTTTTTTTTTCTCCACAGAGATTTCATTTTTCTCCTCTGTTTTTATTTTATTATCTTTTATGGGCCATATGAGCAGCCTCTTAAATCCTTCCCGCGGTTAGCATTATATATCTCAATTGTTCACAGTTGATGACGCTTTATCGCCCCTACCAACCTTATTTTTCTTCTTTTATTCCGCAGTTATTTTTACGACGTCAGCAGTCAACTTGTTTTAGATTCCACCTTATTCTGGGATTTCCGTGGTTTACACTTATAGAATCATTGACATACAATTAGTGATCCATCATATGAAAGTTGATTTTCCTGGTGTAGACTCCGAGTAACGTTTACCGACCCAAAAAACTGGCTTTATAGCAGTATTTTTTTCATGATAAAGCAAGTTTCACTGGTACATGAAAGTTATTTTTATTATTTTTTTTAACATTGCTTCACTCACAATGCTTTATCTCATGAACCAATTGTCCATCAGCTATCAAATTTATACGCGTATCCTTTGAAGGTTAGTACTAACTAAAAATTATATAGATTTAAATTTGTATGTAACACCAAGTATATGTAAGCCTACCAACTTTTCAGCCGACCTAATACTAGTTAGAGCAAAGGAGGTGGATACAGTAGTAACAACAAAATAGAGTTTTTTTTATCGTATTTGACTATCTAAGGGTGCACCTACATTGGATCCGATGCGATACGATCAGAATTCGGAAGCAAACCAAATGACTTAAATATATCGAGAGTGCCTACATTGGATCTGCTGCTATCCGATCCATTTTTATCCGAGCAATCCGACCGATTTAATCGCTCGTGGAATCAAAATAGTTTATTTATACGGAAGCGCCTACATTGGATCCGATTCGATACTGTACGATCAGGTGAGATTTTCACATTTCAAAATCACTAGTTTTCAATCCGATAAGCCAGCCGTTATCATGTGTAGCAACCTAACCTTTATTGTCTAAAATGTTTATTAAAAAATATACATTTTAATTTGATAATTAACTATTATATAAATGTCCGCCATAAATCAAAATTAAGTATTCTCAATTCTCATTAAAATATGTCATTACTAATCTTCATGATCCATTAAATATAGTAGCGAAGGTTATTTTTCCGTTGAATAAAATTAAATCAATCAAAAATGTACATAAAAAATACACCTACATAAAATTTTAATTCGTCAAAGAAAATTGGAAACATTAACTTTTGATAAAATTATCGTCTTAATGTTTAATTTATTTGTTAAACAGTTGGCAACACTGGGAGGTAAAGGCTTTTCTGATTTTTTATACTCGTTTGCAAAGATTAACAACAAAATAGACTGAAAATAATTACTCATTGAATTAGTTCGAAAAGAGCCTTGATTGTGTCATCAAAGAAATAAATATTATCACAATCGAGAAAATTAAATCAGTATATAAAATTCGAATATATAAAAAAAAACAATAAATTCTATTTTTTTATTGAAAAACAACTAAATTATTTATTTATAGTCATACAGCAAGACAAAAATATTCTAATATAGTAATATTACCTCATTGTTATAACATTTGGTTCTTTAAATTTATAAAATTAAGATTATTTATTAATTATTTTTAATATATTTATATTTCACTATAATAAATATGAAATAAAAGAATAAAATTAATACTATTTTATTCGGAAGGCAGTGACTAGTTTCACAATCGGATTGAAAAGAATAGAATCGTGTCGGATCTGATCCACTGTAGGCACTCACTGCGTATTTCAGTTATTTGTTTTTTCAGCCCATCATCCTATGTGATAGAATAGGATCGCGTCGCATCGCATCGGATCCAATGTAGGTGCACCCTAAGAAATATTTGATTTTTAAAGATATATTTTATTAGAAATAAAATAGGTATATTTATTTACCTTTAATACATTCTGTTCATGAAATTTGAGGACAACCATAATAGTGTATCAAGTAAGTAATAATAAAGTATTATATCTAAAAATTAAGAGCTATTGAGTTATGTGGCCATCAATATCACGACTAACCGTGAGTCGCTTAATTCCCAATAAATCATAATGTAATTGCCCAAACAAACATTGTTGGTGATTATAGCTGGGTCAAGGTCTTTTAGAGGCCACGGTGGCCATGTGTTGAGATATAACCTCAGGTTTTATTGTTTGCTTCCTTAACGCTATGATGGCGGATGATCATAATAATTTTACTTTTAAAATAAATAAAATAAAAACTGTACCAATAGAACCCATGAAGGGTCAGGATACATGGTTGAGACTGTACGGTTTCTTTGACAAAGGTTGCGCTGGAAGGTGATTTGTCCTAGATCAAGCTCATCTGCCATATTTTTTCCCTATTAATTTTGGTTACCCACTTTATTGAGGCTGTATGAGCTCCAGGAGCCAAGGACTCAGCTCCGGCAGTTAACACATTAAATAAAAGTCGGCTTTACTGCGAGTTTAAACCCGGAACGTGCGGCATGGCAACTCAGCGCTCTACCACTGAGCCATTCCGCTCCCTAATTTTACCTTCAGAATTTTGGAAAATATTCGCTGTTACAGTACTTCACTACCGTGTAACATGAGGTCAAGATGATAAATAATCAAAAGATAAACTGAATTTTGTGAATTCAGCATAAAAAGTAAGTATTGCAAAGTAGAAGTAAAGTTATGAAAAACTCATAAATGTTAGTTTTATATTATTTAATGGAAATAAAAACTTTGTAATAGCTATTCTTAGGAATAGCTATTGAATCTTTCGAATAATTTCTCTTTTTACATTTATTATTCGTTGTGTTACATCGAGTCCACCTGCAGCCCATGTCAATAAGTTTGTTTTTAAGTCGATTTTTTTGTATAACCATTTAATTGTACCGAGGGAAGTGGAATTGTGCCAATCTCGACGTCTTTGGCTTGAAATGAAGTTATAGTATAAAGCTACGTCCACACTACTAGACCGTTGCTTAGACCTGGTCTCAGAGACGCGGATTAGTTGGTCTAGCTAGGCGGTTCCGGAGCCACTGCTGAGACTAATCCCCGTTGCTGAGTCCGTCTCTGAGACCAAAATCGCTGGTCTCCCGCTCCGAATGGGACCAGCGGGCCGAGACATATAAATTATGATTATACATTTTAATAATAATTAATTGCAATTATAGATCGTAACTATCATGTATATACTTAAAATTATAAAAATAATTGAATTATGTTAATTATAATATAATTAAATGGCCTGTCTTAATTTATTAATTATTACGATAGGCGTGCGTATCTGTCAGATATGCAGTGTAAATGTTCATTTAACTTTCTTTTATCCTTGTCGGTCTTAATATTTCCCTCTTCTCACGACCCAACCAAACCACAGTCTTGGCCGAAAATTCCTACAATAAATAGTTAGGTTAAAGTGTTGTGGATCTGATTCAATTTCAAATTCAAGTAGTTTTTTATTCCCCATTTTTAAATATGCAATGTAAAATTTTTAATTCATTGGTAATTTAAACAAACAAATCAATTGAATTTTCACATGATCCAAACTATTGCAGATCATTCTATTGCTATTAGTTTTTTTTTTCAAATAAGCGCGACCTTTAATCATTGCATCAGTCTTTTAATTTTCTATTTCTTGCAAATTTGTATTTTATTTCAGTGTGCTATCTTATTTTCTATTATTATAGTTGAGAAATATATTTTTAATTTGAATAATGCTTTAGACGTGAAAGCTGTGCTAAATGCAATTATATGTGATAAAGCCGATGAAATAGATTAAGATATCGCCATTTTCCTGGAAATAATTGTTAAGTATAATTTGATGTAGCTTGTCGTTTTTAAAATGTAAATTTGTATTTTTTCTGATTTCCTTGAGAAGCTGTGTAAAAAAACAAAAAAAAAAAAAACTGTTCTGTATTACGTGTTTATTTTTAAATAAAGTTTTACTGTAATTTTTTAATTTATATCTTTTGAGAAACTCAAGTAAACTGAACTTGTAAATTCTTCAAAAATACGAAAGTTCTAAAATAGTTAGTTTTTGATTTTCACTATTTTCTTCATTGATCGCATTTGTTTGTTTTTCTACTGAAATTTGAAAAAATATCATATATTCTTTGATTGTGGGAAATGCAAGAAGGTTAATATAAGTAAGGAATAACAGGCAATAAAATGTTTAAATTTTTTATTTTTTATTTTTTAAAGCATAAAGCACGAAATCATTCCGCACAAAACAATGCTCTCCATGGTTTAATAGCTAAGATTGGTCTAGGAACTGAAATAGTAGTGTGGACGCTAGACGAGACTAATCCGGCTGCTCCTAGGCCGTTGCTGAGACGGACTAAGGTTTGTCTCGTCTATTGCCTAGCAAATGTCTCATAGTGTGGACGTAGCGTAAGAGCTATTACAGCAATAACTCCTTTTGAAGCCAACGCCTGACTTGGCCACTATTTATGCCCTACTAAAACGACAGGATTCCCTTTCTCTCAGTGCTACTAATCCATTTTGGGAAAAATTCGACCACTTATTCACTGGGGCTTCAGTTTTATTAACTAGGACAATGACATTTTCGTTTAAAAATAATTTTGAAGAATCGCAGGCTAGAAATCAATTAAGGAAAGGTGTATTGCATTGACCACATGGAATATTTTCTGTGAAAATATTTCTCCCTTTTTTGTTTTTAATTTCATTTTTACCTTAAATTAAGGTAATTTTACAATAAGGGAGAGCAGATTGTAATCTACCATGGTTTGTTTATTACAAGAACTTCTCCTCGAGATCGCAAATAGGTTCCATTTCTGCTTGAGCACGCATCTTCGTCTTCCTTATTTGGTTCTCAGGAGTTGAGTTACCTCAAGAACACACTCCACTAGCTAATTAGGAAACCTTAGAATAATTGGGCCCCTTGGAGTATTTTATTCCATCTCTATTTTGTAGTTTGTACTAATTATTAAATTGTTATTTTTCTACGAAAAACCTCAATTGCACAATTTTTTTTTTCTCTTAGTTTTATTTTTTCAATTCTATATTATGATATTTAACATACAGTTATATTTTTAACAATATTTAAGAAAATCTCATTCGCACTAAGTTTTACTTATTAGAAGCTTTCATATTAGCAGTTAAAGGCCTGTGCATGTGACAAAAGTTTAAGACATTTATCTTTAGTTTTGCTATCAAATCAAGGCTATATACAAGTTATAATCGCTTCTCATTCAACCAATCGTAATCAATGAAATGTATTTGTACCTTTCCACATAATATAACTATTTCCATTAATTTTTTTATTCCTGCAGAAATATTAAACGTGCCTTATTCCCAAACAGTTAAAAATGAAGAATTGATGCGACATGCACATCGCCTCTTGGATGTGACATCTACCTGGTTTAATTTATTGTTATTCCGATTGACTTAATTTGTTTTTCGTAATTTTATTTATTTTTTTCACCCATTGAAAGGCATACCTGTAGTTGTTGGGTGTAAAAATCACAGTCATAATGAACTAATATTACATTGTTTTCGTTTAATGTTTGCTTATTTGAAATTGATCTAATACATCACACTACATTCACTAGGCTTCTTTCAAATTGAGTTTAAAATCATCTATTAATCTTCCAAGTAAACTTGTATTAGTTATCGAATAATATAACAATTATCAAAATAAGTTAGTGGAATGCAAGGGGACTTGAAAACATGAAGTTCTTGAAGTCTAAAAACTCGGACTTAACAGTATTCTATTATTGTCATACATTGCCCTACTATACATTTTAGTATAAGTGAGTGAAAGTAAAAATATAAAATACTCACCTTTCACCGATGAATCCTACTCCAGCTATTTTCATTTTTATAATCAATGGTTATTTGTATAAATTGTAGCATGCCCTCTATATTCATCCGCTATTGCTCTAAAATTCGCCATGTACTAAATAAATGTGGTTGGGAACTTTAACTGCAATTTGGATTCCTCTCTCTGTCTTACTATCTGAATTTACAATATATTAACTTCTCTTATATTTTTTTAACAGCTTAAATAAATAAACATTTAAGAGTTACTATAAATTTTATGTCTATCCAGACAGGTCTAATAATTATGAATCTTCAATATGAAATCTTAATACATTTCTTGTTATTACTAGATCACATTGAATTTTTCTTTCCATTTTCTTTGTTCGCTTATAAACCAACTGTTTTATTATGTGTACTTAAAATCATCATCGAAGCTTTGAATCTTTAGAAATGTACGAGTCTTCTCATGTGTGTGTGCATGTATATATATATATATAAAATTCTTTTTCTTTTTTTTTTGAGCACGTTCATAGAGAAATGAAATAAAAAAAAACTAACGTGATTTACAAAGGAATATATGTAAGCATCGCTGAAGATTGCATAAAAAGCATTAAACATTTTTGCACTAATGTTTTGGGTATGCCGAAAAATATGTAAATATGTAAATTCCTCCGCTATGTCTGTCTGTCTGTCCGCGATAAACTCAAAAACTACTGCACGGATTTTCATGCGGTTTTTGCCAATGTATAGAGTGATTCATGAGGAAGGTTTAGGCAAATAATCCCTTATAGATATAAACAAATAATGCACGGTGGAATATTCCTGTTATACATAAAGGATAGCTTAATGTACTTATTACATCTTCTATAAAATTGGTTATGAACCATGCGGTTTTTGGAAAATTACTTAGAAACGCTATTTAGACAACTAACATAATAAAATACATTCAAATCTTTCATGCAGTGTAATTTTATGTTATATTGAAAACTAATCCACATATTCGACGCATGAAATTTATGCGAGCCTATGACATTAAGCTCTGCTACCGGGTCGCTGTTATTACTATGAATCGAGCTCGAGTAAAAGTAAATCGTAACACAAATAAGAAAATTATATGTGCGGAATTTCCTAACGAGTTTGAAATAAGAGGTATTTTAAAAGCATCCACATATTAAACTATTTTTATTAATAAAATTTAAAAAGAAGTAACGTGTTATAATTGATAATAAGGCCTAACGAAAAAAATGAGGAAACAAATAATTGATTTGTTTATAAATATTAAACTTGAAGAATGTTCTCTTCGAAACCTGGCATTTGTATACAATTTTCAGGTGTTCTGGAGCTATCAAGCCAAAGACTGAATTTATCAGTGGAATTGATAGCCAAAATCATCTGCAAAGCAATCTCCTGGATTTACTGGCAACCCCAAAGCAGCGGGTTAGGATTGGCAACCTGTGGCTTGCACTGCATCAATTTCAGATCCGGTTCGGCCCGTTCATTATTATTTACACGACTGTTGGTTCTCTTTATTATTGTTATTTCATTTATTTATTATTATTTTAATATTATCAAGTCTGTTTTGTGGTGAGGTTTATTTTTCATTACCTGAGGCAGTTATCCTTCATTTGTTTCCGAGTACAGTTTAGAATTCTTAAAATTAAAAGATTTTTCCCGTAATGAACCAGGATGTATTTCTCATAAAATTTAGATGATATTAAAAATTGTACAATATTGCTGTTTCACATTTTTGTTTAGATTAGTTATCTTCAATATATCTGCAACTCCGGTGAATAAGTGGTTAAATCAAGAGAATTAGTTGTATTGAGGGAAGCAAAATCGTATCATTCTCGAAATTTTTGGATTGAAATGGAGTTGCAATTTAAGCAATAACTCCTTTTCAATCCAATGCCTGATTGAGAGAGACACTTATTCACTTCGAAATACCCAGAATACCCAGACTACGGTTAAAGAGTTCCCTCCATCAGTAATCGTGCCCTTTTAATGATACTTTGCATTAAAATATAGAATAGTAGAGCCAGCGAGTCTCCTTGCCTGAGTCCTGTACTAATCTTAAATTTTTCTGTGGTTGAGCCATTTGCCCTTACGCTGCACTGTGTTTTCCATCGGGCTCATTCCAAGCGCACCAATTTGGATGGAGTTTTCATTTTGCTCATAGCTCAGAATACCTCACTCCTAGATATTGTATCATACGCCGTCATGAAGTCTATGAACAGCATCCAAAAGGTATTATTGAACTCCTTCATTTTTTAGCACATCTGCTTGAGGTAAAAATCTGTTCTATAGTAGATCTGTTAGGTCTAAAGCCTCGTTGGTATTCTCCAAGATTTCTCTCAACATAGAGCATTAGGCGTTTATATAGAGTTATCCAGAATATATTATAGGCAGTATTTAGTTGGCTTATCCCTCTGTAATTTTTACGTTCGATAAAGTCTCCTGTCTTCTTGTAGACAGGCTCTATAATAGACTGTTTCCACTCTCTCAGGATCTGTTCCTCTTCCCATATTTGAGCAATGAGCTCTTGCAGCTCTTTAGTTAGAGTATTGCCAGGTGCCTTCTGGAATTCAGCAGGGATACCATCTGATCCTGGTGACTGGTTATTTCTCAGCTTCAGGTACTGCTTCGTCTTGACTGTCATACGAGTCACATTCCAATACACTTATTTGTTCCTTTGTCTGGTTTAGTAGTCCTTGGAAATAGATCCTCCATCTCACTTGGATGTCCATCTCCAGCACCAGTAGCCGCCCCTCCTCATTTTTCATCATCCTTCTAATCAGTTACTGGTTTTACTCGACTCCACTTCTTTAAAGAATTTGTTGGTATCTTTAACCTTATTGTAAAAAGCTTCCTTTTTCTTCCTTTTCAAGATCTTTGGTTCTGTTCTTGCTTCGTGGTACTCTTTCTTGTTATTCATTGTGCTCATACTCAGGTATTTTAATCTTTTCTCATTTCGTTTTCGAATCGCCTCTTTACATTCTTCATCAAACCTTATATTTCGTGATGGGTTCTTGTCCATCTAGCAGTATTCTCTCGCGTCCCCGTTATAATTTCTTTAATATGATTTCAAAGTGCATTCACTTCCCATCCATCCTCTACTACCGGTATATTTCTGATTCCTTCCTCTACTTGAAGGGAATACCCTTAAATCTCTGTTAATACAATTTTTAATTAAAAAAAAAAATTAAATCATTCCATAATACTTGAAATGTTTAATATCAAATTTATCAGGGTTTGATGTTATTTTTATTATTTTATAAAGGATTCGATATACTAAATACTTCGTATTTTCCTTAATCTGCGTAAACGATGGATTTAGGCTTACACGATCTCTAATCCGCTACCATTTTGAAACAAAGTGGTGAAATAATAAGGTAATAGTCTCGAAGAAATTCCACAGACGAGGATGAATAAATTTTTATTCTTTATAAATATATTACACGCTATTATTATACGTTTCCTAAAACTAAAAACTTCAAATTTTGCGGTGAGGTGGAGGATCGGTTCAATTATTTTTTATTTTATGTTTAATTAGTAATCGTTTATTGTTGAACACAATAAACTGAAATCTGAGCTAATATCTCTATTATAAAATAAACCGTTTCTGATGTATAAAAGACGATTCGTTCGGAAAAATCACAGCACAGTCTATGCATTAATATAGAATAATCTGGAAAAGCTACTTAGACCTGTTTGTTTTTAGGACAATGTCACCACGCCCTCTTTCCTCAATCCGATTCCCTATGTTGTTTATCGCTTTTGGGAGTAAAAACTTATTGTAATTTGTGAACATCTATTTAATTCCTGATATGAATGAAATCGCCTTATAAGCATTGATTTTAAAGCTGAAGACACATTAATCCAAGTATTGTGCCCTATTTTCGTTCAATGTATTCATGTATATTGTACATCGACTTGTTTATGTCTTCTCTTTTCTTTTTTTTTAGTTTTGTATATAAATATATTCCAAATATGTTTGCAGAAGTTTGTTGACTGGTGTTTTAGGTGTGTAAAAAAGTTAATTTTTGTTATATAAAAACATTTTCCAACGTATAAGAAATTTAAAAATATATAAATAAATAAATAAAAAGGCTTAGCGAACCCGAACGCTCGATACCGATACCAACCTATCTCCGTTTACAAATCTCCGTCCACGGAGGACCATCCAAACCCAATTCCGCCAGATCACTATTAGCGCAATCCTCCCACCTACGACTCGGTCTACCCCTCAGACGCTTCCCAGTCGGTACAACGGCTATTAACATCTTTGGAATTCGTTCGTTACTAAGCCCAGCAACTTTAACCTTCGCAATTCCGCGTTATGCAATCTCCTATATTCCCTAGTGGTCTCTTTTTTGGACCGAATATTCTACGTAACACCTTATTTTCGAATATATGAACACAAATGTATAAGATCAGATAAAATAAATTGGTCTAGATTGAATTTGACTGTAGAACACAGAGAATGCGTTTTGTGAAAGTAAGACTGCAACAATAAGGGGGAGGGAGTGGTGGTTCTGTTTCTAGTCAGGCAGGGTACCCTCAGGTATATTTAAAATTTACTTGTCTTCTGAGTTTGGGTGAAGAATGTCAGGACCATCCAGGAGAATAACTGGTATCTATTATATCCATAATCAGTACTTTTTTAAAATAAAAAGTTTATATCAATTATTTCTTGGAAATCAAAAAGAGTTATGATCACGTTTGTTTATTAGTTGTCTATAATATTATGTTAAATTGTATTTAAACTCTCTGCCATTTAAACCATTTAACAATACAATTCCTCACAACTGTTACATTCTTGTTTTCTAAAATTTATATCTTTGCCTTCTTAATGCTTTTGGTGTGGGTCACTTATACAGTAGAGGTCATTTATACGATCAATTACCCGAATCTACTGGGAAAAGATTCAAGGAGTATTTGGTAAAATTTGAATTTCCTGCAACTATTACTTAATACTTACAGTATTCGAGACCAAGCCGCCATGAATAGGAAGTTAAAATTAAAGTAAATTAACAGAACAACTTTGTGTCACAACCTTGATAAATCTTGCTATGTACATATATATTTTATTGGTATTTATTTTAATGTTTACCTATTGTTACGGGCTAATGGGTGCAAAATGAATTAAACTACTCCTAAATTCAAGATACTAATATTTATTAACAAAGTCACAAAAAGAATACAACTAAATTATTAAATTAATATAAATTTACAATAACAATATTCTAAATATGCATTATAACCAAGGCCTATTTAATTACTGAAATAATATAAGATATCACTACTGCGAAATAGCTTAACTGTTTACATAAATTTGTCCAAATACAATAAAATTACATTTTGAATGATAATTGTTGATCTTGATAATATATGCGGAAGAAAGTGGTCCGGGTAGAGGTCACAATGAATTTCTCGTAGAATTGGGGAAAAACTATATTGATTAGCCAACGTTTCGACCTACTTTGTTGGCCTTCTTCAGGGCTATATGCAATATACAGACAATATAAGAAGAAAATTGGTACAAATATATTAAAACTATAATATTTATATATTACATAATTTATAAAAATATAAATAAACAAAAGCAAGGTGAATACAGGCAATAAAAATGATAAAGATGTACAGCAAGGTAAATATGAAGGTTAAAATGTATGAGTGTATACTACTTTTAGTCTAGATTATGTATTTATATGAGGAAAAAATAGAACATATTTTATCTCTTTATCTTGAGCTATGAACCTGAAATAAATATATTCATAAATCTATCATGGCTGAGAAAAAAGTGATGGCTTAGTCCTAGAAATTGTAAATATTAGTATGTGTTGCCCTATTCTAAAAACGTTTAAAATACAACCACTGTAAAAGTATGACGATTATTAGCCATTATTATTAACATATTATTAGTACTTATGTACTAAAATTAGTAAACCACGGGCAAGGCAAGCACCAGTGGGACATGCAGGAGACATAGCAAATTGCATGTCTCTATCAGCTTAGGGATGGATCAATAAACTCTTGTACTTCTCCACAAATTCACTCTCACTTCGACAAAACCAATTTATATTAATCAACTCGATTTATTAAAACATTGTTGCGGTTTCGATTGCACTCAGTTTGGCCAAGAGTTAATAAACAATTGAATTAATATGTACAGCTACTCTGGGGTATTATTACTAAAAAGGTTGCAATAAACTCGAAAACGATTTAAAATTTAATTAAATTTGATGAGCAGCAATTGCGATATTATGTTCAATATAATTTCTTTACATGACAACTGTATTTGTGTTACTTATTTGTTTAATAAAGAAATATATATATATATATATATATACGTATATTCTTTCGCCTGAACAAATAATTTGAAAAATAAATTAAAACATCTTTTCTAAGCTAAAAGCTAAAAAAATTACTGAACACGATACTGAACAAGAACTCACTCACTAATTTTTTTAAAAAAATTTCTTAAGGATAGGAAAAATAATATTTCAATTTTAACTGTATTAAAATAAAAAGTAAAATTTTAAAAATATTATTTGCTATTGAAGTATAATTTTAATTTTAAGGCACCTATGTGTTATAGTTTAATGATAGTAATAATTATTTATTTCTTTATTTAATAATCAGTTATTTATTTCGTGGTGACATAGCGAAATTAATCATAATATCAAGATTGTATTTTCTTTGAAGTCTATTGGTAATGGCTGAAACAAACTACAACTGGGTTTTGTAAATGACACTAAATTTTAATTAATTTATTTTTATCAAGAAACATTATTATACTATTACAGAATGGATCATTTATCACATGTCAGAAATATTTTAAAAAAATGCAGTATGGACAAGATGTATGCTCATGCTTTTCGTTAGTTTGTTTATTTATCTTCACTTTATGCTGCTACGGCTAATCGGACGAGATTTTGGTGCTTTATTGTAATATCTTAACGATAAATTCATCTGTGAAGACAGACGGTTGAACTTTGTGAGATCTTAAGGCCCTACCGGGGCTCCTCCAAAGTGGGTACCCTTATTTAGGGGGAAACTTGGTGGTTGAGCGTGATCTTATACAAATCACCTCCCAGCACACCAAATCACCTCTCTTGTCCTAGAAATAGTACAGCCTCGGGTATCTACTGAATCTAAGACCCTTGGGGTGTAGTGGTACATGTTTTTTTTAAGAATCCATTGGGCTAAGAAAGTAGAAAGAATTGGAATTGGAAGTTAGTAAAACAAACGTTAATGCTTTTATATCATGTTTTTGTTTCTGTTCATTTTCATTGCGGAGTTTTGAATTTATTTTCTGGGAGTAACATGATGATATTTTTGGCTTTGGAAAACGATTATTGTTTGAAGAAGTTTGAATCAATTTTCAGTTGTAATATCCCTTGGACATTGATAATAGACGGGATAATTTTATGACACTCGAAAGCTCGTCCCTTGGTAACCAAGCAACGAGCTTGAGAAATTTTTCATCAAATTATGAGGAAAGTGTCAATGTTCGAGAGATATTCAGTTAGTGAAAGTACAATTATTACAATTTAACTTAACGTTAGATTCGTTGCTGTTCTTTACTATAAAAGATCTATTACCACGCATAATATTTATGATCTTGTTCGAGATTTAAGAATGGTTTTATAGAATTTTGATTGCTATGACCAGTAATTTTCAGCGATGGTTCTTCTACACGATTTTTGCCCATTCCCAGTTGCTCTGTTCGAGTGATTTTTTATCTTTTTGTTCTTTACATTCTTTGAATTTTTTCATTGATTAGCGCATTTATACTTCGAACATTCGCATTGCCAAAACGTGACATTTTGAAATTTATTTGGAATGAAGTTGTCAAACTCAACATGTGTTGTCATAGTGGTTGATAATTGTAATGTTGACATGATTGGGTGAAATTGCTTCGTATGACAAAATTTGATTGGTTGTTAGAAATGTCAAAAAAATTTCAAGTAAATAACATAGGTAATGTATCATTCCTGGGATATTTAAAAAATGAAACATTCCACGATTACCCATCTTATGTCTCCTTCAAGTTCCTGGCTCCCTGTCTTCTTACTTCTGAGATAATTAGAGGGATTCTAAACATTTCTAAAACTACTCGGTAGATTGTTGTCCTCTCAGCATAGTTGCATCGAAGCCATCTCTTCAACTGTCAACTGAACTGAAGACAGATTTAGGGACAGGATAGCACTGTGAGGTAAATTAGCCGGCGGTTTTGTTAACGAGACCAAATAGAGAGGGTGTTAACTCGCCTTATTTGGATTAGTGATGTTGTCAGTTACTACCCCCTGCGTAACCTGTTCGTGGTGCAACAACTGTCGTTTAGTGTCTTGCAGCCATTGCATAGGAGAAACTAAACCCAGAATTGTTAACACACATCCTGGACTCAAGGAGGACTCGTTCGCGTTTTAGGTACCTCCTTAACATGGAACACCACACGATTAATCAGGATATGGATTCAATGCATATCTCTGGTCAAATGCTAATCATGGACATCTATAGTTGAAAACGACATTAAAACCTAAGTTATTTCTTTACTTCAGTCCATGTTTGAATCGCCAACGTCTCATTCGTCAAAGATTGTTGTTCAGTGCAAGTTACAATACTTATTGTAAATAAATATTAGCTGTAATATTACTCACTCAATGCTTTACAAAGTGCAATTGAATTTCAGTACAAGGCGACACATTAATAATTAGAACCTTCTACTACAAGTAGATACAATAGTAAGTAGAACTACAGAAGCATTTTCGTAAGGATTAAAAAAACAAATAAATAATTTTTAATTATTTTTTGTTTGGCTATCGATCCATTTATAAGCAAAAGTGTATAGTTTGATAGGGAGCGGAGTGGCTCAGTGGTAGAGCACTGAGTTGCCATGCCAGAAATCCTGGTTCAAATCCCGCTGCGGGCAAGACTTTTATTTAGTCTGTTTGCAGCCGGAGATGGATCGTATAGGGTCTAGGACCCTTCTGGGGCTCACCCAGCCTGTAAAATATTATAAAAATAGGATACCCAAAATAAAGGAGAAAAATCTGGCGGTTAAGCGTGATCTAGGACTAGCCATTTCCTTGCAGAACCGTTTCCATGAACCAGTACAGTCTCTACCATGTACTGAACCCCAGACCCATTCACGGATTGTACATTTAATTCTGTTGTTGATTACCTAGTTATTTCAGACAAACGGTTTTTTCCTTGGTTTCAAAGATAAACTTACGAACCTCCAAGTAGGGGAGACCTGTGGTCTAGTGGTTAGCATAACAACCTACCAAGCCCAAGATAGCGGGTTCGTAGCCCGGCAGGTGGCCCAAGGATTTTTTAAAGGGGATAAAATACGTCATGTATTCGTTAAAAATCCCTAACCTAATTAAAGCTGGATAGGCAAAATTTAGATCTTCTACTGTACCATCGTCCGATTAGCCATAGCAGCATAAAAAAGAAGTTAAATAAACATATAAAACCTCCACACAAGTATATAAATCGCTTTCAATGATCAATAGCGCTGATTCAATTATACTCCAAAAGACGATGCTTATTTTATTGAATAAATCGGATATAAATGTTGCGGGAATGGCTAAAGATCCACTGAACATCGGAAAAAGATTCACTCCTTGGCATAGGGCCAGGAGTTGTCTTGCTCCTGTGGGATTTTTATTGTAGCATCTACACTTAGGGTTTGGGTAGGGAAGAGGGAGAGAAATAGTCTTTTCATGTCGCAACAACTGTGTTTACGTTTTATCCAACGCTTATTTTAGAATTTACAGGCCATTATTATCTTCTGGTTTATTTATCTATTTATTTATTTTTTATTTTTATTTTGGTTATTTATTTTTAAACTCCAAAAATATATGTATGGATGAAATTTATACTATACCTGTTTGCTTGTAAAGTGGATTTTATAAAAAATAAGAACTTTTTGTTGTAAATTCTCATTTATTGATTATTGTAATAAAAACCAACCTGTTTGTTGTATAGCAAATATGTAATATTAAAAAAATGGAAACGTTTATTATTATGATATATTATGCACTGATTGAAAGAAATGCCTATTGGTAATATAGTAAATAACATTTTAAAAATACGCACTTTATTATTGTAAAATATTATGAATTATTTATTGTAAAAAAAAACTGTTGTTAGGAAAGTAAATATTTTTTTAAAAATATGATCAATAATATTTCAAAATATTATCGCCAGATAACTACCCCATTGTAAAACAGTTATGAAAAAGTTTTCGATACAAAAATATTGTAATGCAAAGCTGGTCCTCTGATTGCTTCTGCAATTTTTTTTCTTCTTATTTTCCTTAGCCACAACTTAAATAAAGCTTCATACCTTCAATAATCGTCCACAGATACGTACTCTTTGAATTATTAATATATAATATATACCTATATAATATATATTTTTTATTTATGGTTCTTTTTAATTATTTAAATATTTTAATTTTTTTTAAATTTTTAAAATATTTTAAATATATAATAAATATAAGAAACATCAGAAGATTCTCCAATGAAGGAGGAAGTAATGAGGCTTGGTATTACCAAGACAAAGAAATATTGAGAAAATTCATTAAATTCCGTGTTGTGTGAAAGTAAAAGAAACAGGGGAAAATATGAATAGACTGGAGAAGGAAAGATATGAGTGAGAAGATGAAGATAACAAGGACTGATAGAAAATTAAATGAAAGACAAGCGGTCCTTAAAAGGCCATTATCACTAGACATAAAAAAGTGTTGAATGAAAGGCAAGGTTATATTCAAGGTTGTATTCAAGAAACACTTTTAAACGGATGGGTCTAAATTATCTATCCTAGCGAAATGGTGTGTGTGTATGTAGCTTTTTTGATTTTGTTTGTCAAGTTGTTTGAAAAAGTTAACTCAATTACGAAAGTTAATAGGAAAATGAAATTACTGATTTAAGCAGCTTTTTCAGCATTATTTCCAGCTGAGTGTCTTTCTTTGTGATTGAAGAAATACCTGCTTGTTATATTTCGTTGTCAGATATTAATAATTTTAGCACTAATTTATACATTCCAACGTACTTCTAGTTCATTGGATGTGGTAAAGTTTTTGTAAGGTAAAAATAGCTGTATAACTAAATACTCCTGTGCTTTATTTTCAAATCATAATCGGTTCGCGGTTTGTGATTATTCGCTACGGAGGGAGGTTTCGATTGGCTTATATCTTTGGCCGATAGCCAGGGTGAGGTGTAGTAGGAGCAGAAGGCGTGGTTTTCGACCAATGAGGATATTCCCCTTAGGCTATATAAGGCAGTTGCTGTGACGTATGACCAACGATTTGCCCAGTCCCCCTTCATCCCCACTTAGTCATACTTACATAATCAGCGTTATTTCCGTCTTGTTTTTTACCAGTTGCTCCTTTGACTTCGTGCGGTTCTAGATGGATCCGTTCTCACACCTTTTGCCACAATATCTTTGCTTTGACTGCTTCTGCATGGTACGCGGTTGCTGTTGGTGCAATACAGGCATGTTTAGAATATTTGTTGAATACTATTATTTGAACGTATGTATATGATGAAGAAAATGGTCCTGGAGGAGGTCAGAAAAAATTCTCTTTAATAAGAAAAACTTTTTATTATTAAAACATTGCAGGTATTCTTCAGGGCTAAGTATATTTGAGAAAATCTAATATTTTATGATATAACATTTCTTTTCTCTCATTCGATACTCATCCATAACTATTCCCTCTGTTAGATCTACCTTAAGGGTTCCCCGTTTTTGTTACATTTTTTCTATCACTCATACCTTCAGATGCCTGTAGGTGATGTTATTCTTTACTACTTATATTATTTTAATTTATATGTATCTTATATATTTAGCCCTGATGAAGATTTGCAATGTAGGTCGAAACGTCGGCTTAAAAATAAACATTTCTTTTTACTAAAAAGGTTTTTTTCTGACCTCAACCCAGACCATTTTCTTCCTCGTTTATAATATTATTTTCAGATTGCTAAATAGTGTCAAATCGATATTGGTTACAAAAATAAACAAAAATCTATTGTTGTAAACTAAAGGTTATAAACTAACAAAACAATTAGAGGTTACCTGCTTTTGGCGCTTAAATGTATTAATACTGAATTGAAAACATTAATTGTATCTCGCATGGATAAAGTAAATCTATTGAGTTATTATAAATAATCTCACACAAATCTCAAAAGCTATGCGTATATTATACTTAACACACAATTCAAAAATAGACTCTAATTAAAGCTATGCATATGTTATATTCTACACACAATTCAAAAGTATTAATGAGCATGGGAAAATGAGTAATGGGCATTCATTATAACCTATCAACAATCTTTATCATTCATATTATTATATCGTTCTAATCATCATCGTTGATAACAATAACTAAGCTGAAAATTAAAATTAACTTTTTTTTAGATTAATTTATTGATATTTACAACTGTAATAATATAAACATATAAATCTGTTATATGAACAAATGCCATGAAAAAAAAAACACTTGTGGAGAAACAAGCCATTGGTAGAACTCCAATAAAGTTCTATAGTAGAAGGTCTTGAAGCCATCTTCTTTTCAACCGCCTCAGAGGGTTATCAGGAATAGCGTGGGAAGCAAGTTGAGAGACTAGGAGATTCAAGTGTGTATGGAGCTTGTCATGGAAGGATAGGTATTTAGTTTGCGCCAAATCAGCAACATACGGGATATTGAGATCATGATGGATGAGTTTGTTTGTGACAATAAGGAGCATTGAGGATTTTACCAAGAATTTTGGATTGTAAGGTTTGGATACGAGATGAATTGGATGGTTTAGTAGGTCTCCAAAGATCCAACATCAAGTAAGCTGAATTAAAGATATATCATGAGATAAAGGCTATTAGAGAACTATCCCCGTAGAACACGAAAAAAAAAATTATCTGAGAGTAATAAGGAGTAATGATTTTGTTTGAATCTCTATAGCTTATTCAATATTAAATTATTATAATAATACATTAAATTAAATAAGTTTGTGGTTTTATTACATAGTAAACTGATAAAGCATTCAGACCTGAACCCAGCTATTTTAATAATCGGCTATCATATACATTTTATGTATAAGCATCTTCTGGAGATTAAGTAAACGCAGTTACATCTTTGATCTTTGCATTGACAATCTTGTTGTCTTCGATGCACTCTTTATTTACTCCGCTGCATTTATCCATCAAGTACACGTTTATAGTTATTATTTGATTCCCATAGGGCTATTCTTTCCATTTGTGATGTTTATTTGTATTCGAAGTATTCCGGTTCAGTTGAACATATACATATCTATAATATATGATATACATATCTAGGACCCAGATTTGAAGCAGTCTCACTTGTGTATCTTTCAAATTTTGTGATCAAACGTTATATTTGTTAACCTAAACGCATGTCGTTTAACAAATGGCGTGGATAAGCCAAAAAGAAATGTTACTCAGTCCATTTGAAATAAAATTCCGTGCTTTTATAATCATCCTATGATGGTTAATCTGTGATTATTGTGATGGTAATAGAATATAATCAGAACTTTGTGTACATTTAAGTTATACTGTTTTATTATTATTTTGTTTCAATTTATAGGAATAGTGTTCTGTAATTGATTGAATCTAATTATCATTATTATGTTTAATTAATTAACCTTTAGCTGTTGTTTTCAAATAACTAATTTGTATTTTTATTTTATAGGTAAGATGCAGTTCATTCTTAGTTAACGCCTACAAGGTATTGTTATTTATTTATTGTAGTATTAAAAAGGTGGCCGGCACAGAGCTATATCGCTTGTAGGTTCCGGGACTTAGACCGGCCATGCAGACATCCCCGGCTCTACAGCCCAGTCCTGACCCTGGCCTCCAGAAGAAACTGTCCCCACCGATCTCTGTCCCTGGCCATCGTCCACCAGCTTGACCTCCCCAGCCACACCGCGTCCCTTCCAACCTGGTCTAACCATCTTGTCCGGGGTCTTCCTACTTTTCCCTCTGCTGCATGGTTTATTATCCTCTTGGGAATATTATCTGATCCGGATAAATTTTACTGCTGGATGAGAATTCTTCTTTTGAAAACTGCTATCTTCTATTCATCGACTTTCTTCAGCCCCTAGCATTCACAATCATACGTCAGTATGGGTCTGATGAGGCTCTTGTAGAGTGTATCCCTTTGTGTCTTTATTTATTGCTTTTGTTTTAAAGAACTTGATTACACTGTAATAACCCCTCCTGGCAGCTATGATTCTTCTTCTTATCCTGGCGCTACAGACCGAAGTGGTCCTTGGCCTGCTTCAAAATTTGTTGCCACAGGGCTCTGTCTTCCTGTGTCGCTTGTCCTCTTCCACCTTCTCCTTCCATCGAGCTCTTGGTCGGCCCTTTGCGCTAGTGGCGAAGATCTTTCCTTTATATACCTTCATCACCTGTCTGTCTTCGTTCATTCGGTTGCAGCTATGATTCTTTTTTCTATTCCTTTGAGATGTTATTGTCACTATCTACAAACGACCAAAGGCACACAAATCCCCGAACTGTTTCGAACTTGTATTCACCTATTTCTATGTGTCGATCACGTACCTCAGTCCCTGCAACCATGCACTTTGTTTTGGCTTCGTTGATTACTAGCATTATTGCTTGATCAGATAGCTCCAAAGCTTTAAAATGTTCTTTTATGTCTGATTCCGACCTACTGATTATATCAATGTCAACGCTATAAGCTAGAACCTGTACGCCTTTATTGAAGGTATCACCCGCCTATTTGTATCTGCGAATCTCTAATCACTTTCTCTAGACCTAGACTGAATAGAAGGCACGAAGCCATAGCGTCTCCCTGCATCAATCCACTACTTGTTAATAGGGGATCTGATAGATGGGACCAGATCTTAATTTGACATTTAGAGTTAGAAATGGCCACTCTTACCATTCGCACCAGCTTGGACGGAATATTCATCTCCCTCATTGCCTTATAGAGCTTCTCTCGATTTATAGAATCATACGCAGCCTGAAAGTCCACAAACAGATGGTGCTTTTCAATGCCATATTCCAGCGTCTTTTCCAGGATTAACGTGAAGATCTGGTCAGTTGTTGATATATCTAGCTTGAACCCACACTGGTAGTCCTTGATGATACCCACTGCATAAGGAAGTAGTCGAGCAAATATTATGTTGGACAATATCTTGTATGCTGTATTCAGAAAAGAAATGCCTCTGTAGTTTTTACATATAAACGGGTCACCTTTCTTGTGTATCAGGCAGATCACTCCATTATTCCATTCATCAGGCATTTCTTCGTCTATCGAGATGCGTTCCATTAGATGGGTAAGCTCCTTGACGAAGTCCTGACCAGCATTCTTAAAAAAACTCCCCTAATAAACTATCTAAGCCCGCGTATTTGAGGGCCTCGGGCATTTCCTTTCTATGATCAATTGATAGGCCTTGTTCTTATTTTCTGTAACTTCCCTGCTCTCCTAATCAAACCACTCACTCCTTGGGTTGTCACGCTTCAAACCAACAGTTTTCTCTGCAGCCTGCAGTCAACACACTAATGAGGCCATTCCAGTGACTCTGCACCTGTTGTCCCATACTATCAGTCCGTCTCCAAGCCATAGTTTTCTATTTGGTACATTCCCCAAATTTCTTCATTGCAACCTCTTCCTTGAGCCTCTCTGTATTGTACCTTGTAATCCTCGTGCCTTTCTCATTTCTACAGATAGATATGCTAGCTCTTAATTTAGCCACCAAAAGGAAGTGGTCACTGTCGATATTGGCACTTCTGAACACTCTCACATTGGACCATTAGACCGGCCATAGCAAATGAATTATTTAATTTGTTGGAGGTCTTATCACAATTCATTAATGCAAAAAACCGGTCCATCCACCAAAATACATCCTTTCCGAACGTAGCATCGCCTTGATTGTAGAAATCGAGATTTGGATTCAGCCAAAATTTCAGGATGGGATATTCAGAAAATTATTTCCCAAAAGCCAGTCAAGTCCAGTGCAAAGGTTTTATTTGAATCGCATATCACCTTTATGAACACAAGTCAAGAGGTTAGAAGTTATTAATGATGTATTGTGCATCGAAAAAAATACTGCTCATCCATTAATCGAAAGTCACAGAAAATATTAAAGAAATAAAAGCAGAGCGTTTTTGAAAGATCAGAAGGTAATTTGAGTAATAAAATATAGTTTCCTCATTTCTACTAGCCTGAACTATCACACACACACATGTATATATATATATATATATATATATATATATATATATATATATATACATATATATCAAATATGTAACATGTCATATATGTAAGGTCAGCTGAAATTATTTTTTAAAAAAAAATGTAGTTATTTATTCCATTTTTCGATAGCTTAGAGTTCGTCTTCCACTCTTCATATCCATATTTGCCAATAAATTAAAATATACTAAAACATCAATAATAATTTTATTTTTATATTTGTTATTTTTTCCATTTTGAGAGTTGAAACTTTTGAAGAATACGATTCTTTTTATTTTGTAAAAGCTGTAGTATTTTTAGTTTTTTTTTTGGTATTTATTAAACGACATAGTATTGTATGTGTAATAATGTGTGATAATTAATAATCATGAATTTTTTATTTAAATATTTTTTATTCAAAAAACAGATCCATCTGACTCATTTATTCATATAATCACTATAGGTGAATTTCTTTGCCTTTGAAGTTCTGATGATGAGTTTTATTATAGAATCGACTAGACATCATCACGTGTCTGAGTTTGGTAGTATTTTTTCCTATTTCTATCGGACTGAGAGGGATATCCTATTGGCCTAGCCTTCGCCTCCCACCCGCCCTCGCAGCCAATCAAATTCCAGCCTGCGAGTTAGTGGGCGTTCTCCGAGCGGATTGATTGGCCGCCTACCTGCCTACCGAAATAACCCGGTGACGTACTGATGAAAGAGTGATTCTGCAAACCGTTGTTAAACAGCTTAACCGAGAAGAGCTCTAAGATACGGCTTGCCATTTCCAATTGCAAAATGGCCGTCCAATCTGGAAATCGGGTCAGATGCATGTCGTTAAATCATGATTAAATTATTTTCAAATCACACGAGTTTTTACCTATATTTTGTTATCGTTTATATTAATTTATTCAAGTTATGATTATTGCCTTTAATATCTTTATTGTTTTTGCTTATTTAGAATAGTTTTTCTTTACCTTACTGCCCTTTTCAACAACGAAATTGATAGCAAACAAAAAAAAAATCTAAAATAATAACCCAAGAAGAGTCTTAGGTTCATAACATGTTATAGACTGTGCCAGTTTCTGGGTCAACGGTTGTGGAAACTGGTGATTTGTCCGACTTCATGCTAAACCGCCACGTTTTTCACCCAATTAATTATACACCCTTTGTTGGTACTGAGTGTGCCCCATGAGATTATGTAGATCCCACAGTGCCCATCCATGTCTGATAACAGATTTAATAAATAATTTATCTGCCACAGCCAGATTCGAACCCGTAACCTTCAGCGACAGCATTACAACTCAACACTCTTTTAGGGTTGGGCGATAGTCGATAGTTATCTGTCTCTGTCCAGTGTCGAATTCTTTTGAAATTGAAATCGGTATTCCTAGATCTCAAGGGTTCTATGATATATAACTTTGATGCCGCACCGGACGTGTCATTATTTAATTCTCCGAAATTACTAATTACATTATGTTGGGCAGTACGCGTAGTCTCACACTAGTGCAAACAAACCAAATACGCGGTATTGAGCATTGGCTCTTCTAGGATTTTAAAACCTCGACTTCCTCCATAATTAGGGATCTTTGTCTACAATTCCTAACTGTTCACCTAGAAATGGTAGTTTTTGTTTCGGGAAATAAGTGGCTCAAGGAGCACACATGACTCTTGAAATTAACTATTTCGTTATTTTTCTTTTCTGAAGATTTGATTTGTTCATTGTTATTGTTAACATGTAAATTGAAAATACTTCTTTAAAATTCAAATAAATTAGTTTTTTCCTGATCTTTATGATATATTCTTATAATTTATAACCCTGCAAATTTCAAATAGTAGGTAGGTAATTGAATTTAATTAAATTAGTTGAAATTCTTTATTGAATAGGTTTGGAAAAAAAGGAAGTAGCTATCGTAAAGCTATCGATAGCATTCGAATTCCATACCTAATATATAATTACTATAATATAATTGTATATAATATTATGATATAGTGTCCATCCTAAACATAAAAGAAATCTGATCAAATTTTCATGTAATGTTTTACCACAAACTTTTGTAGCTACAAAATCAATATACAAATCTTTAACCAATACTCCGTGGCTGAAGATTTTTTCCATTTGTTATCCGAATGATATTCGAAGGCCACCGTAGACCGTGACCCAAATTCGCGGCTGCTGAGCTGGTGCAGGAGCGTACCGTTATCGTAGCGGTTCCGATTTTGGATCGAACATATCATGTAACAGATCCTTCCGCTGAGCTACTAATGCTCGGTTTGACTTCGCCCTCAGCAACAAGCGATCACTGTTGGTGATTAATGAACTGTTGTTGAGGACGAAGGAGAATTGAGAAGAGATGGAGGTGCCAGCAGTTGACCTTTACTAACCGTGTCATGGGGCAACCTACATACTGCGTCCACTCCTGCCTTCTACCATCCTTCAGTAATATCTTTCTATGAGCAGTAAATATAATAAGTATAATTAATATTAATTTAGACTAAAAGAATAAATTAATATTGCAAATGAAAATGTGATTTGATTTACTTTAATTGCAAGGCAATGGGGGAAAATATGGTGAGGTTTTTTTTTGTTTAGTCGTTATTATGAAGTGTACCATAAATAAATCTATAACAGCTTTTTACTTTATTAATTAACACTTTATTTGTAGTGCAACATGTAGAACAATATCTCTGAAAATATTTTAGTTAAGATATTTTTTTAATTTTTAGTTGTTTTAGAACTAATTGGCTGATCGCCTACTAAACCTTTTCGCTTCGAACACTTTTATTATTCTTATCTCTCATAAAAAAAATCAATAAAAAAAAATCAATATAAAGTAGGCTTTAATACAATACGATAAACAATGGTGTTAAAATATTTTTTTTTTAAATTTAAATCAACATTATGTGTACCCCAAGAGGTAGGAACTTGTGGTATGGTCTTCATGAACTTTCATTAGACACATCAACTCCAAATTCTCCTACTTACTGGCCTACTTCTAGACGCAAAACCCCTGGACTTTTTTGTTACAAAAGGCTTAAGAACAGTTAACAAGACTGTAAATACGAGCTCTGATCTTTGCTCTGATCATTCTCTAGTTCAAATGATCCTGTGTGAAGAGCCTTCTGAGACACAAAAAAGACCTTCCCTAACACAGGGTATAATGGATTGGGATTTATACAGAAGTTATCTCAATTCTCACCTCTCAATCCCTATTTCTATGAAGAATGGAGAAGAACTAGAGAAGGCAGTGGAAAAGTTCACAACAAGTATTCAAGACGCTGCGTGGTTATCATCAAAACCCAGGGATAGAAAAGCGGATAGTTTACCAAGCTACCCGCAGTATATTAGAGATTTGATCAGGGCCAAGAGAAGAGCTCGTAAAATATGGCAAATTAACAGACAACCATTATAAGATAGACGGACATTTAACAAACTGAATAATGAACTAAAGCGTCAAATTACCAAATTTAACAGATCGAACTATGAGAATTATATTAAATCCCTATCGACAGACGATGGGAGTTTATGGAAGCATACCAAAAGACTCCTAAAACACCGAGAGATGTCGGCACCTCTTAGAAAAGAAGACGGCTCTTGGGCTGTGTCGGACGAGGAAAAATCTGAGCTTTTTGCCGACCATCTTTCTTCCGTGTTTACACCACATTCTGACTTCACTAACACAGAACACGAAATAACTGTAAATAACACACTTGACGCTCCATTACAACTAACCCTACCACCGCCTTCATTCACTCAGAAAGTTAGAAAGTCAGAAGAAGCAGAATTAATTAGAGGTTTGCTAAAAAGAAAAGCTCCGGGCTATGACTTAATAAATGCCGAAGTGCTCCAGCAAATGCCTAGGAAAGCTCTAGTGCTTTTTACGACAATCTACAACTCAATACTTAGGACTACGAAATTCCCTATACAGTGGAAATACTCAATTGTTTCAATGATCAAAAAACTAGATATAGACATTACCAACCCTTCATCCTACAGACCTATTAGTTTACTCCCTATTTGTTCTAAAAATTTTGAAAAATTACTTTATCCCCGCTTATTAAAGTTACTGACTGACAAAAATACAATCTCTCACCAGCAATTCGGTTTTAGAAAATCATACTCGACTACTCAACAATTACACAGAGTAACTGACTACATATCGACAGCACTAGAGCAGAAGGTATATGCAACTGGAGTATTTCTGGATGTCGCCCAAGCATTCGACAAGATCTGGCACAAGGGGCTTCTGTTTAAGCTCAAGACTGTACCACACACTTATTATCTGATTCTTCTCTCATTCCTGGTAGACAGATTTTTCTCAGTCAGACAGGGCTCAGAGCTATCTTCAATAAGACCCATTTTAGCCGGTGTACCTCAGGGATCAATACTTGCACCGCTACTGTACATAACATATACATACGACATTCCACAAAGTCCCAACACACTGATCGCAACCTACGCTGACGACACTGTTATGATAACCAAACATCAAGACGCGACACAGGCCTTACAAAACTTACAACACAACTTACAAAAGGTTAATGAGTTGTGCCAACTGTGGAAAATCAGACTGAACCACGAACAGTCACAACACATCACTTTTACTCTTAGACGCGAAACATGCCCTCATGAAAAAAAAAAAAATCAACATTATGCTTAACCATATTAAAGAAAAGTACATATCATTTTACTAAAATTTCCTTAGTACATTACGAAGTTTTAAATTGTAAGCTACCAGATTTGTAACAAAATATTTATTATTATCTGTAAAATCATTGCACTTTCATCATCAGCATCAATAATTTTGATGTACAGCAATCAAAACATCGATAATTTTGTAACTCCAATTCGTTCTAATTAGTATTTTTTACCAAATGATATAACAAACTCTATAGTTATATTACCTGCTAATAACTATCCATTACAAAAAATCAATAACAGGCAGGCTTGAACTTAATAAGGTAATTTTTTTCATTAAAATTAACCGATTAAATTTGAATTAAACCTTAACTTTCACCTTTTTAAAGAAAGTTAATACTATTCATTAGATTGGAAATTCCTTAGAACCTTCTAATTTTTTCTTAATGCAGGATTTGTAATATTACATTATAACTTTTTATCAAATGTTTTAACTTATGTATTGCTCAAAAGATTCTCTTGCCAGATAGAAAATTTATTATCAAGCTGTTATAAAATCTTGAGACTTGTATTTAAAAACTTTGCTTATTTAGCGAAGGGAAGAGAATAAGGGTTTATAGAGGACAGAGTAAAGCTGTGAGCCCATTCCCTGCTAACGTTTTCATTGATCTGCAATCTCCTAGAACCTTCTCTCTTTTTACCTCAGCACCACAATCCGCTCAATGGCTCCCTCTATTGTTGGTGACAATGAAACGTTTTTTTTATTTTGTATTTTGTTCAGCAGAGAAAACTGTGGATCGTTTTACACACTTCAATCTATTGCATTGTACACGTAATTAATAATAAGAACATCGCCTATGTCTTAGATGATGGGAGAAAGATACAAATTTCTTTCCCCGACAGTGTTTTTATTTAAAATTAGTGTAATTTATTTTCTTCGATTTCTATGCAGTTAATAAATTGAAAAAATAAAATGAAAATATACGAATCTAATCAGGAAATCAACAGTATTAATTAAACACTAAAACCTAGTTACCATACCATGGTATGTATATATATTTATTTATTTTTTTTAAATATCATCTACCATTGGTTTTTAAAAGAAAAATAAAGGGCTAATAATTTTCCTACCGTATTTTATCTATCTCTCAATTTACGTTATTTACTCATTATTTGGTTGGATAGTTCCAGGAGATGTCTGTCTAACAACCTTACTATTTTGCCATAGTCTCCCAATTTTTTGCCTCACAAGCTTAATATCAGTATATTAAGCTTGTGTGTTTTGCCTGCACCAAGTTGGTTTGAAAATGTTCTTCCTTTATTATATCTGTTATCAGTATGGTGCAAATGTTATTGATGATTAGATGTAATGAGGGGCAGTTTCACACTTTCGTCTCTTAAGGAACAAATAAGTCAAAAAAGTTGATACTTCACGGTACTTAGCTTGAGACTGGAGCACCTGAGGGAAAAAGTGCTCTAAAACCGACTTCCTTCAGGATAGCAAGAAGAGTGGTTCTAGTATTTGACCAACCCGTAAGGTGACAAGATAACATAACATAAATCTACGCTATGGAACACACGGGATACACGGTACCATTCGATGAATCTGGTGGTCCTGTACAGGAGCAGAATTGTCTTAACTGGGAGCAAAATACCCAATACGTAGTGAAGAACTTAAGGAGGTGAGTTGCACAAATACATCTCTGGTAACGTGTGCCAATGACAGGTATACCGTGGCCCAGTGAGGTATTGCCACTAGGACGAAACTCCTGACTCTGAGGAGAAGAATGAAGGAAATGTCTCCACCATTTGTTCCCCCTTCAATGTCGGAGGGTAGGCTAGTCCGGCAAGGCACATCCTACAAGGAACAGAATGGAGGAATCTAGGGATACCAGAGCCTAGCCAATCACGGAGTGTGCCTCAATACAACCACCTGCTTTAGTCCCACCATCTGGTACTAAATCAATGTCAGCTAGAAGTATCTCTCTCACAAATACATTCTGCCCTTCTACCTGAAGCTCCAAATATACAACGATTCAACCATGAACGTAAACGGAAACGACCATGTTGAACCACATTCTCCAATTGGTCACCGTGGTATTGAAAGACAGTCGATATGATTGAGCATAATGTCCTGAGGTTCCATGCAGAGGCCTCTCGTCGATGATCAAGCCTTCTGCAGTACATACCTTCAATAGGGGCACATACTGACACAATGCTGCTCACCTGGCTACACTGGGTCTTATGAAGGCGTCGTCACCAGAGTCTGAAGAGATATTCCTTCTAGGTTCATCCTGAACCAAGTGGTTTCAACCCAAGGTAGTGATGTGGACACAGTTCACAAGCATAATGCATAATTCAGATTGAGTTTTGCCTACAGAAGACTTGATGCTATCCTAACATATATGATACTACGGCTGCAACTGCCTCGTTGGGGCCAGTCGGTGTGGAGTCCTTGGATCTACCCCTCCAATATGAATCCTAAATCTGTAATCTCTTTTGCACAGAATGCTTCCACCACCATCATCATAGACTTGATAGATATAGGCATAAGAGTGAACCAGAAGAAGACTTATCTCCTTACAGCCTGGACATTACTGTTGTCAGAAAATAACACCCAGTTTCCAACTCCATCCCCTACATGGGCCTAACACTGGGTCGACAGCTCACCATCTGCAGTTAAATACAGTTGAGACTCAAGCTGGAAAGAGGATTTATCGCATACTGACGTCACTGCAAATATCTATTAAGCAGAGCCTGTGGATATCACCGACCGACGATGCCCTTAGTTATGCCATTTCCATGACATCTTTATGAAACCTGCCTGAATAGACTGTATGGTTAGCAGTACTCCGTTCTTCGGCAGATTGTCAGAGGTACAACACTCCAGGAAGCCAAGATCATAGAAATCCATAAGAAGCTCTAGCTCTCCATTATGACGGAGTACAACATGCGTAGCTATATCAAATTCTTTGATGGGCTGTATGCCTGTATTATTCCTCATTTCCGAAACGTCATCCCACCACCAAGACATAGTGACCACCATGACCAGAAAGGTATGGCAATGTTCCCTTGGTTGATGTGTACGCCAAGGGATGGGTTCCAGACACTGCGATCTGAATCCAGTTACGTTTTTTTTAATTTTGCAGATGCTGCCTCCCTGTTTAACGTAAGAGCAGATCGCAAGAATGACTCACCGAAAAAACGGATTTCTATCTTAATTTTGTTCCACATCATCTATGTTTCAATTTTGAACTCTACATAGTCGTAAATAAAAGTTAATTATCACTAACAATAATTAAATATACATAAATCAATTCTGCTGAATTTTAAATGGCATAATGAACAAAGGGTCTCATTTTAAAAACAAATATTATTTTTCTATTGATATTCTGCTACTGGAATTCCCAATACTGCAACAATTTATAAAAAAAAAAATTAGTTCAAATATGAAACTACAATATTCATTGGCAACAAAGATATAAAATAAAATATTTTCCTAGACTTACAGGATAGGAGTACATGAAGACCTTAGGTAGCTGAAACAATAAATGTTTCCCACTCACTCAGTTCCCTCGACCGCGAATCCACTAATTTTATATATCATCATACGTGTTTCTGCACTATAGCTAGTTTGAACATGAATTTATGCTTCGGCTTAGGATTATACAGATAATGACTCATGTCGTAAAAATTATATTTATATCTAGATATGATATTGTTTCCGAAAATCAACTATCAAATTTATGAGATGGTAGTATTTATACCAAATGGTGGGTGGAAGTTTTTGCCCAAATCGATGATCAGGCATATTAAAGATGACTCATGAGCGTACCAATAAAAAAAATAATACATTAACAAAGGCAAATAAGCGTGAACATATTGGACGATAGGAATCACGATCTTACGAATATTTAATATTTTTAGGAATACCCATTTCAACAACGATAAAATTTACATTAAAGTTACTCAAAGCAAACTTTTCTCATTTTCGTGTAGAAACCGCCTCAATGCGTACTCTCTGTACAAAGGCCCGAAACTTGGAATCTCTGGGAATCAAGATTGGCAAGAAAAATTTCTTTCGGGTAATTTTTACCCTTCACCTTTCCAAATCTGAACCCTCTCGATATATAAATTTAACAATTCAGGGCATATTAAGAATTGATATTTTTTTTTTTTTACATCGACGGTATGTAGAATTATATTTATATATTTTATATAAATATATCATCAGCTTGAATTCAGGGAAATTTGATAGATGATTGATTAGTGATTAGTGACTGGATTTACTGTTAATTAAATCATCCCGTCCTAAAATTCTTCTAAAGATGGAGCTTTTGAGTCCTCCATTTCAGCTCTCCAATTTATCATTAAGGCTTCGAGAATCTTGGATTGTTTAGTCCTCCCATTCGGGATATCAATTCCGGTAAATGGTTTGATGCGGAGCAATATTATGGGCAAAACTATTCGGCAACTTGCCAAGAAAAGTAGTCCAGTTCGTGAAAAATCTGGAATGGAGCAATAATCCTTTATCTTTCGTTCAAAGACAAAAAATATATTAGTAATGTTACATACACTACTTCTTAGATATTCAAAGAGTCTTAGATATTACTTCTTGTTAATAATGTCATCTAACTATCCTCAAACAGTAGATCGGATCTGCATTGAAGCATTTCTTTACTTGCTGGTTAAGATACTGCACAAAACGGTAGAATTTTTTTTTTAATTGTATCCAAGTTTGTATGAGGATTTATTATTAACAAGTCATACGTACAAAGATTTAGAGTAGAAATTGTCGGTCATGCACTTATTTCTGGTTTTTAAATCGAGTGGTTATCGATAAATGATGGTTAATAAATATATTGTCGTTTGATATTGATTTCAAATAAATTGAATATGTCCTCAAAGGCATCGATCGGATTGACATTGTGCGCACACACGGTTATTGGTACTTCTCCCGCACCCTCATCTGTAAATAAAATGAAAATTGAAGAAAGGTACGAGAATTTTATTATCCTCCTGCGTCATTGGAAATAAAATTGATGCCGGCTAATGCGATATATAGGACATGCTAAGGTCAAAGGTTTGTTATCGACTCTCTTCTAATTTACTTAAAGCATAGTGATTCCATTACTCCCACCCTGCCCCCGCCCGCTCGCTCTGATTGGCTACCTGTCGGCGTATTGTTAGCGCATTAATTAATGCAGTTTTTAGATCAAACAGTTCCATTTAGCCTATATCCATTGGTTTTTTCTCCAGATTCGATGATCTCATCTGTGCAGGTGATAAATGCCTTTTGCACTCAGCCATTTTGAGTGCTCTCAAAGTCGAATGGTAGAATATCGTTGCTAAATATAATGTCATTTTACCGTGACGTAAAAGGCACAGGGCTCTCAAGAATATTCATCTAAATCGGAATATATCCCGATTGATCAATGTGCAAGTATTTAAAACTGTCCATCGACCAGTTAACCTGTGCTAATCATGTGTGGGACCTTAAAAACCGACAAGAGAGTTTATTAATGCTTGGGAGAGAAAAATATATGGCCCAACCAAAGTCGAAAATATATACAAGTTAAAACCAATAAAGAACTTTGAGACCTGTATAAAGGCCCCGTATATTAAAAATGGAGAATAAGATGGTTGGGTCATGCATCGAATGGATCAGGAAAGACTGCCAAGGGAGATAATGGAGGGACGCCCGGACGGTTGAAGAGGAAGAAGTCGACTCAGGCTTTGGTAGCTGGAAGATGTCAAGGCAGACCTACAGCTTCTGGGAGTGAGAAGATGGAGAAGAACTGCAGAGGTTCGCTCTGAGTTGAAGAGAATTGTTGAGGAGGCCATATCACCGTCAGAGATAGAGATAGAAAAAAATTGAAAGGTTCAATGATGATATGGCATAATGAAGGTTTGCTCAGTGTTGTAGAACATCCCTGATTCAAATCCGACTGTGCCAGATTATATTAGCCGAATATTAGCATTCAGGGATGAACAGTGATCTACACACCCTCTTGGGGTTCAACAAGCCTTTTAAAGTCTTGATGGAGGAATACCTGAGGGCTGAGCTTTATCTCAGAAAAATCATCTTTCTGCACAAGCAGTCTCTTTCTGCAAATTGTTCAGTCTCTACCATATATTGATCCCTAGAAACTTCATGGGTCATAGTAGTAATTTTTTTTTAGTTGAGAGAAATTAATAGTTATGGTGCATCCCCTTCTCATAAGCTTAATTATAAATATAAATTATAAATAATTTTCTTTTTCAATGACTACTACTTAACTGCTGAATGATTTGGAGGTGTTGATTTGTAGAGAACTCTCAAACTTGACATTTATTCAGCATTATTACAAGATTTTACACATAAGTTTTTATTTTTAGAAAATCCAATATTTCTGACGTGAATTTTACTATTTAAAAACAATGAAAAAAAAATTTTTTTGAAGGGGAAACGATATGATCGTTTGATAGAAAAATCTTCTCTTATATGACAAAGTTTCTTCAAATACAAAATGATAAATCTGAGTCATTCACAAGCATCTTTCAGTTTTGTACATACATACATACATAGCTAGCTCTACATCCCGTCACCGAGACTGGGCCTCCTCCAAAAGCCTTCGCCAGTCAATACGATCAGCCGCAGCAGCTCTCCAGTTTCGGACTCCCAGCAGAGCCCATGCGTCCGATATCACTGAGTCCTCCCATCTGACATTTGGCCTGCCAACTCTTCTTTGTCCATGCATCCTTCTGGACAGCATTCTCCCGGGTATCGCAGAATCAGCCATACGTGCGACGTGCCCGGCCCATCGAAGTCGTCCTATCTTGATGAACTTGACCAGGTCTGTATCCTTATAAAGGGCGGCTAGTTCAGCATTTCTCCTTCTTCTTCAAATTCCATCCTCTCTAACAGGTCCAAAAATCCTTCTCAAGATTAGTCTCTCGAAAATCAGAAGTCTACTTTCATCTTGCTTCTTAAAGGCCCACGCTTCCGATCCATTAATTAAAACAGGGCGAACCAAGGTTTTGTAGATAGTGATCTTGGTCCTTTTGGTTGATCTCAGACCCGAGGTAGACAAAGCTGCTTACCTTTTCGAAATTATATGGTCCAGCCTCAAAGGTACAGGTTCCTAGTGCTTCTCCTCCGACCCTCATATGTACTTGGTCTTAGCTTCATTAATGTGCAACCCAAGTTTCTTTGCTGCATCTTCTATGGCCAAAAACGCTTCTCGTAATGCACGTTCCGATCTTGCGACAATATCAAAATCGTCAGCGTACCCCAGAAGCTGAACTGTACTGCTAAGGAGGGTTGCGTTGAGTAGGATTCCGGACATAGGTACTACTTTCTCTGCAGCGAAGTTAAAAAGAAGTAGCAGTTTTGTACAATAACAATTTTTTATGTTTTTTGTGATTCATTCGGAGCTATTATACAATTTATTAAAAATGTGATATAAATTTATATCGTATTTTACCTTGCATGGGTAAAATCCTAGAAAAAATCATCCTCAAACGATTGTACCCCATCCTTGATGCAAATCACGTAATACCAGATCACCAGTATGGATTCCTAGCATCCCACTCCACTATTCAGCAATGTCATCATGTGGTAGATGTAGTCTCCTCTGCATTAGAACGTGGATCATATTGTTCGGGCGTCTTTCTTGACGTGGACCAGGCTTTTGACCGAGTCTGGCACCCGAGCTTGCCTTCAAACTCCGTAAATTCCGACCACCTTCATATTTTCTCATCATTCAATCCTATCTTACAAATAGAATGCATCTTTCCAAGTAAACCATAATAGTCTATTCATCCCTCTTTTCTCAATCTGCTGGTGTGCCCAATAGTTTATACCGTTTATACAGCAGGCATCCCAACTCATTCTAATACTATCCTTACCACGTATGCTGATGATCCATGTGCATTATCAATCAACACCAATCCAGTTATTGCATCCCAAAGGCTCCAATCCCATATCACTGATATTGAAGAATGGGGTCAAAACTGGAGAATTAAAATAAATTCTCATTTTAAATCTCTTGTGGATGTTACTGGAGTGCATATTTTTTAATCATTCATTCAAGTTCAATCATTCATAAAGGTTCATTGACTGGAAAAAGGTTATTTACTCACTTAAATGAATGATTAAAAAAATTCTCAATAATCGCCTCAAATCAATTTTACCTTACGTCGTAAACCAATGACTTCCTGCCCTTCAGTATACTTTAATAATATCCCACTGGTGTCTGTAGAACAGATCCGCTACTTACGGTTGCATCTCGACAAACGATTAACCTGGAATCCTCATACAAGACTGAAAAGACAAGAAACCGCTCGACGTTTCAGGCTACTTCAGCACTTACTAGAGAAACACTCCAAGCTGCCAATAAACTACAAAAGACTCATCTACACGACCATCATACGACCTATTTGGACTTACGGAGTAGAGCTTTGGTGCTCCACTAAGCCATCGAATTCCTCTCGTATCCAACCCTTACAATCCAAAATCCTTCGTAAAATCCTCAATGCTTCTTATTTTGTTAAGAATAAAGTCATCCGTAACGACAAATGACCTTAATGTCCCATTTATTGCTGATTTGGCCCGAATCTATATTTTCTTAACAAACTTCATTCCCACTCAAACACTCTAGTTTCAAACTTAGCTTCCTCTTCAATTGCCTATAATCCTTCGAGACGTCTGATAAGAAGATGGCCACGTGACCTTCTTAGTTGAACTTGTGATTTTAGTAAATTTACATCTTGCAATTCAATCGGTATATATATATATATATCAGACATTAAAAAGAGGAAATAAATTAATTATATGTTGTATATCAGATCTGAAATTATATAAAATATATTTTTCCGTCAAAAATATGGTTGTATAAAATGAAGAGCAAGAAGGCATCAATCATGGTAACCAAGCAAGACTGGTATAACATTTTTTGTAATCAAACGTTATGTACTTCTTGCAGTTGAATCTCTAAAAAAATGTTTTCAATATTGGGCATTTTCTAAAAATAAAATTATAGGCAATAAACCCCTTGAATTAGCTTTTGGGCTCAATGACAGTATACTTGCAAGATCTAAAATATTGATTTTGATTGAGCCCATCGAACAAGCCTTTGTTCTACTGCATTCTGAACAATGCACAGAATAATCTACTTCTCGTAGCTTTCCTACATTGATACTCTTTTAATTTTTTATAACATCATCTGAGTTGAAAGATGAAGACAGATGTGAAGGCACGCCTTATTACCTGGGCCGTCGTAATACAGAGAGGACTCGTGCCGGCCGCCCCAACAAGATTAGTCCTGGAGCCTTTTTGACAGCACAATGAACCCGCAGGTAGTCCAGTCTCTCTCAACAAATGGCCCACAAAAAAATAGGCCAGCTGTTCTCTCCCTGGCACCATGTGTATTTACTTTTTTGTTGTCTGATTGAAAAACTTTTCTCATCATACTACTATCTCTCTTCATTTTTGCGATATCCTGCTATAATAAAATATATTATTCTACTAATGCCTATTACACTAATAATGTATATTTCCATTCATTATGACAGAAGTAATCAATTTGGTGATTAATTTCTAACTAATCGGTATAACTATGAAATGAGACATGGATTAAGGTCCACATTGCATTTTTAAGGGTGTTATTACAATAATAATAATTTTTACTATTGTTTTCTTCATCTATTATTCTAGAAAATCTTCTTAATGAGTGGAATTCTAAAGAATACTTCTAGGTTCTGTAGTAGTCTGACGGTAGAGGTTGTTGATATGGATGCTTCCCTATGGAGGCTAAATAGAGGGACATTATTTTTTTAAACCGAAGGCTTTGTTTTAGCTATACAGGACCAGGCGATTGCTATAAAGACTTACAGGTGCCGTATACGCGGAGAAGCAATTTCTGATTTGAGTCGGCTACGGAAGACAGCAACAATTCTGCATCACAGTCCGGTGTCAAGTACTTGCTGGATAGGAATATTTGCTGAGACATAGTAATGTGACGAAATTGTTTACCAAGAATTAGCCATGATATTTAAGCCCGTGGACAAGACCTTATTATAGACATTATAGTTAGTAAACGTGTTGTCCAGGTCTTTCGGGACTAGACATTATTACTGATCACATCATTCCTCACAACAAGACTGATATGTTGCCTATTACGAAAGAAGAAAAATGTGTGAGTACAGCTGAAATAGCAGTACCCGCAAATGGCAACCTACACAAGGTGATTGACGAGAAAATTAGCAAATATCAGGACCTGATAGAGGAACTGAAGCAATTATTTAAGCTTAACAAAGCAAAAATATGATTAGACATATCGAAAAATTATCGTGTACAGCATATATGAATTGTACCTACCTTGTAATATTCTGGAACAAATGCAGAAAGCTATGTTGCTCCGAACTGCGAGTATTGTTAGAAAAGTCATCAACATTATAAATTATTTTTTCTTGCCTCGCCCTTGACTTGAGGTCCGGGTAGTAATAAAGAACCCTTCGAAGTTGGGGTTCCTGCTGACGGTAATGTTATTAAAACAAACAAAGCAAAAAAAATCGAAAGTACCGTGAGCTATGCTTCATTCATTTAATAATAATGTAAGCCTGCTAGTTATCTGTAAGAAAAGGTATCTGTTCCGCAGGTTGTCACTTCGAGTTTAGTTACAACAAGTTTTAACTATTTATTCGTTTCATTTTTAATAGTTTCAAGAAATACAATCTATCTCGAGCTTTAGTATTGGAGGTAGAATGTAATTATGGGTAATGAGTAGATTATGGTAATCATTTCATCAAGAATTAAAAGTTTCAACTGGAATTTCGAAGTATAGGTGATATATATGTGTTAAAATGTTCTTTCTAGATGAAAAGACTATCGAATTATACACATTCCCCATAATCAGATTCTCCTTTCCATTCTAATGCTCATGATAACATGCATTTTTGAAAAGCATTAAAAGGAAAACGAATGAAAAGTAAATCTTGTTGCGTCTCAACTCGAAGTGACAACCTGCTGAATAATTACCTTTATTTAATTATTTGATCATTCGAAAATGTAAAAAAAATCATAATGATCATTTGAAAGGTTTGTATATTTACCATTGTTATTTGTACCGAAAATTTTAATAAGATGCTCTGCAGGAGGCTTTGGTGAAGCCTGTAATGTTTCTTGGACATCGATTATGAAGAGAGGTGATTTGTCCTAGATCACGCTCAACCGCCAAATTTTCTCCCGTTATTTTGGGTGCCCACTTTATAAAAGCTGGGTGAGCACCAGGAATGTCCCGGAACCCATAGGGTCCATATCCAGCGGCTAAAAGATTAAATAAAACTCTTCCTGCCAGCGAGGACCTTCTGCATGGCAACTCGGGCTAATAAAATGCTCTGTATTTTGACAAGATAGCTTAGCTTATAAACGGAATAATTTTGATGGTTAATAACCTACTTCAAAGTATTTACTATGCACTCTCATGTTGCGACCATTTTAATGAATTATCTTCTGGTTCTTGCACAAGACTCTGGTTTATTTTTTGGTTTTTAACTGCCTTGGCCGCGTGCCAGTCCACTTTTTGCTTGCTCTGTCGACCCTGTATTTCTTCACCCCTATCCTTCTACTTAACGCTCGCATGTGATTCCTGTCAGGCGTTTACAGCCGTTTTAATAGTATCACTGGTGGATTAGTAGGTTGCCTGGAAAACCCCTAATTAAAGATTGGATGAAATCAGGGCGTTTTTATAGGAGCTATTTATAAACTGCGTTCTGGGCCATCACGAAGTCATCATTCCCACTGCTCTGTATGAATGTCATTATTGTTGAAGAATAGAAAAAAAAAACCTTTAACCACTACGGCCCGTGGACGAGTCTGGGGTTCAGTACATAGTAGATGCTGTATTGTTTCATGGACAACGGTTCTCCAAGAAGGTGACGTCCTAGTTCACGCTCAACCGCCAGGTTTTCCCCCATGATTTTGGGTACCCTATTTTTGTAATATTTTATAGAGGCTGGGTGGGAACCAGGAGGGTCCTAGATACCATATGATCCATCTCCCTCCGCAAACAGACTAATTAAAAGTAACTGCCTGCAGCGGAATTTGAATCAGGATTTCCGCCATGGCTACTCTCTACCACTGAGCCACTCCACTCCCACTCCGTTGAAGAATAGAAAACCTCCAAAAGTATCAGAAAATAAGAGATTGTGCTCAATATTCGATCCAAAAACCAGCCTATCGGAAAATTTAGCAGACCACACAAAGCTGGATTGCAGAGGATGTATTAACATGTCGTTAAGGTTGAGCTGGGATTGTAAAGTTGTTGCGCTTATTAAAGAACGAATTCTTTATAAGTTTGGCCCTGATCAACTGATTAATTTCTGAATGGTCGAGTCGAAAGTGAGAGGATTATGGGTTGACGTTGCAGATTTTAGACTTTTTAACAGCTATTCGTGGTATCGGTATCGAGGCCCCAAAGTCGTACAGTTTGTCGTACCATACATTATAACTTTTATATATAAGGCTTTTAGGATCAAAAATTGACTTTTTTGTTAGTTCAGTCAAGCAATTTTGGCTAACACGGCACTTCACCGCCTTATTTTTCATAGTTTTAGACAGGTTCTGGACTTGAAGGATGCGGGAGCATATAAAGCGATATTTTTACAAACCAATACAGTCAATAATGCATGAACTGATATATATATATATATATACATATATATATATATATATATATATATATATATATATATATATATATATATATATATATATATATGTATATATATTAAAACAAAAACATTTAAAAATAATTACTATCAAAATAATAATTAATAAAAATAAATTATTAATAATATATTGATGTAAGTCAACAAGATCCTAATTAAAGTATTGCTCAATGAACATTCTTCCCCCGTGTATACATCGCGAAAATTGCGAGAATCACAAGGATATAGGATCGGTGAAGAGAACGGATTTGTCTGACTTGGATTTGCCACCCCTGGTAGGTTATTTTGTGCCAGAAATAACACAAAATAAGTTTTACTTATTATTTGTTACCTCTGACTGCACCCCCTGATCAATTCAATCCACCATTAGAATTATCCAGTTAACTATTTTCCACTTAAACTGTAAATAGTTTGGTGATAGGTCCTACTTACTCTGTGTTATAGTAAGGCGAACCATTATCATGGGTAAAAAGATTTTCAAAATAATTCATTTTATTTGCATACTGTGAATCATTTCCTTTTTTAAAGTGCGTTGTCAAGCCTCTGGTCTATTAAGTGATGCTTCAATATCCTGAATTTATTGTAGTTTAACTTGTAATAATTTTTATACTGTAAAGCTTAATAAAAACATTTATATTGTAAAAATTAATACAAAAATGTAGATTGTAAAAAAAAAAAAAAAAAAAAAAGATATTTAAAGTTCAATGTGCCTAAATAAGTAGTTTTTAAATGTAAGAAACAAATTTCGAAATTCAAAATTATGTTTTACAGTTTTTAAAAAGTATATAAATATCATTCTAAAAAATGCATCAACTTTGAATCTAAAAAATTTCGATTGTAATTTCTTTAAAAAAGTAGGAGTATTCAGTGATTTCCATCTGTTACTTGAAATTGTTAGTGGCTGAGAATAACCGCATTGAAACCGGAAACGTAGATAATTATTATTGTATAACCTGCTTCAAGGATGATTACTTTCTCATAGTGTAAACAGTTTATAAACAACTGCGTCGTATGACCTTTCGCTATGTATGTTTAATCGCGTTTCGTTGCCGTGGTAATGCTGACTCTCCGGCTATGTACTATTAGCACTTTTGTACAGTTAGAAAACATTTTAAAATATATTACTATACTCTTAATATTGTAGATTTCGGGATTAATTCTGCAACATTTGTGACATTAGGCGTTTGAAGCTAATTACATATATGTAGGATTTTTGTTACCAGGAGTGGTGGGGGGGGGAGATGGCTAAAGTGGACTAGTATTTTCTCAGTATTTCATTTATTTATATAAACTTGAAAAAAATATTGATTCTATAGAATGACATTAATGAGAATTTTATAAATAAAAAATAATTTACATGGGACAGCTAGGCAAGACCGAAACATTTACTTTAAAAACTCTGTAAGCACCCGGTTAATTACAACAGACTCTTACATACGACTACTGCAAGACCTATTTGGACTTACAGAATAGAGCTTTGGCGCTCCACTAAGCCAACGAATTCCTCTCGTATCCAATCATTCTTGAAATCCCCATTGCTCTTTACTTTGTTACAAACGACCGATATTAATCTTTTCATGACAAACTTTATTCCCTTTATTCCATAAAATCCACTAATTTCAATATAACTTCGTTTTAATATCCCGATTATCTTTCTACTAACTTTTAATCTTTTATTTGGCCAATACCAGTGGGTAGTTTCTCTGCTTTCTTTTTGTCATTATATAGCATTGATTCTGTTTACTTTTTTTATTATTTTATATATCTAGCAAATTTCAATAAATACATTTTTAACTATAAATGTGGCATAATCACACTCAAGAACAGTTGATATTATTACTATAAGAATCCAAGAGTTATAATAACTCTGTTGTTTATCTTTCCAGCGCTTCTAGTTAGGAAAATATTTTTATTAAATTTTTTTTGCTTAAAAAAAATGGTTTTCTTGAACTGTTATTTACAAGGCCAAGATTTGAATCCATGGATTCCGAATAGTAAGTATGTTTTTAGAAATATTGCGACCTGAATCCGGTATTATAATCAACTTAATAGTATGATATTAAAAAAACTCTAGTGACTCTAGCATGATTTAGCTATCGGTCTAAATTATAAAGGAAATTATTATAATGAGAGGATCATAAGCAGGTATCTCCTAAAGATCAAAAATTTACTTTTTAACAATTTTCCGTTGATTATTCAAACAATTTTCCCTTGATTATTCAATCAATTTTTCTCAAATACGACATTTTCACTCATTATTTCTCATGGAACCTGAAGTTACAGAAGCATTTCTCGATTAAACTAGCAAAAAAGTCAATTTTTGAAATTTTGGAGTTAACCCCTTTTAACCCTGAACGCCTCAAATTATCTTATCTTTATCTGATCATTTTTTCGACATTATTTTCTAAAATTTAATAAATTTTTTTATTATCTTATGACAATGTTATATTTTAATTATTAATATTAATTGTAGTAAATGGGCGAGGAAGTGCTTAGTTGCAATACTGAGGGCTTAAATCCGACTGTGCCAGGATAAATTATTTAATATGTTCACAACCTCAGATGGTCCTACCCACCCTCCCAAAGTATCACCCAACCTCTGTAAAGGGATAATTAGGGACGTTAATTAGGGAACCTGGTGATTGAGTGTGATCTCGCACAAATCACCTCCTTATTAAACCGTTCTCCTAGAACCAATACAGACCATGTACCATGTTCTAAACCATTTATGGGTTGTAGTGGCACAATTTTTTTTTTAGTTAATTAATACTACTCCTTTATTCCCTGCCAAAGGAAATAATTTTCAATCGTTCTAATTAGTATTCAATTTTATCCTTGGGCATTGGAATCCATTATACCGCGTATTACAAATAATAGATGAGATTAAAACAAACTATCGGAATCAGTCTGAATTAGCAATCTAGGCAGTATTAAATAGTTGAATAATGCTTAACCCCCTACCCCTTTCCCGTTTACACTCCTCCCCTGCCGACCTAATAATTAATTAACTGTCATTGAAACTATAGCTCTTTGGCTCATTAATCTTTAATCTGTCTACACCTTGTTAACTCTCAACAATTAAACTATAATTTAGTACCGTAAATAAAATGCAGTATTAAGTAAGCAGGCATATTATAAAACTTATACATGCACCAGGTATGAACCAATATCAAAACCGGAATGAATGGGTTTGTTTAACTTATAAGTTGGGATTTTTTCATCGCGCATTCGCAGCATTCATTGAACTTAAAAAAATATTAAAGGTAATAGTATGCGTAGCTTGAAAAAAGTATATTTATGTATTTCAATCGAAAATAGTTGGCTGGATAATGGACAATAAAAAAAGAGCGGTGTTTAATGGTCTGAGGGTTCAGTCAATGATTACACAAAATAAGAATGACACACACGCACACACACACATATATATGGAACAGCACTGCCAACCAATACAAGCATTTACAAATAGTAATTATATGTTTAACACTGTTTCTTTAATAGTAATATGACATGCAAGATATTGACGTGTGATGGAAGATAGGTACAAGTTGCAAAATAATTGCAGATTGTTAAGTTAATCTATCTGCTTTGGTTGAAGTGCGGTTCTGTCGAACGAGTAAAATTACCCTATATTTTCAGTTACTAAACCTAAACCTATGCACGTGACAAGAAAATTTGTTCGAAACATTTTCTCCAAGAATTATGAATTATTATAATATAATTATTTTTTAATAATATCTTTATTACTTATTTTATTCTTCATTACTTTTTTATTACCTTACTTGTCACTTAGTTATTAAAACTCTACATGTATTCCCCTTGCCTTGTACTAAATATATATATATATATATAAGGTCAAATATTATTATTCAAGATATATAATTATTCCTATGATTACTGTCATTAATAAAGAAATTCGTTACGTTTCAAATCACTGCTCCTAATGGTATATAAATGCAGTTTTGAATGTTTCCGTTTGACGAAGAATCTGCTTTTGGTTTGAGCTATCCTTTATCTCCATATCTCCAGTGTTAGCCACTTGCAAAAAGTAATAAATAAATAGAATAAATCCTGTATCCGCTACTGTCAGGGATCCCCGAGATACGCAGAAGATAAGAAATGAATAATTTCTTCGGGCGTTATCTTCTGGAACTTAAATTAATGAGCATTATCGTTTAGCTTGGCCGCTCCAGCCTTGTTTATTTCATTCTTAAGTAACCTTCTTCACTGTCTAGCAAATGTTTTCAGCTTATTAACTCTTTAAATATATGGTCCGGCATGTAATTTATATGTTTTTTTTTAATCTGCTGTAAGAAATACTTGGACCTTGCAATGATCAAAGAAATCTGAAATGGAATTCATATCTGAAGAAAAGGTTGAATCACCGATTCTCATTCCTAAGACTACTTCACCATTACTGTAAACTATCACTTATTAACAAAAGTATTTTACACAACATGCTACTTACTGGTAAACACCATGAACTTATGCCACTTTTGTGTGGGCCTTATACAAAAAAAATCACTTACAGACCATTCAAATCTTTTAGTTGAAATTCCTTTGTTATATTACGCATTACTCCTTTTATGTAAAGAAGATATCATTAAACAAAGAACTGAACATATCACTAGTGACTGACACAAGAAATAGAAATAAAAAACTACCGAGTATTTCTTGATACCCGAACTTACTGGAACAAACATTGCGGAAAGGCACATTACCGCTGATTTCTTTAGGCAGACTGAAATGTCTCTGGAGCAGGCTGAAACACGCTAGAAGTGCCTTCGATAGGACGTTTTTACATCTATGATTCCATGTGAATCTCTTAACTTAGGTTTTCAAAAAGTTTTTATCAGTGATTAAACTAATCATTAACTATTATTCTCTTACACCCCTCTGTATTGGTTACACGATGATGGACAAAAATCGTCAACCCAGTTTGACCAAGAAAATTGTAAAAAAAAAACGTTTAATGGTAACAAAGAAAGGACAAAGGGCCTATCAAATGGTTTACTGGTAAAGTATAAAACTGATCCTCACTCCGGTTCAGACAAATTATATAAATTAATTCAATATTATTATTTATGTGTGACCCTTATTACTATGCACTTCGGCCTAAAAAGGCCCATTGTGCTTGAGTCCTAAAAATCCCTAACATAGGTCTAGACTTCTGAGAAATTTTAAATAGTCTTTAAACCTCAGTTCTTGAAGTTCCTTGTATCCACCGGGGCCAAGGTCAAATGTCCTCTTTCGACTTAGTACTATACATTCGAAGAGGACGTGCCAAGGGGTTTCGTCCTCCTCTTTGCACCATCTGCACCGAGGTTCTTGTTCAATGCCCAAGCGATGCATGTGTTTCCTGAGTTTACAGTGCCCAGTGATGGTTTCAACCATACTTTTGAGGTCGGTTCTCGACAAGTGAGCAGCTTCTTTCTTGATTTTATCAGAAGGATTATCATTGGGATCCTTTATGAAAAGTTTTGTGTGCCTTATCTTGGCTCTATCCCAACGTGTTTTTATCTTCCTCTTGGCTAGTTTATTAATTGTATCCTTAGCCAGGGGAAGGGGGACCCCGCACCATGGTTCTGGTCCAATAGGAGCAGTAACTGCTCCTATCTTCGCCAATTTCTCGGCCCTTTCATTTCCTGGAATATTACTGTGCCCAGGGATCCAAAATATGTTAACTCTGTTATGCACAGCTAGTTCATCTAGTCTTGAACAGCATTCCTCCACTAGTCTGGAGTTTGTTACTGCATTTTGTAATGCATTGCATGCTGCCTGACTGTCAGTGAGAAAGTTAATTATCTTATTCTTGTGGTCCTTCATAGCGAAGGCATCTGCAAGTATTGCCCATATTTCAGCTTGGAATACAGTGGGTGTCGTGCCCAGAGCTAAGTAATGACCCATGCCCTGACAACCCCTAAACCAGAATCCCGAGCCGGCACCAAACTCCCCTTTGGATCCATCCGTATACACATTTAGACCATTGGGTGGATTAAAGCAATCATTCTTGCTTTTGCAAATTGCCTGTATATTAACGTGAAATCTTTTGTCAAAGTTATATTTGTTCAGCATTGAATCAGAATGCTTTTTTAGATCTGCATTTTGCTCGATTATATCAAAGACACTTCTTTGTCCAAAATCGTTGGTGGGTTTTTTGACCCCTCCTATTTTTACTAGCCTGTAGGCTGTCTTCAATGCCTCTGATTCAATTAGAATGTCAAGAGGAGTAAAATCAAGTATGGTTTCCAGTGAAGCGGTAGGGGTGGTTCTCATGGCCGCAGTGATCATGATGCACCCCAACCGCTGCACCTTCTCCAACCTTGATCTATTTTGTTGGATACCAGCTTTGTGCCACCAGGCTATTGAGCCATAGGTTAGCACAGGTCTAACTATTGCTGTGTACATCCAACGAGCCATCTTGGGGCTAATTCCCCACTTGTTGCCACAGAGGCTCTTACAAGTCCACAGAATTCTTGTGGCTTTCTTGGTAACATAGTCGATATGTTCATTCCAGTTTAATTTACTGTCCATAATCACACCGAGGTATTTAACCTTCTTGCTGAATTGAATACTCATTCCTTTCATCCTAGGGGGATTGAGTTCCCTCAATATCCTTTTGTTTGTAAAGGGTACAATTACCGTTTTATTAGGATTGATGTTCAATCCTACTCTCGTGCACCATCTCACCACCATTCTTAGTGCCATTGTCATCAACTCTGAAATAGTTTGTTGGTCAAAGCCCTTGATGATAATTGCTATGTCATCTGCATAGCCTGTCGCTTGGAAACCCGCCTCATTTAGGAGTTGTAGTAGTTCGTCCACTACCAGGTTCCATAGGAGTGGGGAAAGGACACCTCCTTGGGGGCAGCCTGTGGCTGCTTTAACCTTTAGGTGATAATTGCCCATATTGGCTTGAATGACCCTGTTCTTTAGCATGGCAATAATCCAATTGGCAATGTTTGGTCTAGTGCCGTGCCTTAGTAGGGCATTAGTTAATATATGAGTAGGGGTATTGTCAAATGCCCCCTCTATATCTAGAAATGCTCCGAGCGCGATTTGTTTCCACTGCAGAGCATCTTCTATTTGGTCCACCACTGCATGCAGCGCAGTGTCGCAAGATTTGCCCTCTCTGTATGCATATTGATGCAACATTACTAATCCATCACTGAGATGTTTGTCCCTGATATATCTATCAAGAATTTTCTCCATTGTCTTCAGCAAGAATGAGGAAAGACAAATGGGGCGATATGATTTGGGTTCATCATATGTTTCTTTCCCTGGTTTGGGAATAAATTAATTCAATATAATGTGGAACTATACAGGGTGTCCCGAATTTAAATGGCAAAACTTCAGGAACTTATAGGGGACCAAAAAACTAAGACAAAAAGTCCTTTAGAGATTTGCTCGTTTTTGCTTAGTTTTAGAGAAAATCGCAAAAAAAAAAAGAAACAAAATAAGTTTTTCATTTTTATACTTATTTATTTACATTTATGTTATGTTCTTTTTAATGTAAATATTGCTCAAAATGTAGTCCTCTTGCACCAATTCAAGCATAACATCTAGCACTCCCTTGTTAAATTGCAGCTAAACATTGTTCTGATGATATTTGGTGCATTGCATCTATGATTCGGTGTCTTAATTGCTCTCTTGAGTTGATTGACACCGAATAAACTTTCTGCTTCAAGGTTCCCCATACGAAGAAATCCATGGGTGTCATATCAGGTGATCTGGGTGGCCAAGGTACTACTCCTCCACGTCCAATCCATCATTGTGAATAATTTATATCCAGCCAAGCTCGAGCAACTCTGATATAATGAGCTGGACATCCATAGAGTTGGAATCACATTTCAATCCGCTGTTGTAAGGGAATGCCATCTATATAATTAGAAAAGTCGTTCTCCAAAAAATGTGTAAATGTGATACCATTCAATCTTCCAGGTAAAAAATATGGTCCCACCAGTAATCCGTTCCAAATTCTAAGCCAAACGTTAATAGCAAATTCATGCTGAAACCTATTCTCTCTAATAGCTCTGGGATTTTCAAGAGCCCATACATGATAATTTCTTTGATTAACAATTCCTCCTCTTGTAAAGTTAGCTTCATCGGTCCATATAATTTTTAATGTTAGTTAGTTCAGTTAACGTCACTTTATGCTGCTATGGCTAATCGGACGATGCTACAGTGGGAGCTCTAAATGTTGCCTATCCAGGTTTAATTAGGATAGGGATTTTTAACGAGTACCTGACATCGTAGAGGCTCGGGAATTTTCATCATCGGGAATCATCGCGAATTTTTCAAGAAACCAGTTACTAAAATTCATTCTCTTGACTTAATCTTGAGGTAATAAATTCTGAACTTTTTGAAGATGGTATGGGTGAGCGATTATCACCTTTCAAAGTTCGCCATGTTGCTTGAAGCGATATTGCTAATGCTCTTCGGATGCTAGTCTCAGGATTGTTATCGAAGTGGCGTTGAACATAATTTCTTCTCCGATAATCTGCTCTTACTGCTGCCTGGAATTGGTCGCCTTCATTACATATTAAGAATGACCCAGTCTCTCGTAGTCTATTAAAAGTTAACGAAAAGACTCGTCGATTAGGCACTCTTCTATTAGGAAATCGGCGCGCATACTCCTGCACCGCTTCTAAAGCATTTCCGTTACAGAAACCATACACAAAAATCATATCAGCGTATTCAACATTAGAATATGTATGCGGCATTGTGGCTGATCCTATTCACACAAAAATAGCTGAGTAACTGACTGAAGACTGATTTAGGAATTATAATCCTAGGAGGAAGCCAAAATGTAAACAAATAAAAGAATGTAAAGGATAACATTAAGTGTTTACATATCTCACTGCCTAGCCTGACGAACTTTGAAAGGTGATAATCGCTACCTGTAACATTTTTGTTTTGTTTCTTTTTTTGCGATTTTCTCTAAAACTAAGCAAAAACGAGCAAATCTCTAAAGGACATTTTGTCTTCGTTTTTCGGTCCCCTATAAGTTCCTGAAGTTTTGCCATTTAAATTAGGGACACCCTGTATAATGTTGATGATTCATATTAGTTAATTTAATCAATACAAGCAATTCCTCGTATACTTTGTGATTAATTGTAAGATCATTTCTCTGTGTGTTAATGGAACTTACTACAACTATGTATTAATACAACTAAGTAACTTTCGTGTATTAATGGATCTCATATGGTGAATGTGAACTTTTCCTGATGATCTTGTTGGGAATATCTTGTGTTTTTATTATTTTTATTGCTACGTAAATCGTTGGATGTCGTAACAACTAGTATAACCCACGGCAGTCTCTTATTTCCAGGACATGGACAAGGAGTGTCTTTGTGTGCCGACTCAGTAATCAGTGTCAGTTAAAGCGACGTTCCCGGTTTTCCCAGTCCGTTATCCTCCTTGCAGTTTGATAAGATAACACTATCTGCTATTGGTGATATGTTGACGCTATGGTAGCTTCGGATTCTTTCACAAACTCTCAGATTACAATACTTTCATTGGTTGTTTTATTTATCGATTGGAAATAAATCGAAAAATTCACACGTATCTCTCTTTAGGAAGTACGAATTTGAAATATATCAGCTACAAAGCTACATTTACGGATTAATGAATCGATGCAAATAGCTCAAAGTTATAAAATACAACAATCCCACACCCTTGAAAAGTGTTAGTGATATTCCTGATTAATCAAAAATTGTATGATGTTTTGTTGCCACAGATATTTTTTTTACTTGTACAATGTGGAGTAAAAAAAATAAAATCAATGATTAATATTTATTTTTTTATAAAACTCGTTAGTATAAATTTAGAAATGTTTCGACTCATTAAATAATATTGTAGTATAAATTAATAAATACAACAACAATTTAAATTTACAGGCTTTCGTCACTCTATATTTCCTTCTACGGCCCTGTTCATTATATTTTTAATTTCTAAAAGTTTCCCAATGACACATTGGCATATTGATTTAACTTTGCTGCTGTATTTTTTTTTCGTAAATTAAATTTTTTTATCTGCCTCTCCCTCTTACCTGGACTATCTATGCTATCTATGAGAATATTATAAATCCAATGGCCTAGAAACTATTAATCAGTTATCAACTATTTTATATTCCAGCAAATAGATGAGGAAAAATCATTGAGATCAAATTTTCTGCCGTACTGTAAAAGTATAACATTCAATAATAGGAATAATAATAATAATTTTAGAAAAGTTCTGGATTGAAAGTTCTGGAAAAATATTTCTGCTTTAAATAATAACCAAGTTTTCTTTATTTTTCCGTTTTTTTTCTACTAAAATGAGAAACGGATAATTACTTCAAATAAATAATATCAAAAATATTTTAAAATTTTTATAAATCATTGGTCAGCTGTACTGAAAAAAAAAAAAAAAAGTTGCGAGAACACGGGGACATGGGATTGGATAAGAGAAAAAGATTTGTCCCTTGCCGGCAGGCGACCCTGCTGGCTCAATTGGTCGGAGCGCTGTCACAGAGAGACAGAGGTTCCGGGTTCGAATCCCAGCCGGGGCTATTTCTCTTCTCTTTAAAAACAAAAATATTTAACTTTGGTGAAAGCCATTTAAAATATGGCAATCAGGTGTAGTAGTACTATTACAACGAGACTTAGCTAGTTTCTAGTTATTATATTGCATCTATTGTGTATTGATTTCGTTGAATGATAAATTAATTGCTCGAGTCTCGAGTTTGAGTAACATATGGATTATTTAAGTCTCCATAGAGCATTTTATTTATGGCACAAGTAGGGGAATGGAAGATTTTATTTTGCAAAGAATGAACACGGGAGGAATTGAAGCCGCGACACGTAGTTCAACAATGCCCAAAAAGTTCTGATCGTTGCCTTGGAAATGAAATTTTTATAATGTGTTGAAGTAGTAGGAAACATGTTTTTTCTTATTTCAATTACTTGTTGAGGCATTGAAGTTGTTTGTAGGTCAGCGAGTTTTAAGTTATGTGAGGTAAGCTACATTTTTGTTTTGCATCTTGGAAAGTTTTTTATAGGTTTTCATAGCTTAAAATATTCAAACCTATTCTAGTCAGTTATTCTAGTAGGCTCATTTTATTTTATATTTATTTATAAGGAACACGAATGTTTCAGGTCATGAACAGTTAATGAGAAAAATGAACAGAGAAGGTACGTACGCTGATTTCACGTTAGAACATTGTGATTCGAAATTTGTGGCCATTAGGCCAAATATTTCAACAAGTGCTGACAATCTCAGCCCCGATTTGGGGAATATTAGAGTGGCCAAGAATGCGATTTGTGACATTTTTCTAATACTTTTATTTATTAAAACTTTTCAGTTAACATGATAGTTAAATTGCAATGTTATCACGAACCGTCTATATTTTGGTTTATTAGTTCTTGATTATTTGCTGATATTTAGATTAAAAGCGTTTCTTGCTTATTCAATAAAATTTTATCTGAACCTATTCAAGGTCTGTTCCTTTGAAATGGTGTTGTCTCTGAACTGTTGTTGACAAAAATTTCAAAAATATTGTTATTGTCAAACCCTGAATTCTTAAATACCGATAATGATTGCATTCAGTATGTTTCAGGTATTGCTCCTAGATATTGTTTAGCCGAATAAGGTTTTTTTTATTTTATTTTTTTCTATAGAATAATTTACATGTAATTTTTTTTCTTCTAAATTTTAAAGACCTGCAATAATAAATTGAACACAAAGCTATTTTTTTATTGACTTCAACGAGTATATTTTTCCAGAAATAAAAAAAGATGTTCTATTATTTTTATTCCTTTCTATACATACTTACTAATACTTTAAACAATTGCTTAGAGCATGTAAAATGCAATAAATTATAAAATTATATAATAAATAAAGTTTAAACTGATAAAACAGAAGCTTACTTGCGGTACAAGTAGTTTTAATCTGTAGTAAAACAACGAATTAATGTTTATTCTTATTACAGCTGTCGGTCTTCATCTGCATCGACATCTCCTGATTATTAAATAACAACTAGATTTATTTGACGTTTATACAAATATGGATAAAAAAATAAGAATAAAAAGAATGAATATGTAGAGATTTAGAAATAATAGTTGGAAAGATAATTTTAGATAAATTTTATATCTAAATAGCCAATATAAATTACTAATTTATAATAATTTATTGTTTGATAACTATTTGTCTCGTTCTGTTATAAAAAAAGTAATCGTATTAAAATGCATCACTTTTTTATTTTTATTTAATTGTTTACCAAGGTTATTATATGTTTATCTACAAATGCCTTTACCACATTCCAAATTTTAAAAAATTCCTCAATCACAGCTTCAAAAAAAAATAACTTGGAATTCATTTCGTACTGTAAAAGAGATCCCTTCCGTCCTTCTTAAATTGTAATTAGCGACCTTCCAACCCAAAAAGGGCAAAGGAAAAATAAAAAAAAGTAATTTTTCAGAAAGTTTTTATCTAATGTTTTTAAATAATAACATATATAAGTGTTGTAAACTAAAACTGAAAACGTAATTTTTGTTTGAGTACTTTTTTGGGGCAAGTAATTTTTTGAGTACTTTTTGTTTGTTCTGCAAGTTTTCAATTAGAGTTGAGTTACAACAAGGTATAAATGTTTCTTCGCTACTCTTTGAATATTTTTCAAAAATTTAAGATCTTTAGTATGGAAAAGAGAATGTAATTATGAGAAATATGTAAATTTCGGTAATCACATAATTTAGAAATGAACGTTTCAACAAACGAATATCATCTACACTTCGAAATGTTTTTTGATGAAATGATTACAGAAATATAATCCTTACCCATAGTTATATTCTCAACTATACTAAGCTCACGATAACTTGTGTTTTCGGAAAATATTAAAATGAAACTAATAAACAGTTGTAAGTTGTAGTTCAATTCGAAGCGACGACCTCCCAAATAATTGCCATTTTTTTGTTTGAATAGTTTTTAAGGGCCTGCATTAGGGAAATTTGTTTTTCAAGTACGTGATTTTTACACGTTTCACAAATAATGGGTTCCCTTCCCACTCCATAACCTTCCAAGAAGTCCATTGACTACGGTCATCAACGCGCCTAGTACCACGATTTTGTGTTGAGGTCTATCCTTCTGGCCTGGACCCGTTCCTAGATAAATAAATAGTTGGCTTGGTCCTCTCGATGTATTTTATTTTCGTCTCTCGTGGCGTATCGGCGCTCGGCATTCCTCTCGGAAGGAAATGAAAATACATCACAAATCCTTCAAGTTCAAACCCTCTTCGTTATTTTAAGGTGCTTATTTAAAACCTTGACAAATATATCTTTCCTTTAAAAGAACAACGACATAACTCCAAAGTTGGCAGTGTTTGAGTTAAACCTTCAGTAGGAATTTTATAGGTTGAACCTATTTACCTCAAGATCGACTTACCTGATATTCCATTTCCATTTTTTCTATTTTTAATTGTCATATTTTGAATTGCATCATGTTTTAACATGTTTTATGAGAGTAATGATACAAGCTAAAATCGAAAAAGTGTCAAGGCTTTAAAAATTGTCTAAAGAATAGAAATACTTTGCTTTAACAATATCCTATTTTTTGCTTTTCTAACTCACATGGAACTTTCAAATACCTATATATTAAAAACTTAAGTTTTTCTTTTGAAGGAGGGATATGTGATTTTTTTTCTTGTATAATTTTCATGAAATAAGAGATGAATTCAAACATGGAAAATCCTGCAAATAATAATAATAATTTTAATCCTTTAATTTCGGAACTAATTCACTGTTATTCAAATTAATTTACAAATTACATTTAATAATAGGTAAAATAAAAAAAATAAAAAGTCTTAAGTATTATACAATGCCGCAATTACTTTTTCACTTTCCGTTTCTTTTTTTAAAATCTAACCTAAATAAATAATATGTTAACTTGAATTTAGAAAAGGAGTTGCGTCAGACTGTACAAATGAAATCAACATAAAATTACAATGTTTAAAAAAGAATAAGTTGACTGTTTATATTTTTGGAACGTATCAGTCGCAGTTAGATTATGATGTGGAAATCTTATAGAATAACCTTATTCACATCAGGTTATTAATTTCTAACCTTACATCACCAACCTTGAATGTAACAAGAGTTGTTATGGGAGGTGGAAGATGTAAAATATCATAATTTGATAGTATCAAAATTTAAGATTTTAAAGGGTACTTAAGGTTTTACTCATAAAATTAAGTAATAAAATTTAATACTAATATCTTTTATGTTGCGAAATATCTTCTAATTTAAACAAGCCTATGCTTCAGTAGAAAAGAAATTATTGTCAATTGTCAACATTCAATCGGTAAGTAAACATTCAGATTAGCATAACTGGGGAAAATTGAGAGACTTTAATATTCATTCAGTGGAAAAGCTCGGTCAATATTTCTGATTTTTTTAATCTTCATTATTAAATAAATTTTTTTGTCTATTTTTCTGGTTCTTTGAGAACCTCAGTTCAAGAGAAAGGATAGGCTAGAAAATTCGTAATCAAAAAGTACTGCTGCTATTATAAATTTTAACTTTCAGTGAAAAGTGAGCATTATACAATAATAATCTAGTGTTGAAAACACCATGTAATATAATATATGATCATATTATTAATATTGTTGTGTAGAACATATGGTCGGAAAAAAGGAAGAGGCCAAAGGGGAAGTAATTACACAACGCGGAATTGCGATGTAAGCATACAGTTAATGTATTGTAGTAATAGCGTCACGAAGTTTTAAGATGGGCTTGTAAGGTTGCTGGGCTTGGTAACGAACCAATTCCTAAAAAAGTAATTAGCTTTTTACCGGCTGCGACAGAGAGTTAGACATATGTGTAGGTGGGAGGATAACGTTATAGTGGATTTGGGCAGAGGCTTGTGAGCAGAGATTGGTAGTTTGGCATAGAGCCTTTACGTTCACTAACCCTTCTTATTATTACTAAGATATTTAATAATTTAAATAACACGAATGGTGAAGTGAAATACTGAGCACTATTAATTATTTCAGGTTAGTGCATTTTCTTCTCCGAACTGATGTTTGATAGTGTTGAGATAAGTTGACGACAAGCAGTAGAGAGGAAAAAAATTTGTTAGCTCCATAGGATTAAACTGAAGTTGATATATTCCTTGGATTTATAATCTTGTAATTATTGCCTGCATGCCTCTTCCACTCTCTCACTTTTTTTTTCCTTCTATCTAAGTCCTGGAGACGGATTCAAGATATCAAGTTAATAAGCAAAATGCCTACATAATTAATTGCTTCTTACAGATAGCGTTGCTTACGATCGAGTTTTTCCAAAGACAGCTCCAATATAAACATCCTATGCTGAATTCTACTTATCGTATATTCGCACATACCGAATAAAGCTATGTAAAAGCCTGTAGAGAAAATTTATTGCACACCAACCAAATAGTACTGATAACCGACCTGACCTAACATTATTTCTATATATTCTATATCTGCAGCCCAGGTGAGTTAGCGGTAAATTTTTGCCCAAAGAGAGTTAACTGTATTTAGAAATTGGTGCCATTTTCATAGTTATTGGATTAAAATGGAATTGTAATACATAAACCATACTCCCTTTCAAACCAATGCCTGACTTAGCCCCTTATTCATTTCGACGTAACACGATTCCGCTTCCCAAGTACAAGAAACTAATTTTGGAAAAAAATCGGCTAAACCACTTATTCGCCGGGGCTGTAGATTTAATCTTATACTCAAAGGTCTGATTTTATTTTTGGATTTTTATGCAAGGTGTTCATCGCCTCAAGCTGCGGTTGTTAAGGTAGGTATTGGGGCTCTAGTCCAGCTGGCTTGATCTCATTGAAGAAAAAATATTAAAAAACAAAACAATTTCATTAAATTGAACCTTTGTTAAACATAGAATAAATAAATTTGTCTTTTCATTAATTTTACCTAATGCTAAGTATCGACGAAATCTTTTCAGAAATCCTGTTAAGAAACTAGTGAGATTTTGTTTATACTGACAGGACATAAGGCGTCGAAAAACCTAAAAAATGTTCATACATTAATTTAATGGACCGATCATTTATTCATGACGTTAATTTATACATGAAATTGTATAGTTATTTATGACAATATTAATATAGGATATCCAATACTGGAATGAACAAAAATATTAGTATTTATTGGATGAATAGATTTTAATGATAGAATGGACGGAAGTTTGTAAGATGAGATTGGTGGTATCGGCATGGAGCCTTCGAGTTCCTTAAGCCTTATTATCATTGTTATAATGCCAGGACACTAGAGAAATTAGAAACAACACTGACGAAACTATCTTGCTTGTTATAATTTATTTTATTGTTATATTATATAATTTTTTAAATGTTTTATTTGAAAAGAAAAGATATGACCAGGGCCGGGACTCGAACCCAGGGTTTCCCACCTGTCCATGCTGGTGCTTCAACCACCTCAGCCATCTTGGTTCGCTTCTCGGTCAGTCATATCCCTTCATTTCATTGATCCTATATTTATTAATCATATATATATTAATGACTTAGGATCAATGAAATGAAGGGATATGACTAACCGAGAAGCGAACCAAGATGGCTGAGATGGTTAAAGCACCACCATGGACAGGTGGGAGACCATGGGTTTGAGTCCCGGTCCTGGTCATATCTTTTCTTTTCAAATAAAATATATCTTACTTGATTTGTATAACTTATTTTTTCAGTTGCATGAATTTGACCATTCAGCCATATACCCGAAACATTTTGTATTTTCCATAATGATGTTGGCAATTTGATTGTTTTGAACATAAAAATAAGTTTTAATGAAAATCTTAAAGTTTAGGTCTGTGACATTTTTTTATACTTAACGTCTGTTCGGCCAAATCATTAAAAGATGAGAAGATATCAAAAATTTATCGCTACATCTCAAACTAGATATTTCTAACAGAGTTAAAGAAATCCGTGATCGGATTATCCACAATGGTGGATCTGTGTTTGCAATTACTCCGACAAAAAGTGGACCATTAGAATGATTTCCAGCAAGGACACCTTCGCCCATTCCTCTCAGATCAATGGTCTCTCAGGAGTTGGTAAATTTCCCTCGTTCTTTACTCCCTCCTGGAGATTAATCCTAACGGAAGAAGTAAAGCTAGTATCCACAAAGCTATACCATCAATAACAGACCGGTAACTGTTTACTCATCTATTACAGCGAAAACTTGATATATTTCTTCTTTAAATACTTCCAGACGTACAGTAGCACTCATTTATACTCAGTTTAAATGTACCAATACAACCCGTGCAAGGATCTAAGGTTCAGTGCAAGTTAGAGACCGTACTATTTCTTGGACAACGGTTGTGCAGGGAGGTGATTTGTCCTAGATCACGCTCAACTGTCAGATTTTCCCCCTTATTTTGGGTGAGTTCCAAGAGGGACCTAGATCCTAAAAGATCCATCTCTAGCCACTATCAAATAAAAGAAAAGTCTTGCCAGCAGAGGGGGTTTGAACCCATGACCTTCGGCATTACAAACCAGTGCTTTACAACTGAGCCACTCCGCTCCCTTTAATGGTTAATTACTACTTTATAATGTGGTTAATTATTACAAAAAAGGGTCCTTCAGATCTTACAGATCTTTGGCTGCTAACTGATTAAATAAATTATTTGCCACAGCCGGTTTTGAACCCAAACATTCAGCTAAGCAACTCAGCGGTGTAGAGCCTAACTCTTCACTGTAGTATAAGAATTCTCTAAGTAAAAACTGCGCTAAAATGAAATGGAAATCCACTAATTTCGTTGTATATACTTTAGCTAGCATTTTAATATTATTTTCATTATAAAAAGCATTAATATTTATTAGAAATTTTGCTACATTAAATATTACTGTAGTTATTAAATATACAATAATATAAATAATTTTTTGTATTAACTTTGACCAGCATTTTAATATGATTGTTATTATAAAAAGCATTAATATTTATTAGTAATTTTACTACATTAAATAATGATGTAGTTATTAAATATATAATAATATAAATGCTAGGTGAAGTATATACAACAAAATTAGAGGATTTCCTTTTCATTTTTGCGCAGTTTTTACTTAGTGAATTCTTATACTACAGTGAAGAGTTAGGCTCTACACCGCTGAGTTGCTTAGCTGAATGTTTGGGTTCAAAACCGGCTGTGGCAAATAATTTATTTAATCAGTTAGCAGCCAAAGATCTGTAAGATCTGAAGGACCCTTTTTTGTAATAATTAACCACATTATAAAGTAGTAATTAACCATTAAAGGGAGCGGAGTGGCTCAGTTGTAAAGCACTGGTTTGTAATGCCGAAGGTCATGGGTTCAAACCCCCTCTGCTGGCAAGACTTTTCTTTTATTTGATAGTGGCTAGAGATGGATCTTTTAGGATCTAGGTCCCTCTTGGAACTCACCCAAAATAAGGGGGAAAATCTGTCAGGTGAGCGTGATCTAGGACAAATCACCTCCCTGCACAACCGTTGTCCAAGAAATAGTACGGTCTCTAACTTGCACTGAACCTTAGATCCTTGCACGGGTTGTATTGGTACATTTAAACTGAGTATAAATGAGTGCTACTGTACGTCTGGAAGTATTTAAAGAAGAAATATATCAAGTTTTCGCTGTAATAGATGAGTAAACAGTTACCGGTCTGTTATTGATGGTATAGCTTTGTGGATACTAGCTTTACTTCTTCCGTTAGGATTCATCTCCAGGAGGGAGTAAAGAACGAGGGAAATTTACCAACTCCTGAGAGACCATTGATCTGAGAGGAATAGGCGAAGGTGTCCTAGCTGGAAATCATTCTAATGGTCCACTTTTTGTCGGAGTAATTGCAAACACAGATCCACCATTGTGGATAATCCGATCACGGATTTCTTTAACTCTGTTAGAAATATCTAGTTTGAGATGTAGCGATAATTTTTTGATATCTTCTCATCTTTTAATGATTTGGCCGAACAGACCTTAAGTATAAAAAAATGTCACAGACCTAAACTTTAAGATTTTCATTAAAACTTATTTTTATGTTCAAAACAATCAAATTGCCAACATCATTATGGAAAATACAAAATGTTTCGGGTATATGGCTGAATGGTCAAATTCATGCAACTGAAAAAATAAGTTATACAAATCAAGTAAGATATATTTTATTTGAAAAGAAAAGATATGACCAGGACCGGGACTCAAACCCATGGTCTCCCACCTGTCCATGGTGGTGCTTTAACCATCTCAGCCATCGTGGTTCGCTTCGCTAATTTTTTAGTGGCTGGAGATGTGTACTTTTGGAGTACATTTTACTCATTATAACTCTGACAAATGATACGGATTTACGGCCACCCAGATTGCCTTTTTTGTCAATTTCGTATCCGAGACACAATCTCGGATACGAAATTGACAAAATAAATAAAAATAAATATCTTTATCATGTATAATAAAATATTTCGTTTGTAAAAGATCAAGGCTTACCATAATAAAAATGTAAGTTTCGTTCAGTAATTTTTGTAGTTTGTAGGTTTTTGAACGAAGGTGAGACTGGGGAAGGTAGAGTCGGTGTCTAGTCAAGGACAGAGCTGGTAGCTTCCAGCATTAATTTGTAGCTCACGTTTTGAGTTGTCGTCCAACTCTGCGCCTTTTAGCTGTGCTCTAGTAATACTTAATATAATAAGAATTCGGTAATGGGATATATATAACAAATAAATTTGCATATTTTCTCAATGTTTTTTAAATGTTCTAATTTATAATTTATCGTGATGTTAGCCTTGACATGATAAAATGTCTTACGAAAAAAAACAACAAAAAATTTACAATGAATACATGCAAATGCTTATATAGAAAAAAGCCTTCTGTTAGTTTATATAGTTAGTTTATAGTTTTTCTTTAGGCATGAATGGAAAAATTTCAAAGCATAAAACCATGAGCCCTTTTTGTCTCATTTGTTCTATTGCTCTGCTATTTTTAATTAATTGTTGTATTAATCTGTAGTATACTAGTAGTAGATGCATTTCGTATCATTATTCTGTGTTCAAATGTAATGATAATATTAGCACGTAATGTTTCATTTATGCACACAACAATTTTTGATACTGAATTACAATTGAAAAGCAATAAACAAAAAAATTAAAGCTTGTTAACTCTTCAAACATTATTTTCCCCATAAATAGTGTCTCTTTAGTGTTGGAAAAACTCAATATCAATAAAAATGTTCCCTCTCTTTAAAAAAAATATTTAAATCAATTAAAAGGTAGTTAAAAGAGATATTTCACTTTTGAAATAAAGTGATAATTTAAGAGGAAATAAAAAAAATCTGATAAAACGAGATCAAACTTTGCCAACTCCCAGTGAAGTTAAAGCTAGCCTGGTTTTTATTTTATAGTCGTGTACTGACTTTCTCGATATTAACTTTTTACTTTTTATAAGCCTTTTTTTATGGCATACATCCTGGATACTTCTTCATAATATTTATTTATTAGAAATTGGTCCGGGTAGAGGTCAATGAATGAATTTCTCGTGTAATTTGAGAAATAAAGTTTTTAAGATGTAATTTAAGAAATTCATGACCAATTTCTTCCACACATAATATTTATTGTTTTATTCTGTTTTTTTAAATTTTAAAACGTATTTTTATTTATTTATTTGATTACTATACCTCGTATTTATTTTCTCCTAATCTGTAAATGAAGAGGTTTATTTGAGACGTATACAAGAAGGACATTCCAATCCACATTGGAAGAGCTCGGCATACCAGGCACGTGGGGGATCATTAGGAACCATCCTCGGCTTCTCGCTTCATTTCGATGTAGGTGTCTCATCTCATCTGATTCCTTTCCAATCTTTTACTCTGATTGGAAATCTTTGATGAGAACACCTACTCTTGAGTTTTATTTTAAAGTATCTAATTGTGTGGAAACTGTACGTTTATGATTATAATTTATTTATCTATCTGATTTTTCTGGATGTGGAAAAAGTGTTCTAAATAATTTATTTTTAATAAAAATAAAGTCTGTATTTATTCGGAGGCAAATCATTTTAGAATAATGATTAAATGTAAAATTTTATTAGGCATATTGTAAAAACATCATAATTACTAATACGTAAGTAGTGTATTATTATTATTCTTTTACGTTATACTTGAATCTGCACAATATCCCATCCAGATAATTTGATCTGAGGAGTGGAATGTTGTATATTTGGAGTGAATATATGATTTTACAACGGGAACGTTTAGGTCGTTCTGTAGAGTGTGATTCTACAGTGAAATAACCCAAGGTGCATGATACCTTTTTATTAGAATTTTGGATTGCACTGTTTCTATCTTTTTTATATGGATGCGCTTTGCTGAACCCCAATGACAAAGCTCCATATGTCCAAATGGGTCTTTAGTACAGTCTGTTGCTTCGTAATGTCAAGAACATGTTAGGACTTTAATCTTAGAATTAGTCCTCTTTTAATTTTATATGGAGGTTCCATATTCTTACTAATATATAGTATGCCTAATAAACTAGTGTCTTACATAACCTTTTTGGATCTACCTTGGCTTGTGATGTGTAATCTGTGACTAGCTCTATTTTGCATTTGTATTTTTGTTTTATCCATCGTTATGTCAAAATTGGTTAAATGGTGATTAATATACGAGAAAATTCGTGATGTTAAAATGTGAATTATCTATTGTTTATTACGAATGGACCCAGAAGTATCATCCAGAGCATTCTTCTATACTTCATTAACCTTCTCTCCATTTATTCGTTTTCTGTTCCCTGTTTCTTCAATGCTCACTTCTCTGTCATCCTTTCCTATCCACTTTCCTACCTAGTTGGAATAGTCTTATGCCCATTAATAAAAGTTCAATCGTATATTATAAATCAGTTAAATATATATAAATTGAACTGTTATTTTGTTCATAATTTTTTATTTGTGAAAAATTGTTGCTTTCTATAAAGTCAGTGGACAAAAAACATTGAAAAAAAACTTGTATTAGATTAGTAACAGACAGTCACTGATGTATCCTAAGTTATTTGAGATATATACCTTACATTTATTAATTAATTGCCTTTGGTAGTGTAGGAATTTATTACATTGGCTATCGTCGACAACGAAGTGAATAGGGCAAAGTGATGATTACGAAAGCTACAACTATGGACATTAGAACAGCCAAATTATACATGTTTTTAATGAACTAGTGCTGATTACAAATTGCTGTGGATAAAAAGAAAACCTCTTGCCTAGGAAACATTAGCTTGTAAAAAGGATAGATATACGCTAGTTAGTGATACTCAATCACTAGTTTTAATGAAGATAGTAACACTATGTACATTATATCTGTAATGTTTGGGCCAAGGGTTACGTGTAATTGTTTTTTTTGTTGAACTTATAGATGTAATTATATGTTCAACCAGCCTTGTAATATTAGTAACAAATGAAATTAGTCTGGTAAGCATACCAAATCTACCCATTAAATAAATAATATTTATTATAAATATAATTAAGTAACAAAAAAAAAACTGTACTGTACCAGTACAAACGAAGAAGTTTCTTGGACTCTGTACATGGTGGAGACTATACTTTTTTTAGGACAATGATTTGTCCAAGATCACACATAACTGACAGAATTTCCCCTCAATTAAGTGCATCCATTTAACAGATGCTAAGTGAGCTTCAGAATGGTTTACAGATAACAAAGGGTTCATCTGTCGCTGTTAACATATTAATTAATTTATGTGTTAAAGCCGGATTTGAACCCGAAACCTTCAGCATATCAACTCAGCCCTCAACGCAAGGAGCCACCTCGCTCCATCTCTATATTTAAAGAGTCCTATAATTCTGAAATCGGATAAACTGATTTGAGATCCGTGTATTTTTCTGATCGAACCATAAGTTGTGGTTATAATAGGTACATTCAATACTCCAACAGACCCTAACAAAAATTGCATGGTAATTATTATATTTTTTATTGATATCCATTCCCTAGTAATTTTACGATGCTTTATTAAGATGTAGATTTCTTCTCATTGAGTAAATAGGATGAAAGATAAATAACGGCATGAAATTAAGGCAAGTAGAGGACGAACCCCATAGTAAACTCGAATAACAAATTAAACTTAAAAGATCACAAGGTCATCCATCACCTTTTCATACGCCTCGGAATTTTAAAAGTAGGTTTATTTACTGAGATTGGAAAACTTAAGTGTTTATGCTTTCATATAATATACTTCATATTTCATTCCAGGTATTAAATAAACAAATATTTAGCCTACTATTTCAAAGGGACCAACCAGCCTACTTGTTTCTTTATTCTTAGGTATCAAATAAGTAAGGCAGTGGTTGTGCAGGGAGGTAATTTGGCCAAGCTTAAATGCTTGGCTTTCCCCCCCCCCGATTTACTGTTCTCACTTTAAAAAGGCTGGGTGAATCCATTGGGTCTATCTTTGGGTATTAACAGAAGATCTACTAGCCAAACTGAAAAAATGCGCTCGCTTTAACTCGTAAAGAATTATATTATAACGATATGGAAGTTTGATAGTGAGCTGTGCTACCGTGTAATTGGAGCCTTAAGGTCCGTGGAGCAGATCCACAAGTGGCCGCCACAGACAACAGTAGCGACACATTAGCATTGGAGGGGGAATTGTGGAGGGGGGCAGAGGTTCTCGTCAGTTCCGCGGTTGCCATGTGCTGAGGAGGTTCTGTGTCGATTAGTGTCTGTGCCATGACGATGCCTGTGTACTTCGGAGGCCCTGCAAGTGGCTGCAAGCTCTGCCAGGAGATGCCACCGGTCCACGACCTCATAGCCTGCTTCTTCAGTGGTGAGTAGCTGCGTTGAAGTCACTTAAGTAGTACATTTCACATCTCACACCCGCAAACCTACCCTAACCGGGTCTTACCCCGACTCTTCTGGAATCTCTTTGTGGGTATTTCTATTTCCAACTACATAGCTTGCTTCCTTAGTAATAAGTAGCTGCGTCTGAGTCTCTTCACTGTCATGAATGTGTTGGCATTCTTTGTACACCTCGCACCATCAAGTCAGCCTTAATATCGACACTTCTAGTCTCCTTTTGGATATATTTATCACCGATCACGTGTCTGCTGCAACTATCAATATTTCTTAAAGCTTATGTTAAATTATTTAATCGATATTCCACTATATTCGCTGTCAGGATCAGCTATATATATATCACCATCTGTCGTCTATAAAGTTTTGCCCCTAACATTGTTCTCAAACATTTTATTTTAGCTGTCTTTGAAGAAATTAAAATTGTTTGGAGGTTGAACATACTAGTTTTCAAAGCTATGGAATATTCGTGTAAGAAGGATTGCTAGCTATATTACATGTTTGTTTATTTAAATATTACTTAAATTATTATTATTATATGTTTGTTTATTTAAATATTATAAAAAATATTACTATTGTCAACTGTCTAAAATGATCAGTGCCTAGTTTTGAATGTAACATTTTATTCTTCTAATCTTCATTTGAATAAAATGAACACTCCGCTTGGATAGACTTGTTTTCATGAAAATTTTGGTATGTAGGTGTTAAATATTTCATTATTTAGAACATTATCTACTTATTAGAATTGTTGCCAACTATAATGTTGCATGCTTGTTTATTATATATTGTTATCTACTGCCCAATTTTATTTTAGATTTTATTTTCCTGGGCTTCATGAAAATTAGAAGAATATTGTGGAGTTTTGACCGGCACGTTTTCGAAGCTTTTCTATTGATTACTACATAATTTAGATCAATACCTTCATGCAAGAATTGTTAAAAATTCTATATCATGATTGCTTATTTAATCATGGTTAAAAATATGTATTCATATATTTCACTAATTGCTTATTGAATATCATCCAATGCAAATATTATATTTTTCTGTGGAGTAATTCCTTGTTTAAAACATTATCTACTTGTTAGAATTATTACAATCTATATTGTATGCTTGTTTATTTAAATACATATTCTTATGTATTGCCTTTTAAGTTTGCGCCTAACATTTAGTTCAACTAACATTTTATTTTTCTAGTCATCATCCAAATAAAACAAAATTTCATTAGGAGGACACATTCGTTTTCAAAGCTTTTGTTATGGGCAATTTCTTATTTAGAACTATATTTTCATGTAACAACTGATAATCATTTTATTATTATAAGATAATGATAATCGTTAGTACATGATATTCTTCTTATTCACATAGTACTAATAAAAAATAACTGGAAACAATATTTCAATTAGAGAAATAATATAAAAATCCCGAAATTTTTATTGCTATTAATTAGTCGTTCGAATTATGTTTTGGTGGCAAACAATGGATAAAAAAAACTTGGAATAAAATAAAAAAAGACTCAGAAAAAGGACGGTATATAATAATTATAATTAAAAATTATTTTTTGTTCTTATTAATTTATAAAATTTACATAATGCATAAACAACCAGTAAATTATTATAAGCGTCCTATTTGTGGAGTCATGTGTGGCTGATGAAGTTTTTCGTATAAAAAAGTTTGCAAATCTTTTAAGCCAACTTGTTCGGAAAGGTTCCAAAAAACCGGAAATTTATTACCTCTCTGAAATGAATTTGAATGACAAAACGACTCGCCAGTCCGGGAGTTATCAGGTTTCCTTAGAGGTTGCGAACCGGCATTTTATCTAAGCGTGTCTGAACGATTCGTCCTTGGGTTTTGGAACTTGTGGACAAAAACAATAATCGCTGTAAATGCGACTCTGTGGTCTTTGCGAACTTTCAGACTATTCAATAGACTTCGAATATCTTCTTGTTTTCCATTAGTTTTCATTTATATGATTAAGTCAGGTGAACTTTAGGACTTCATTTGACATTTAGCGGATGAATTGGAAGCGACTTATGGACTGATCCCGTCGTTGTCCCCGGACGACAATGGACGTTAACCCGGTGATGAATGGCTCGACGCGCCCTGATGATTGATGAACTCGAAGCAATAAACTCATGTTTTAATATCACGGCCCTATAAAGGTCCAATCTTTTTTGGAATGACTAAACGGCGGTGAAGGATTGGAAGGTGATGAAGTGTAGATGTCAGAACTAAATGGACGAAGCGACCCCACGTGCCCCGCGGCAGGTCCGGGCTCAGGCAGTGTGAGCCTCTCACTCAGTGCGCAGTTGTTCCTCATTGCCCTCCCAGGAATGGCGACTTTTCTGCGCATTTGTTTCATTATGTAACAGCAATGATAATATTATTGGTTTAAAACATTTTTTTTCTTTCACTTTACCTTCTAAAACTTAATTTGTTAATTACCATATCGTTCTTAAAATTAATTATTTTTTTTAATTATTTGGGTACTATCACTTGGTAGTTTCTCTTCTTTCCTTTATTCGTGTTATTATGCATCATTCATTATATTTACTCGTTGTACTCGCATTGTTACAGTTGTAAATTTCATTAAATAAATGTTTAAAATACAATAAATGTTTTATTTTCCACACTAGAAATTGTTTTCTCCCTTTGATAATAAAAATCATAGCTTGAACTTATCAAAATTTTATTAGGTTAATTATTTCAAATATCCAACTGTCGTAATTTTTACTTACTCATGTTATCATTTTTGCAACTGCGGGCTGATCCTATAAAAAAAAAATAAAAAAAATAACTGCCTTTGTATTTAAAGCTTATTTTACAAAATATTTAAAGCTATTATTTATATTTTCAAAAAGAAAAAAAAAGGAAGAAAAGAAAAGGATCTTGCAGAAATACTGAAAAGGCTAGTTCTGGAATTGTATTTGATTAGATGATTTCTTACATGTACCACATAACCTTAAGCATCGTCTATATGTGCTTCGTACTTGATTTTAAGAAAGTGTTTGCCGAGTTTGAGTCTTTGACAAATTAATAATTCATAAAATTGTTAAATTGAAGGAAAAAGGCCTGGGGGTGCAGTCAATAATTTTTATACAAACAAATTTATTTTTGTTTATTTATTATACAGGTCTGTAAGTCGCTTTTGTTTATTTATTATACATTACTTATTAAAAAAAATAAGAACAATTTATATTATTTATTGCAATTTATTTTATAAGATATGTCGTACTTATTGGTGTAAAATTTATTGACTACACTCCTCGACTGCTTTTAAGCATTTATCAAGAATAACAATCAGTCTATGCATAAAAATAAATGTTTTGCAATCTGATTCCCATAAGGACCAAGTTACGGGGTTCTAAGTGAATTTTGTATTATATAAATCCTGTAATGTAGGCGTATTAATACGTTATTATTGGCGTATTAATACGTTTTAGGTCAAAACCTAAAATTTTCAAGGCAATAATTCTTACAAGAACGATAGGTTATTAATTATTTGGAACTAAGGAGTAAAATTATTCACATTTAAAAGTAGTCATTACAGCCAATTTATCTGAATAAACTACATCAGAAATAAATCTGGTAGAATAAATCAAAAGATTAATTTTAAACTACATTCTCCTATCACAATGTTTTAGCGTGAAGTTCTCTAAAAAAATCAAACTTAATAAGAAATTATTTTATTTTTTGCTTCGTGCATATGTAGATAAAGAGAATGAAAAAACAATTAATGCACCCTTTTAGTGACGAAATACATTTTAAATGAGCAATTTTCTCTGTATTTTATTTTTACTTTAATATAAATTAATTTGTTTAAAATAGATTGGCACATTGATTTCTAAACAGTATTGTCTCGAATTTTGTTTATATTTAAGAATAGAAGAGAAATTGGTATCATATACTTTTATCGTCCTATGAAGAAGAATGGGCTTCTAAATATTCAATAAAATTTTAACTCCATAGATTTCTTTGTTAAAAGTATTATATTTTATAGATAATTAGATATGTGTCATATATTCGGTATTCCGGAAAATAATATAGGATTTTGTTCTATAATCTCTCTTGTGGAAGAGTGGGTTCATAACAATAATTCGCTAACCTGGATGGCAATTTCCCCGAATACTTAAATTTAAGCTAGAAAAGATTTCATCAAGTGAATACAAATAATAAAATACAAAATGAATAAATGATAAATGTATAATGTACAAATAGAAAAAGAACAGTTACAAAAATATCACAAAAGTTCGCAATTAAACCTAGGAAATACAATAAAAGTACTTAAAAATGAAAGCAAAAATTATGAAAAAGACAATGAACTATAAGCTAGTATCTACAATTAATTATTTACATAAACTATGAAATTAGCTTATTTACTAAAAAAAGATGAGTCTCAAAACAAATATGAAAAATAAACTGAGTTCTTGAAAAGTGTTGAGTTGAGTTCTTGATAGTGATAATTTGATGCTTCGATATTTTAATGAGTTTGAAATAACTGAATGTCCCCCAACAACTTAGTCTTGAGACTGATCTTGTTTTGTTTTTCAAACATCACACAGCTTTCGACAAACTATCCACGAATACAAGGTTGATTCTATTGATAGCTCACTCAGTCGTGTGATTCCTATTAAACTTTTACTGTCCCTAACCCGTAAAAGCAATTATTGTAATTTTTTCCTCTTTGAGTTGCAAATTTAGAATGCACTCTACAATTTTCTTGTTTACAGACCTAGAATTATGTTGAATGTTTAAGGGATTTTTCATGACAGTGGCTTTTATTGATCATGGAGTCTAAACACGCTGATTTTACCAATGACAATATCTAAAATAAACTTTTGTTTTGCATGTTATTTTAAAATTGAAGTAAGAATATCATAATTAGGAATAGGAATAGAGTCAACTTCCTGTTAAAAGCGTTCATTAAAATTTAACAGATGTCTTAACGAATGACCCCGATTACAAGCCTCATTAATTCGTGAATTATTAAAGCATGCCCTCGATGGGATTCACGCGGGCAATAACAAAAAGTATAATTAAGTAAGGTGGAAAAAAGTAAGTCTTTAAGCCTTACTTAGAGTAGTAGTAGTAAGTTTAACTCATGTATTTAGTTCTATATTTAATATTCTAAGATATCCTAGGAAGCCTTCATACTTGTATAAATTCTTAAATCAAGTAATTCTAATGATGTTAATGAAATTGAGTCTTCTTGTACTGTAGCGATTTTATGCCGTATAGATTTTTTGTGAGCGTGTTCAAAAATTGTTTGTATTGTAGATTTGTGATATTGAACTCAAAAGGAGTATTAATTTATTGCCTGCTGAATAAATTGTTTTATGAAAAGAATTTTATGTATAACATAATAGTGAATTAAGAGGAATACAAAGGGTGTTTCGGAATTGCACGGCACTATTTTAGTTATATGTTCTCTAACACAAAATAATCAAACTCATCTATTAAACAGATATCATAGGTTAAAGATTTATTATTTATTTACTACAGGTTTTAATCACCTGGTAAACTAATGAACAATAAGCAATGACTTTAGTTGCTCATCTGTTTGCCTAGTTCTGTGTGTTTTAGTGTGAGTGAATACTGTGAGACAGTTCAATTTATGATTATCATGAGAGGCACCATAAATTTATTTATTACAGAACCAACAGACATGCTTTTAACTTCTAGCGAGGTACATAGAAACGCTGCTGCTGCTGTTTGAAGAATCGTGAAAAATTTCCTAACGGAAGAATACCAAATCGTAAAACGGTTGAGGCCATTGAAAGACGCCATAGGGTTGGTTAGGATAAATACGGGTCGACAAAGATTTTGACGAACTGCAAACGTTGAAGAAGATATACTCGATGCTGTTCAGTTACCTCCTACTATTAGTTTCAGAAGATTGTCACGTCGTTTCGATGTTTCCTCTACCAGTGTATGACGAACTTAACGCGAACAACAATTGTATCCATTTCGCATATTGAGTAGGCAATATTTATTACCAGAAGATTATAACAAGCGCAGAAATTTCTCCCAGTGGTTAATTCGACAAAGCACACGAGATCCTAACTTCCTGAACTGCATTTTGGTTACTGACGATTCTTGCTTTACATGAAACGGAATTCTTAATTTTCGAAATACCCATACTTGGGCTGAAGAGAACCCTCCTACGACTGCTGTTGGACATTACCAACATACATTTTCTTTAAATTTCTGGTATGGTCCCTTCTTTCTCTCACCTAGGCTGTCAGGTATATCTTACTTGCATTTTTTGCAAAATAATCTTCATGAACTCCTAGAAGATATTTCGCTAGGCGTTAGGCAAAGGCTGTGGATTATGCATGACGGTGCTATAGCTCACTTTTCTCATAGTGTCACTGATTATTTAAATGCAACTTATGGGGACCGATGGGTTGGTCGAAACGGACCTGTTAAATGGCCCCCACGATCTTCGGATTTAACGCCATTAGATTATTTTGTGTGGGGCTGGATGAAGTCTATGGTTTATTCTGCGGCAGTTGGCACGCAAGAAGATCTAAGAAATCGGATCGTGGAAGCCGCAGTAGCTATCAAGCACCATCCTGATGCTATACGAAGAGAAAGAGAAGCATGGATTATATAATAAAAGTATATGCTTAAACATACTTACAATTTAAAGAATGGAAGTTTCGAATTAAAAATTTTCAATAGAACCATGCCACTGAATAAGACAAAATAACACCATTTACCATTTACCAACATTTAATCTACAATTTTATACACTTTATTTATATCCGGATTATCTGCTCGGTCCCTTAACATATACAGACATTAATTAATTTATTTAAATATTAACTGTATGAAATAAAATATCAATTATGGTTGAAATTGACACTTTTTCAACTTATTTGTTATGGTTTAAGTCTTTTTCTAAACCTGAAGTTTTTGTTTGAACGAACATTTTAAAAATGGTGTTAAAATGCAAAAAAATCCGCATTCGTTCTACACTTCTATTACCAGTATCAGACCAAAACCTTTTAACCCAAAAAATGTATTACTTCATTTCAACGAGTCATGGATATGCTACTGCTACTGATGATCTTTTGTTGATTAACGATCATTTTATTCTATATAATTATTATTATTTTTTTAATTAGTAACTTATAAATATCTTGATGAAATTATGCTAATTAAGAATGCTTATGTTAACGAGAGATCATTTGGTCTGACTCAGTTTGTTTTTGTTTATTGTTTTTAATCATTACGGTTATATTAGATTGTTAATTGGACGAATTTAAGTGCGTCTCATTTAAGCTGTGTGTCTAAATATTCTTAAGATATTGTTGTTTCGTTATTGTTTGTTAGCTTATTAACATAACATCACTTTATGATTCTATGGCTAATCGGACGATGCTAAAATGAGAGTCTTAAATTTTTCCAATCATTATAGTTAGGGATTTTTAAGGAGTGCCAGTTTCTGTTTCCAATTTCAGTAGAGTTCAAAGAAGCAGTTTTCCCATTCTTAATTCAAATTACCTATGACAAATAAATTATCTATTAAAAATTAGGCTATTCTTCAATATGGGATCAAAGCATTTTAAAATGTAGGCAACTGTTGATGATTTCATTTTAAATTTGATCATATTTTCGGTGGAATTTTTCTACATAAAATAAGGAATGCCAGTTAAAAAATTATTATTTATATATTTAAAAAAATCATATGATTGTTCTTTTAATTGAATAGTGGGTACCCATTTGTTGAGGAAAGTTGTAGGCAAATGCTGGAATGAAATAGAAAATGTATATTTTCACATTATCAGTTTGTTGTTCCAGGCCAACCTCCATCCAAGACTCTCCCTCTCCTGTGGTGCCCCTCAGGGCTCATCTCTGTCCCCTACTCTATTTTCAATTTATGTCATATTATACCACCTCATCCATCATTCCAAATACCACATCTACACCGATGATTTTCAAATATACCTGTACTTTCCCCCATCCGACCTATTACTAGCCACAAAAAATTACAAGAAGATCTGAACCGAATAAGTCAATGGGCAGTGACCAACAAGTTGAGGCTGAATGCGGAAAAGACAAAGGCGATGGTAATAGGTTCCAATCACCTCCTTAAAAAAGTTTCTCATTCCCCAATTCTGTACTTAAATAATCTTCCCGTCAAATTTTGCTTAACAGTCAAAAACCTCGGAATCACTTTAGACCAATGCCTCTCCTAGAAAAGTCATATTGCCAATATATCTCGCCGTGCTTTTTCTACCCTGAAGAGACTAAAGTACACCCGTCACCTACTTCCATAAACTCGTAAACTCCTAGTTACCTCTTTAGTATTCCCCCACTTCGACTACTGCTGCGCCGTGTATGCGCCGTATATGGGGGTGTCTCTGTGGAGCTCGAGGCAAAAATAAAACGTTTGATGAATTGCTTTGTACGCTTTGTCTTCGGGATCCCCAGGGACACTCGTCTCCCCATTTTATGAAGATTTGAGGTGGTTGTATCCTTCCTATCGCCGTCCCTAACCATCCACAGGTGTGAAGCCCTATATGAGTGTACTTTTTAACTATAAATTTAGCATCAACAAACAATATATAGTAGTTCTGTAGTATTTTACAGTATTTCTTAAAGTATTTTAATACTTTGTATGAACAAATAAACAAAACTTTTATACAATGAAAGGAAAAGTAATGAAAAACAAATCAATCGAAGTAAAATTGAATTAATACACTTTTACACGTTGTTGCTTTAATGTCGTTCTTTGTGTTCTCCTATACAATATTGACAGCTATTGCTGACAGTAGCATGATCTAAGAACAGTTTTGTCTTTATAGCGCTGTGGTTACTGGGTGACCTTGTTGCCACAACGTAGCTACTAGAACGACGCTCCTCCCAGTTTTCATTTTCTTATAAATATCTCTGAATTACAAAAGTGTCATCCCTTTATACAAAAGGGCATACGACGCATTTTCCTTTATTAATAATACGTTCGTTGATGTTCAACTTAATTTTTTATTTGAATGAAGCTGCACCGTCCCTTCTTCTTAATTAGAAATTATATTTGATCCTATGGAGGAATATTGATATGGTTCGTAACGTTAATACCAGACAATCGTCTACAAATATATTTTTTCCTATCCTATCACCGCACAAAAATGTTTTGTATTTTTCAAAGTCAGACCTTTCTCGATGAAGAGGAAGTCGAAAAAAATTACTCATCAGCTTCAGGAATGAGTATACCACATGAGGCGTTTCTGTATCAAAAGCAGATAACTTCAAAATTTCAAAAATTGACTTTTTCACATTTTTTTACTACTTTAGTAAAGCAATTTTTTATGCTCCCGAATCTTCAGGTTCAGAAACGTACTTAAAGGTGGTAAAGCTTTGTTAACAAAATTGTTAGAAAAAAATAGTGAATTTTGGATTTATCCACTTTTGATCCATAACACCCAAAAAGTAAATGTAAATTACTTGTCGTTTTTAATCATACCATATGGAAATAATATACAACTGTTATATAATATAACATTGTATAAAATAATATACAAATGAAACATCCATCTCCTGGAGATATTTTTTATCTTCCATTGGATTGCGATGGACTTGTCAGAATTATTTTATGGAAAAAAAAATATCTAATTTTTGAATTTTCGATGTAGTTCCCATAAAGAATCTAGTTACGTTAGCAAAGTATTTATTTGGCCTCAATACATATAATACAACATGCTAGTTTTACAATAAACACCAATGAAAATATTTATTACTGTGTTATACTGTATCTCAACAATCCAAACTGAAGACTATGAACTTATCCAATTTTGGTTTTTTTTTTTTTCTTTTTATGATTTTATAAAAAGAAAAAGTGTAAACAATTATGTAATTATTAATCTAATAATCGTCAGTATATACTCCATAGTTGTTAGAGTTAGAGACGACGGTCATGTTATTTGATAACTTTTAAACAAATTCTGTTCTTATGTAAATATTTAGAGTTTACTTTTGCAGGTCATTTTTATTCCAACCAGGATTATAGGCCTTAATTATCTGCTTTTTAGAGGTTAAAAAAAGTAAAACATATGTGATTAGTTACTTGGAAGAACACCTGTATCGTTCCAAAAGCTTAGTCAAGAAAAAATTAATAATATAATATAATAAAAATATTTATCTTAGAAATTATACAAATGCCATTTGGCACATATTCGATCTTCATTTGAAAACTTTTATTTTTAACTTTTAAATTAATTTTTAAACTTTTTTTTTTATTCTCATTGTTAAAGCAACAATGAAAGTAATTTCATTTTAATATTTTTTATAATTATGTGCGTAAATGGTCGGCCTGGGAACTCGTGCGTTATCGCATATGTCACGTGACCAGGCCGCCCAAAGCCAGTCAGGTACGAGAGCTGGTGAAGGCTGGGCCCTCTTCTTGGCTCACTTGGCACATCAGGGCGAGAAGAGGGCACATACTTCACTAGCCCTGGCTCCACAATAGTCTCCACTGGTCTGTACTTATATCATTTATATCACTATATCTCTTCTTATTATGACGCAATATAAGCTCTAAATTTATCAAATATATTGTAGGGCACCATTTCCTGTTGTCTGTGTTTTCTTCTCTTTTTGGGGCAATCTCATAACACCAAGCAACGGTGTTATTTATCCTCCATGAGGAAGCAATCACATAACACCAAGCAGCGGTGTTATTTATCCTCCAGGACCACCAAGCAACGGTGTTCATTCTCTTCCTGGAGGACGCCTCCGTCGGCACCAAGTGTCACGGAGATAAAAAAGACAGACACCAGGAGGGATGCCCAGCCTCTTATGCGATATTTAAAAAAAAATAAATTGTACCTTCTTCACAATAATGCTCTTTTTTTTCTCTCAAATTTACCCTTAACCCGCTGCCTCCGGCAAACGCATTCTTTTCAGGACAGAATCAGTTTTTTAATACTAAAGACTATCATGCCTCAACACTCGTTATATATTAAGTGTGTATGGAGAAACCTCCCATTGAAGGCACTCGTAGTGTGGTTCATCTCTTGGTAATCGATCCCTGTTCCATAGACGTTTCAGTCTCCTTGTTGGATAATAATGGTATACCCTGTAAATACCCTGTGGTAATGTGTCTGCCAGTAATGATTGTACTAGTAGGTTGGATGTTCAGCAAGTGATTCATGAAATTTTTGTAGTTTTTCTTGATTGCGTCAGTCACAATTGGTTTGTAGAGATCTTTGTGTAATGATTTATTAGTAATTGAATGAGCCCCACACTTGCGGGGCATAGTTGTATATTATAGTTTTGTTTGTTAGTGATAGCTTATTTTTGTGGTGATGTAGTCGTCTTAGGAGTGAGAGTCGGTGATTCAATTTTTTCTTTAGATTAGTTACGTGTAATTTCCAAGTCAGTATTCTATATCAGTAGTATAGTAGTAGTATTGTAAGCCTCAAGTATTTTGTCTATGACTGTCTGGGCAATGGTGTATTGTAAAGTGTTAGTGAGGGGCAGTCAGAATGTCAAAGTGTAAATGTTACTTGGTTAGATTTTTGTATGTTAATTTTTATACAGCTGGAGTCCCCCAGGGCAGCGTCCTGGGTCCTACCCTATACATATTGTACACCGCTGATATCCCAACTACTCCTGAAACCTTCCTTGCAACGTTCGCAGACGACACATCCATCATATCATCTCATCCAGATCCTGAAATGACTTCTTCGAAACCCCAAAGGAACCTTTCACTCATTGAAATTTTGTGTAACCAATGGCGGATCAAAGTCAACGAGGAAAAATGCAAACACGTGACTTTTACTCTTAGCTGGGAACATGTCCTTCTGTGCAATTAAATGAAACCATCCTACCTATTTCCGACACAGTACGATAACTTGGCTTCTTCCTAGACAAAAGACTTACATGGAATCCTCATACCAGGCTCAAAAGACAAGAACTTAACAAACGTTTCAGCCAACTATACAGATTGCTATGTAGGGCCTCCCATCTTTCAATAGATAATAAACTACTAATGTACAAGACGATCATCAAACCTTTCTGGACCTATGGACTGGAACTCTGTCAATATTTGAAAAATCAAATATCAGAAACATTCAGATTGAAGATATTAAGATGACCAGATTAAGATTGAAAATATCAAATACAGCTGCTATACTATTAAAAGTCACGAACTCTAACTTATCATATTTTAAAATAATAAACATTGCAGTAGTTTATTTATTTACTTTTTTCTTTATGAAAAAAAAATCAATAAAACGTTAACAATTTTATTTGATAACTTGCAAGCTGCCTCAATTCACAATCTTTTTATTTTTTTAATTATTTATTTATAAATTCATCTTTATTTATTTATTTGTTCAGCTGAAATATGTTTTTAAAAATAACTTGCGAAGCACTCTTGATCCAATTGTCGTTATTATCTAATCGTCCTTATCTGGGTAAGTATCGATATCTTGTTGCCTTGGATCCATGTGGCTTAGTAAAACATTTATCCTGTAGAATATTAAACATTTATGAAACACCATTAAGAAAGGGTATCTGATTTATGTATGGTAACCAAATGGTTATCTATATCTAGTTATCTTTGGGCTGGTTTTATTTTTTAAAATGATACTTGGCACAATTTAAGTGTAATTAAAAAAATATATTTTTTTAAAATATTTATTTTTTTATATAATATTTAAATTTAGGAAACCTGGAGATTCTTCATTTGGTTATAACTTACTTAGGTATAAAGTTTGTACATTTAATGATTGATAAATTAATTTCGCCTATTGATCCGTCGCAGTTTGTGCAATTTTGATTTTTTATTGCATTTGTTTCACTCCGTCTGGATTCTTTCTATATTCTAACAACATTCATTATTCTTACATCTTTCAGAGCCTATTGTCTCTTTTCACTATAAAAATTATATTTTTTGTTAATATTAATGATACTTATTAATAATCACCTCATTTGTATTTATTTAATAAGTTTTGATGTTATCCATGCCCTTGGTCCTTAAATATTTTCAATAGATGTTTAATAAGGGTCTTAAATAAATGATTTTTATTCCTAATTCTCATATAAATTGCTTGATTACGTAGTTATGAAAATATAACATATTGTAATCCTGTATTGACATCCCGAATTTTATGACTATTGAAAAATCACATAAACTGTAATTTCAAACTCTGTAAAATTATTTTTTCTTCTCTGGACTGTGTGCTGAGTATGCATAACAAATGTCAGCTATTCTCTGACTTTTTTTCTATTTTTTTTTATACGTATACTCCTGTTAATACTTCAAGTATTTCATACAGTGTAAGTAATTTTGGTCACCCTTTTTCAATTCGCATTCATCTTACCTTACTCTATGCGGTGAAGTTCTGAGTTCATATAGGGCCCATCAGAATAGTCAAATAATGGGTGAAACTCTAATGTACCTTGTAATATATAAAACAAGGAATTATGTATTCTGTAATAAACAAAAAAAATAACATCAACTTTCCAATCAATAACTCTCAGAATATGTACGTTTGGTAGCTATATTTTTGTAAATTAAATGTTTTTCCAATACAATTTTTATTGCTTGTAAGTTCTAATTTTTGAAGTTTGACTTAGTTATTTATCCCGCTATTTCTCCTACTATTATTAGAGTTGTTTTTAGATTTCTATTTCCGTTAGAGGGTAGACTCCTTACAGATTATTCTGATTCAACCCCTGTAATTCTTAAACGAAATCTCTCAAGATCTATCACATTATACTTGTTCTATTATAGAGATATTAATAATAATACAAGTATAAATCAATAGTTGTCGAATCAAGTACAATTATAATTTAGAACAAATATAAAATACGTATTTTTGAAAATATTTACCCTTAGTCTATAGGGAATTACGATGGTCCTTTTACGATGGGCGATGATTACGGTTCGGTTTACGAGTGTTTGTCCTTCGAGGGGTGATGTGGCCATGTAAACTCATAATAACCATCATAGTATCCAAACTCTGAACTATTTTTACTTCTTTTATTTTATTATTATTTTTTTTTTTTTGATAGTTAAACTGTGTTAAATTATTTAGAATTAAACGTTATCCGTAACTAATAATTGTTATGATACTTAAATTAGTAGATAGTAGAGGCTAATTTTTTTATTATTATCTGCAATTAACAGTCTTCTCCTTAAGTATAACATTTATAAAACTAGTAGATAGCTAAGGTAATTTTATTTTTTATTTTACTAGAATACCGATTAAAATGTGAGTAATGTTTTGAAATATTTAGTATTTTGCACTATATAAAATTATTGTATGTTTTTGATTATTTTATTTAGGTTTGGCTTTACAATATATATATATATATATATATATATATATATATATATATATATATATATATACAGTTTATATGATAAATGCCATCTTAGTTCCATATTCGCTATATGCAAATTTTATATTATTATTATGTTTATTTTTTATATCGATGCATTATATTTTTTTTTTCTAAATTCAAAAACAGTACTAGATTTCTGTGACGGCTTAAAGAAAACAGAAACTTTGGGATTTGCTAATTTTTTAAAATATTTATATTCTAACAGAACGAGGACGACAAAAACTAGTTACTCAATCTGTTGCTAGGCCAATACAATATTTTATCACTTAAAACTTTTTCATATATTAAAGATATAATTTGATTATACTAAAATTTGGTTTTATTGAAAAATAATATTATTTTATTTGCCAGGAATTGATTGATAACATAATTTATTGTACGGCTTTTCACAATAAAATTGTATTCTTGTTGTATTGGCTTTGTAGGTACATTCATCATTTTTTATTATTACAACTTAAAAATATACAGAGGGCGTGGAATAAAAGATTTGGACTTGTAACATGATTTAAATCAATATTTTTATTGATTGAAAATCAGTAGGATTTTCATCGGTAGAAATGGTTGATAATTCATTTTTGTAATATAATCAATACATATGAATTTTTGTAAATATATATATATGTACGTATTGTTTACAAATAAATGTACATGTTGTTTACAAATAAATTATCCACATTAATTAATACTATTATTATTATTCTAATTTAATATTATATGTTTTCATAAAAATTAATTTTTTTTTCTTTTGTTTCAGGTATGTATCTGATTCAAGTTGCTCTGACAGATAAGTGTGAACAATTTTATTCATCTATAATTTTTACGTATTAGTATAATTATGAATTTGAAATTATGGTAAACATTTTATGATGTTACGATGTTTTCCCCAAGTTGGACTTGGATCTGTAATACTTCACCATGTTTACTGACCATGAACGTGTTAGTATTTTTATAAAAAAAAAAAAAAAAAAATATTATTAGCAATTTCAAGACTCCTTCTGTGTTAGTTATCATTAGTAACAATCGGTCATGATTGTTAATTACAGTTTAACAAAGCATAAACAGACAAAATAAATATATTACTTGACCTTTTTAAAAATACAAAAAAAAAAACAACGTGAATTATGTATAAATAAGTTATATTGTTGCGATATAGGGTACCCGTTATTAACGATCACTACCAAATTATACCTGGATTATCAAAATATAGGACCCCTACTGTAATATCGTAAAGTGATGTTATGAAAACAGTCGCCGTTTTCAGTACCGTTCTTATACACTTCAGATTCGTTTTTTTTTGTCTTACCAAATTGCTACAGAAATTTATTTTTTGCTTTATGTAAAACTTAAAACCTGTAAACAGCTTTTCAGAAAGAGAAAGGGTATAGGTTTTCAAAATGTGTGTCAAGAACTCCCGTTGTCGGCTTCATTCGTTGATCTCGGATTTTCTCAATAAACCCGAACTCCGCCCGGCGGCCATAAATTATGGACACCTCTTGGAGGACACTGGAGTTAGCATAGATCCGGAACTGCGTGGATCAAGGCTACGTTTTGCTTTCTCTCGACCATCTAGAGCTACGTTGTTGTCTTAAGTATGCTAACAATGCCAGCATTCATGTTTGTTCATTTAGTTACAAAAAAATATAGAATTAATTCAGAAAAGCATCTATAATGCTGGCGGAATATATTTTTATGAGCTTCACACCAGATCGACTCTGTAGAAATAGGTTTGAAATTTTGGTGTTTTAAATGTTTATTATAAGATTTGTTTTATTTTATTTTCATATTTACTATTCTAATGATTTGTGCTTACATTCTAAATATACTTATTAATTTTTTTTTATTTATTAATATTTGTATTTTTAAGATGCAGGTTGAATGACTATCATCGAGCTGCTTTTCTTATGATTATCGCGAATTTTCTTATTAATAATTTGGTAACGGAGCTTTTTGCCATTTACTGTCATGGTTTCATATAATAGAGCAATGCGTACTCGAAAGATTGGTTCCAAGTGCTTAATAAATTTGCTTACTATTGCATACATTTTTTTATGTATGCATGCTTACAATTGTTGATGGATTATTTTCCTTGACATTTTTTGTATGTTCTAATCGAATGATATCTTAGTCATTTCTAAAATAATGAAATACTTTCTTAACTAAGTATTTAATCAGTGGTCTAACTCACAGTTAAACAAAAAAATTATAACGAATCTAATCTAGTTATCAACATTAAATTTCTACACCTTACATAAACTTACAATCGAATGAATTATACATTATACTAAAAGTTAAATGGTCACTACGATTCATTATATTTATTTTTAAAATATTTGATTTTACTATTATGGAATTTTAATTAGTACTTTGAAAAATAACGTTAAATAATTAACTATAATTGGCTTATCCACGAAGAACTAATTAAGTTACTTGTAATAACCAAGTAAGTTGCTGGTCTAATTGAGAATGAGCGAAGTTCAGTCAAAGAATGAAGAATGAATGAACTATACTTAACCTAAATATATAAGCTTATATAGTTTATATTCAGCAATCAACAGTTATTTATAATGGTATAGTATGATCTCCGCATAGTATATGAGTATATGAGCTTCGTGGTACTTTTCGTCACATTGTTGCTCGAATGGACCGAGTTGAGCATTAGTTTGTATTTATCCTTTCCATTATAGAGCTCAAATATTTAAAACTCTCTACCGTTTTTATTATATTTCCTTTAACAACGAGGTTCTCCTGATCATAAATGATCATGTATTTAGTTTTGCTGAGGTTTATTTTTGAACCCCAGCTGTAATACGTCTACCGCAGTTTTCGTAGCATGTACATCCTCATATTCATTTTTACATATATATAATTCGTAACTAATGTTGCCATTCGCATGGCCACAAATCGTTCCCAGGTAAGGTTAATAATAATTTATTCCTCTTCTTAAAGTAGCCCATGACTACTTTACATAAACTGAGACCCTACAGAGCACTCTAAAGGAGAGGTGTTGGTATTGCTCTGCCGAGGGTGACCTGAACAGTTACCTCACCTCCTTTCCGCCACCCACTCCCAACTTCATCGTCTAACTGATCCAAATTCTCTCCGATAAACATCTTAATAATTTAATATCCTTTTAATTAACATACGGTTTATAAATGGCCCTAATTGATTAAAAAGTTTGTTTAATCCGTATAATTTATAAACCAATTTACATCAATTAACTTTAATATTGTGGAAGAAATATGGAGAAAATATAGATAACTGATGCTAATTAATAATTTTCGTTCCAGCCTTTGCTGTTATCCAGTAAAAATTTTCATTTACTTGTAATCATTTTCGTTTAGATTATGCTAAAAACTGTTACTATTTATTCATATCAGTAAATTTTAAATTATTATCAGTATCGCTTATTATTTTATTTTTTATTGTCGAAAGATTATTATTTCCTAAACATTAAGACTTGTATTTAGTTATTTTATTCTAACGTAATAATAAAAATTTAATTGGAAACTCCAAAAAACAAAGCTTTAAGACTCTATTATACTGTTAAATAACTAACCAGATTACGTTTCGCCAATTCAGACATTTTATCAGGACATACAAAAAACATTCAAAACAAGACACGTCAATCAGAGTCTGCAATATATACACTCTTCCCAAGAGGATCAATAAAATACTTAAATTAGGCATTTAACCGTATTTTAACTGTTTTCAAGAATTCCTATCAAAGGATCTGTACGGTTTATCATTGATATCAATGAAATGAAAACAATTCAAAAAGCAATATAAAATAAATTTTAACATTATTATTTGATGTATAATTGTATTATAATTATATAATGACATGAAAAGAATTAAACTGCACAGAGTTCCTGAATACCCGTAAGGAATTAGGCCTGAATTAGTTTAGCTCTTTCCTATTTAACACTTCCATCTTTATTCCTAACTTGAGAAGCAAGGAATTATTAGCGAACTGCCATTTATTGGCTTTTGTAATTTAAACTTTTTGGTAGGAACTAGTCTATTGTCAGTTTGAGTTGTAATATAAAAATCTTCTGCCCCTCATCAAATGCTTACACCACTCAATAAATATGGTATGGCAAAATTGGAAATCACAGACCAATACATCTTCGGAATCCTTTCAACAAGAGTTAAATTTAATTTTGTATACTCAATAGTTATTAAGAACTACAAACGTAGTTGATTCTGTCCCTACTTATGTAAAAAAAATGTTCTCTTGAATAGCGAGACGAATGGCTTTATGAAGCAAAAATAAAAATCAGAATGTTGTTTATTTTGTATCGAACCATTGCTAATTAAAGTGGAAATTAATCTGTTTTATTCGTTTTTTCTTGATTAGATGTATGCATTCAATTAAATTTTGACATAAGAGATTTCCCTCATTGTATACAAACCCATGTATATACATATAGACATACGTATACATAAATCCTCGTGTTTAAATAAATTGTTGAATCAGTTTCAATGCAAGTTCTTTCATACCAGGAGTGGACGAAGAGTACCTTCAGACTACTTAATGCCACTTCGGAGTACACTCTGCTTGAACTAATTGGACTCTTAGGCTGTAAATTACCACTTATGATATGACCTAATTAAGTTATTGTATGCTAATTACTTTAGAATCACAGACCTAACAATTATATCGTAAATGTCTTATTTTTCTCATTCAACTGTTTTTCTTGTTATTATTTTTTTTTAGTTTGATTAAAGATAGTTTAATAAATATACGAACATATTTTGTTATTAGTTTAAGATCTGAAACTGAGTCGAACATTATTACTGTTATTACTTGTAGGTTGAGCAATAATTATTTATTAAAATTAAAAAGGATGTAGAATTATTATTCTAGAACCACTCCATCTGCCATTTGTGGATTTTTAATTTTTACGAACTAAAAACTGGAAATCCGTAAATATTTACTGAATTTTTAAATTGAAAAGGATTTTTAAAGGAAAAAATACATATTTTGTCTGATATTAATCAATTAATTTAAAACAAATTTCTTTTCCCTAATATATGTTCTGAATGATTATCAGGACATCAGTCGACTAAAATTTGCATTAGAAAAATAGCCGATTAATTGAAATGAAATTAAAGCAATATTTATTTTTTATCTCTCTCCATCTATACCTCTGTCCTTCCTCTACCTTTTCACTCTTTTACAATGAAATATCCAGTAATTATGGAGGTAAAAAAACGTAATGCTAAACAGTAACAAATTGTTATTGTACTTTAACCGGGAAAACATTGTAATTCTATGCAAAAAGAAAACTCGTATAAAACACTGATTTGATCATTTTATTATATTTTTTTTTTTAATTTCATATTGTCCATTTCGGATCACCTTAAAACTTGATATTTATATCCTCTGTTGGAGTTTTGTCTGTCTCCAATAATCCTCCATGACTAGCACGTTTCCTTTGATCCTCTGTCCAACTTCTTCCAACCTTCTCTGGTCTTTCTTCATCAGGTTTTTTCAGTTTGACAGATTCACACCCTTACTTATTTTTATGTTTTATTATTAATTACTCTCTTTCAGATTTTATCAACAATAACTGTAGTTCTGTTTTATTTGTTTTGTACAATATCTATACCAACTATAATTATGATTTATTTAATAAATTATGATCAATAAACCAGCAAAGGTTTGCTCCAGGGATGTTGTGGCTCTCCTCCTCTGTTCAAGATTTATCTTTAAATTTGTCTGAAAGCATTGAGAAGGAAATGCGGACCCATGGAGATTCAGTTAAAAGGAAATGTGTTCTTAATAACTTATCTTATCCTTCGCGGATGACCAGGTCATCATTGCACCAGACACAGAAGATGCTGGATATATATTAAGAAAATTAAATGAGGAATACCAGAAACGGGGGCTAGTTATTAATGCTGAGAAAACGTATCACATGACAGCCAATAATTAGGATATAGAACTGAACCCTGAAGGTGTTCTAAAAAGAGTTAGATATTTTAAATATCTTGGCTCCATAATTGAGATAGATGATGCACGTGATATGGAAATAAAAAGAAGAATTTCAGATGGTAAAAAGACCATATCAATGATAAACTCGGTATTATGGAATAGAAACATTAATCCCAAAACAAAAAAAAATGTATATACAATAGAATATTACTAAACATTATGATATACGGGTCAGAAACTTGGACGTTGAGAAGCAACCTCAGGAAAAAAACTCCTAACTACAAAAATGGACTACTGGAGATGAGTGGCGAGAATATCCAGAATTGACAAAGTAAGAAATGCCACCGTCAGAGAAAAGATGGAGGCTGAAAGAACCATTCTGGAAGATATTGAGAAGAATCGCCTAAAACGGTATCGGCATATGAAAAAAATGCCTGGAGGAAGACTACCCAAAGTAGTCCACCAATGGAAAATTAGGGGAACAAAAAGACGAGGAAGACCTGGGATAACAAAGTGGAGGAATCCATGATGGGTCATGGTCTACAGGAAGAATGGACCTTAGATAGGTCATTATGGAAGGAAGCCATTGAATCAATAGGTTAAGGAAACCCACTATTGTGGAAACTGCTATGGGGGTAAAATTATCAATAGTAACTTTAAAGTTTCTTTTAATCTGCCATTATCTTTAATTTGTAGCTTTCATGAAGTTATTTTTATATAGCGTATGACCGTGTATCATACGCTTAATAGATTTCATAATAAGGCGGTGAAATCGGTGATCGAGTTAAATACAATAAGAAGAGGCCTTTCCGCCCAACATTAAAATCTCCGAGGCGTACTGCCTACGTCTCATTCATTGTTTGTCCCGTCTGTGTCATCTTTCTTCTTATTGTCTTGTTCTTCGCTTCCTTCTTCTCTCATTTAGTCTCGTTAGGGAGACACAGACAAATTGAGATTATGTTCTGGATCGATAGCTACTAATATCCTAGGTCGTTGTATAATTCTGATTTTATGGGTAATTAACAAATGGAGTCTATTAATATAGCTTGGAACTCTTCCAATACACATTAATAAATAAAAGATTACATAAAAATGGTAATTATTCCGCAATTTGTCGCTTCGAGCTGAATCTCAACTTTGAACTTTTCATTCGTTTCCCTTTTAATATTTTCCTAAAATATACGCTATCATGAGCTTTAGTATGGAAAAGAGATTGTAATTATGGAAAATATGTGTACTTGAGTACCTATTCATTTCGTCTATAATACATATGTACATCCGTTTTAACAAACATATAATCTTCGAAATGTTCGTTGAAACTTTGTTTCTACAGAAATTTACTCATTACCCATAATTACATTTTCTTTTCCATATTAAAGCTCACGATTACATGTTTTTGGAAAACATTAAAAATTAAAGGAATAAACAGTTAAAACTTGTAACTCAACGCGAAGAGGCAACCTGCGGAACAGATACCAAAAAAATTATGATTGATGATTAAATATCAACCTTAAATATTTATCGATTTTTTTATTATTTTTATCGGCATCTTTATACTAATACACAGAGGTCTTCTAAGATACTTTTGTATTCCTGTATGAAGAATACAGATGTACTATTATCGGCAGTCATTGGTATTCCGACAGATTATCATGTGTACATGAAAGCAGATACAAAAGAAATTAAGAATTTAATCTTTATACCTTGAAGGTTTATTGTATTTGTTTTTTCTTCTTCATAACTTAATACTAATCTCTAATGATAGTTTGTTTCCAAGTTACTGTTTGTGTACTCGTATGGATTCCAACAAAAGAATTGCAAACTATTTATTTTTTAAATATATTTATTTTAAAGATTTGTCCTGCCCGGGATTTGAACCCGGGTCGTCTGCATTTGTCTGACTTGGATACGAACCATGGTAGCTAGGTATACCATGTTAGATTGGTAACCATGTTAGATCACTGCACTAGATATGCAGACGACCCGGGTTTGAATCCCGGCCAGGACAAACCATTTCTCTTCAAAGTAAAAATATTCACCATCAAAAGAACTATAAATAAATATATTTATTTTTTAATATTGATGGTCCACGGTGACTATATTACAGAATAGATAGTATTAAAATAAATAAACTGTACCACAAAAATCCATAAATGGTCTTGGGTTGTGGTACAGTCTTACACTCACACTTAACCGCCATGCTTTTCACCAATTAAGGATACCCAATTTAAAGACTGCGTCAGCCCCAGGAGTGTCTCTTGATAACACAGGGTCCATCCATGGATGCTTACAGATTAAATAATATATCCGGCCCAGCCGGATTTGAAGTAGGAGCCTTCTTAAGCAGCTTAGCACTCTACACACTGTGCTGCCCCGCTCCCCAAATAAATAGTATCCAGTGGAATAAATTTATTATTTTGGAATACGAAGGTACAGACCAAACATGTGACCCTTTGCGTTTCTTTCTCCGGATAGACTCCAAGAACTGTATTTTTTTCTGTAGTTAAGGCCGATCAGACAACTTTAAAAATAATAAATTTACGTTGACTGTTTGTTTATATTGTAATGTTATGATGACTTTTACAAAATACATTATGTTTTACCTGTCATCGCCAATGGCTAATATGTAGACTTTGAGAAAGTCGTAAAAAGATTAATTTGCAATTTTTTTTTCTCTTAGTCATTCATTATTAAGAATCATAAACCGGAATTGTTTGTAACTTTCCCTAATCATTGGCATGACATTGATGCCAGTGATGTCGGAAGAATGTACATCTAACGAAGTCTTATATTCACAGTATTAACATTTATTATTTTTTGATAACACAGAATGTAAATCCTTATGAACAACGAAATCGGATCTAAAATTTTCGATCCACGTATATACAATGTGATCTGTACAACCTGATAATAAAAATTTCAAAAACTCAATGTACAATTTTATAAAAATAAATCCTGGTAAATTTCGTTAAAATAGCTTAAAATATTAAAATCCTCTTCAAAATGAGAACTATTTAAGAACATTTTTTCTAGATGAAATGGAACACTTTTAGCAGATGAAATGGGACGCGAAGAGTTACATGTTTTGTTCACACTAGTTAGATGTCAGAGAATAAATCTATGAAAGTTTTACTTAAAAGACCCGAGACATTTATTTTAAAGTTGATAATATTAAAAATCATAGGACTCATCTAAAATTCAATAATAGTAAAAGAAAATTTATGTAGCTAAACTAAATTATTTTTCCAAATTCTTTATTCCGACCTCCACCCGGATCGTTTCCCTCTCCATATTTATGCGGCCAACTAATAATTATTCAATATAAATCAATATCGAATAAAAATTATGTTATAGGTGTTTAATGGGTCAATAAACAGCCTTAAAGATAAATGCACATTTCGTTCGTATTTTATCGACGAGTATGACTCACTGATTTATTGTATTCAGTAAGTGTTGAATAATTTAAGGATCGTGTAAACTGTATCGATTGAATAATTTATCACTTCTAACAGGATTCCATTAACACTGAGTTCAAATCAATTCGCTTTTTTCGATGCCCATTTTCATTAAAAATTAAATTAAACTTGATTCTAATTGATGATCGTTCGATAACGATAAATTAAGTAAATAAATAAGTAACTAAAATGAGATAATCCTTTTCAAAATGTAACAATTTCGAAATGTGTAAATTTAAACTTTTATGTTCAGGATTTTTAAAAAAAAGAAAATTAGCTTTTTAATTTATTTTAGTTAATTTCATTTTTAAGATTAAATGCCTAGTGAAAATACATTTAAATGATGAAAAAAATGATGCACATAATTATGACGATTTATAATGGAGAAAAAAAAAGTAATTTCTTAATAGCCCTTTTAAATGAAAAAAAAAAATAAGTAAATTTTTTTTACACATACTTTATTTTCTTTTTTTTTTGTTGTTACCAACTATAATTTTATCTGATTTGCTGAGCTTTGTTCTAAAAACTCATAATATATTATTACGGAAGAGATTGTCATTGGGATGGTTTTATTGACAATAAATGGATAATAGTACTGAATACATACACTGTTTGTTTATTCATTCCTCGACGTTTCAGTGACAAACATAAAAATACAGACCATAACAAAACAAGCAATAACCACTAGCATTCTAAAATATATTTGCAAAATACATACATTTTATTGTTGGTTATTATAACAGTAACAGTAAATAAATGTAAAACGTGTAAGATTAACTTAGGACAGGATGCCTGCATCTGACTTCAAAAGAGCAAATAACTTTAAAGTTTTGAAAACAGTTTATTGCTAGTTCATTTAACGTCAATATAAACTGCTTTGGCTAATTGGACGATTCTACAGCGGGAGTCCTGAATTGAGCGGCGAAATGTATTAACCTCAAAGGCGATTATATAGATAGATAATGGCATTGTGTAACTCATATCTTGTAACGTCCATAATTTTAAAATTATGCATTTTCCTATTTTAACATGTGTTGTAACCTTACTTTCTGAATGTACCTCGTATAAGCAATGAGTAAAAATCGAACCGTTTGTTTATTTATTTAACATAGCTTTATGTTACTAAGGCTAATCGGACGATGCTACTTTGGGTTTGATCGGTTCGAAGCCTTTTTGCTTCGATGAATAATCGGTGTTAGAGTGGTATGACATATTCAGAAACCGAGGAGATAATAGAGACTAATAAGGCAGTTAGCGGTGCCTTCGGTGTATCTGGAACATTGACGGTTACCCAATCAGGGAGCGCGTTACATCTTGGTGGGAGACTTGCTCACCTTCGTCCGGTGAGAGGGCACGCATATCACCTGTCCCCGGCCTCACCCCTCTTTGTTAGCTAGTGTGTGTTTTCTCTGTCACATACCTGAGAAATTAAATTTATTATTATTTATTTTAAACCATAATAATATCTACAACTTTCTCAATCTGCTGGTGTTCCTCAGGGCGGTAGCCTCGGTACAATCCTCTACAAAGTTTATACAGCTGAAATTCCAACCTATCCTAAACTATGCTTACCAGGTATGATGATGATACATGTGAATTGTAAGTCAACAATAATCCTATTTGTTATATTATTACTCTACCATAATCTACAAGTCCATAAACGTATCTTGAAGAATGAGGTCAAAATTAAATGATTAGAATAAATTCCAACAAATCCGGTCTAATTACCTTAACTCTCCGTTGTAAACCAACGGATTTCATTTTTTTCCATAATTGATGTATTATTATCATACAAATGTAAATTTCATTAAACATTTTTTCTAAATAGAAAAAAACTTAATTATTTAAAAAATAATACTCAAATCAATCTGACTTTTCTCCTGGTGCTTTTTATGCCCTTACAATTTTTGGGAGGAAAATTCTCACCTTTTTCTGCTTGGTGCAACCGGATTATTCTATCTATTTAATTCAGATCTAACTTATGATGTATTTTATTATTACTTCTGGCACTAATAGTTACAATTACTTCTGGTCATTTTAACCCTTTTGACAGTTTTATTACAGTCCGGGAGTTGATTATCCCTCATCTTTCAGCTTAGTCACTGTTGGGCTGACTCAGCAAAACGCGTTTGTGTTTGGGAGCAGCAACAAGTGATGGCTTTGTGAATTCTATTGTATTCGGAGTCCTTTAATTAAAACATTCAGTGGTACAAATCCTTTCTATGTTTTTTTCTCTTCTTTTTGATCATGTGGCTAAATAAAAAATTCGACACGTACCTTTCCTCTCTTATCTTCAATCTTTTTTTTTGGTCTTTTTAACTATAAAAAGAAATGTATCTAATTTCAATTTATATTTAGGCTCAATAATCCACAAGTTTACATCTGCATTAGTCAAATTCTTCTATGAATTATGAACATTGTAACTGTGAATTTCGGTAGATGGTACTAGAGGGGTACCTCGTATTGCGCGCTAGGACTCTTTAATTGTGCTCAACTTTCCAGAGAAATAAACAGCGGGGGAACAAGGTAAGTGGAAAGGCAGCATATAGGAAGTAGATAACCAAGCAATAGGTCGATATTGATACGAACCGTTTCCTATTGTGAAGTATATTCTATTTAATGCTATAGTCTCTAATCGTGCCCCTTGCCATCTGCCTTCCGTCAGGTACTGTCCCTAATGACAGTCATCGCGTCGTCCGTTCTGTAGGCGGCAGATGGGTAGCAGCTAACCGAGCAACGGAAAGTTGGATAAATAACCTCATAGCGGATGATCGCTCGGAGATGCTCCGGTTCTTCCCTTCGATTGGGTAGTCGATATAGACCCACCTATATTATGTATTCCTAAGCTGATCCTATAACCCAAGAAGGGTCTAGGATTCAGTACATAGTTGATTCTCTACTGTTACCATGTCAACAATTCAAAAGTTAGACAATTTGGCTGACATGTAGCCGACATATCAAACTAAGTATCACAACAGAAGTCGCAACTTCATCAGCTTCTTGAACAGATATTATTCGCATTATTTCACGTTAACAAATTCCAGTGCGGCTGGTTTGTAATACATGAGTGTCTGTAGTTCATGCTCTGTTAAGGATATATAGGGGTTTGGATTCAAGACTACGAATTCACCCCACATCAGTCTGAAACAAAAATACATTTGAACCTTATAACTTGGATGGCTGATTTCTAATAAACTCTTTATGATTTTTCTTGTAGATATTAATTCTTGTTATTGATCAATCTTATCTGAAGCATAGAACTATTGAGTTTTCTTGTCTATAAATTATGTAATATTATTGAAAATTAAAATAGTTCATCAGATGTGACCAATGAATACAGCTACTTGTGAGGACTATCCAAATGTCATATGGAGGAAACTAGGAAGCAAAGTATATTTCGTCGCTTCAAAATATCTTTTTGTTAATTTAAGTGATTTAAATGAGAAGTTGATTTTGAATTATAAATACAAATAATAAATTGTTATGGAAGAATAGAATCTGAAAAACTATATATCAAATTTGTTTTTAGTATAATTTGATAATATTAAAAATAATGATTTAAATTGTACTATAAATTATACAAGTACCTTACTTTGATCAGGTGAACAGAATTACGAATGGATATTCTAAGACTATGGTTAGTTCTTGAGACTAATGTACGACGTTTATTCAATTCTCCAGATGACTAATTGTCCCATTACCATTCTGGTCCATGTTAGAATCATTAATTTCTTAATTAACTCATTTTTTATTACTATAATCTATAGTACTTACTCTAATAACTCTTTTTTAAATTGTTTAATTATGTCCATATTTCATGTCTGGATAAATAATAAATACATAAGTCCAATACGTTCTTTACGATAACTCAGGACTGTTCAGTGATTAATTATCAATTTACTTTAATAAGTTTATTGGGAAAACTATGTATTTTAAATCGTGAAATCAACCAAGAAAACTTTAGCAACATCAGAGCTGAAAAGATCAACAAAGAACTTGTGCAATCTAAATTACTTCACAAGTTCGGCTTATTTTGTGATTGCAACCCCTGAATCAAGTCAATCCATCATTAGCACTATCCAATCAACTATTTCTCTCAGATTATCATTTTTTTCTTAATTCTAGGTTCAAAAGTATTTCTTTCTAAAAGATCATTTTAAGATGTATTTATTCTGTAATAGCTTCTTGAAGTGAGCCAAACTAAAAATCAGGAAATAAATAATACTTTTAAAACCAAAAAATAAAAGCTTAAAAAGAAAACAAAGTTAAAATGCAGGAAATAATTTTTTAAAAAGAAGAATAAGGTCATGAACAAAATATGTTATTTATTCATAAAAATGTGTAAGATGCTTGATGCTAATTGTTGTGAATATTTTTTGAAATGATATTGATTAATGTAGTCGTGATGTAAGTATCTTAAAAAGCATGCTTCGCTTTGGTACTATAAAATGAATTTTTTGTTCATCACTTATTGAAATATCTTAAATTATATTTTGTTGTAAGAGTGTGGGTTCTTTTTACTTTTTAGTTTTGTATTCTAGTGAAGCGTGTTTTTTAGTATTTTAAACTATTATTTATTTTCTGCTTTTTAGTTTGGCTAACTATAAACGCGATATCTCTACTTTTAAAAAAAATCATATTCATGTGTTACTTCTTAGTTCGGCTAGCTACAAAAGCAATTATTTTTTGTTGTAAAATAATCAAAACTCCCCTGTTGATGTTACCAGTAGCCCTATACTTGTCAATAAGGTTGTAAGGTATGCCTTAGTACTTGGCACAAGACAAAACCGTGTCTTTGGATATGAAAAATCCCCAGTCATGTAGATCCTGGTCAGAATGGTCCTTGAGAAGTGTACAATTTTTCAATTTAATTCGATGTTTTGAAGAGGCTGAAAATCGTGTTCAAATATTAAGCTAATAAAAGCGTGTTAAAATACTAATCAAGCTAAGAAGAAACAATTCTATTAATGCTTTTTAAATACTTTTCCATGCCATTTTATAATTGGTATAAGCTAGTCAGGTACAGAAAGATGTATTGAAAACAAAAACATAAATAATTAAGGAACTGTTTTTGAATTTTTTTTCCAGATTTCACTTCTATGCATTTTAAAACGATCATTAAAATTAAAACAATCCGCAAATAGAATAATAAAAAAAAATTACTGTGATTTTTTTTGTTCGATCTTCCCTATCATGTCTCTAAATCAACGGAAGGTTTTCAGAAGAATAAGCTGAAAATACCGGCTGACGAAAACTAATGAAGGAACAATTAAATCAAAGGTGACGATCTTTCTAATTAGTAGTGAATGATAAGAAGGAGGGCCTGGAGAGATTAGAGATTCAGAAACTAAGCCAAGTAATTAGCGTTGAGGTAACTTGAAGACGTGGAGGAAATTCACAAAGCGAAATATTTCACTCTAAGCATTTATAGCCTAGCGCAATATTGCCAACAAAAAGATGGGATATTAAAATTGGAATTTTATAGACATCCTTTGTATCATTTTTACCTACTTTTTTTTGTAGCCAGCTAAAATTAGTTTGTTTTGCACAACATACTTAGATTGAATACTTCAAAAATTTGTCCTATTTATCTATTTTAATAACCATTTTTTCTATTAATTTATGAATAAGTAAATAATTTATGATCCTCCTTCATGGACCACCGCGCCGTGTGATGATGATGATTTTTACTGTTGAAACCTTATCATGTACTTATATAATACCATTATAAAAAAATCATATCTTCTTTTACTTTGAGGATAACTCTGAATTTTGATTGTAGATCCCGGAACATATATTTAACAAAATACCACAATAACCCACCAAGGGCGTTGAGTTCAGTGCATGGTTCCAACTGTACTATCTCTAAGACAGCAATGAGATATTTTGATATCACTTAAATGCCGCTCAACCGCCAGCTTTTTCTCGAATTAAGTGTAAAGAATTTATAAAGGCTAGGTGTGCAAATCCCAAAGGGTCGAATGTTTTTCATAGTTTAAATAACTTGTCTGCCTAAGGATTCAAAACATAGTTAGTGTAGGTTTTAGTACCTAATATCTTAGGCCTTCTACCTGAATAAAATGGCCTCATTATAAAACGTAAAAAAAAATAAAAGGGCAGTTGTACCCACTTTTCCTCGATTCCACTCTGTGAAAATGGAGTAAAACCCACAGCACACAGCCAGTTTAGTCAGGAGTACCAAAGATAAATATATAATTCATTTAATGTTAGTACCAATAACAATTCACAAATTTCTTTCCACTCTGATTTAGATTTTGGTAAAAACTACTCTTAATTATATGTTGTGTTTCCTATTTCAGTGTTCTTATTTTGTTTCTTATCCTACATAATTATTTTCTTTATTATAATGTTTTATGTACCTCAACAAAAGCAATATTCATTATGATATATAATGAATATCTCCTCAAAAATATATTCCGATTACACAATATTATAATAATAATATATATTACACATACCAACAGATTGGAAATGTACCATGTCATTTAAAAAGGGATGGTATATGCAGACTTTTTGTAAATCCAAACTCTTCAGTTATTTTTAATATTGTAAAAAAATAACGAAAATAACTTCCAAGTTTTCGGACTATTTCTCCATTTTGAAACTCGTATCATTGCTTGAACAATATTTGTTTTTCGTTATTTAGTTAGTTCCATTAAACAATACTTTTTCATGAATTTAGTTATTTATTTAGGACTTATAGTAAATCATAAATTTAAAATTGGGAAGATTTTTTTTTCTTATCTAATAAAATTAAATATTTTTTCCGATATGATTTTAATTCTTATTTATTTTTCGGTATTTCATTTTGGTTCCCTATATAGTGTTTTATGAGGGAAATTTTTCGTAATAAATAATCATGCGTTACAAATTTACGAGGCTGTTTAATGCCTGAAATGCGTTAATCATGCTCACATTTCTCTCAAGACAGGCTCTTCGCTAATTACAGCTTGTCCACTAATTGCAGGACCGGAGGGGAAACACGCGATGATTTTGCTAAAAATAATTCGTACCAACTTTCTAGATCGGTAGGTATGAGTATTTTATAAAAGTTCTTTCAGGCCTTATTTCAAGTTGCTTTTATTTTTGTTTATTATATATGTATTTCTATTGTTTTCGTCTTTAAAAAGAGTTTTTGCTAATTTACAGATTATTTTTTAGATTTTGTTTTATTGACAAGTGTTCATTTAGATGCAAAGTGTACCACATGAATTTCATTCTTAAAATTAGTTGGGAAAATCTGATGTCATATATGTTGCACATTGTGGCACAAATCAAACCTCTTCTTCATTCATAAAAATTAAAGCTTAATGAAAAGAGGAGTTCGTGCTGAAAAACTATATTTCTGAATTATGGAAAATTTCGTTTAAATTAACTTAAATACTTATAATACTTATTAAGTGAACTACATAAATTAGACATAACTTAAATTTTGTGTACGAGCCTAAACTCATTTCTGCACTTCACCCATTCTAGGCTTCACCAATGTTTTTATCGGTATCAAGAAGTCAAGATCATTATTTCTTTTACGATCCAGAGCTAAGGTTAAATTTTGTCAGTATCTGGCTTCTACAATATCTTAAGAAATTAAATATAAGAAAAAAATAACAGTAAATTAAAAGTGGAGCCCTCTCGTTATTGTTCTGTCAATTAATATTTATATTGAGGATTATATAAATTGAATCTATTGTATTGAAATCTGAATGCTATACATTCAATTAAACTTAAATCCCTACTGCTTGTTTTGAATGCGATAAATCTGTTAGATAAGGAGAAAACTTCGCATCGATATCTTTATTGCTTTAATAAATCGTATAATGTTTTGGTTCGTTGTAATGGTGCTCGACTCGGTATTTTAATTTAGTACAGATCATGCATGAATTATGTAATGTTATTAAATAATATACTGCATTGAGTTGTAGGAAAGCTCGCTAGAAGGATTTTGAACTCCTTAGCCAATGTTTGAAAGTTTTAAGGATTGAAAGCTAAATGGGATGATTGTGATTAGTCCCATGTTGTTTTGAGGGGGTAACGTGAGCTTCAGAAGAATTCAGAACAGAGGACCTAAGGTAACTTGGTGTGTTGAACGAAGACCGCCGGACCAAATTAATTAGGGAGTATAATTGGCATGTTCGCCTTCTTGTGCAGTCATTTGCTTACTATGGCTGGAAAACAGTACAATCTCTATCATGTCTTGAACCAACGACGTTATTTCAACCGGTTGCACCCCTGAGTACTCGCACATTCTCTTTCTGTGAGCCTTCTATATTTCAACTTCTTACCTGTCTTCAACTTTGGTCTTTCTTGGAAACCCTTTTTTTCCTTCAAAGGAGAGCGTTTATGGTAGTTGGAGCGTGATTCCTATTTCTTGAATTTCGTTTTCCACTTAACTCTTAAGAACTGACATAGTTTTTCCTAATTAAAAAAACTATTAATGAAACTAAGAATATTTTAAAAAAGATCTCAAGCAATTGATTCTCTGTTTCAAGAAATGAGGTTTAGTTCTCGGGACCAGCCATTGTTTATATTTTGTTAACAAGCTTTATATCCTACCTTCCATTTTCACATTCAATAAGATGCTAACAAGATTAGGAGTATACTGAGTCATACGAAGATATCCGATAATCGGTAGGGTGGAATATTTCAGGAAATTGCTTCCAAAAGGTCCTCAGTACTTGAGGGTTAAACCAGGGTTTCTTTGCCCCTTTATTGTTAATAATTTAGAAAATGATCTTATTCAAGCGTCTGTGTTGGGTTATTCGTGTAAAAAGAACATTAAAATTAATCTTGCTTTTCTGAGGCTTTTCCAATACCCGCCATTTTTTCTGATGGGCCCAAAAATCTTCCTCAGGATGTTTTTTTTTCTACTTATCTATTTTTTCTTGTTTTCCTTTTCTGCCTCAGCAAGGAACATATCTAATTCCCTTGTAATTTTTCATTCGTCATCCCCTTTGTTGTTTAGCTTGATGATGAATTATTTTTAAGTGTCATTCCTACCCCTAGCGGTTGAGACGTAGGCCAAAATAGCCTCCCCTATTATCCCCGAGGTCCCGTGCCGACCTGCCCTAAGGAGGCCACCTGGCTCGCACCTGCTCCAACTCCATCTGCCCTCCAAGCCATTGCCTCCTCTCCTCCTAGATATATATTTATAGCATTCATTGATGAGGAAGTTCCCTCTATTTATAGCCCTTATTATCTCGTATCCTCGCTCTGCGGGGCTAATGTTTTACAGTTAAGGGCCCGGAGAGAGGCGGTTAGTTTATAAGTACGGTTTATTTTTATTTGTGGTCGGTGAAAGTGGATTGGCTAATCAGTGCCCTTCTCTCGAGGATCGTTACAAAACAATAATAACAGTCGTGAAATCGGCCATTAAGGTAGTTATGTTTCTAGCAGTTTGATTATTTTCAGCAAGTTAGTGCTAAATTAATACAAAAATAAAATAAAATTAAAGTTATTTATGCTTAATACCCTAACAGATTTATTTAATATCGAAGTAAATATTCTGGAAAGGCTGGAGTGTCCTGACCCATTCCAGGCTAATCGAGGCCTCTGAAACGGTGCTTAAGTCCTGTAGTGTCTTATTGTACTCTAATTCTCTTGGCTTCTGTTAATTGCCTTGAGCTCTGTTTGCAGCTCTTCATGCTAGTCTTTAATAACAGAATCTGGTTCGGCATTAGCTGCTGGGAGGATAGAATTTTATTATTGAACTATTAGTGAGCCAGTGATTTTGTTTTTATTTGGAATTTCATCTAATGCACTGTCTCGTTACATTATAGTAACGAATTTAATTAATCCGATAGGGTTACGAGATTATTCTAAACATAAGAAAGTAACATTAAACAAGTAATGGTTATTATATTTGATATTTATTAAAACTAGAATAAAATACCCATTAAACAGGGGCCATTTACAACTTCTGATTCAGTGAAGATCTTTAGCGTTATTACTTCTCAAAATAATTGTATTCGTAATTCTTTATTCATTTAATTTATCACGAGAATACCTTATTAGAGTGTTGATTTTAATTGAAAGATTTTATTTAGAGATGAATATATGATATGATGAATATGATTGAAAGATGTTCTGATAGTTTCAACATTTTAAATGTATAAGTAAAGTGAACCCATTTAAGTTCTCTAGAAATGTAAGCATCAATTTTCTTATAAGTGACGCATTCTTTAAACTGACAGGTGAATTAAGGATTGATCGAAACGAGAATGGGAGGATTAGGTCAGGTCTCACGTTGAATACATTGTTTTGAAGGGGCATTGAGGTAGGCAGAGATCAGTGATGTAATCGAGATCGAACTTCAGATTTTTTAGTTGTTTTTTTCACCTTTAGACCATCTAAGGATCACATTTGCATGAATCGGATTTTTTTCTTCTCCACACAATATTTTTATTCTGTCTCTTCGTTGTGCCTTTCTTTCTTCCGTAAGTTTTCAATTCTGGTGGCATTGTTTGTTTGTTTTTTTCTGTAAACTTTCTCTTTTAGATTAATTTCTTTGTAATTTTAGGCCGTCCTTTATTGCATCTTTTGCGCTTCCTAAACTTTCAAGATCCTATATAAAATTAAATTTTAAATTATAAAATTGGTAATATTAATATTATTATTATTTATCTGGCAAGACGGCACAAACAAGTATATCATCTTCTGGACTTCTGATCTTAATTCGACTTACGAAACAAACGACTAAACTATAACAGTAAGCTAAGATCCATCTGGACATATGGAGCAGAACTTTGGAGTTCAGCAAAACACCTCCATATACACAAGAATCATACAATACAGTCTAAAAATTCTAAGAAACATCGATAATGCTCCTCGGTATGTTTTGAATCACACCATTCACAATGACATCAGCATTCCTTCTATAAAATCACATATTCACAACATTCCACTCATCAACTCAAAATCCACTTGTTCTTCGTCTTACCCATACCCTGTTATCTGAACTTCTTATGAGACCTGCTCAGAAAGCATCGTGTAGTTCAAAAATGTTATATTCATATAAATCGAGGAGAAGCATTGAGATCATATTTTCTGGATATTATACTGCGCAGGTGAAAACGTACCATAAAAGAATATGTAAGATTAAAAAAAACAATGGCCAAGATATCTGCTCAACTATTGATGTTTCCATTTCCAAAACTTGATGGTCCTGTAGCAATGCAAAGAGAAAAACTAATACTTCGATGGAATTTGCTGGATTTAGCGCAAAAAAAAGAGAAACGATTAAATTGTTTAAATTTGTTAGGACTCGAATCGAATCGAAGCGACAAGTTGCGAATCTGATACAGTTTTTTTTTTTTTTTTTTTTTTTTTTTTTTTTTAAACACAGTAAATACTTTTTCGTCCAAATCAGCTTTTTGATCATAGTAAAGAAAACAATATTTTTTTCTCAGCGGGGAGAGAAAAACTTGTTTTTAAAACTTCTATTGATCCATAATCAAAATGGATCAGATGCTTCTGATTTAATATGTAGTAAACGAATAGTTTCGCGGTGATTCAAATTATATCCGAAAGATAATTTAAAACTTAGTGAATTCGCTAAGTGAATTGTCGGAGGGCTTTGTATTATAAGCTCCGGGGAGACGCGAGCCTTCTTTAGAATTCATCCCGTCACTGGCTCAGCTTTTTATCGGGACCGTTGAGTTTCTCGTGCCATTTTCTTCCTTTCAAATCACCTCGCTTCCCGGATTTTCTCCTTACATTTTGTGATTTAGTTTCATTTTATTTTCCATCATGTTTTCAGCAGATATCTACCGATGCGTTCATATAAATGATACATGGAGATTTATCCTTTTCCTTTTTCCTTATAGCTTATTTATCATTTATTTTATATTCAATATCCCTGGATATTAATTTTTCTTTTCCTGCAATTCGTGTAGTTGCAATTATATGTATAATTTCTTGGTTAGAAACGCGTTGATGTAAGCGTGACCTCATATAAGTCAGCATAACAATATTTATTAATTATTTTCAGTAATTGTTCCGCAGATTGTAGCTTCGAGTTGAGTCATATTTTCCAAAAATACAAACTATCTTTAGCTTTAGTATAGAAAAGAGAATGTAACTTTTTATACTTCTGTAAGCGATATACTTGCGAGATTTATTTACTTAAAATGGTAGTATATTTGTTCAGTCGTGTAACTGTAAAACAGTGTATATCAATTATTTAGTCACTGCTGCCATGATCGGCTGTAGCCATCTAAATAGAAAGCAATTGGATATACACCATATGTTCACCGAATATCTTCACTTGCTGCTCAACCGTGAACGGATCACCATCTTGCTAAAATTCACGGCATCAGACTGAGGAGCTACCTTGATTCTCTTCATCCCCCTCTGCTACTCCCTTAGAGAGGACGACAGTGATCATCTGAAGACAATTGCCAGGCATCTGGATGACTTGAAGACCAGGTGTTGAAGAGTATCAACCAACTTTGTAAGTAACCTTTACTTGCATTAACAAGCGCCCTTTGCGGTTACAATTTTTTTAAAGACTATTTGGCATCGCCATCCAATAAGGAGTCTACCGTCCCTCGCCGAGTGGCCCCGTCGCCCTAGTTTGAGATTCCGCCATTAAGAAACTTCATTTCTCGTAAAGCTTTCTATTGAACAGTTATTCCTAATATTATTTAAAAACCATAGTTATATTCCATGTCAATTTTTTTGTTCTTGTTCCTGGTAGAATTGTTACGTTAATTTTGTATATATAGTTTTCTTAATGTATAATTTTGTAGTTGTGTTTCAATGTAATAAACCCACTTGTTTCAGTATTTGATCTAATTTATTAAATTCATCGAACATATTCAAATTAAAAATATATTATTATTTCACTTCATTTTTTTTTCCAATCAGCTAATCACGCCTCAACAATATTATCCTGCTGTCATCCAACGCTGTCTAATTTAAATGATATAAGGTTTTCTTCACAATTGGCTTAGGTTCAACATTGAAATGTCATAAAGAAAAAAAAGTAATCATTCCGCAGATTGTCGCTTCGAGTTGAGTCACAACTTTTAAATTTACATTCGTTTCCCTTTTAATGTTTTCCAAAAATACAAGTTATCATGACCTTTAGTATGGAAAAGAGAATGAAATCATGGGAAATGTGTGTACTGCGGTAATCATTTCATCTAGAAATGAACGTTTCAACAAAAATGTATCATCTGTACTTCAAAAGTTTAGTTGGAACTATTATTCCCTGATGAAATGATAACAGAAATCTACTCACTACCCATAATTACAATATCTTTTCAATACTAAAGTTCTTGATAACTTTTATTTTTGGAAGATATTAAAAATGGAACGAATAAACTGTTGAAACATATTGTAATATCAAAGAAACAGCCTGCGGAACAGATACTTCATTTTCTATAAAAATTAATTCTATAATTATTTAATTAATATATTTGGTAACATTTCCGCGCTTTCTGGGTTCGAGTTAAGCCACAACAAGCTTTAACTTTTCGTTCCTCCCCTTTTTAGTATTATCGAAAATGAGTTTTAGTATGAAATAAACCGTGTATTCTTGTAGTTTTTGGCTTGAAATTTTGTGGTAAGATAAGTAATTACTCATTTTCAAGCCTGGCTTAACCCCCTTTTTACTACAAATTAACACAATTCTGCTTCCCTGAGTACAATAAATCCATTTTAAAGAAAATTGTTGGTTATCCATTTATTCACCGAGACTATAGATATTGATTCAAACATCAGCATTATTTTTTTTTTTTACGAAATCATAAAACAACTACATTCTACTGCTTTTGTAGTTGAGCAAAGTAGACACACATAAAAGAAGAGCGTAATTATTGGAAATGTGTATATTTCGGTAATGATTTTATCAAGAGATGAACGTTTCAGCAAACACTTTGAAGTATAAATGATGATATAAACTGTATATGTAAGTTGGTTAATTAATTTATATACAGTCCTTTCATTAGCAAAATTATTTTTATTTTTTATAATACGTAACGAATTTTTTTTTATCGCTTTTCTTGTCTGACCGGTGCTGCACGCTATTGGTGTTGACCGAAGGGATTTTGAAGCCCACCATCTGTAATTCATTTTATGGCGAACTATCGTCATGTGTGGATATATACCTTATCTCAATTTAGTTTTTTATTTGGACAGAAAATAGCTAAAATTTTCAGATATTAACATTTTTGTTTTGGCGGCTCAGCGTTGGTGTTATGTTTGGTTATGTTATAACACATTGATGAAGTAGTCTAAACATGGTTACTGCGGACTTATTTTTTATCCTTCATTTGGATCTTAGATCTAAAATCCTACAAATCTGGTGACAATTATTAAAATTGAAACGAATGAAATGTCAAAACCTGTTGTAATTTAACTCGAATCGACTACCTGTGGAACTGATACTGTTACGGGGTACCGGGTATGAAAATGAATTAAACTATTCCTTAATTAAATATATTAATATTTATTAACAGTGTGACAAACAATGTGAAAACATTCTAGAACACGGAAGTATGGGGAGACTGTTCTGGGATTGTCGAGAACCTTTTTAAGCTCTTCCGACAAAGGAGATTTTCGAGAAGGTTCTAATCCCATCTTAACTTCTCCCGCCGACGGTCTTAAGACGTTAATCCCTTGTTTCCGTCTTACACTCTGTGACCGTAACAATACCATTTATTTTTCATAATATTTTATTTGAAAAGAAAGATGGCTGAGATGATTAAGCCGCCACCACGGAGTGGTGGGAGACCCGGGCTCGAGTCCCAGTCCTGCTCATATCTTTTCTTTTCAAATAAAATATTTACAAAATGATATCATATAACAATAAAATAAATTATTTTTCATAATGTTTGTAATAAATAATAAAATATTTTTTTGTAGGGTAAAGTTTTGTAGAACAACCACTGAAGGCACTACCCCCATAATTATGGCATGATGTTTATTGTTGTTGATCATGTATTTGCTTAAGGAACACTTTAAGTACTCCTATACACAGTATTTATGAGTGGAGGTGAATACCTAGTTGAGTGTGATCTTTTCCAGATAATGTACTTCCTGGAACATTATTGTTTCTTTACATCCCTTGAAACCCAGGTTTCTCAAGGGTTCCTATGGTACCTGAAAAGTTTCCATTGTTGGTGAACCCATTGAGTACCTCCCATAGAACCCTAGGACTCCTGAATCCTTAGTTGTATATTTAATTGAGCCGGGTCGGGTGTCATCCCGGGAGGCCCAGATCTCCGGGAGTTAACGGTAAAGCCTGAACTACCTTCAGGCTTGGTTACGGGACTCACAGCTGATCCACACTTCCTCTTCGACGAGTCTTCCAGGAGGTTGCTGAGGTAGGGCGTGATCTGGGAAGGAGGTCTTGTAAAGCGCGAGAAGTTACGATTCACAGAAAATGGGGCGATATTTTAGTCAGTGATATCGGGATGTTTTATTCATGATGGTGAATTTTTATCAAAAATTTTTGTATAGCTGAACTAACATTTATTAATTCCTGTTTACATTCATGCAGAGATAGGGTCGTATTTATATTTATAATTATACAGTAGAACCTCACTTAACTGGTATCCATTTTACCATCGACAGAATGAAATGTATTAATAAATATTGCTCGTTGAGTTTATACATTTCTGTCTTTAAATACGAGCAAACAAATATTTTAGAAATAGTGTATTATGTAGTTCAGGTGGCAAAATGCTGATTTTGAGATTAAAAAAAGTATAGTTGAGATAAAATAAGTTAAAAAAAAAACACTAACTATGTAACTGTTGTTTAAAACAGAACTGTTGCTTTATCCGCTCATCATATACGCATTTACACATATCGTATTTCGTCAAATATGCAATAGATATATTTTTTATACACTTCTGGTTAGTCTGATCTCCTTCTTAACCAGTAATGCTCCGAGCGATTTAGGCAAAAATGGAGTTTCTGTACTTTAATATTTTTTTACGGTTTCTTTTGGTTATTAATTTATGTTTTTCTCCTCAGTCAAGACTCCAGTCTTCTTTTTTGTTTTTTTCTTGAAATCATCGTGTTTTAGCCAGTTTGTTTCTAAGAGGTGCGCGGTTTTCAATATTTTGCCTCGTTATATGGAGTTTTTCTATGTCTTTTTCTGTTTCCTGATACCATGAAACTTCTTGAACCGCTTTACATAGTTGGACAAATTCCCTGAAAATCTGTTCAAATTCATTCTTTGTAAAGTTGTAATAACAGGTGGTTCTTCTCTTACTAATTGCATCTGTGATTTTCTTTTTGTATATGTAGATTTCCTTTTTGTGTCTCCATCTTTACTCATTCTCTTCTATGTTTGATCCCAAATTTTCCCTCATTTTATTCCAAATCTTTCTTTTGTTCAGCATATAGTGCTTCTGCCTGAATACTCAAATTATTTTTGTATCTAAATACACAATTATGTGTATTATTTTGTATATTTATTTCTTGCAATCCCGCACATATCTTGAATCATCATAATAACTTAGTATGTTGATTAATTTTTTAAGGTAACTTAATAAAATATCAGTCATAAATAATTCCTTGAACCGGGAAAACATTCATTAAACTGCTATTAAGAATCATTCACTGTATGTACTATGTATAGTACGTCTTATATTATTGATAGGCGGAGAATTTAATGGGTTACTTACGGCCATCAGTGATAGGTTAGAAATGCGGGCAGCATGGGCATTACGTAATAGTTTGACAACGTACTGGCAGCAACTTGCGCATATGAGAAAGTTCAGATATATATTTTAGCTTTCTAATCCCTCCAGTGAAAGCTTTAAGTATCAAAATTTAATTTATCAAACTGAAATTAATTGCAATGCGAAGTATTCCAATATTATATTAATATAAATGTTTGTTATTAATATATATATATATATACACATGTAGCTGTCTGGGTCATTTCTTGGAAATCGCAGTTCTGAAATTTCGTAAATCTTACTTTATAATTTTTTTTCAAACCTTTCAAATATCATTTTCCCATATGAAAACATAAATTTTTTAAATCTATGTGTACATTTCTTAATGGGAAATTTTTGAGCTGCCATCTTTAAAGAGAATGTTAAATAAACGAAATAATAAAAGCATGATGTGTGCCTTAGGGTGCAGCTACATTGGATCTGATCCGATGCGACGCGATCATATTCTACCATATACGATGGTGGGCGGTAAAAACAAATAACTGAAATACGCAGGGATTGCCTACACTGGATCAGATCCGACATGATTCTATTCTTTTCAATCCGATAGTGAAACTTAGTCACTGCCTTTCGATTTAAATAGTATTAATTTTATTATTTTATTTCTTATATTTTATATATATTATTTTATATATATAAATATATCTTATTTTATAAATTTAAATAACCAAATGTTAAAACAATGAGGTAATATTACTATATTAGAATATTTTTGTCTATCTGTTTGACTATAAATAATTTAGTTGTTTTTCAAATTCATAAAATATAAGTTATATTTTTTAGATATTCGTATTTTTTATATAATGATTTAATTTTCTCGATTGTGATAATAATCATTTCTTTGATGACACAATCGATATCAACCATCAGCTCGTTTCGAACTAATTCTATGAGTAATTCTTTGTCTATTTTGTATATCTTTGCAAACGAGTATAAAAATTCAGAAAAGCCTCTCCCAGTGTCGCCAACTGTTTAACAAATAAATTAAACATTAAGATGATAATTTTATCAAAAGTTAATGTTTCCAATTTTATTTGGCGAATTAAAATTTTATGTAGGTATATTTTTTCTGTACATTTCTGATAGATATAACTTTATTCAGCGGAAAAATAACCTTCGCTACTATAATATATTTAATGGTTCATGAAGATTAGTAATAAAATATTTTAATGAGAATTGACAATATTTAATTTTGATTCATGACGGATATTAATATATAAGTTAATTATCAAATTACAATGTATATTTTTTAATAAACATTTTAGAAAATAAAGGTTAGGTTGCCATGGTAACGGCTGGCTTATCAGATTGAAAACTAGTGATTTTGAAATGTGAAAATCGTGCCTGATCGCATAGTACGCCAATGTAGGCGCTTCCGTATAAATAAACTATTTTGATTCCGCGAGTGACTAAATCGGTCGGATTGGTCGGATAAAAATGGATCGGATCGGAGCGGATTCAATGTAGGCGCTCTTGATATATTTCAGCCATTTGGTTTGCTTCCGAATTCTGATCGTATCGCATCGGATCCAATGTAGGTGTACCCTCAGTAATTTGTCTATGATGAAATACAATATTAGAGTGTTGATGAGAAAAATAAAGTTAAATCGGTATCTTCAAAAATCTTATTAAACGGTTTCCATATCTTACATCTCATAACAAAACTTCAACAATATCGGAAAGAAATTCGGAATGCACATGCGCGATCAAAATAAAAAAAAATCTGGTAAACGATGCCAATACCAAATTAGCAAAATTGAAAACCTTATGTACAGTTGGTAAAGTTTGGAGAAAATATGAAATAAAAATTCTTATAAACTATACGAAATCAGAAAATTGTATCTATGATCTTATTTATAGATGAAAAAAAATCAAGGAATGATCTGTAAACATTTATTTAGTCATTATTTTCATTATACCATGTAATGCATTATTAAAAATAAAATGGAATCAATACATGCTGTGATGTAGAGCAAAAGAAACGGGGGAACATATAATTTAAAGAAAAAAAGAAATAATTGAAATGGAAATGATACAATTGATTCAAAAATGATACAGTCAACGTAGAAATACCGTATCTTAAAACAGAAAAATGTAAATATTTTTTTATTTTTGCGCACCATTCTCTTGCAATTGTTAAAAAAATATTCATAACTAAAAAAAAAAGAAAGAATTTTGTTCATTCAATTCAATGAATTTACTTCTTAAATAATTTTTTTGTTTATAAAATAATTAGAAGCATTGCATTGACTTCACTTTTGCGATATAACTGATTGTTTTTTGTTAAAGGTAAGTACAGCTTTTAGTCTTTATTAGTGTGAAAAACGAAAATATTGGTATGTAAGTATTTTCAAAAAAAAAAAAAATAGATTCCTTTAAATTAAATTGGGATTCTTTTTCTTCTTATTCCTCTAACTCCTGTGTGCCGCTAAGCGTGGAGTTGCCATCTCGGTTCACCGAGCCCATTGGTCTCTGTCCCTTGCAATTCTTCTCATCTCTGGAGTGGTGAGTCCTCTTGCTGCATCCAGCTTCTTAAGGTAGTCGGAGCACGTATATCTGGGTCTACCACGAGGGCGTCTTCCTTCCGGTCTGGCTTTAAAGAACCACCTGGCACTTCGGGTATCCCTCATTCTGCAGACATGCCCAAACCATTTCAATTGCCGCTCTTCTAGGATGTCCCGCACTGATCTTACTCCAAAATCCTCGCGAATCCTGTCATTTCTTATACTTTCCTCAGTCCCTCCTGGTCCTGCCTCCTATGCCAACTTCGGAGGAATCTCAATTTAGCCGCTGCCATCTTGCTTGCGTTTTTATCGAGGGTAGTCCAACTTTCAGATCCATACAAAAGGACTGGAAGGAAAACCGATTTAAATATCCTAATTATGGCATCTCTGCTTACTTTTTGTTCCCAGGGGCCTTCATCACCCGATTTAGAACCTATTTGGTCCATGTCTTGGTCTATTTTACCACCTTTGCTCATGACTGTCCATAGATACGTTATGTGTAGGTGTCCACTATTTCTAGGGATCACCATCACCTTGGGTCCAGGTTGTCCCTTCCTACAAATAATTTTACTTTTAGTTGGATTTATGTATTTATATTATCTTATAAATTGTATGTATAAGTTGTATGAATGTATTTATCTTAGCTTGAGTTCCTCAGGCCATTCATTTAGTGATGTCTGGAGAGCTTCCCCAGAGTCCATAATCAGTACCATGTCGTCTGCATATATCATAGCCTGGACAAGCACTGGTATTAGAAACAAGTACTCCACCACAGCTTTTGGAGTTCTTTTACATACCTTCCATACCTCATCTGTGAGAAGAACAAAAAGCAAAGGACTAAGACTGTTCCCTTGCTTTACTCCTTTATAGAAGTGAAAAGGTTGGGATGTCTTACCATTGAGCCTCACTATACTCTTTGAGTCCCGATATACCTATTTTATGGCTCTCACTAGATTCACTGGCACCCTTCTTCTAATCAGCGCTTCTTCCAAATCTCTTGCCTCAGAACCGAATCAAAGGCCGCTCTCAGATGCAGAAATGCTAGATATAATCCCTTGCCACGATCCCATGCTTTATCTTCTATCATTCTGAGTGAGAATATCCAGGACAGACAGACCTGGGTCTGTCTACCAGGTCTGAAAGCGCCCTGCTCCTCTTCCAAATCTTGTTCTATTAGGTGCAGAGGCTGGGCTGTTCTAATATTCTTGTACATATCTTTAATACGACTGAGGATAGACAAATCGGCATATAGTTCCCACATTCGCTTTGGCTGCCCTTCTTGTGTATATATTATTCTCCCATTATTGTGGTAGTTGCTTCGAGTCCCAAACTCTTAGGAGAAACATTTGTAGGCAGTTAAACATTTCATTTCCCTCATATTTAATGAGTTCTGGGGCTATACCGCCTGGTCCTGGAGCTTTTCCTAGCTGGATTTTCTCTACAGCTAATGCCACCTCATCCTCTTCAATTGCATTATCCATGTCAACTAAAATTGGGATTCTAAAATGACAAAATACTTATATAAAACTGTTGAAATAGCAATCTAATTGTAATTTAATTGATTAATTAATTGCATAATAGTATATTACCCTTTTGCAATTAATAATATAAAATATCTTCTTTCTTAAAATAAGAAAAATTGATAAAAAATACATTTTTTTATTATTTCGAATCAATATCGAAATAATTAGTGATTCTTTTCACTTATGATTTATTACTGAAGTTTATTCATTATAAAACTTGAGAAATATATAATTTTTTAAAGAGATACTTATGTTTATAATCTATACATCATGCTTTGATGAAATTAGTTTATTCAATGTGTAAAATTTAATTTAATATGATCGATGATTGCAAGAAATAATAACACAGTTTTCTCAGTTACTTAAAAATATAGATCTTAAAATATATGGGAAAAAATACGTTGTAGACTATGATTGAAAAAAATAGTATCTGTTCGAAGATTTATTTTGACATTTCTAGATGACTCACCCCACAGTATTAAATACACTTCAATATCCCTCCACTTACTCATCCGCACGCCCAAAACGACCGGTGAACTTATCGATAAAGACCTTTTTTAAATATGTTAAGACATTGATCCGCTATTATTGTTTAAAATTATTTGTAATATTAAATAAAAACATTGTTTTTAAAACGGAAACATACAAACAGATTTTTTTTTCAATATATATATGTAAGAAAAATGCAAAAATGGAAGTATTTCACAAATCAAAAGAAAAATGTGATAATTGTGATCCTTATGGTAAAACTGCAAATAATTTTGTACTCTTATAAGATCTCATAGGACTGTTGTCGGGAATTGATTTGCCATTTGCGAAATCATTTTTTATTACCTTTTATTACCCAATGGAACTAAAAAGGTTAACTATTACTTTATGTAAACAACGACAACCAGTAGCGAGTCTCAGTTGGTTCTGCACACTGGAGAGACGATACTGTTTCCCAATGGCTGTGGGAGGAAGTGATTTGTCCCAGATCACGCTTAACCCCCAGATTTGTTCACCAATCTGCAGATTCAACTTGGTCAATCTCTGGCTATCAACGGAATAAATAATCAATCTGCCAAAGCCAGATTTGAACCCGGAACCTTCACCACAGCAAATCACTTGAGTTGCCACGCTCCTTCCTTTTATTTTTACCTATACATACAACATAAATGTATTTATGTATTTTTATTAATTGTTTATAAATATGTGGATACATATTTTAAACAATATTTTATGTTTGTCATGAGTATTAATTATTGCTTTAGATTGCAGTGAATTGTTATGTTTGTCAAAAACATTTGTTAATAAAATATAAATTGCTCAAAAGTAAAAAGCGCCTGACGTCTTCAAGATTTTGTATAAATTAGAATAATATGTCACCATACTTAAGCGCTTTTGATCAAAATAAAATCGTAACATTTAAATAGTATGTATCGTTTTTTATGAACTATACAAATGTTGATTTTCTATTCAAATTATCCTTTTATCTTATTAATTTATTTACTACTATAGTCATTGCGTTTAACCTGAATATTTTGTATTTATTTTTTTAATCTAGATCTACTATAACGATACTTTATTTTTAATTTTTGATTTTTTTACACTTATTAAAAATCATTTACTCTGATGTTGATTAATCTTGTTTTGTTTTTCTTCTATATCAATAGTGTTATTATTTTATTCTTTATCATTTGTATAATTAAAATTCGAACATTTTTTTGCTTGAGTAAATTATAAAAATTATTAGTAATTAATAATAAACAATCTGTAGTGTATTATTAAAATGAAACCGGTACCACTATAAATCGTATGCTAAGATTGGAGGCTCTTATAAGAAGAGGGTTCAGTACATGGTAAAGTATAGGCCAGTAGCCAGGTACCAAAAAAGGGCTTTAGTTTGCAATAAATTGAAGAGAGCTGTCTGACAAGTGGAAATCCAAGTTTGCTACCAAAAAAAACCTATGGGAATACTTTGGGTGGCCGAAAAACTTCGACATTTTCGGAGTTATTTCAGTTTTTGGTCTGTCTCCTAATCGGAGCATTTTTACCATTGTTTTAGATAAAAAACTTTGGTAACCATTTTAAAAGTAGATTACATTTTCTATAATTTGAGCCCAACCGCCGCTCTGTAGCTTTAATAAATTCGGAGTATCGTCCCTTTGAAAATTGGTAATTTTTTCCAAACATCCAAATTTAAGTTTTGGCCGACTTTCGTGAGTAACACCGGCCGCAGGAATGATCCTACGGTGAAAGTCATGGGGAATGAAGCTGTAGTAAATTTAATTAGCTGTAATTTAAGCACAGACCGAGGCCTGTTGGTATAATAAATTCTGAGTTACGCCCCTTGGTCATTTTTCCAAATAGTCCAAACAATGGCTAGCGGCCAGGTGTTTGAGGGTTTCAAAAAATCGAAGAGTTTTTTTAAAGTAGATTAAATTTGCTACAATTTGAATCCCACCGCAGTTCTGTAGGTCTAATAGATTCTGAGTTACACTCCTTTGAAAATTGGTCTTTTTTTCCAAAGACCAATTTTCAAAGGAGCGTAACTCACAATCTGTTACACCTACAGGTCTTAGTCTGTGCTTAAATTAAAGTTAATTATATTTACTAGCTTGACTTTCATCATAGAATCACACCTTCGGCCGGTGTTCATCAAGAAAATCGGCCATAACTTAAAACTTGGACTTTTTGGAAAAAACGTCCAATGATACCTTTGATAATTAGAACAATTTACTAACCACTTTTTCCCGTCCTAAGAGCATTTATGCGTATAATGAAATTGTATTTCAAAGTGGTTCTCGATTGGTCATAGCATGCAGTTAAGCTAATCAACAAAATGGAACCGACACAAGATCAATTTGCATGCGGTGGTATAAGCATTCACGCAAGTTTCAGTGCAGAAAATGTAAAAAAAGAATAACAAATGCAAAAGAGGACACTGCCAGAGCCCAATTAATTATCTAAAATAATTTTTATTTATAATTATTATTATAATGTAACTCCGGGAATGCACAGTAATATCGCTTGTCAAACGAGTATGAGTATCTGTCTATCACACTAATATATTGAATTGCAAAGGATTGTAGTTAACCATATTTATTTGTACAAATAACATATTACTACACATAATTTTTTTTTTTTTTACCGCAGAACAATCCATGACTATCAGAAGGATTTTCCAAAAGGGATACATTTTATAATATTTTTTTATGTATGAAAATTATTCATTGACAATTCATTATGAGCTGTTCAGTAAAAACTACGTTATGTAAGGAACTACACTTCGACAAATTAATGTTATTAAAAGCATGCATTAATATAGAGAAGTTTCTAAATACAATACTAATTGCATTGATTCATTTCTGCTATTTATCGAAATACTTAATCTATCAATGGACTGCAACATGTTTTGAGATTAGATATTAGATTCTAGTGGAAGGTCATTACTCTTCTGATAAGTTTACAATTCTAAATTATGAATTCATTGATGGGTTTAGATTCCTACTCTACAATATCTAACAACATCAACGCCGGGAATATGTCAGAACCTGAATAAAAATAAAATTAAACTCGATATTAGACACAATCTAGTGAAACTAGGATCATTAGGTTAGCTGATCGCTTTTTTGATAAATTTATAGCGTTGACAAAAAACCTTTTAAGGGTTTCTGATTATTTATGCCAAAAAAGAGACTAAAACAAAAACATTAAATTGATTAACTAATAACTATAATAGAGCCCGAAGGCTTAAAGCCTATTATACCATCACTCTTCACCGTGCCTACCGATTTCCCTCCATGATACAAACCGTAGAATGGAAACTAATGCGATCCTCCCATCTAAGTTTCAATCAACCGTCATGCGATGACTCATACCCGTCAGTTTAGTGCTGATTATCCCGTTAGTGATTCCTTCGTCATCCATCTCCACAACTTCACACACCCACTTTTTCATCGCGATGCTCTCATATCAATTACTTTGTACAGATATTTACTTGTCAGGTTTTAAATTATAGAACGTTTTACCTTTTTAAAAATGTAACAGACACCTACGCTTATTTACTTATTTTTTAGTAAGTCTGTGTAATTGTTTGTTTTTAAAATTAAATATATTTGTTCATATACAGAAGAGGGGTAAAGTGTTTAAAGCACTGTGAAACAGATCTCTAAAGACACAGATTCGTGACCGACTGCAGCTAATAAATTAATGATTTATTAATTAGACGTGGACAAACTCTAGCGGCTTATTCATCTTCTGAAAAAATCAAGAAAAACTTGGTGGTTGAGCTTGATTTTGACCAAATCTCTCCACTACCGTTGGCTAAAAAACATTACGTTGCTTGCTAAATACTAAATCCACTACTCTACATGAGTTGTAGGGTTTACCTTTAACGTTTAAGTTGTCAAAGCTAAACTCATATTAAAAATAGTAGGTAATAAATAAGTTGATAAAAATAAATAATCACTAGAGATGCTTTATATTTATATAAATATTTATTATATTTTTCTTTTAATACTATTTATACTCTTATATATGTAATTCTATTTATAATCGCTATCAGCCAATAACACTCCTAGAAAATAATGCAATAAAAGTTTATTGGGATGAAAACAAATCATCATGGACCGAGGGCAAAAGGCAGGTCTATTGGATACAATTTACAACTTTTGGAAGAAAATTGTTAAATCAGTGAAATCATTTACATTTCCCGTGAATTTTAAAATTCCGAGATATAAATTTGGAGCCAGAGAAATCTGTGAGAAAATAAATAATATTAATACGTAATAATAATAATAAAATATTTAGAAGTAAAACCAGAGAATGTTGGACAGAGGATCGTAAGAAACATGCCAGTGAATAATGAATACTGAGAAAACTCTTGAGTGGTCAATACTAAAAATATATTAATTGGTAAAATTTCAATATTAGCTACTGAGACAACATGTAATTAACTATATTTTATTTATTTTTATTTGATGGTGATTATTTAAATATTTTTATGCAATTAACTAATTAGTATTTACGAGTTTCAATTTTCTAGGAATTTAATAACTTGTTTAAATAATTAATAAGTGCGCTAAATCGAGAATGATTGAGGTATATCCAATAAAAGCAGATTTTCAATTGGCATTGAAAGATGAGTATAAATCGATTCCATAGCAAATGAGTCCGTGCTGTATCAGTAATGGCGGTCTATATCTAATCATCGCCAGTCCCTTCCCATCCGCGACCTGGGAACGGTTTGAAATTTAAACAACCAATATATCTTGCAGTTTCTATTGTTTCTATCCAACAAAAGGTTAATTTTTTTATTTGAAGACAGTTTAAGATCATTATGGAATTGTCTTATATTGTTGTGTTTTAAGATATAAGTATGACTTACTAACCGGCAGAACCCGGATTCTTATACCTGAACAAATTGACAAAATTTTATTTTGTGTAACTTGATGATAAATATATATTTTAATATTTTTTTAAAATTTTATATTCTTGCATGCAACATTTCTGCCTGTGCAGTATCTCATCCAGAAAATTTGATCTCCTCGATTTACCTCTGAATGAATTATGTTTTCTGAGCAGGTCTCCCATTGAAGTCCAATTAACTGCGTAGTAATGAGAAAGAATAAGAGGAATTTGGGCATTTGATGTGACTATATAATTTTACAGTTCGAATGTTCATGCCTTTGTGTATAGGTGTCATTCCAAGTTATCGATAGTAAATTCATTGAAAATTTCGATGATGCATACATTGTGTGGATTTTATTATTTTGTATTCCCTATTCAATCAAAATTTATTCATCATTTTGTGGTCGAAGGAATCGTAATTTTTTTTTTTTAAATTCAGATAAGCTTATTTGATCATCTTATTTTATTTTTATTTTTTTCATATTAGCTTTCTAAAAACCAAGTAATTTCAAATGTCATTTTAATATTATTATTTTATCGTTCATTACTATCGTGTTTTTTTATTATTATTATTTTTTTTAAGATGTACTAAGATCTTTTTTTTCGGACATAAGAAAGTATCTTAGCCTATCTGTCACTTTTCATTAACTATAATAAGATTCTAAAAAAACATAGAATAATTATGAATATATGATTAATGCTTTTATATAATTTCTCAGATATAAAATGTAGTCGCTATTTATTTTATTTTCTCTGTTATGTGGAATTTCTGCGTTTTCTTTGGGGTTTTTCTTATTCCTTTCTTCTAAAAATCTTTAGGATTCTAAGTCGTTTGGCATTCTTTGCCCACCTGCCCCATCCACTTTGCCCGGTCTATTTTTCTTGGTAATCCTAGGTATCCAATCCTCGTAATTATCCGAAGGAAATGTCCATACCAAACTAATCTGGATCCATATATTATTGCTTCAATGGTTTCCACTCCTAATCCAGACCTTAATACTGCGTTCCATAACTGCCCCCCCCCCTCATATAAGGCATCTCGATTGCTCAAATATGCTCCTGTCTTTTAATCTCAATATTAATTTCTTAGAGAATCTGTTTATTATTGAAATTGAAGTACATATTCAGTAAATACAGTTCAAGCAGCTTATTCGCCATAAAAGAAATCTGAATTATCCCGAATGTTTTTTTTTTTTCTATTGATGGTAACTCATATCTGGCAAACATCTAAGCGTTTACTTTAGTTTGAATTAAATTCCTTTGGACATTACACTTTTTCTGCCAATCTCTGCAATTATTTATTTTTGCTAAATCATGCATAGGCCTAAATATTTATTCTTACATCTATATTGGTCAATCATACCTTTATGTGCAAATGATCTCATTGTAGTGTCAGTATGTTAAACGTTTTTAGTCAGAATGGACAAATCACCTCCCTGCAGAACCGTTGTCCTAGAAACAGTTAAGTCTTTACCATCTACTGAACCCCAGACCCTTCACGAGTTGTAATAGTACTACGAGTTGTAATAGAGATGCCTTATACTTTTTTTTTTGACATATTATTAAGCAATGAAATAATTTATAAATTATATAACATCACTAAAGAAATAAAACATATCATAAAAATCTCTTCTAAAAGTGTAAGAGAGTTACTACTGTTTCTTATAGTCAATAGAAGATTTTGTGTGAACTTGAGTTCTCTTTAAACTTTTGGAGAAGTCGGTTCCGATTCACGACATTTACTTTATCCACAGTTCACGATTTTTCAAAGGATGGGTTTTCGCAGAAAAAAAAGTAGATTAAAAATAATTTATCATAAAACTTGCATAAGACTAGAAAGCTGTTAGAACTGGTGGGGAACGTATAGTGACCAATTGGAAGAGTGGTTCGGAATAGAAGGGCGTGAACCAGGTCATAAGTCTTTGCTCTTCTACTTTCACGTTGGACTGTCTGTTCCTCTTTTGTAACCATTAATTTTTTTATTTTTTATTTATAATGATACATAATATATTGAAATTGAAGTCTCTTTGGTGGCTCCCCTCTCTCGTTATTCTATCGGTCAAAATTTTATTACATTGCTATAAACGGTACCATATCATCGTTCTAATAAATTGGTTGTGATAGTTTTATACTTTGTGGATCCGATTTAATTCTCGTGATCTTTAAAAATTCGGATTTGATATAGGCTCAGGACTGTATTTTTACTGCAGTAGATTGCAGAACAAGGTAACAAAGTAAGAAGAAGAAGAAGAAGAAATATTTCAAAAATATTAGTGCATTGGGTTTTTTTTTGGGGGGGGGAGTATTTTTACTTTAATTGATATCTAGCCCCATGTTCGGTGGCTAGATTTGGTACTAAAGGAGACCTGGTATAGAAATCGCTATAATTTCGACATCTTCAATTTTTTTTTTTATCGTCTCCTCTTCTTTTTCACAATGATATATTATGCTCCCTAAGTTTAAGTAGTGTTGCGAGTTTAATGAAGGAAAAAAAGTGAAAAGGAAAAATGAGTAAAAAAAAAATTATATATATATACAGATCAACTAAATTCATTAAATTTTGAGTGAAATGTATTTTTTATTATTTTATTGAAAAATCTCTTATTTATATTATTGATGCCCATATAAATCAAAATTCTAATAAATTCTGGAGACAATATACAGTCTTTCCAATATAAATAGTTATTTCTGTACGCCTTTAATTTTTAATGAATGGATTTTAAGCCAGTTCTAAAAATTTAAGTAAGCATAAAAGTATATTTGGTGGTTTTGACAAAAAAATGTCTTGAAGCGTTTGGCAAGAAAGACTCTGGTAATTTGTACCCTCACTTACAATAAACAAGCATACATACATGGAAACTAAAAAAAACAAACATGTAATCTCATTCGTTCTTTCTTGTTGAATGATAGAATATTCATTTTGATATGATAATGATAGTATATTCAAATAAATCAAAACTTAATTTCTTAAACTCTGACAAAACACATTGGTAATTGAATATACATCAGTCGTTTTATGTTTGAATGTTGATGATAAGTAGTCGGTTAGGTCAGCGTGGAGAGTGCAGAGTTGCTATGCTGAGGATCCCGGATTCAAATTCAGCTGTTGCAGAGTTCACTCCGCCTATATTGACGGGAAAACCTGACGTTTAAGTGTGATCTTGGACAAATCGCCTTCCCGCTCACCATTGTCCTCGATACAGTACCATGCACTGAGCAGAAGACACTTCATGGCTTGTAGTTGTACAGTTTTTTTGTTATTTGAAAATATTAGCCTATTTGTGCATAAATATTACGTTTTTATTATTTAATTATTGTAAAGAAAATGTAAAAACATAAGATCGATGTCTAATCTTATCAACTGAATCTGGTATCTGCTGAGAAGAATCGAACAATGAGCTTCCTTGCCCCCTCCATATAATTATAGTTTTATAATTTTTTTCACAATTATATACGTTTAGTAGAGATACAAAGTTTTTAATATTTTCTTCTTGTGTCTAAGAATTTTTATATTATGTATGAAAAAATAATTAGTTGGCCTTTTTACCTCGAATTTCTACCTCTGTCAATATTTGATCTCCTTTTACTTATCATCATTGACAATTTACTGTTTTGTGTGTGCATTAAGGTATAAACGTGATAATTATTTGCGCTGTATAAAAACAAATTTTCAATGACACTTTTTATTGCACAGAGAACAGGCAAGATCACATCCTTTGATGATAAGATTTTTTTGTTTGTTATTTATTTTAATCAAATAATTGAAGAACAACTAAATTTATTTAATGATAAATTACTCGGTGGTATAATGATGTGAAAAAAACAATCCCAAGATGGTTTTCGTTATTTCCAAAAAAAGTGGTTTTCGTTGATAAGTATGTTGCCATAATATCTAATTCTCAGTCTATGCTGATGTTTAATTATGTTGTTAAGAATATACCATATATATTTCAAAGGTGCAAACCTGTTCTACATTCACTCCAACGTTCCCATAATTCGATAATTGTCGTTATATACTTGAACAAGCCTGTTAGAAATGGAGGCGTTGCCTGGAATCACGTATCATATTTTTTTCAGAACCAAGTTAAGCAATAGTAAGACAAGACAGTTTCTCTTCAAAATAAAAATAGCAAGAAAAGCTCTCCAGTTTGACTGACTTCTTGGAAGCGAACTAAGGAGACATGTCTGACTGTGCTCGGATAATGCACCTCAACCAAACTAGAAACTAGAACCTCAAAAGAATTCCTAGTTGGTCCGGTTTCAGTCTTGTAAGGCTATTATAGACACCCTGAAACTCAATAAAGATATGATGAGTAATCCAATACTATGTAATAACAACTAATTTCCAAGTTTAATTGAATATAAATTATGCAAGTTAGGTAGTCTCCAGTATCTTATTAAGGATTATTTGTTTTATTAATGTGTTAAGATTAATTATAACCTCTTCCTAAGTAGTTTTTTTATTTTATTATATTTTCTAAAAGGTTTCCAACTAAAGGATTTTTTCAGTTTGATATATTTCAAACGTTTGTAAAGTATGTTCTTCATAATAAGCAGTAAATATGACCTGTGCATTAGCAAGAAAAACATAATCATTACTGACACTTCTAAAAATTGAGAATTTCGAATCACTTGGGAACAGGGTAGCTCAGTCGTACTCGTAGATCCGGCTGTGACAGATAAATTATCCATTCTATTAAAAACAGTATATGGGCACTGTGGGATCTGTTGACTCCCTTGGTGTTCGCCAAACCTCTTTAATATGAGTACCCTTAATAAGGAAAAAACCATGGTGGTTTATTGTGATCTCAGACAAATCTTCTCACTACTCAATCGTTGTCCTAGAAACAATACAGTTTGTACCTTGTAGTGTACTCAAGTCCCGTTATGGGTCTTGTTAATACTGCTGAGTCATAAGTATTATGACATTACGAGCGCCATAAGTTGTGTTATTAAATTAGTTTGATGTTTTACAAAAAGTTTTTGAACCACTACACTAGGTATTATTTAGCAATATAAAATATTTCATTGACCGTTTATTAATTAAATTAATCAGAGTTTTATTTTTATAATTTTTCTTTTTAATGTCGTCTATTTCCTTTAGATTTTCAGTATCGAAAAAATCGTTAATTTCAAAAAATGATAAAAAATCGTTAATAAATCAAAAAATGAAGAAATTTAATCACATGTATATAATTCTGTATGTAAAATTACATCTATATGAAATGAAATAAAAATAGCCTTTTATAACTTATTATACATTAGTACTTTTCATGATTATTCCATGGTTTGCACCAAGTAATCTAATAGGTATTGATTTTACTTGGTAGTTAAAGATTTTTCAATTACTTTCATCGATTAATACATACCTCTTTGAGATTATGAGATATATGTAAAGCATAGAACTGAGACACGTTCCTACTGTAGCTCGATAACGATGAGAGGATATTGATCAGATAAATGCGGCAATATTGGCTATTATATTGTTCCTTTCCTAATTGAAATACACCATTGAAGATTTATCTTGTATCGACACATGCTCGCTTCTATATTGTATCTACTACTTACTGTTCTCTGATCTCAAACTGATACTAGGTTTTTGAGTTTTTACTTAGCACTCAGATTTACGCTATCGAAAAAAATCGCTCTCGAATGTCCAACTTTTGTGAAACTCTCGAAAATTCAATTAACTCAATGTAATTAAAAATTCAATTGACCTAAATTAAACCAGTAAAGTCTGAAACCGTTATTATGATTTTTTGTTTCTAATTTTAAGTTTTATCTCCTCAGTTAGTGAGAACCCACAATTGTTTCGAGATGTTAACTATTTTGCATTGAATGAAACAATACTAATTTTATTATAATTTATTTTATTGTTATATGATACTATTTTTCTAAACATTTTATTTGAAAAGAAAAGATATGGCCAGGACCGGGACTCGTACCCGGATCTCTCACCTCTCCGTGGTGAACAAATGCGAGAACACGGAGGTATAGGATCAGTGAAAAGAGTTGATATGGCTGACCGGGAAACGAGCTAGGGTGGCCGAGATGGTTAAGGCTCACCACGGAGAGGTGAGAGACCCGGTTCGAGTCCCGGTCCTGGTCATAAGTTTTCTTTTCAAATAAAATGTTTAGCATACTAATTTTATATTAAGCTTGTTTTATAGATGAAAAAAAATATTTTATAAGAATTTTTTTTTATTTTCACTGCATTCTGTTTTGATATAAACGTACTGAAATTCTAATATTGATATGAGATGCAGCTTGTTTAAATTTTTAAATTAATGCATTCTATTTTCTTTATTTAAATTGAAAAACAGTGTTATACGTTGTGCAAAGACTTAATGATGTTATTAATAATGGATTTGTGAATAGTTAATTTTAAAAAATATTTATAATTTAACTGATCGAGCATTATAAAAAAAGAAGCAGTTCCTTGATCAAATTAGGGAACCTGAGTTCTATAATATAACTCCACAAAAATCATTTTATATAAAAGAGATATTTCTAGAACTATAAATCATTTAAAAATATTCTCCATCAAAAGAACAACAAATAAAAATAAATTAAAATATATTTATAAGACATCGACTGCCAGTAACTACTAACGAACTAACGAAAAAATAAAGCAAACTTTTATGAAATGTTAGTTTTCCTTTTGGCGTAAGTCAAGGAAGAACAGTTTACATGAGTAATATTAGATTATCCATTCAACTATTTTCCACTTTAATATTTCTCTGTATTTATATTTCTAATTCAATTTAACTTGAATGGATGCCTTGATAGTGAACATTCCTTCGATGTTTCAGGCCTCTATATTATCTGGAATCACAAAATAAGTAGAAAGAGTTATCTGTGAATATGTCGAGAATTGTAAAAGAGTCCTGAATGGGGCTGGATTCCATTGGCCGGGTTCCAAGCTCTCGCTCTCAGGGAAGGATGCCGCCCTCTCCAACTGCCTAGTTTAGCCTCTTTTTGGCCTATCTTCCTCTGTCGACTACTCCTGTTTTATTGGTACTCTACCTTCATTTTTTTGTAATAGTTCCGCAGGTTGTCGCTTCGAGTTAAGCGAGCAATTCACATAATTGTTTCCATACTAAAGCTCATGTTTATTTTTAATTCGAGAATTTTTTTTAAAAGTTATTAATTGAAATTTATAACTGTATAATAGAATACATCAAGTAAATATAATGGCACATAAATAAAACCATAAACATATCGAATAACAATTCAACTTAAAAGATCACTGATCATCTTATTTTCAGACGGGGATTATCAGGTTTTGAAGAGGTTGCCAGGTTTGAAACTAGTGGTTTTAAATGGGAATAAAGTTTGTCATGAAAATATTGTTATCGGATTCGGTCCAAATCAGTAAAAATGGGACATTAAGGTCATTATGGATTACTTTGTTCGTAAAAAATTAATGAGCATTAAGGATTTCAATTGGATTGTAAGGAATGAATGCGAGAGGAATCCGATGGCGATGGAGCCCCAAAGCTCTGTTCCGCCCAGATGGGTCTGGATTGCCGGGCCTAGAAGTATTTGGTAATTAATTGGGTGTTAAGAGCGTTTGTCTAGTAAATATTGAAGAAGCCTGAAACGGCGTCGAGATTATTAAAAAGGAAACAAGTGAAAAGTTAAAACTAGTGACTTAACTCGAAGCGGCAACCTGCAGAACTCATTTTTTATGTATTATTATTAATAGTGATATTTATGTTTGACAACCCCAGTCTTGTGGTAACAAAATACCCCTTAGTTGATATTATCGATCCAAAGGTAAAAAATTATTAACCACCAAGAACACGACACTCAATACTCATCAACCTTTTTTTCAGCTACAAATTTCATTATATAAATTAATGTAATTTTCATAAAGTTAACTTCTGATGCATAAGCATAGTCAAGGTGCTTAAATTTTACTTTTAATTTATCTATAATTCCCTATATTTCAAGTAAAATGTTTTATAAGAAAACTCTGTCTTACCTTCCAGTACCACGAGATACGATAGCGTGGAATTGTATTGTTCTATCAAGAATTTATATTTTTTCTCCGATTTTTCTTTCTTCTATTGAGATCCTCCTCAATCTAGGCAATGTATTTGGAGCTTTCTCGATTTTTTTTCTTTCATAGATCTTTCTTAGCTAGTCCCACAGCCTACCTTCTTCGGAACCACGAGAAGTCATTTTATACCTTCTTAAGAGCACTTATTATTCAATACTTGCTTTAGGTAAGCTTACTTACCTGAAGTACAACTATGAACCGTTTTCGTATTCCTAGAGAATTCAAATAAAATCCATCCTTTATAGTCATTGTATATTACGTTGTTTAATATTAACACGAATCTAATAATAAAATCAATGGCGATTTTTATAAGCTTATATGGAGAAATAAATAATATTGAAAACTTTACAAGGTACCTGACACGCGATTTTTAATTCTCGCTCTTCAATTGGCTCAATTCAATGATTAAAAATATCAATAAACGCTTATTTAATAGAACTCTTAATGGTTCTTTTATTCTTTTCGGTTATTACGCTTACCTCTAATGTCCCGGCAGACGCATCAGGATACAACACCGCATAACAACCTAACCTAAACTCATGCTATCCTAAGCATACTATGGTGATAGATTAGCATTTGTTTCCTTATTTGTATTTATAGTTACACCATGAAACTATAAATAATTTTTTATTTTTATATTTTGTAGTTTGAATTCTTCTTTTATTTAAATTGGATGTTAGCGATTATAACGGCCTATCTTATTTTATTTAAAAATTCAATCGATGTTTTATTTCTGTCTAATGTATTTTAATTTTAATAATAATAATAAAAATATTTATTTGAGAAATCATACCAATGTCATTTGGCACATATTGTATTTTCGATCTTCATTTGGTAAACCTCTCCTAAGGGATTCTCGTGAAAGCGTGTATGGAGAAACCTCCCATTACAGGCCCTCCTAGCGTGGTTCATTTCACTGCAGTAGATCCCTGCTCCAGAGACGTTTCAGTCCCCTTGTCTGATTCTGTGGTACTGTGTCTGTCAGTAATGATTGTACCAGTAAGTGTGGATATCCAGCAAGTGAGTTATGAAATGTTTTGTAGTTCTTCTTGATTGTGTCAATCACGAGTGATATGTTGAGATCTTTGTGAAACGATTTCTTAGTAATGTAAAAGGGATAATGTGTTATATAACGAAGGGGTTTTGATTGAAAAATTTGAATGGTCTGTATGTGGGATTTTCTACATGAGCCCCAGACTTCCGAGGTATAGGTCCATATTGGATTAAGTAGCAGTATATTATAAATTTTTTTGTTAGTGAAAGTTTATTTTTGTGGTAAAGTAGTCGTCTTAAGAGTGAGAGTCGGTGATTCAATTTTTTCTTAAAATTAATTACGTGTGATTTCCAAGTCAGTCTTTTTAGATGCAGCCCAAGTATTTGGTTTGCGTTTGTCTGGGCAATGGTATATTGTAAAGTGTTAGAGTGGGGCAGTCTGAATGTCTAAGTGCAAATGTTACTTGGTTCGATTTTTGTATGTTGATTTTTATTCGCCACTTATCTAGCCAATTCCCTAATGAATTCAAGTGTGTCTGTAGGTTCTGATAAGATATGTCTGGGTTCGTACTGGTCGAAAGTTGACATAATCGTCCGCATATGTAGCAAGTAGTGTTTCTGGTGTCTGTGGGATGTCTTAGGTGTATATAGAGTAGAGAACTGGAGAATAATGGATTTTAAAATAAATTTTAGGAATGTTTTATCTGTCCATATAATCTTTTTCCGGGATGGACCGTGTGGTGTTGGTTTTGTTTGCCAAGCTTTCGCTCATCGTGTTGTGAGCTTCCTCAGGGCTAGTCAGTAAATGAAGCTTCCTCAGGGCTAGTCAGTAAACTTCATTTACTGACTAGCCCTGAGGAAGCTCACAACACGATGAGCGAAAGCTTGGCAAACAAAACCAACACCACACGGTCCATCCCGGAAAAAGATTATATGGACAATACCGCAGACCGTGGAAGCCTACGTGAACATGTTTTATCTGTGTTGATTTTGCACAATGCTCTTATTCTGTCCTTTTTTTTTTGTTGTTAACGTTATCTGACTTTTAATGACATATGATTGAATGATTGAAAAAAGCCTTTAATTACAAAAAATTAACAGGAATTATTAAAATAATAAAAATTAAATAATTTTACTACAGATACTATAAACAATATTTATAACTTAATATAATATTATGAACTTTTTTTTTGCTTGTTAATTTTTTAATGACATATAATAAAGATTAAATTAAATGAAACGCAAGTTAAAATGGTTTAAAAAAAAATCTGTGAATCCTAATGTCACCATTAGCATAAATAATAATTTTCTTATTAAAATGAATTGTTGATCATTTTTTAAGCAATTCTTATCACTAATTATGAACAAACTTGAATAAAAAACCTATACATGCATTTCATTTTCCTGCCCATAAGCATTCTCTCAGTTTACTGAGTTATAAGTTTCGTATTTTTTATATATCCTGATGTTAGTTGTTTATATATAAATTAAATTTCGCCTTAAGAATTAAAAAAAGCCTCGTAATAGTAAATCTAAAATTTACACAGATAGACGCCGAAATATATAACTATTTTTATATTATAATAATAATTATTTTTCTAGTAATTGATGCCATTTTAATTTTGATTTTTTTATTAAGTTGATTATTTTTTTTCAAATTTATTCTTGTGCTATACCATTAATTTTCTTTTTTTTTTGTTACAGGTATGTAGAGTGATATCTGTGGTGACTAATAATCACTAAGTCAAATATATCATCATAAATTATATCCTTTGTGTATTAGTTTCGAGATTTCTGATCTTTCTTTTCCTATATCCTGCTGGTGCATCTTAATTTGCGGTCAATGTAGTTAATAATCCAATTGTCTCAATATTCCTATGATTCAGAATTTTCCAATAATTATCTTTAGTGGTTTTATTTAGTATATTATTAGGTGTAAATATGACTGAGTACCGCAATAATTTAATGATAATTATGCAGATTTTCATTAGATTTAAATAATGTTGACATGTCGAGAACTAACTGACAGCTTCGCATTTTGTTACGATACCGGTTTGATACGACTCAGCCTTGACCTAAACGTAAATAGAACGATGAGACATCACATAAAGAGATTTGCCTACTTCTTATGATCATTAAATATTTTAATCATTTCTTAAAAGGGTAGTTAGTAAATTTTGATAAACATTTTTTCATCTAAACACGCGGCACATTGGATTGAATACTTGGCTTCTTATTCTTAAAATATAATGTTTCTTCAGCGGTTGCGCAGGGATGTGTTTTGGCCATATCGAATCTCAGGTTTCCTACAATTTTATAGAGACTGGGTGAGCCTCGGTAGGGTATGCATATCACAGATGGGTCGAACTAAAGACCGAATAATATATCTGCCGGTCTGGAACACATACACCGTACGAACCGTAGGAAGATAGTATTTTCGTTAAGAAAATATCAAAAATATTTGTATTATGATATCTCTATACTACAAATATTCTATTAAAATCCACTATACTCATAATATTTGTCTTATGATATGAGTCGTGTATATTTGTTTTTCTCCATTTCGGATTGTTTTCATTTAATTCTCTGGATATTTAATTTATTTATTTATTTTCAACTATGTCTTCGCAAATCTATTTCGTTTGTTAGGTGTAATTTTGACTCTCTGATTTATTTTAAATATGGTACTAAATTACTAAACCGATAGAGTAAATGAAAATTCATGGATGTTAACATCACACAAATTAATATCATTTATATTATCAATATTTTATGAAATAGGATTAGTTTTATAGATTTTTGTTTTATAGAGATTTATTGTGTATTAATAGTCATCATATCTAGAACTGGTATATGATAATTTAAAAAAAAATGATATTTTTATAGATTGAATGTAATTTACTATAATAGTCAGTAATAGCTTGTTATTTCTTTTAAAATAAAGAGTTTTGAAAAACACTCTCAGAAAAAACAACAACATAAAACATGATAAAATTGTTTACTTAAAAAAATCTCTGTTTTTAGGGATCAGCTTAATTATATCAAATATTTTATATCAACTATTTATATCAAATATTTTTCGTATTATTACCTCAAACAAAAAAAAAAAGTTTCACATTGGTTTAACATTCTCTTATGAGTAACTAAAGGCAGCTGAATTGACTCTTCTACCTCATTTGTTTCTTCGATTTCATAGTTTTCGTTTCGCCTCTTGTCGTGGCCGGCGCCGTGCACAAATATCGCATGTTGAAACCGTTACTCGTTATTCCTTTTATGGTACAAGACCGTTTGCAGTTACATATTTAAGATAGACCCAGGTAGCAACACGCAGTATCAGCTCCTAATTCAAACGTGTTTTCCATCATGTATTGGGTCGTAACGGATGAAATGTCAGTTTTGTTTATTTACAGTTTTCTTTTCATTAGGGATTATTAGGTCCTTGTGTGTTAACGCAGCCACCGTTACTTTTGCCTACTTGTTCGTATGCGCGAGCATTTATATTTTGTAACAGTTATCTTTTTTAACAGCTATATCTTGCATAACGTTTTTAAATCTATTTATTGGGGTTAGGGGTGCTTTGTGTTATAAATATAATGTATAATATAATCATCTTTTAGAAATATAACTGTTACAAAATATAACTGCTCGCGCATACAAAAGTAACGTTGGCTGCGTTAACACACAAGAACCGATTATTATTGTTTATTTTTTCATAATCAATTATGTTATGTCTACCGTTTGAAAAATCATTTAATCCTCTTTTATAATCCGTCCTACTTTTCCTTTTGAAAGTGAAGCAACGTTATAAAAATAAATGAGAAAAAAATTATTTCTTCTGCGGAAATTAGTGTAAGTTTCCTCTTCGAATTTAAACTTGGCCATAGGGTCACAGAGGCGTTCCGAAACATTAATATTGTTTATAGTGAAGATACAGAGAGCGAAAGAAAAATCTTCCGTTGGTTTAAAAATTTCGGTCTGGGGATCGTAAGGATGACCTTACCAACAAAGAACGTGGTAGGCCGAAGACTAAGTTGGACACCGAAAAGTTGAAAGAGCTGGTCGAAGCGGGCCCTTCCCAAACCACTCGTGAATTAGGTTCACAACTTGGAGCAAGTGTCATGACTGTTTCCACATTTTATTACCACTAAAATATTATATTACAATCACAGGTTGTCACAGAATCACAGATTGGGTCAGAAATCGTGTTATTTTGGCATCGAAAAATGCTGATGTTGACGTAATTAACTTTTAAATACAACAGTGGTTATCTGGTGATCTAATGTACTTTAAATCAATCGATATTATTGTTGATGATAACCAAGCCGTAAATTATCCAACTGAATTATCCAAACCTCATTCATTAAACTAATGTTTATATTTTATCAGTTAAGAATTTTGTGTATTATTTATTTATTATATGATATAGTTAGATGTAAGATGTAAAATGTAAAATCAAAATCAAAATCAATTTAATTCATTTTTCCATTCATTAGTTATTTCTTTAAAATTCAAATTTTAACGTAATATTTTTTAAAACTATTATAAGAACAGCAACGCGGATTTTGTATCCATGACTTTTGAATTAGATTGAATGAGTATTCCAGGTGTGACACTCCTACAACAATTGAAAAATAATCTAAAATCCTCTTCCTGGGACCTAACAATGCCAACAAAAAAATAAATACTATGAGAGGAAATGAACATGAAAAGCTATGAGGTGGGATTGAGGAAGAAATAGTTCACACGGGGCCAAGGGAATGAAGTGCCGCATCCGGGCCCTCCATGTCACTCGCACTCCAAAAAAAACTACAGCTGTTCCTATCTAGCGAAAGCACCACGGAGGGTCGGTCTTCGGGTAGTAAAAAATAAGGCTTGTGGTCTATTTTCCTGAGCAAAAAATAAAATCTAAGCAATAAAGGCGAGATATTAGTGTATCCTTCTAAACGTTCGATCAGTTTCACAGAAAGTACAAATATATAAGCAAGAAGGCATTACACATTAGCATATTAAAATTCTTAAGTATTTATTGAATAGAAACTAATTTTAAATTATTATTGTTGATAAGGGGGAAAGTTTACTTGTCCGAAAATCATATGTGCAATAGGTACTTGTCAAATATTTTAGTGTACTAGGGTATCAATTGGGGAACGGGGTAGTGCAGTGAGTGAAGCACTGAGCTGAAATGCTAAAGGCCCCGAGTACGAATCCCTAAACGGCTTGAATAAGTCAAGAACGATGGCCTTGTTATATAACAGTATTTAAAAATATTTATAATTTAAATCGATCACGACAAAAGACAAAACAAAAAATAGTTCCTCGATTCTCCGATAAAATACAACACTAAAAAGATATTAAATAAAAAACAAACTGTACAAAAATGATATATAACTATAAATCATTTTTAATCTATAAGACTTCCTTCTCAAAATATTCCTGATAACCCTCCGAGACGCCTGAAAAGAAGATGATCTCGAGACTTTCTACTATAGAACTTTATTGGAGTGCTATCAATGGGTAGTTTCTCCACAAGTGTTTTTTTTTTTTCATGTCCTTTGTTCATACAGCAGATTTACTTGATGTAATACAATTAAAGTTATAAATATCAATAAATTATTTTTTTTTTAAATAATCTATAAAATGCTTATCGACCTGACTAAGTATTTACTTATACATTTACTAACCACAAAACTATTAACGTTTGGTAACTTTTATGAAATGTCTTTCTTTTGTGGAGTAAGGTCAAATCCAGCTGTATCAAATAAATTATACAATCTTTAACAGACATGATGGACCACCAGGGATATGCAGACTTTCCTGGGGCTCACTCAGCCTTTATATAGTGGCTAATCTTAATTGAGGAAAAAACCTAGAGGGTTGAGCATTGCTAGAGCAAATCATCTGCATAATTGTTGACACAAGAACAATACAGACTGTAATTTCTAATTTTAATTTTTTATTTTTACTGTTAGGCTTTTAAATTATACGTCTATGAAATTCAAAACTATGAATGTTGGTTGTTAGTTTTCAATTTCTATAAATAATTGACCCAATTTTTTTTTAAAAACTTATTTATTGAAATTTACAACTGTATAATAATAATACATCAAGTAAATAAAATTAAAGACATAGATTGGTAAGAGAAAATGTCAAGTAGAGAAATTACTGGAATACTTTTACCTTTGGTAGTACTGGAATACCTAAACATTTATAAATAAGGGGCCATGTAATTATTTAGTGCATCCGGGAAGACACTACTAATTAATTGATTTAATGTCTGAACAACAGTGATAATATTTTCTGGCAGTTTTATAGATTGTGTATTTGGATGCAGTTCTATTTCACCGATCCCGATATCCAGCAATAGTTTGGAAAATATTTTTGCTGATGGATCACTTTGTAATTGTACTCGCATGTTTATGGTCAATTGAAGTGTTTCGACATATTCGCTATGAAAACGATTATTTTAACAGCGTTAATCTCATCGGCAAAAGTAGAGCGAGGGATGATGGCAATGTGTGTCGGAAATCACCAGTTAGTAATAGAACAGCACCACCGAATAGCTAAGATTCCAGTTATTTGTTGTATTTAGGGACTGAACTCAGACTCTATTATACTTACAGAGCTGCGGTTGGCCTAAAATTGTAGCAAATTTAATCTACTTTAAAAGTGATCCCTTATGTTTTTTTTCCAAAAACGCACCGATAGGAGAATACATGCCAAAAACTGAAATAGCTCCTATAATATCGAGGTTTTTCGGCCACCAAAAGGTTTCTCATCCGTTTTTTCGGTAGCAACTTGGATTTGCACTACTCAGACATGCCCTCGTCCCAGACAGCGGTCGTCAATCGGGTTATTAAAATATAACGTATCGTTAAATAAAATATAGTCTATACCTATGTTAAGTTTGACAATGTTACTTGCCTATGCGAATTTTCATTAAAATTGGTCGTTTTGGAGTAGTTTCGGAGATTAGCTCGAACAAACATCGTGACACGAGATTTATACAGGGTGTCCCGAATTTAAATGGCAAAACTTCAGGAACTTATAGGGGACCGAAAAACTAAGACAAAAAGTCCTTTAGAGATTTGCTCGTTTTTGCTTAGTTTTAGAGAAAAACGCAAAAAAAGAAACAAAACAAAAATGTTACAGGTAGCGATTATCACCTTTCAAAGTTCGTCAGGCTAGGCATGAGATATGTAAACACTTAATGTTGTCCTTTACATTCTTTTATTTGTTTACATTTTGGCTTCCTTCTAGGATTATAATTCCTACATCAGTCTTCAGTCAGTGTTCTCAGATATTTTTGTGTGAATAGCATCAGCTACAATGCCGCATACATATTCTAATGTTGAATACGCTGATTTCATTTTTGTGTATGGTTTCTGTAACGGTAATGCTTTAGAAGCGGTGCGGGAGTATGCGCGCCGATTTCCAAATAGAAGAGTGCTTAGAGTGCTTCCAGGCAGCAGTAAGAGCAGATTATCGGAGAAGAAATAGTGTCCAACGCCACTTCGATAACAATCCTAAGACTAGCATCCGAAGAGCATCTGCTGCATTAGCAATATGGCGAACTTTGAAAGGTGATAATCGGTACCCATACCATCTTCAAAAAGTTCAGAATTTATTACCTCAAGATTATGTCAAGAGATTGAATTTTAGTAACTGGTTTCTTGAAAAAATTCGCGATGATAATTTATTTTCATTAAAAATTATATGGACCGATGAAGCTACCTTTACAAGAGGAGATATTGTTAATCAAAGAAATTATCATGTATGGGCTCTTGAAAATTCCAGAGCTATTAGAGAGAATAGGTTTCAGCATGAATTTGGTATTAACGTTTGGCTTGGAATTTGGAACGGATTACTGGTGGGACCATATTTTTTTACCTGGAAGATTGAATGGTATCACATTTACACATTTTTTGGAGAACGACTTTTCTAATTATTTAGATGACATTCCCTTACAACAGCGGATTGAAATGTGGTTCCAACTCGATGGATGTCCAGCTCATTATAGCAGAGTTGCTCGAGCTTAGCTGGATATAAATTATCCACAACGATGGATTGGACGTGGAGGAGTAGAACTTGGCCACCCAGATCACCTGATATGACACCCATGGATTTCTTCGTATGGGGAACCTTGAAGCAAATATCTAAATATTATTTTACTTAACTAATTGGTTTTTAATTTTCTTAGTAACTATTAGACTCAAAATGAAATAGCTCATAAAAGTTTAGATAGTCTTCTCTTCATTATAGGATAACTGGAATATAGTTGAGCTAAGAAATCAATGGTGTCATTCCCATTGACTGCCTTATGTAGAAGTCTACTCTAATCAAAATTCTCCCATCAACGTTGTGGTTAGCTCCGCAGAGGTCTACCATTCTATCTATTTGGTGTAGATTATCTTTTTTAATGATAGATCATTTACAAGTGATAACAATCATTTGTTGTTTAACCGGTCTATCAACTTATAAAACATCCATTTCTATCCCCCCCCCCCTTTTGTGTCCAAAATACTCAAATAAATAATCGAGTCTACTCAAATTTCTTCGGCCTAAATAGTTATAATTATTATTATTTGTTTTTAAAGAATAATTTATTGATATTTACAACTGTAATTATATTACATCAAGTAAATCTGCTGTATGAACAAAGGACATGAAAAAAAACACTTGTGGAGAAACTACCCATTAATAGCACTCCGAAGTTAAGATTTTTAAAACGTCAAATCATACACTAGTTGGAAAAACTCTTATATTATTCCGTGGAAGCAGTGGAATTGATAAATCTGCAGTTTAAATGTGGTCACATATGCGATCCATTTCAGTTTTATCAAATTCTTTCCAATCATCTTACAAAAAAAAATCTTTACGCAATTGATTCTTCGCATTAGCCAAGTTATGTATATTTTTTAGTTTTGCGCATAGGCGTAACTAGGGAAGTTATTGGAGATGTAACCTCCCCCATTGCTGCATTGAAGCTGCATGATTATAGTATAATATATATTATACCTATATCACGAGACATCTTTTTAGGGAGTAATATATTGGAGTGGTTTTCATACCGACTCTGTAATAAAACTTATCAATGTTTACACCTATATAGGTATTAACTCTTAGACGAAATTAGTATTGTTATGGGCTACTGGGTATTACAATGAATTAAACTATTCCTTAAATAAAGCTACTAATATATATTTACAAAAGTGATAAAAAGAATACAATTAAACTATTAACAATTAAATTATTAAACTGATATAAATTTACAATAACAATATTCTTAATATTTATCATCTAGGCCTAACTCCTTTTTAATTATTACAATAATATAAGATAATACTATTCTAATTCTAAGTGACTTAACTATTTACATAAGTTTGTACAAATACCATAAAATTACAACTACTACTTAACTAATTAACTATTACTAATTAACACTTACAGTTCACTAATTAAAGGCCACCGACCGTAAGAATCTCCAAATATAACAAACTGACACACAGTAATAAACAGAAACGGTTTATTACACTCGCGAAGCTGTCACAGTTCATTGATACACTTATCACACTGACACTCACTTATTACGAGCTCATCACAGTGCCTGGTCTACTCTAAGACTGACTCGCTCGAGGCGAGGGAGGTATTTAAATAGGCAAGACCGAACATTCTAGAACACGGAAGGGTAGAGACTGTTCTTCTTAATCTTTTCCGACAAAGCTGAGGCGGTTCTACTATGCTGAGAAGGTCCTAATCCAATCGTAACTTCTCCCGCCGACGGCTTAAGTCGCTATTCTCTTGTTTCCGTCTTCCTCTCTGTGACCGTAACAGTATCCTAAGCACGAATTAGCCTTCGGAACTTTTTTTATATCAGCTATTAATTGCATGGTGGTTACGCATATTCCGAATGAATTGTTTCTATCTCAGTTGGGCATTAAAATAAATTTAAAAAAAAATCCTCTTTAAAAGGCAATTTTACTTCTTTTTAAAATAAAATACTTAAAATGTATTTGTAATTGAAATGTTTAAAAGACTATTTTCGGTTGAGGAGGAAATAAAAACTTGGAAATTCGCCCGGCGTCAGTTGCCTAACCTTGACTGGGGTCTCAGTCCTAGCATAGATTATATCAAATGAGGAAAACCAAACATTATCTTGATATTATGTCCTGACTTGACAATTAGGTAGTTTAGTTGTGGTTGATATTATTTTCCTTTGAGACAGCATTAAACTTATTAAACACAGGTATATAAAGTTTTTACTTAAAAGATATATACAGTTTTTACGTAAATTGAGGTCTAAAATTCAATAAGTTAATAATAAATTTTATTTAATTCATAATGTCTCGTACAATATGTATGTTTTATGTTGCATGTATGTTTTAGCATACATCCTGATTAATATTTTGAGATCTGCACTTTTCCCCTTATAAAGGGTACCCACTTTATAGAGGGTAGGTGGGGTTCTATAACCCTCATAGGATCCACCTTCGGCCGCTAACAGATAAAATAAAAGTCTCCCAGCGAGGGGTTTGAACCCAGGGCCCGAAGCACGTCCTCTCAGCGCTTTACCAGTGAACCACTCCGCTCCCAATTTTACTTATAATCCTTTATTAACAAATGCTTTTTAATACTATAAGTTCATTCTCATTACGTTTTAGAGATCTAAACTTTAAAAAAAAAAATGTGAATCATTTAAATTTATCATTACTAATAACTGATATTTCATATTTTATTTTTCTTCTGTAATTACTACGCAGTTTTCATAGTTCTCTTTCGTACTGAATTTGTCAGTATTTAAGCTATGATGGCATTACACATTTTTTTATAATAATCGCGTAATTAGTATGTATACCTTACGTAGTTCTTTCTGTATATAACTACATTTGGATGTACATTCACACAAATATCTTTTGTTCTTTGGCACTGTTGACAATGAATATTTATATCCCGCCATTTGGTCTTCTTGTAGTTAATTCCTTACAGGAATCAGAGGACTTTGTAACCCTTTTGGATGGCTATTTGAAGTCCTCGTAAACCATAACATGTCTCCTCTAGAAATCTCGTTCGGTCTTTGTGTTGATGTTAACTTTAGTAGGCTGGCGGGAATGATCATATCAGTGAGTCAGTAATGATTGGCAATCAATCATTATTGACCGATGGGTGTTTTCACCTATTTTACTTACCCAGTCCATGCGTGTTAATATTTATTTACTTATATAATGATCAAATTTAGTTATCTTAGATAACATTCAGAACTGGTGTATTATAATTAATAAATACATATTCCCAAATTTATAGTTGATTACTAATGATTAAAAAAAAATATTAACATTTTACTTCAAATCCGTGATATATAAACAGCTGGCACTGTTAACACTGAATATTTGAAACACCGTACGTCCTATTTCCCTATTTAACCAATGAAAATCTGTATTTGACAAATCAATGAACTAAAAGTGAAGTTTAGCAATCGTGTCGTTTATTCATTTAACATCAATTTATGCTGAAATAGCTAATCGTACGATGCAATGTGGAAGTCCTAAATTTTAAATATCGTAGTGTAATTAAGATAGGGATAATTTACTTAAAGTCGTGGCCTCTGGGTCTACATATAAATGAGACTTCAGTTTTTAATTTTTTTTTAGTTTTTAAAAATTATTATTCATTTATCAAGCCGAATTGAAGTATAAATGAACACTTAAACCAATTCTGCCAGCTTGGCAATGGCAATGTCCTCCCGATACTCTCTTCCCAAAAGAATTTGTCAAAGAAGGAGACACAAATACGACGGAGGCAGCGGTAGGATTCGGTTTGGGCGGCGGTGACCGAAGCTGCGGGTTCAACACCCGGCCGTCGCACCCTCACCGTGCCTTTTCAACCGATGTACATCCAGCGTCCTGTTTCCCTCTCGGGCCAGCCAATGGAGGAACATCACTTCCACACTAGTCGTTTTCGACATTGGCATTCCTCTGCATTGCAATTTTTGTTCTGGTTGTTTTCGGACCTTTCCTGATAGAATTCCCTAGATGTTTCGCGATGTACAAGAAATATACCCTTAATAAAGAAGTTTCTATTTAAATAAATCTCGAGGGGTAAAGTTCACTGGAAGAATTAATTTGAGATTCCAATGGCTCGACATGCCTGTGCAGCAGTGAGAAAAGTGTGGAGAAATGAAAGACGAATGAAGGAAATTAATTGTACTAAATTAACTAGTTAGTTTAGTTTAATTAGTTTTTGAAAATATTATAAATAAAATATTATAAAATAAATATTTTGTGTTGAAATATTAGTTTTTTGAAAACTTGAGTATAAAATATAAAAAATAATAAGAATAAATGAATGTGATTTCTTTATGTTGCATATTACTTATATGTTATCCTATATTCGTGATGAGATTTATAAGCTCCTTAGGACTTAGTATGTAAAGTATTCTGGCTGGGGGTTTCTTCATTACTTCTCAATAATAGTTATCTTGCTTTAACTTTTTATTTCAAAATAGTGCAGAAAAGTTTTATACACGTAAAGTGGAGCCTCATATGTTATTTTCCTTATTTTGTTTTAGTTACAAAATTATTGCTACTAATTATTGCTTGTTTTTTCTTTGAACGTTCATTAGAATTTTTTTTGTTTTATGCTATGTAATAGATTTTCCTGGATCTTGAGTTTTAGTCAATAAAAATGAGACTATATGTATTTTTTCCGGTTAGTTTGGCATGAATATACATATACATAGCGAAAATGTTGTTTATCTTTATTTATTAGCTGAATCTCAAGAACCAGAAAAAAACGTACATAAAAAGTAGAAACTGATAGGATGGCATTTAGACATACAAGAAGTTTTAATAAATAAATTCCAACTGATTCTATTAATTGTTAGTATATAATCAGTACATTCCTTAAAGTATGTTTAATCGTAAAATAAGTGTAAATTATATTTCAGTTAACTATTTCCAACAACTTGTTGTACATGTTTTATTTGCTGCTGGAGACGTAAGGCTATTGGTAGGTCAAGAATGTTTATTAATGTGCCAATACTGCATTATTATAATTTCCAATTACTGTGATGTTTCAAGGAAAAAGAAAAAATATATACAAATCAGTATAAGCTCGATAGGAGCTGTAATGAATACATAAAATAAATTATTCACGAGAAGTAATGCAGTGTGCAAGAAAATAATTTTTCATTTATTAAATAAGATAACAGAACCTTAATTGACATCTATATATAGTTTTTTCCTAACCTGTTCTTGACAATTACCCACCGTACCTAAAGGTCTCCATGAAGACTATTTTTTTGGTCTGATAAATGTTTTTTTTTGTAATGATTTTTTAAAATTGTTTTATCTAAATCACCAATCAGGTGATTATGAATTTCCAAACCATAGGTCCAGTACCTACATTGCTATTTAGGATACGTAGTGGTTTCTCTCTTGGACTGAAACTTGGATAGGTGCCATCAACTTGGTTGATTGTTCTTATCAATCAACTCTCCACCAAGCCTCCTCTACGTATCCTTCTTATGTATCTTAAAGAGCACCGCACGAGGAAAATTTATTTAAATGAGTATCACATTAAGCTTATTTTTCAGCTGCAACTGATTATATATATATAATTATAAGATAAAATGGTCTGGGTGGAGGTCAGAAAAAATTCTCACAAAACAATTGATTTTTTTATAGTCAACTGTCAACCCTTGACTCCGTTATAAGCGTTAAAGAAGACCTGCAATATGGGTCGAAACGTTGTCTTTAAGCGAATATAGTTCCCCTTACTAAAGATATTTTTTTCCTAACATCCACCTGGACCATTTTCTTCATCACATATATAAGGTTAACTAATATTATTCAAGATATGTAATTATATTGAACCAGACAAGTGTTAATATAAAATGCATATAAAGATACATACGGATAGCGCTTCTTGATTATCATAGGCATGTTCAGTGTTTTAGCCTACATTTTTCACTACACCCTTGGGTTTAGTATATATAATATCGTTTTATTAATAGAAGCATTTAAAGATAAAAACCTTATCTTATATCTAACAAATCCCTTACTTGAGATACGAGTATATTGTTAAATAAAACTGAAAAACAGGTTAGCTTATGTTAACAATTTAACATTCTGTATGAACACCTGAGGAAGCTGTAGTGTTAATATCAATCAAAATTTCTATTTGTGATGTTCGATTGAAAAATATTTGACACGTTTTCAATCCAAAGGGTTTTTACCAATTCACTGTACGGAAAAAAAATATATTATTTTTTTTATTGCTCTTTTCTGCTGGTTAACTCATCTACACATTCTGAACGTGTAGTGGAAGTATTATAAAACATTATTTATTCAAATACTCCTTTATTCGGTCGAATTCTTATTATATAAGAATCCATCTTCACAATAATGATTCAATTGCCAATTAATGTCAATCAAATTAAGCAATAACTATCGCAAATTAGTTCTAAGTAAAGTCTTACAAAATTTAACCGGAATCTGTCAAAGCGTCGATAACCTTGTGTGGAACCAGCATTCACTAAATTCATATGTAATGTCTTTAAATTTTCAGTATTAATAATTGTTAAAACATGTTTTTTTAATGAGCCACTATAGCCTACATTTTTTTTCTTCAAATTTTTACTTTTTACCTATCTCTTCAGCTCTCAAACTCCTTTCATTCTTGCTCAATGCTTTTCCCTTTTCTCTCCTGTTCTAGCGTCTTCCTTTTAGGTGCTTTCCGAAAACCCATCGGTTTGTGAGATCACCTGTGAACTAGTGGATAGCATACAACCTAAAGAGTTTTTTAAAGGGAGTAGAAATTCCCTAATTATGCCTTAATTCGGATAGTACATAAGGTCTCCAGCCTGTAAGATGCCAGCTCCTCGTTAATGATCTCAATCATAATTATAATTGGGTATACAAAACTCCTACAGTTTTGTCCTAGCGTTGCCCGATTTACCGATAAGTGTTGTTTGATTTTAGCCTTCTCTAATATTTGAAAAGTCTTCTAGCTAATGCGTCTGGTGTCCATTTTACATAGGTGAAATAAATGTATTATTGTTTTATGGCTTTGTTTTTTATTATCTTTTTTAATATTTTACTTATTTATCCGTCGATTCTGATTCAGTAATTCGGTAATTCCAGGGGAACCCCAGTTGATAATTTTTAAAAGCTTTTTTGTATGAAAAAGCCTAAAAAAAATTAATTAAATTTATCATCAATACAAAAAAAAATCTGCACATTATTAAACTAAGAGACTTCTGATACTTAAATAATTATTTAAATTACATCAGTGGTTGAAAAGTCATTTGACAAAATTCCGAATTTGAATATCACCTTAAACTGTTTTCTTAGAATGATATTCTAATCAATTCCAACATATTCATCCCTCTAATATTGTGCACTTTGAAAAATATTTTATTTATATTAATTACTTATATAACAGTAGAGTCTAGCATGCACTCAACCCCAGACCCGGTTATAGTGGTACAGAAAAAGAAGAAGAATTATTTATATCCTCACTTAACTCTTTTAAGAAAAAAAAATGTTCCTTCTGGCAGCTCACCTCCTCAGTTGAATAAGTAATAGTAGTCGCTAAGTCGCTGAGAAGATTGGAAGCTGGTATTTATGTAATATCCAATGTTATATGACGTTATCTCTGAAGCTTATGTAATAAACTCTTGTTTCCGTCTCCAGGGTGGTGGCTCTGGATGGCTAAGCTTTCTATATTTTATTAGTTTTATTATTCCGCTAACAGCAATATAATTTATTTAAATTTTAAATAATTAAACAAAAACTGCCGTCAATGGTTCTTATAATTCCAAGAATCACACCAATATTATTTAAAATAATGTCTAATGAATAAATCAATTTCATGTATTATTTGGGAATAACTTAAAAATTTACTTCCAAAGTGAACTTATATTTATTTTCACTTTATTATTAGTTTTTATGTCATTATTATTTTTGTCAAGGGTGGCTACATTGAGATGTAACCTCCATGGAGCCCTGTATTGTAACCTATGTTAACCTCCCAGTTCAGTGTAATTTCTATTGAGCATGTTGAATGTTATTCAATAAAGTTTATCTTAATTCATCCAGTTTTGTTTAGTGTAAATTAACATGGCGCAGTCGTAATTTATCATGGAATTCAATAAGCCGTCGAATTTCAATACCTATGGAGACGATCTCGCCGAAAGTTTTCTCCGCTTCAGGAGAGAAATTGAGGTATACTTTGTGGCAACAGAAACGGAGAAGAAGCCTCGAGAGGTTCAAGTGGCAAGATTGAAAAATTTATTAGGCTCGGATGGATTGCAATTATATACTACTATTACGACCCTCACGCCTTCAAACGAGACAGTTTTAGCTATTTTGGATGTTTTAGAAAAACACTGTATCCCGAAGAAAAATGAAACGGTAACTATCTTTAAATTTTTTAATCGGAAACAGGGTTTTAACGAACCTTTTAAACGATTTTTCACTGATTTAAAGGCATTAATAGCTCCCTGTAAATTCGGGGATCAAGAAAATAAATTATTAACGACCCAAATAGTTCTGGGAATATAAAAAAAAAGTACCCAAGAAAGATTATTAAGAGAAGACTGTTCACTTGAAAAAACTATTGAATTTTGTAAAACGATAGAATTGGCAGGAACCAACATGAAACTTTTAACTAATAACAAAACATTATATACCTATCACCTACATTATTTCAAAATTATTATTTAATACATTATTATTTGGTACATTATTTAAACACAGTGGATGAGCCCTGTGAATGGATCAATAGCCTTGTAATTGTTGAAAAGCCCGACTCGTCTTTACGTTTGTGTATAGATCCCAATCATTTAAACAAATTCTTACTCAGAGATTATTATGAAATACCTACTTTAGAGGAAATTAGATCAAAGCTTGCTAATAAGAGTCATTTTTGTTTATTTGATTTGAAACATGGATTTCACCAACTCCGCCTTGACGATGAGTCCAGTAAACTCTGTTGTTTCAGCACTCCATTCGGCGTGTATAAATATTTACGAGCTCCTTTTGGGCTTTCAGTTTTGCCTGAGTTATTTCAAAAATTAACTTTTAAGTATTTTGGTCATATAAAAAATGTTGTTGTATATTTTGATGATATTTTGTGCTTTGGCGAAACAGGAGAGGAACTTAAAACTACAGTTGATGAGGTGATATCTGTGGCCAGAAAATATAATATAAAGTTTAATGCTGAAAAAATTCAATATTTTGTAGATGAGGTACGATATTTGGGATTCATATTTACCAAAAATGGTTTTAAAGTGGATCGAGGCCGAATTGAATCCATCTTAAATTTGAAACCCCCGAGAAATGTCAAAGATTTGCAGAAAATATTGGGCATGATTAATTTTTTACGAAATTTTATCCCTAATCTCTCTGAGTTGTGTGCACCATTGACATCTTTGTTGAAAAAAGATTCTGTCTGGCTCTGGACCGATTATCATAATAATGCCTTTGTCCAATTGAAAACAATAGTATCAGATATTTCTTTACTTGCTTGTTTTGATTCAACTAAAAAAATAGATATCCAAGCGGATTCAAGCAGCCGTGCTTTGGGCTGCACATTGTTACAAGAAGGGAAGCCAATTTTATATGCTAGCAGGGTCTTGACTTCTTCTGAGCAGGAGTACGCTCAAATTGAGAAAGAATTGTTAGCGATTACATTTGCATTTTCCAAATTCCACAATTATGTTTATGGTCATGCTAACGTTACGGTATATACTGACCATTCACCTTTGACTTCAATTATTTTTAAAGATCTAGAAAAAATAAAAAATAATAGGCTTAAACGTCTAAGGTTGAAGCTGTTACCTTATAAATTCGATTTGAAATACTTGCCTGGTAAATCAATGGTGATAGCTGACCTGCTTTCTAGAAATTTTTTGAAAAAAGATGTTAAGGATGATGAATCAATGAGGGATGTGATACATACCGTGGGGGTTCAGTTTGATTGCTCGGGTACTCATTTGAATAATTTAAAAATTGAAACTGCGAATGATGCAGTTTTAAATGCAATTTTGAAATATTATAGAGAAGGGTGGCCTAAATCGCTGCATGAGTCTGGAGACCTCAGTCATTATTATAAAATAAGAAACGATATCACAGTTGAAAATGGACTAGTTTATCTTGAAGATAGACTGATTGTTCCCCCTGCTTATAGAAAGCGAATTCTGCACTTGCTTCATGAAACACACCTTGGGCTTCATAAGACCAAGGATACGGTTAAAAAGTTTTTTTACTGGCCTGGAGTTATGTCCGATGTAACTAACATTGTGAATACATGTAAAGTATGCCAAAGATTTCAAAGGTCCAAAACCAAAGAGGCTTTGCTTCCTCATGAAATTCTACCTATCCCTTTCAATAAGGTAGGAATGGATGTTCTTGAATTTGGTAGTAGATATTATCTTGTTGTCATAGATTACTATTCCAGATGGATTGAGTTGAGCCAATTGAAAGATAAATCTGCCGCAACAATAATTAAATGCCTTAAATCTATTTTTGCTTCTTTTGGAATCCCAAGAATTGTCATAGCTGATAATAATCCTTTCAGCTCACAGGAATTTAGACATTTTTCAAACAAATGGAATTTTAATATAATTACCTCTAGCCCTTATTACCCAAAAAGTAATGGCCTCGCCGAAAAGGCAGTTGGTGTGGTGAAATCCATGCTGAAAAAATGTGTTTATGAAAATGATGATATAGAATTGTATTTATTAAATTATAGGAACTCCCCAGTAGCAAGACTCAAATACTCTCCATCCCAGCTCCTCCAAAGTAGAACCCTCAGAACAAAATTACCAATTGGTGACCACCATCATTTACCAAAAACTATTAGTGATCCTAAAGTATGTAACAAAGAAAATCAAAGGGCTTACTACAATCAACATTGTAAAAAACCTGAGGAGTTTGTTGAAGGTGACCAGGTATTTGTTCAAGACAAATTTAATAAGTTATGGTCATTAGGAGTCATTGTAAAAAAATTAAAATTCAGATCATACCTTGTAAAACTTGGAGGAAAGTTGTATAGAAGAAATTCAGTTTTTATTAAAAAGTATAAGGGTGATGTAGACATTCATTTTAATGAAAACCATAGAAGTAATTTATTCAGAGATACAGCTTTTGACATACCTTTCAGTGAAGATGATGTCAATAGCCCTATACCAGATAATGACTCTCATACCTCCACTGTTTCAGATAACTGTTACATTCCAGAAATGAATGAAGGTTCGGTTGTAACGCGTTATGGTCGCATTGTTAAAAAGCCTCAGCGGCTTGATTTGTAACTGTATTTTTATTTTATTTCTACTCTTTAAGTTTATATCATTTGATTATCTTGAATAATACTTATTATTGTATTAAAAAAAAAAAAAAAAAAAAAATGTAAGAAGATTGTGTTTAAATAATGTACCAAATAATAATGTATTAAATAATAATTTTGAAATAATGTAGGTGATAGGTATATAATGTTTTGTTTTTTTTAATTTCTTTATTAAATGCTATATTTATAGAGCTTAATGAGGGGGGGTGTCAAGGGTGGCTACATTGAGATGTAACCTCCATTGAGCCCTGTATTGTAACCTATGTTAACCTCCCAGTTCAGTGTAATTTCTATTGAGCATGTTGAATGTTATTCAATAAAGTTTATCTTAATTCATCCAGTTTTGTTTAGTGTAAATTAACAATTTTTACTTGTTTTTTCTTTACATTTTTATTTAAATGTCCATTCTAAAAATATACTAATGCTATTTTCCTAACTCAAGTTACTGATATAGATAGCAATTAATTGTTATTATGTTTTTTTAAAAATTAAAATTTTCTGTTGTTATAAAATTATAAAAATAAAATTAATTATTACCATTGGTTGTGGTCTGGTGGGAGTAAAAGTAGTGTAGTAAACAGAGACGCCAATTATAAAATTATGTTAAAAACTAATGCTATCATAATATTTATAAATGACTTACATGGAAATTACTTTTGAATTAATTTCGATTTTAAAATTAAAATAAGTTGTCACATTTTCAACATTCTAATAGTCGTTATTAATGAAGTTTACCTTCGTGATGATATCCAGTTTCGATTTCGACAAAAAGTCGGCTTAAAATGATTTGATTCATCCTGACTCCAAATTAATGTTAAATATGTAAAAACAAATAATGTCCTTAAAATATATCCTAGTGATAAGTATTTATAAATTATAGCAATATGTCTTTTCCTATATTTCTTAAGGTTTTTTTGCTAAATTCTTCAGAAAACATTGTAATATTTTCTAAAATTATTGAACCGAATTCAACGATCAGATGTTGACAAAATTAACACGTGAATAAAATATATTTTACTTTTTGGATTTGACGCTATCAATTCATTTTTAGGAGTTTTAAATCTAAAGATGATAATATAATGTTATAGATACTGGACATATTTCAGACTAAAAAGAAATAAATTAAATCAAGTTTAAAGAATCTTACTTCTCCTCCTAATTACGTGGTTTTCTGATAATTAAGTAATACTTCAACAATAAATATGAATTCACTTCAGTTTTCTGTTTCCCTCCCCTCTATAAAATGTTGTGGGCGACCTGTGGTCTAGTGGTTAGCATAACAAACTACTAGGCCCAAGATTTCGAGTTCGTAGCCCGGCAGGTGGCCCTAGGATTTTTTGAAGGGAGTAAAAAATCCTTAGTCCCGTCCTTCGGAAGGGACGTTAAACGGGGGTCCCCAGCCTGTACGATGTCAGATACTCGTTAAAAATCCCTATCCTAATTAAACCTGTATAGGCAAAATTTAGAGTTCCGAGTGTAGCATCGTCTGATTAGCCATAGCAGCAAAAAGTGACGTTATATGAACAAAAATGTTGTTTTTAATAATACCCCAAAAGTTGATATTGATATCAATATATGATACTGCATAGTATTATTATTTTAAATCACGCTCAAATACCTCCACTGAAAAATATTTGTGTTATGACGTTTTTCTTTTGTAGGAGTGATGTATTTTTTTAATTATATCAATTATAGTTGGTATAATCGTATAGTTGTTGTAAACCATTTCTCGAATTCGTATATATAACCTTTGATGTATGAGCTTACTTATATTAACTAATATGCTTGATCGTTTGTTTGATAGTATATGTTAGATACGTTAATATTTACAATTCCTTAAACAAAATTTAGTAATAGATTGCTTTATAAATAATGCCAATTATATTTACTATCCGGCCTTCATCGTAGAGTTTATATCAGAGATAATTTCGAGAAGGACCGGACTGTTCCATATTCACATATCCTATCCCCTTCACCCTTGACTAAATGCCAACTCCTCTTGCACAATCCTGCCCAGCAACCTGAGCCACCAATAGGATCCTGTGTTATATTTTTTAGAATTGGCTTTTCAGATATGAACATAGCCTTTGGTAGCCCGGTAGGTTGCCCTTGTATTTTTTAAAGGGAAAAATCCTTGGTTAGGCTGTCCTTCGGAAGGGACGTTAAACGGGAGTATCGAGCCTGTACGATGTCGGTACTCGTTAAAAATCCCTATGCCTATTAAATCCGGATAGGCAAAATTTAGAGCTCCCAAAGTAGCATTGCCCTATAAGCCATACCAGAATAAAGTGACGTTAAACAATCAAACAAGCATAGACTTAGAGTTTTCTTTTTACACATCTTATGTCTCTGTCATTTGTTGCCAGTTAAAAATAAAGAAAATACTGATCCAGTCTTAATACCTATATTTATCCATTTATATCCATATATATCAATTAAAGGATAATTTATTTATTGTATGAATGTTCCATGTATCTTAGAAGCATAATGCACTTCTTACATTTCATTTAATTGTACTATAGTCGAGACTGAACTTTTTACTAAAGTTTCGTTATATTATTCTAAAAATCTTTCAGCTTAGTAACTACTTTGTATCCACGTTACTCTTAATAAAATATAGGTGCCTACTCAGTATTGTTTTGAGATTTTGAGTGTTTTGCATTAAACATATAATGAATTGTTATGTCCTTAAATCGAAATATTGGAATAAGATGTAGCTTGTTTATTTTGTAAATCCATCCGTTCTTTTCCAATCATTTTTTTCTATTTACCAAATACAATGTTATAATAGGAATTCATGCGTCTTCAACAGTAGACATTCATCAAATCTACTGTCATATTTTTTTTTGTATTTAATTCTGATTACGATTAAATTAATATAATAGAACTATGGCATGTGTATTGATATCGTACCTCTTTTTTGCTGTTCCAAAAACACTTTTAAATTTTAGTTTATTTTCAGCATTGAGAAGGCAGTGCCAGTGCCTTTGGAGTTTGCCATTTTGTAAAAATATTTTTTAATTTAATAGATCGATTATGACAAAAATTAGTTCTTCGATCCGCCTAACTATGCGACGCTGATAAAAACTTTTTTTTATTTATATAATAATAATATATTAATGACATGAAGTTTATATTAATAAATTGAGACACCTTGATTTGTAAATAATTCCAATAATTAATTTATTTATTTATTTTAAAACGTGTGTCAGGAATAGCGACGCTTACTTATGTACACTCACGTCCAGAGACGTTCATGCAATATATTGGGATAGAAGTTGCTTTTGCAGTCAATCGAGGAAAATACACCTAGTGAAACTTATTTGCTCCCTTTGCGGTCTAGGTTAAGGTACATAATGTATTCTGAATATTTGTTTTCGCTGACGATTTGTTTAAAAGAAATTATTTACAAAATAAAATTATCATTAAAAAAATAATTCTAATCCGTAATTCTTACTTACTGATTTATAATTTTATGGAGCCTGGACAATAAAAAGGGTTTACACAAAAACATATGGTTTACCACCGCAAGCTTAAAATCCCTTGTACATATAGAATAAATAATAAAGCGGCTTTAGACCGGATTAGTTAAGATACTGGACTAGTAATTACCATCCAAAACAGAAAATTGGAATCCGTGGGCCACGTTACGGAAGGGAAAAAATGTGAAGAATTGTTATTAATATAATTATTGCAAAGGGATTTACTGTAATTTTTTTTAATAGTTTTTATATTTAATTATAATTTCGATTAAATTAATATAATAGAACTAATGTTTGTAATATGTTAATAATAATATTAATAATTCTAATGTAACCGCGAAACTGATACCAAATTATTTATTGTAAACAGTAAAACCTTCTTATAACACCAATAAGTTAGTTGCACACTATATATGCTGTAAGATTTATTCAGCAGAAACTTTTGTTTTTTGGTTCATGTTTCCTGAGTGATTTGAAGCATCAACGTTGAATATTGAACCTATTTTATGCGATAGAGAAATTCGAATCATTCGAAACCCGGAATACATAGAATTCAAATTGACAACATAAAATGTGTGTAAGATTTGTTTATTATTACTAGCCGTGTCTAGTAAACGTATTAAATTTATGATAATTGAAAAACATCATGTGCAAACATTAATCGTTTAAATTATTTATGTTTCATTGTAATCATTGGAGTTATGAGAAAGGAAAATGTATTTTTTCTAGGTGTCGTTTAATGTTTATTATTTCTCTTATCTCTCAGCTCCTTTTACTAATGTGAGATTCAACGTGAAAATTTTATTAATAATTCCGAAATACTTTATATTTTATTTGTTTGTACTATATTTTCGTAACTGCGTAGCATCGCTTACTACAAATTTGGTGTTTATGATTTCTATCCTCGATGTACAGGAATATGAAGATTTCATAATTAATTAATGGTTATTCAGCAATTCTCTAAGGCATTCAATCTTCTGATGCGTACTCTTGGCAATAATGAGGAGGCAGGAGAAAGAAATGTGAAATGTACTGTATATGTCTTCAGCCTAGGAGTTTACAGTCCATTGTTCATGTTGTTTATAGTTTTATAGCAATAAATATTTATAAATCAAGGAGCATTTACATTTTTTCTTAGTATTTTGGATTGTATTTATATATTTTCTATTTGGGCTTGTTTTGCTTAACCTTATAGTTCTGCTCTATATGTCCTAGTTTAGTATTGTATATTATATAGCCGTTTGTTTCTGAACTCTTGTGTAATCCAGAAGCTGTGGCTTAGTATTAATATCTGAATAGTGTACTCGTATATGCTCTACGTCAGGTTTTTGTCCAAGTATAGTCCAGGATAATGTGTATATATGTACTTAATAGAATTTTTATAAAGTTAAAATTTAGACCAATGCATTTTAAAGATATGAACTTTGACATGTGAAGTATCAAATAACATGTACTGATTTTATTCTAAGCAAAATGAAATATTTTTCTCCATTATGTTAAACCATTTTTACGAGCAAAATAAGCAATCAAACTAAACGAAATAGGATTTTATGACATTAATGATTGTTTACAAAATAATTTAAATACGTCTTATTTTATATCATCACTCAACTCGCGCCTGATTTGTCATCCTCGCCAAGAATGTTTAGAGCGAGTGTAATCTTTCAACGACCAGACTAAAGTTGACTTGGGAATGCGCAGTATTCCGACGGCAGTCACCTACAACCCGCAAGACATGATGGATTCAGAGATGTCTCCATCCAGCCCTTGTGGCTTTGGGGACAATAGCATCTGGATCTGCGTATCTGGGAGTTAGGCTTGCTTTGTTTGCACTTCGTAAACATTAATTGAGTAAACATTAATCTCAGGTGTTTCTCTAAAATTGTGGCTTTTTTTTTTACGTTTACTTTTCGTTGGAAATCAATTATTTCTAAGGTTTACATTTACTGTTAAAGAAAAATATTGCAAGGCGGATATAATTAGTATAAATACAGTTGTAAACAGTTACTTTTTTCTTTACTCATCACGAAGAGAGTACACTCACCTCCAATAATTAAATTTCACACAATACGTAGGACCAAATGAATAGATTTAAAAAATAATTTTACTCTGGGACTTGGCCCCTTAATGTGTGTACAAAATTTAAAATATATATATGGTGGGCTAAAATATACGGGCTAAAGTATACGAATATTTTACATAAGTACATTAAAAAATATTTGTTTAAGCAAAAACTAGAATAAAAATCTAATTAACAATAATTTAGCTGAGAAAAAATATATGCAAAAACACTTAACAATATGAAATTAAAATGAAGGTTATCAGTTCCGCAGGTCGTCGCTTCGAATTAAGTCTCAACAAGTTTTTATTTTTCATTCGTTTCATTTTTAATATTCTCGAAAACAAAAATAATTATGCTTTAGTATGAAAAACAGAGTGTAATTATGGGAAAGTTTATGTTTTGGTTATCATTTCATCGAGAAATGAACGTTTCAGCCAACGTTTTGAAGTATAGATGATGATGTAACCCGAAGAGTATGCGTAAGTCTGTTCTTTAATCCGTATACAGCCAGTAATAACATTATTTTTATTTTGGAGATTATTGTTAAAAAGTAAACCAATAAAAATTAAAAAAGTTATAACTTGTAGTGACTGAACTCGAAGCGACAACCCGCGAAACTGATACCAAATTATTTATTGTAAACAGTAAAACCTTCTTATAACACCAATAAGGTAGTTGCACACTTTATATGCTGTAAGAATTATTCACCAGAAACTTTTGTTTTTTGTTTCATGTTTCCTGAGAGATTTGAAAAATAAAAAAATTTGTTTATTTATTTTGATTATTTATCGAACATATTTCTAAAAATATATATATTTATTTTTATTTTTTAAAGAGAAAAGATAGGCCCTCGACCGGGATTTGAACCCGGAACCTTTGTCTCACCGTGACATCGCTCTGTATATATTTATTTATTCTGTATATAAATATTTATAACTCATAAAAAATGACCAATAATTATAAAAAATTATATATATTTATATGTGACGACTCTCACAAAAATAATACTTTTGTGTCTTAAAGTGTTTTGCAGGGGTGGCCGAGTGTTGACTGTCCCTCACAATCGATTGTCCAAGCCCTATCGAAGTCAAACAAACATTCAGGAAATATCAAAGCAACAGTGAGCTCTCTGTCGATTGCTATAGGCTGCCTTTTGAAGCTGCTAATATTAAAAAAAAAAAGTTTACTAAATAAGAAAAAGCTGATCACAAATAAATCTCTATTTTTTTTTATTTTTATTTATTGATACTTACAACTGTATTACAATAATACAACAAGTAAATACGCTAAGTGATACATAATTTCATGAGATAATGACAAGTAGAGAAACTACCGACTGGTAGTACTCAAATGACAAGTTCAACTAAGACCACGTGTCTAAGGCCACGTGGCCATCTTCTTTTCAGACGCCTCGGAGAATTATCGGGAATTGAAGAGGAAGCTAGGTTTGAAACTAGATCTGTTATTTTAAAAAGTTTTTAGAGGCCATTTTACATTTTATTTTACAGTTGTAAAGTGGGAGACACTCCACTGCTTATTTCCAGGTTTATTTCTTCCAGCATTTTCTAGAATTATTTTCCTCCAAAATTTTATTCATGGAGGCCTCTAAACTCCTTGAATAACATAAAGATAGTTTAAAATAACCAAGGTATAACAAACAACGTATGCAAGTCAGATTTATATCTCACAATCACAATTCTGACGAACTAACTCCAGACAAAATCAGGTAGTCAACTACTCATTCCTGGGCATCAGTCACTGCCGTTCGTAAATACAAAGTACTTCATATGTAAACATGTATGTAAAATCATTTATCTTGAATTAAGTCCTGAAGAGGTAGGTGCGTTGAATGCAGTTCTTTTCTTTTTTTTTCTCACTGTGTTATAATATTTTATGATGGATTTAATTGGTCAGGGGGTGCAGGCAATGATAACACAAAAATTAAGCTAAACTTAATTTTTATTAATCGTGCCAACGTTTCGGGCTACGTTGTAGGTCATCTTCAGGGCAAATAGTGAGTGCGGTGACTTGTCACAAAACTTTCAACTGTCAACTGTCAACTGTACTCAACATTGATTGAACTGAATTGAAACTCACATGAACTCATTGACTGCACATCCTGACCAATTAAATCCATCATTATAATATTTTGTGTTTAATCATTCAGAACATTGCTGCCACTACATGATTTACTTTTATGTAAATTTATTTAACTCATATGGACTGAAAATAAAGAAAATTAAAGTTATTTTTGTCCCTGTTTTTCGACACTCAAAAAATCCGGCCCCTTCTCTCTCAGATAATTTTAGTTAATTTATATTGAGGTGCTACACATACGTTTTCGTCTCAAATTTTAGGCATGATAACATTTGTTCAAGTATGTTATGAGTTGTGTAAGCTTGGAGTTTATCATATTTTCTATTGTTTTTACAAAAATGTATAAAACCATAATTTATTAAATGGTTTCTTTATATTTCATTATTAAGTCTGCATCAGTCTCGGATATTCGTGAACTCAAAATAAATTCATTAATTGTAGCCAACCCCTCTCGATGTGGAACTGTACTAATCCAACCAGGAACAAGCTTTTGCACAATTCGGCTCCAGGTTCGCTCTCTTTAATTCATTATTACGTTAACGACGCTCTTTAGAAAATTTACATAACGATTATAAATTACTTTTTTTCAGCACGATCTCTGAAATTAGTATAGATCGTGCTTCTTTTGTTTATTATATGATTATAGCATGAAGTTATGTAACTGTCATGGATTGCCAAAATAATAATGTTTCAATTATCTGTGACAGAGTGTTAAGAACTTGGTCGATCAAGTGTTAATTTGCAGAATTACGGTGTCGTTATAGATAATATTCAATCATTCGTTAGTGTCGATAATATAATAGCAATAATTCTGGTCACAATGTTTTTTTTCTTTCCAATTTTTGTAATATTTTATCCAACACTCACTCACACAAAAATACTTTTACAGGTTTCCTAAATCCTGTTTAGAAGAAAGAAATAGTGACCTTTTCATAAATTATCAACTAATTATAAAGGCTGGTTATAACAACCATTAATTCTAATGTAATAATGGATATTACGTTTGTAGATGGAGCTCATTTTTGGAAATCAATGAACTAATAAGTTTCAATTGTGCTTTTAACAAGAAAATAATTTTAGTGATAGGGCATTGATAAAGATCTAGATATTTTTGACTCAGAAAAAGAATTATTATTTAGCAAAAACTTATCATGTTTTCTAGTCAGAAAGCAATATGAAGATTAAGAGTTTTAAAAATGGCATTGCAACATCACTTGAATATATTTTAAAATCGCACGATTTTGTACCTCAATTCTAATAATTACCGTTATTCGCACTTCTTCTTGAACACAGTGACATTGAATCAGTTTACCATTCGATTCTTCTGTTTTAATAAATTTTGCGGAACTTATAAATAATCTAAAAGACCTAGACTCGCAAATAAGTGTTATGAATTATTTAATTTTTTAATTGAAGGTAGTGTTTATCTTAACTGCCTTATTATTTACCACTACAGCCCTTGAAGTGACTTGGGTGCAGTACATTGTAGAGGCTGTACTGTTTTTAGAACAACGGTTGTGCTAGGAGGTGATTTGTCTGAGATAGCTCTTAACTTAAAGGTTTTTATGCAATTAAGGTTATTCGCTTTATAGAGGCTGGGTGTCCCACATGAGGGTCTGCAGATCCCACAGTTTCCATCCATGGCTGTTAAAAGATTAAATAATTTATCTATACTACCGGATTTGAACCCGGGATCTCCAGCTTTACGTACTTACCTTACTACGATCTCAGCGTGTTCACTTAGATTCTCAGTGTATATAGGTGCCTATAGGTGCGAAGATAAAAGTCGATGTTAATGACTTAATTAATACAAGCAATGAGTTTATTTTTCAGCTGTAAATATGCAAATAAAATTATATGAGAGCTTTCCTTAAATAAACTGTTGGTATTTTATTTTGTAGAGAAAGAAGTTTTTTTAATGTTTTATTATCGTACTAATTATGGTGAGAAAAGTCATTAAGCTAAATCATAATAATATTGCAGTAGCAACTTTTAAACTTATATATAGTAGTTTATCATATCCTATAGAGGTTTTTATATGGTTCCATGTAAGCTCTCTGCCTACTATGAATTTTTGGAACTATAATAACGCATTGATGGAATTTTAAACTAATTAGCATTATTATAATGTATAAGTAATGCATTCATTTTATTATAAGAAGTATAAGATGGCGAGGAAGAGACGAAGCGAAGCGGTGGACTATATAACGCCCGGGCGGCGGTGTAGAGAAGAAAGCTGCTTTCTCCAGTAAATGGGTTGTCCTCCTCTTGCCCTATCTCATTCTCTCTGCCTCTTCACAATTACATTACCTCTACATTTTGTCCGCTATTTAAGGAATTATATCATAAATCGGGGGCAGGATTTTGCTAGACACTTTTCGTTTTTTGTTCTTTGCACTTGGCTTCAATTGTTTTAATCTGTTTATAGAACATGCTGTTTCGATAGCGGTGTAGTTCTGGGTATACAGAGCAATGATTGGATGGACTATGGGCTCCGTGAATATTATAATTTATAAACATTGAGAAAAAAGAAAAACAGATTTAGCTGAATGACTACTATGACCTGCATTGACCACGTTATTGAAATACCAACGGTTTATTGCAAAGAAAGCTATCAAATAATTGTTTTTTTACATATTTACAGTTGAAAAATAAATTTTATAAAACCTGATGTTTTATTACTTTTATTAATTAAGTCATTAACATCGACTTCTAAATAGATAAACTGAGAATCGAAGAATGAACGTTGAGATCGTAGTAAGGTGTAAAATGGGTACTCTTAATTGGGAAAAACCCTAACGGTTGAATGTGTCTGTAAAAACAACACTCCATAACCATTGACTTTGAAACAGCACAGTTTGTACCTTACACTGAAGCCAAGACATTTCACTGACTATTTATAGCGTCAAAAGTCATAATTAAGCAAACTAATAGAGTATACTTTTTTTGAGAGAGAGAGAGTTCTATTCATGTTTCTTAATTACATCTAAAATAAGAATTCTGACATTTTTGATAAATGAATCTCCTAAACCAATGTACGTATCGTCTCTGCCATCGCAAAGTGTCGAATTTGAAAAAACACAGTTTTCGTTTTCGACTTATAGAATCTGCTTAAGGATTGATAATTCATATAGAGGCATCTATCAGTCACGGAAACAATGTAAAACGAATGTCATTGGTTTGACTATAGGCACTAATTTTTATTAAACCTTGAAACTGCATTTTTTTAATTCTCCTCAAAAGTACCGATTTTCACATTCCATAGTTGGAAATGGCAGAGACGATATGTATTCGTCATTTTTTTAAAATACATAATTTATATATATTTTTTAAATTATGCTATTTTTCTGTGTTTATTTAGCTATTTTCTTTTAATGTTCTATTTTGAATTATATTCTAATTTCTGTTTTTTCCTTTCACGTGCTATTCATAATGTCAATAGTCATAACTTAGTAAACTTTTTATTTTGAAAAAATCTACTCATAATTTTCATTACATCTAAAATAAGTATTCTGAGATTTTCGATCGATTTCGATTCTGTACTTATTTAGTTATTTTCTTTTAATGCACTCTTTTTAATTATGTTCTCTTTGTTGTTTGTCCCTTCATTTTACGTCGACTAGTAATTCCGAGATGTAAAATGTAATTGGATCATGTATACATGTAATTGATCTGTGTCAGCTCAGCTTCGACAACACTTTAGCTTATTCAGCAGGTAAATAATTTAATCTATTAGTGGACATAAATATACACCTTCTGGTCTTTAGGGGCTAACCCAACCTCTGTAAAGTAAGTACTCTTAATTGGGGAAAACCAGGCGTTTAAGTCTGATCTCGGCCAAACCCCCTCCCTGCTCCGGATTAGAAGCAATGCCTAGACATTTCGTTGGTTAAAATGGTACAGAAAATGCTATTGGCAGCGTCAAAAACCCATAAATTACCGTTGAGAAGAGGGTTAATAAGGCTAATAGATGTATACTTTTTTAATAAATAATTCTTAATTTATTAGTCTATAATTTTTTGAGAAAATATTTTTATTCTTCATCGTTATTTATATTTTTTATGTTTCATCAGGTACCATAAGGATTCCGAGATTTTTAATGTATGAATATCTTTAGCTTATGTATATATGAGGTGTTCAGAATCAAAAGCAGAAAACTCCCAAATTTCTAAAATTAACTTTTTAATATTTTTCGCTAGTTTAGTCTAGCTTTAATACTCCTGAAACTTCAGGTTCAGAACCGTACTTTTTAGTCCACGGCTTAAAATGCTGCAAATAATCATGTTGACAAAATTCCTTGACTATTCTGGTTGTCTACTTTAGAATAAATAAACATGTTAACAATTTTAACATTTATTGAAGACTGAATCATATATAAAAAATCGTATGTTTAATTAATAACAACTGGCAAACACGTCAGTCCTCCCCCTTAAATTTTGTGGGTAGCATCTGATCCGCATGTCGCCTCAAAATTCTCCAATGTCGGTCTTAATATAATCAAACAGTTTGCCTTTTGTTAATTCGCTATTCTAAAACTACACTTCTCTCCACGATCTTTGTAATTTCTCACTTGAACACGATGCCCGGTTGTAAACTGTCTTAATATTTTTTATCATCTTTCAACTTCTGTTGAACTGCATTGGTTATATAGTTTTCTGTTTTCTTTTATTCTCAGCTCAGATGCTACCCTAAAACTTAGGCGGATATGTAGGCTCAGATAAAATAAATTTGGGCTTATTTGATGTAAGGGAGCGGAGTGGCTCAGTGGTAGAGCACTGAGTTGCCATGCCGGAAATCCTGGTTCGAACCCCGCTATGGGCAAGACTTTTATTTAATCTGTTTGCAGCCGGAGATGGATCATGCAGGATCTAGGACTCTCTTGGAGCTCACCCAGCCTTTATAAAATATTATATAAATAGGGTACCCAGAATAAGGGGAAAAATCTGGCAGTTGAGCGTGACCTTGGACAAGTCACTTCCTCGCAGAACCGTACAGTCCGTATAAAACAGTAAAGTAACTACAATGTACTGAACCCAAAACCATTCATGGGTTGTAGTGCTTCAGGTTTTTTTCCATGAAAAATGAAATAAAAAAAGATACAGGTGACTAATTTCGGTATATAGCAAGGATATTTCATTTGTTTTCGTCCAGGATTATTTTTTCTCTAAGACGTCTTTACAAAATACATACGTTGGAACTCTATTTTTTTTTTTTATGACTCAAGCTGAAAGAAATTTAAAATTAGATTTTAAATTATGTATCATTCATGCGTGTTGTTAAAAAAAAAAATGTATATTTTATCATAAGCTTATAACCAGAAGTTGGGTGTAACAATATTATTCAGCGTTTGATATTTGGACACGAGAGACATTATCTGGTTCAGATGGCGTTGTAAATAACGGTCAGTTGCCGAGGTCGGGAGATCGATAAATATTGTCCGAATAAAATATGGCCCAATATATATCCCCCCTTCATGCAAATATTATCTTAACTCGAATTCACAAACAGAATCCTCGAGAGATCTGATCTCGCGATTCATCTCACTTCGCGGCCGATCCATGTTATTCAGATTTATTCAATCGATAATGTTTACGACTCGCGTGTAGTTCAATTTATATGGATTTAATTGAGAGTTTATTTAATAGCAACGGTGTGATATTGACTTCGCTAGTCAATGTTATTCACAGCATGCCGTCTTGATTTATTATGTGGTGATAGGTATCGGATTTTCAATGAAATATACACGTTATTTTAGTTATTAATGTTATTTATGATTTTAAAATGTTGAGATTACAAGTTAAAAAATACTATAAAAAAATACTAAATCAGCTCAATATACAACCCGATGTTAGAGAAAAACACTTAAAGACAACAAATCTGAAATCGACAAAGTGGTGAAATTCATTACAAACTGTAAAATAATAACCAATATTTGATCATACATTGCCCCTAATGTAGATGCATTCGTTGTTTTTTTTCCGATTGTTTTATTTCTCTATTATAGAATATGTTTGTTCATTTAACGTCACTTTTATATATATTTAAGATATTGAATTCGCTAGTAAAAATCAAAAATCTACAAGCGTTAATGACCCTAGGGTTTTACGCCTCTAAGCAACAACAAACAAGTTAACAGAAGCTACTGTTGTTTTGTTTTTTTATATAAATTAAATACTAACATTATTAAAATGAAATTGATTAATCAAGAATATATTTTGGAATTCCCACATTTCACTATATTATAAAAATCCAACTACAAAAAACAAAACAAGAAAAAAAGACAAAAAAACATATTAATGGTTCTACTCGATTATTTGGATAATAAATTGAATTTTAACAAATATTTTTGTCTATATTAAATTTTAAATTATCATTCCACCGGCCATGGCATATAAATTATTTATTTAGTCTCCTAGGAGATCTAATGATCATCCTCGGGCTCACCCAGCCACTATAACTTAGATACCCTTAATTCAGGGAAAAAACTGGCGGTTCAACGTGATTTCAGACAAATCACCTCCCTGCCCAACCGTTGTCCTAAAAAGAGTCTCTACAATTTACTGAACCCAATTTCCTTCATGGTTTTTTAAGCTTAATTTTGTTAGTCAATAAGAGAATATTCTTGTTAAGCTTTTCTGTACAACTTTTTAATTCATCTTAAAAATTTACCTATCCGAATTTTCGGTCAATATTAATTTTAGACTTATATTAAATCTTAATTTTTCTTACTAAATTGATTATTAGATTAATAATCACTAACAATGTATTTGGGTGTGTATTGATTAAAAATCATATATAATTATAATGAATTATAATGTATATAATAGAATCCATTTTTATTACATAAAGGGGGCGTTAATTAATTAATGAATACCAAATAGTTTTTGTTAAAGAAAAAAAAAGTGTTACTTGCTGATAAGCTATTTAACAAAATGGAGATGTAAAAAACATTTTTTTTCTACAAAATATTTATGGTTCATTCTTCTACTACTACCAGAAAAAGTTAAATAAAAGTACTTATGATTATTATATCGTACAAAAACTTTAATGAGATTCATTGGATAGAAACAAGTTGGTAGGGATTTTTGATTTATATTTCGCATCACGTGCTTCAATGTAACTTATTGATTTCATCTATTGAGGACTTTTTTCTATTCATCAATTTAAGAGAACAATCTAATTTCTTATAAATTCTTATTGAGTACATCTTTCGATTTTTTTTATTTCTCTTTGCCATGAGTCCTGAGAGTCTCAGATTTACATTCAAGTGAAGCAGATTAATGGGGTATTTTTTTTTTGTAGAATATTCCGGCCCATCCCCCTGGGGCTTACCCAGCCTCCATAAAACGGATACTCTTAATTGTAGGAAAAACCTAGAGGTTCAGAGTGATCACGGGCTTATCTCTTAATTTTACAACTGTTTTTTTAAAATTAGTACTCAAACATGAACTCAAACCAAGACTCTTCGCGTATTTTAGTGGTACAGTTCATAAAAAAACAACAAAAAAACAGGTTTTTAATCGTGGTTTTCTACCACGAGATTCTTTAATTCTTTTCTCATAAGAATTTTTGTTTTGTTTGTTCGATGCAGAATTTACTGATTTTTTTTAAAATTATTTATTTGTTGATATTTACAAATGTATTGCAATAATACAACAAGTAAATAGGCTAAGTGATACATAATGACATGAGATAATGAAAAGTAGAGAAACTACCCACTGGTAGTACTCAAATCACAAGTTCAACTAAGAAGGTCACGTGGCCATCTTCTTCCCTGACGCCTCGGAGGGTTGTCGGAAATTGAAGAGGAAGCTAGGTTAGAAACTAGAGGGTTTGAGTGGAAATGAAGTTTGTTATGAAAGGATAGATAGCGGGTTCGGGCCAAATCAGCAACAAATGGGACATTAAGGTCATTATGGATGGCTTTATTCTTAACAAAATAAGGAGCATTGAGGACTTTACGAAGGATTCCGGATTGTATGGATTGGATACGAGAGGAATTCGATGGCTTAGTGGAGCCCCAAAGCTCTACTCCGTATGCTCCGTAAGATGGTCATATAGATGAGTCTTTCGTAATTAATCGGGGGCTTAGAGCGTTTGTCTAGTAAGTGTTGAAGTAGCCTGAAACGTCGGGCGGTTTCTTGTCTTTTCAGTCTTGTATGAGGATTCCAGGTTAATCGTTTATCGAGATGCAACCGTAAGTATCGGATCTGTTCTACAGGCATCAGTGGGGTATTATTAAAGTATACTGAAGGGCAGGAATTCATTGGTTTACGACGTAAGGTAAAAGTGATTTGATGCGATTTTTGAGAATTTATTTTAATTCTCCAGTTTTGACACCATTCTTCTAGATCAGTGATTTGGGATTGGAGGCTTTGGAATACACTAACTGGATTGGTATTGACTGATAATACACATGTAGCATCAGCATACGTGGTAAGGATAGTAGGAGGATGAGTTGGGAAGTCAGCTGTATAAACTGTTAAAGGATTGGGCCTTGAGACTGTTAAAGGATACTACCTTAAGGGACAGCAGCAGATTGGGAAAAGAGGGATGAATAGGCATTATTATGGTTTACTTGGAAAGTTCTATTTGTGAGATAGGATTGAAAGATGAAAAAGTATGTAGGGGGTAGGAATTTACGGAGTTTGTAGAGCAATCCCGGATGCCAAACTCGGTCAAAAGCCTTTACCACGTCAAGAAAGAGGCCTGAACAATATGTAACGTTCTAATGCAAAGGAGATTACATCCACTACACGATGACATTAATGAATACTGGAGTGGGATGCTCGGAATCCAAACTGGTGATTTGCTGATCTTTAATTGAGAATAACTTATGATTGAGGTATACGCCTAAAGTTTTTTCGCTTTGTTAAGGATAAATTCATAACAATAACCTTGATTTTAGGGCTACCAAGAAACAAAACAGTGTTATATTTTAAACTAATCCTGATATAATCTGGAAGTAAGTGGTTAGATTTAATAATAATAATTCGAACGATTAAGTAATTACATAGATAACAAAGCAGTTCTCACACTTCGATAGCACGTGAGTCCTAGGCTGGAAAGAACCAGGGAAAAAGCTTGGACAATTGCCAAGATAGCTTGGTCTTAGTGTCCTTTCCTAGCATTTATCAGCTTATGTATATATGAAAATATGCTTATGTATAGCATATAATTTCTTAATATTATTAATATTTGTGTTGTTTAAATCACTAATTTAGTCGTAATTAATCATTTAATTGATTTCATTGGATTATCTTACTTTTATTCAGTGGTACGAATCGTGATAAAAACTACCTATTCAATTTTTTTAAAATATTAGTTGCCTGTTTCTGTAATTAATGATTATTTAAATTATTACTTGTTTCCGTACACATACAGTTTAATCATTTATAGTTTAATAGACGTTCAAGGAATTAGGTTGGTGTTCAAATCAGATTTTTTAGAGCCAACCTCTATTATATTATAATAATACGAAAATTGGTTTGGATTGAGGTAAAAAATTATACAGAAATTTCATGTTCCTGAAATTTAATAATTTTGAATTTTAATTAGTAATTTTAAAGATCAGTCATAAGAACCATATATCTCACTTTTTGTCATAATTATATTTTATACTAGATGACCCGGTGAACTTCGTATCACCAACAAATATTTGTGAATAGGATGGAGAAAACGTGATACAAAATTTTTATCTACATTAAATGCAACAAAGTTATACACTTAATCAAATTAAAGCTTTCTGAGCACTATATTTTTTGTCTTTTTTTTCGGTGCGTAAATATATAAAGGTGGGAGACCCGGGTTCGAGTCCCGGTCCTGGTAATGTCTTTTCTTTTGAAATAAAATATTTAAAAAATTATATCACATAACAATAAAATAAATTATTATAAAGATGATGGTTTGCCGACTTTGCGGGAACGCGACATTTAATTGCCCATGCGCGAATCAGGGAAACTCTAAGTTGATTCCGCAAATTTTCAACGAATGGCTTTGCGATGATCATCGCACAGGCCAGACGCACGGGGATTGTAGACGCTTAAAATCGAATGGCAAATCCGATGGAATCATCGCTATACGCGGGATCAACATATCCTCTTCTTTGTCTTGATCTTGTCCATGATGATGTTATTTATTAGCTTTTTACAGCCAGTTCATTGCATAGTTGAGCAACCTCAACTGATGCTACTTTTAATTGTAAATTGTGAGGTGATAGTCCAGGCAAATCCAGGGAATTTAAAAACTCTGTAGTATGGTTGACTACGTCATCCTGGTTTGTAATTGTGTCAACTGATTTGTAAGAAATTAACTCTTCTGAAAGAAAATTCTGAATGGTCGCATTGAGATCATCGACAGCTTATTTTGGCCGCCAATATTGCTAGTTTACTTAGCCAATTATGGTTTCCGAACTGTTCTTTTATGTACGAATAAGCCCCTCTTTTGAGTCGATGAAGTGACAAAAATCCGTGGGTAGTGTAATTAATCTGGTCGAGGTGTCAACTGCTACCTTACCATTTCCAATATCTAATAACTGCTTCGAAAATATAATCGCAGTTTGATCTTGTTGCAAAAACACTCGCATATTAGTTGTTAATTGGAGTGTCGTTACATGCCGCCACAAAATAGATGATTTTAAGCATGCGTTTAGTTCGTCAGCAACAGTTGATAGGGGAATAATTGGAAGAGTTGACGAAAATAACCTGACAATAGAATCATAGCTCCACCAAACATGTTTTGGCTGTCACGAAGATCTTTTAACGTTCTGTCCGGTGCCTCCATTTCAAGGGTTTTTTTCGGACACATTTTTGATCTCCGTGGTCACTGCAAAAATCAAATTAGCTTCTATATAGATCCCATTCACTTGCTAAGTAGGCTTCTCAGAGTGTGGTTTGCATCAGAGAGAAGTTTTTTTTTTTTTTAGTATTCGTTCTGTCCAATGCCTTCAATGGCCTTTTGTTAGCCATCGTACATTCATCCCAAACGATCAAATGCATATCTGTAGAATCTTCGCCGTTGCACTGTTTTTGGCGTGTTGCAAACTGGTGTTTCGTTGATTTGCATGTTTAGTGGTGATTTCAATGAAGAATATGCAGTCCACCTTCTAACAATGTTGCAGCTGTTCCAGATGAAGCCAACACTGGAGCTACTTCATTTTGCGATGTGATCTTTGCCAACTGCAATGAATTTAGGAACGTTTTTCCTCAAGGAAGTAAATTCCTTCCATTACTGGTGATCCACTGTTCACAGCTTCCACCCAAGTATCGTACGCAATTCTTTGTTCATTCAATTGCGGAACATTTGAACGAACTGTTTCGGCCAATACTTCAGTATTGCATTGTTGTTCTCGTTGCAACTCGTGGTTAAATGAATCGCACATAGGACGATTGGGTGCTCTCATGTTCAAAAACGACAAAACTTTATTTACCATCAATAAACACATATCTTCTATCATGATCAATGTCTCATTGTAAATTTCTGCAGTAATTTGTAGTGTAGGATTCAAAGCTTGACAACGCATACGATGCAACACATCCACAGACATGTGTATCCACAGTTTCCGACGCTGAAACGATTTTGTTGATGCGATTCACGAGTATTAGCGTGGCATATCAGCATACAGCAAAGTGCGAGCAAAATCTGTTTGACAAATTGAGAAAAAACATGTTAACGTGGTCTTGGTGGACGTGTCGCTCTATCCACCGCGTTCTCTTGATTGAAATACACTCGTATTTTTTTTTCATTTTCTAGATGAACTCACAAATGGACTACTCTAGGGTATCTTTTGTGAATAGCAAATGAAAATATGCGCCAAATAGCTTCGTTGCTGCTTATATAGCGACCCATTTGCATTTTTTACATCAAAGATAGCCGTGACGCCACATTTGTTAACATATTTACACATGTACTTTATTGATCTGACGGAGTTACAATATTCCACATTGATGTGAGCTACAAAAGCTTTGGACAATATTGGCAAGTATGGCACAATCCAACGATTGTCTACTTCAATGTCAATCAATCTTGCGGTGCAGATCCTGGCGGGAGGTATGCCTGTAGACCTCCTGCTGGTAGAAGATGCTACTAAGCATGAGGTGAAGAGAAGAGGCACGGAAGCTCTCCCGGAACATATGCAAGTGAGGATTCGGACGAACCCGAACGGATAGAAGGACGAGCTCAGGAAGGACTCACTGACGGAATGGAATGGACGATGGGGGACATCCTTAAAAGGGAACACCCTTAGGAAATACTTCTCCATCGTCGAATCAAGATTAATGGCCAACGGGGTCCTTCCTGATTACTGGATGTTGCAGATCCTCACGGGGCATGGGGGATTCAGATGGAAGCTAAACCAGCACGGATATGATCTGGTCCCCAACTGCCCCATCTGCGGAGTTCCGGAAACTGCCGAGCATGTAGTCGCATCATGCAACGCATACGACGCCCTGCGCGCGAGGTTATCCAAGAAAACGGGAATCTACGATATTACCGAGGACGTGTTCCCTGAACTTGTGGAGGAGGCGAACTACGCAAGTTTCAGGGAATACGTATACGGATGGAAGGAGGCAATAGGACCGGCCCACTTCCTGATCACCAGGAGAGGACCGGGACCGGGAAGACCGCCGGACCAACCTTAGAAGGACCCCGATGAAGGACAAGCTGAAGGAAGATGACGAGTATAAGGATAAGGTGTAGCCCTAAGGTGTACAACCGTGCACCGGGCTGCACCATAGTTCTAGTTGATTACATAATAAAGGAAAACAACAGTATAAAATACCCGATTTGTACCTCCAGTGGTGAACCTCCACTGGAGGTGACCCTGTATGCCCCACAGGCAGGAAAGGGGGAAAAAAAAAAGGATGAAACTTATTGAGTAAAAAAGATTATACATCATAGGCAGCAATAGATTATCAGCAGGGCATATTTATGTAGGGGCACGGGGGCATGTGCCCCCCGCTTTATAGTAAAGTTACCATCTTGAAATGTTTAGATAGGTTCATTGTACAGTTTAAGAAAGAAATTTGGATAATTCCACCCCAAGGGTTTTTTCCCTTTAATATAATAGGGGTTCAAAGGTTGTATAGAATCCGTTTTGAAGTTAGACATCTGAAATTTTGGATGTACGAGTAACTAATATTTTAAAAAAATAACTAAATTATTTATTTAAAATGATATTTCACGAAACTTTATGTGGCAGACCAAATTCTACGCGAGCGAAGCCGCGGGCATAAGCTAGTCTTACTATAAATTAAAGTCATCTTGTGCTGCAGAATTAAATTTTTTTTTTGTGCCTCCGGGTGATTTCAACAATTATACAATTGGAAAAAAGACTGTTAACCCGAGGCGAGGAGTCCTCCTTGTGGTTCCCCCTTAGTATAGGAAAGAAATATCTTGAATAATATTAATTGACCTTATTTATCTTCAGTAAGCAGAACTGTTTATTTTAAAGCCAACGTTTCCAACAACATTGCAGGTCTTCTTCAGGGCATGTGCCTCCATTAGTTTTTCAGTCAACTATCAACCCTTGACCCCATTACTCGTATATATCTTGAAGAAGAACTGCAATGTGGGTCGAAACGTTGGCATAAAAAATCGTTGTGTATATTTGCGTATAGAGGAATATCCATTCCGTGATACTTATTCTACATTTTGTTAATGAATTATTTTGTATTTGTATGAATCCTTAGCTGTTCTTCTTCCTATCTTATCCTAACACATATTCTGTTGTTGACATGTTGCTTTTCTGTTGCAGGTTACTATCAGCCCGCGGGTCCCTTGATCTCGCACGGCAGCAGTGGTTCCAAGTCTGCCACGCCGGAGCCGTACCCGCCTCACCCGTACCCGTACCCAGCCTACGACTACCCGGGCTATTACAGAGGCTACCGTCGCCCATGGGCTTCCACCTCCCAGATGATGGACTACTTGGACTACCCGCCTCCACATCCCAGTTACTACCCGTATCCGACGCCGCCACCACCACCACCGCCTCCGCCACCGGCACCACCATGTTATTCGTCCCCGGTCAGGGGTCTACCTTACATGGGTAAGTACTTCCAAACTAATTATTTTATTAACTAATAAAAATATTTCTATCAAATTTTTAATTCAGTTTTTGGCTGCTTAAGAAATTGAAAAAAAATATCATTTTAATATATTGATATTAAGACCTTAAACACACTTACTAAAACCAGTTTGGACATATGCATTACGAATTTACGGCATCGCTAAACTGACATACAGAAAACGATTACAAGCTTTTTAATAAAAAATATTTTGGCTTATCACCAAAGCACCATTTTATGCCAATAAGAAATTAGCATACGGACTTAAGAATACCAACGGTTGACGATGCATGGGAACATACAACAAACGATTCCAAGAAACACTACTTGGACATCCAAACCCACTATTAGAACAAATGGCCACAATCCACATGCCTGAGAACACTAGGAGAAGAATAAAAAGAACGTGGATGAGAGATCTGTTAACATATACAATTAAATCAGGCCACGGGAGAGGTACCGGGTACTGTGCTTCTTCATGTGTCTCATGGCATTTTGTTCAATTCTACTGACAGCCAATCTGCTGTTATTGATTTGTTTTTATTTGACTGGTATGGTTGCAAATATAAAGAAAAATGACCGCACATATGATGAAGTAGTTTTGGTCACTGTGGTGCCTTAAAGTTAACATAAATCTTTTTTTTTTGGAAAAAAAAGTTTAACCATAAAGATAACAAAAGGGACCTGAAAATGTTATGGATAAAATGCACTTTTGAAAATAAGTTCATTTAAGGATGGCTGTTTTTTTTTTCATTTTCAAACCATCCTTTATGCATGTTTATTTCAGACCATTTTTCTTTTACGTTTTTATTGATTTTTGAGTTTTTTGGTTCTCAGGTAGAGTTCATGAAGTTCTTATGTGTAGATATTAGAAATTTCGGTATGTTCTTTTCTCATTAAAAATGGTAGTGCGTATCTGAAGAGGTAATGTTGGTTTTTAGATATTTGGAGATCTCCATTTTTTCCGATCTTTTTTTTTTATAGCAACAATATTGCTATTGAATAACTATTTATTACTACTAAAAAAAAGAATAAATAGATAATTTTGGAAATGGGACAGATAAGATGCACTTTTCAAAATGGTTCTATTTTTAGTATTTTAAAAGTTAATTTGATTAATCAGGAATATTGTGTGAAGGAGTGATGTTACAGGTTTTAGTTTGGGTGGTAGTTGAAGGATGGAAGTTTGTAAGCAACGATTGGTGGTATCTATACCGATCCTTTGGGTTCACTTAGCCTTTTATTATTATTATTCTGTATTTCTATGCCTGGTAGTTAAATGCAGTATTATAGTTTCTGAATGATTATCAGTCGTGGAATTACAACTGGAAGGAAAATTTGAATTTCCAGTTAAATTTAGTTTTTATGTGAATTGAAAACGTATCACTTTATATCAGCTCCAGCTGTAATTTTATCTCCTAAAAATATGACATTAGAATACAAGTAAGTCAAATCATGTTTTAAAGTCGGGTTATCTATTAAAGTTTTGGTTTTTCTATTGTAGTAGAATCGTTAGGTAATTTAGACAAAATATCTTTAATTTCATTAAAGTTTGTACAGTGGTACTTAGCTGCAATTAGCCACGTCCCCACCTAGTGATGATGGGTTGAGGAGGCAGGGGAGCTTGGAGATGAGGGTAGCTTGTCTTGAAAATCTCCACACGACTTGGAGCCTTTAAAAATACTTTTTTGACAGTTGTTATCAATTAAACAATATCTGGAAACATATATCTAACGATTTCTGCAACACGGTGGATAGCGTGAGCAAGGCAGGTCAGGTGGATTAGTTTAGGATAAAAAACTTTCATTGCACATCCTGCTTTTATCATATAAGGAGCACCATCTGACAGAAACAGTAAAACATTTTCATGTTGAACTCCATTCAGCCAAAGAAGAGATATACAGTCATTAAAATACCTGGCAATGTTAGCATGATTACATTTTTCAAGTGCCTCACAGTTCAGCAAAAAAAGGTTGTGATGGTGAATCCACAGATAGTTTTCCGACGATTAATTTGACAACATATCTGCATTCAACATAGGTTGTCTCGTCCATCGAGACCCAGATCGGACCATTTTTTATCAAGTCTCTGATTTTATGGAATGTTTCATGGATTATAAGATCCAGATGAGATTTCCTGAGGGTACTTTCGTGATGTATGGTTTTCCCTGTGTATTTCTCCAAAAAACCCTTTAATTCAGGGTGGCTTATTTTATGGAATGGTATATCAGCTCTAAGTAAAGCTCGACATAAATCGGTATCGAAATCGGATTTTCCAGACCCACTTGTAGAAGCTTGCGTCAAAAAAGTTTGTAGAAATTTTGGTTTCTTACCTTTGTTATCCTTATGTTTTGCCGTCTTTATGTGTTGTGTTACAAAAAAACGTGAAGCAGTTGAGACAGGTTTATCACAACAAACACAGCATAGAACGTCTTCATCCCCCTTAAAAGTCACACTTAAAAATTCACGTATATACTTCTGCACAAGAACTTTTGTCTTTTCCGTGACTTTCGGCATTAAAGATGTAAACAGTTAAAAAGACACAAATAATGTTTCCCTATGAAAAACCCCTGAGAGACTGTCATAAAAGATGGGATGTCAAAGGAAGGAGAATCTGGGAAATATGTTATATATAAAAATATTTAACTTAAAACCAAATATGCATTTATGATAAAATATGTAGAAATATGCAAAAGAAATATAGCTGAAATTGATTCCAAATACTTCAAAACATATGCAGTTTGTTAAAACAGGATTTTTCAGTTAACTAAGAAAAATATGCAAATATGAAAATATGCGTAATATAATTCACAGCCCTAGTTATTATAGTTAACTAGGCCATATATCACATTTAGGATCCTTACTTAGTAACAGAACGTATTCAACTGTGAAGTATTTTTGGCAACGTGAAGGAAGTAGGAAACTTCATGTTAATTTCTGACATTTTTCTTATATTTTCCCCATTATACATTTATGACATTTTTTCTTTGTTATTTCTGCTCATTCTCTCTCTGCTCATAGTTAGACAAATATCTTTAAAGTATACGTATAATTGATTGAATATTTATTTAGTATAAAATAGACTTTTTGAAGGGCAAAACATACCTGGTTGTTATGTACTTTTGGTATCGCGAACGAAATGGGAAACTACATGTTAAAAATGCAGCACCACACACCCTCAAAATATTCATTCCATACTCAGACATAAATCTTTGAAATATGTGTACTTTTGATTTAATATTATTATTATACTACAAAACTGAATTTTTATAATACAAAGCTTTTTTTATGTATTTTTTGCATAACTAATGACATAAAAATTTATTCGTTAAAATGCACTATTAATCCAAAGCTTTTGAATGGTTTTCCTAATCATTTAGCCTGATTCTTTTCCATCAGTAGGCACAGGTCTTTCATATATGCGTAATTTGAGTTAACAATTCGTATAGTATAAAACAGAGTTTAGTTGTTATGTATTTTTGTCATGACAAAGAACATAGAACATTACACTTTAAAATACAGTACAAACCCAAAATTAAATGCTTTATGATATTTTCCCTTTATCATCCCTCCTCATTCATATCCACATTTAGAGAAAGATTTTTAAGTAATACGTAGTCTTGATTTAATATATTTATCGTATAAACAAAAAAAAGGGCAAAACATATTTAGTTGGTACCTTGTGTATGACCGAAGAAGGCTTCAAATCTTTCAGTTGTAGTGGCTAGTAGTCAAGATGATAATTTGTAATTTGGCCCCTATACAGCCATTTTGTTTCAATCTTACTAGTCTTCTATTCCGTTGATCTGTCAATAATTCTTAACAATTCTGGATGTCATTTTATGTTTCATTTTCAAACTATTTATTATTAATATTTATTTCATACCATGTTATTGATTTTTTATTCTTTAAAATCAAGTGTTAGCGAGGCCGTCATAAATTATAGAAATTTTGATGTTTTTACTCGTTCAAAATGCATGTGCGTATCTGAAGAAATAATTATAGTTTTTAGAAATTTGGAAATCTCACTTTTTTCCCGATCTTATGGGACAAAACCCATGCCCATTAATTATTATTTTATCACTAATAAAAACTAATAGCGAATCTTACTTCTTCGTACAGATTCAACTGTATAAATTAACTATGAATGATCGAAATAAGACATAATTGCATTCATAAGAAATAATGCTGAAGAAGTACCATCTCAAATCCCTAATGGAAATCAGGTACTTAAGCTTAGGATATTTGTAGAAGATATAACGGTACTCAGTAACTACTTGATACCATCAACAAAACACCTTGTACCCAACACTATAAAATGCTTTCTCAATGCCAAGGAAAATCGCAGAGGATTATTCTTTATTCTCAAATGCGACAGATATTGCATCCACGATGCGATGACACTGTTGCACAGTGGAGCGATATGAACGGAAGCCAAATAGGAAAATCGGTATCACTTCGCTACTTTCAAGGATAGGCTTTAGGCGATTAGAAAAAAGGTTTTCTAATAATTTAGCCATTATAGGAAGGAGTGCAATTGGACGGTAAGATGATGGATTGGAGACAGGTTTAGAAGGATTAGGTAGCATTTTAATCGTGAAATGTTTCCAAAGGAGCAGAAAATAAGTTGTGCGCAGGATTTATAGATGTGAGTAAGAAATAGAACAGTTTTCCGAAGTAATTGGAGAAGAATGAAGGGAGTGATGAGATCATAGCCAGGAGCTTTTTTGTTTGGCATACTTTCAGTACTTGATTGTTTTCTTTTGGATGAAATACCGAAGTGAGATTATTAATCTGAATAATTTGTTCCAAATACTTGAGCAAGTTGTTTTGCGAATTCGTTAGCTTTTTTTTCGCTTGTCATTGTCTATTTTGCTTTTATACCGTATTTCAACATGCATTTTCCTATTTCCTTCACAAGGTATACACAAGGTACCAACTAAATATGTTTTGCCCTTCTTTTTGTTTATACGATAAATATATTAAATCAAGACTACGTATTACTTAAAAATCTTTCTCTAAATGTGGATATGAATGAGGAGGGATGATAAAGGGAAAATATCATAAAGCATTTAATTTTGGGTTTGTACTGTATTTTAAAGTGTAATGTTCTATGTTCTTTGTCATGACAAAAATACATAACAACTAAACTCTGTTTTATACTATACGAATTGTTAACTCAAATTACGCATATATGAAAGACCTGTGCCTACTGATGGAAAAGAATCAGGCTAAATGATTAGGAAAACCATTCAAAAGCTTTGGATTAATAGTGCATTTTAACGAATAAATTTTTATGTCATTAGTTATGCAAAAAATACATAAAAAAGCTTTACATAAATAAGCTTTGTATTATAAAAATTCAGTTTTGTAGTATAATAATATTAAATCAAAAGTACACATATTTCAAAGATTTATGTCTGAGTATGGAATGAATATTTTGAGGGTGTGTGGTGCTGCATTTTTAACATGTAGTTTCCCATTTCGTTCGCGATACCAAAAGTACATAACAACCAGGTATGTTTTGCCCTTCAAAAAGTCTATTTTATACTAAATAAATATTCAATCAATTATACGTATACTTTAAAGATATTTGTCTAACTATGAGCAGAGAGAGAATGAGCAGAAATAACAAAGAAAAAATGTCATAAATGTATAATGGGGAAAATATAAGAAAAATGTCAGAAATTAACATGAAGTTTCCTACTTCCTTCACGTTGCCAAAAATACTTCACAGTTGAATACGTTCTGTTACTAAGTAAGGATCCTAAATGTGATATATGGCCTAGTTAACTATAATAACTAGGGCTGTGAATTATATGCATTTGCATATTTTTCTTAGTTAACTGAAAAATCCTGTTTTAACAAACTGCATATGTTTTGAAGTATTTAGAATCAATTTCAGCTATATTTCTTTTGCATATTTCTACATATTTTATCATAAATGCATATTTGGTTTTAAGTTAAATATTTTTATATATAACATATTTCCCATATTCTCCTTCCTTTGACATCCGATCATTTATGACAGTCTCTCACGGGTTTTTCATAGGGAAACATTATTTGTGTCTTTTTAACTGTTTACATCTTTAATACCGAAAGTCACGGAAAGACAAAAGTTCTTGTGTATATATGTATATACTTATATACGTGAATTTTCAAGTGTGACTTTTAAGGGGGATGAAGACGTTCTATGCTGTGTTTGTTGTGATAAACCTGTCTCAACTGCTTCACGTTTTTTTGTAACACAACACATAAAGACGGCAAAACATAAGGATAACAAAGGTAAGAAACCAAAATTTCAACAAAGTTTTTTGACGCAAGCTTCTACAAGTGGATCTGGAAAATCCGATTTCGATACCGATTTATGTCGAGCTTTACTTAGAGCTGATATACCATTCCATAAAATAAGCCACCCTGAATTAAAGGGTTTTTTGGAGAAATACACAGGGAAAACCATACATCACGAAAGTACCCTCAGGAAATCTCATCTGGATCTTATAATCCATGAAACATTCCATAAAATCAGAGACTTGATAAAAAATGGTCCGATCTGGGTCTCGATGGACGAGACAACCTATGTTGAAGGCAGATATGTTGTCAAATTAATCGTCGGAAAACTATCTGTGGATTCACCATCACAACCTTTTTTTGCTGAACTGTGAGGCACTTGAAAAATGTAATCATGCTAACATTGCCAGGTATTTTAATGAATGTATATTTCTTCTTTGGCTGAATGGAGTTCAACATGAAAATGTTTTACTGTTTCTGTCAGATGGTGCTCCTTATATGATAAAAGCAGGATGTGCAATGAAAGTTTTTTATCCTAAACTAATCCATCTGACCTGCCTTGCTCACGCTATCCACCGTGTTGCAGAAATCGTTAGATATATGTTTCCAGATATTGTTCAATTGATAACAACTGTCAAAAAAGTATTTTTAAAGGCTCCAAGTCATGTGGAGATTTTCAAGACAAGCTACCCTCATCTCCAAGCTCCCCTGCCTCCTCAACCCATCATCACTAGGTGGGGACGTGGCTAATTGCAGCTGAGTACCACTGTACAAACTTTAATGAAATTAAAGATATTTTTTCTAAATTACCTAACGATTCTACTGCAATAGAAAAACCAAAACTTTAATAGATAACCCGACTTTAAAACATGATTTGACTTACTTGTATTCTAATGTCATATTTTTAGGAGATAAAATTACAGCACTAGAAACACGAAATATGCCATTAGTAGAGAGTATTGCTGTAGTTATTAGTGTTATAAAAAAAACTGGATGAAGCACAAGGGGAAAATGGCAAAAAATTTAAGAAGAAATTCATAGGTGTTTTGGAAAAAATCCAGGTTGGAGCACATGCAGAATATAGCTGACACTTTGTGCGAGAAAATGGTGAATTTGAGGAGGACGATCCTAGGGCTATACTCAGCCCAACAGAAATTGGGGCTTCAAATATGCCCAACTAACATCGGTTGACGTCGAGCGGTCGTTTAGCCGTTTCAAATCTATTTTGAGGCGAAATAGACGCTCTTTTTTGTTTGAAAACTTAAGTGGTTATTCGCAATTGCAACAGCAGTCTATTGGACCAATAGACTAGTGTTTTCTTTTATATTGTACAATGTTCTAAATTAAAAAAATTAAAATTTTTGTTTGTGCTTTTCTTTTTTAGTATGTTCCTCTTGTGCTTCTAATTACTATATAATCATGTGCTTTAATTTTTGTTTATACTTGTATATATTACGGTTTTCTTATATTTTCATATGAAGTTTTCGCATATTTTTTGTTTTAAGTGCATATTTTACCAAATATGTTTACATATATATGTGTATATTTGACTATTTTTATTGCATATAATTCACAGCCCTAATAATAATCAATACTACAATATTACAATAATAATAATCAACTCAACGTACGCAATTCTAGTAATTTTCATTTTGGCTATGGATAACAACTAATAAATAAATTACATATTTTATCAATTTTTTTGTTTTGGTTTCGTTTATATGATAAAAGAGGAAAACTTTTTGGGTATATGTTAAAACAATCATAGCAATATTCCGTATATATTCCAGTTTTATAATCCTGTTGAGATACTTAGCGTTTTCTATTTTTGGCTTAATATTTGTTTAAAGTTTGGTTATAAATTTTAATCTTTGGTTAAGTATACTCGAAATGTCTAAAAAGCTTTTAATGCAAAAATAGAGGGTATTGTCATCACAGTGTAATATCAGCTAAAAATGGTTCATATTAGCAGCTATATATATAAGATTTAAAAATACATTTCATATATCAGACCAAAGTATTTTTTCCTTCTATGATGTTGTTAATTCAATCTGTTTCAAGGTGCAGAAACGTAGCTTTCTATTTATAAATATTTGTCAACTTCGATTTCCCATTACAGACTAAATGGTAGTTCCTTTTATAATAGTAAAAACTAGTGCCTTTCAAAACATAGTTTATTTATGACTTTTCATTCTAACTCTTTTCAGCAAATTTTCTGGACTAGTTTTTTTTTTCTAATAAATGCCTTCAGCATTACCAAAACGTTTAGCTGACAAGATATAAATTTAAAAATAAAAATAAAAAATATCACTTAGAAGTCCTATTGATCTAACTGGAAATTATTTGACTGTATAATTCTATGAGAGGTGCGAAATGGTCAGGGGTGCAGTTAATGATTACCCGAAATAAGAATAACTTACTTTATCGTGTTTACGTTTTCGTCTAAGATTTTGGCCATTTCTAGGGGTGAGAAAAATAAACAGAAAACAACAGTGGGGTAAAGAGTCCAACATCAACTCGAAATGTAGGCACAATAAAATCATTCTAAGTCATTCTTATTTTCTGTAATCATTGACTGCACCCCCTGAGCATTTCACACCGCTCTTAGATTTATCCAGTTAACTATTTTCCACTTAGATACTAATATTATTTCTACCTGTGACACTTTAAAATATTCGTAAGATGATCTTCCATTTTATAACAGTGAATAAGTTTTCAGTGATTTTTAAAATTTCCTTTGTCTCTTTGAATTAATATGGTTTCAAAAAAAACCTAATTTAAAAAAAAAAATATAGATACCTGGATTTTTTTTTGGTTGATAAAAAATAAATAAATGAAATAGACATTATATTAACAAATAACTTTGATTAATATAATTAAACAATATATGACATAGTTTTGATTTTTTATAAATTAGCAATTTTCATTTGATGTAATGGATGTATACACCGACACCGTAAGGGTATAAGGGAAGGACAAAGAAAGTAATGGATGTAACCACTTTTGATAGGGAATGGCATCTTTTGCCATTAATTTTTGAAGGGTTTTGAAACAATCACATCTAATCGCATCATTTCTGGCATTAAAAATTGACAAAACTAAAATTTTGAAACCAAACGCCTTTTAATTATATTAAATATTTTATAATTCGCACATTTTTATTATGAAAATAAATTTTCTCTTACAAAAGTTCCCTAATTTCGTCGATAATGTAGTTTTCTTTATTGAAAAATATATATTTCTAGTTATTTCGCAGCAATAGATATTTTCTTTTGGTACTGACTATTTCCATTTTGGCAACATAAGCTCTACCGAAAACCCTTACCAGGTAGTAAAAGTAAGAGGAGGTACTCCCTCTCGACCAATAGGATTGAGGAGGGTATTGTAACCAATCCGTAGGTTCCTTTGGTTTGTCCAGGAACTGTCCTCATTGCCAGCTTGACCGTCGGCAGCTTCACGTCAAGATCTGTTGTCCCTTGCACATACTGTGACTAGCTTCTGACTTACCATCTTTAACATTTCCAAATGGCCGTAGTGGAGAATCAAGGTATGGATTGTAACTCTATTATTTTGTATTTTACAGAATTTATCCTATTGCTTCATACTATGATGCTTTATGGATTTTTTAGACGATTTATATATTTTCAAGATTATTCAAAATTTTAGTAATTAGATGTCAACTTTATTCCTTCTATTACAGCTTTGCCGTCCTTTCTTGAGCAAATTTGCTCTTTCCTTTTTTTTTTAAGTAAAAATTTCTTTAGCCACGTTAAACGATTTTCGGTTTAGGAAAAACTTATGGGTTCGCGTCATCGATATGAGTGACGTGCTAGTGACGTGTGCTTGAGACCGGCGCTGCATAGCGGCTCGTGTATGAGTTATACAATTTCAACCAACTTTAAAGCTTAGAATTCGTTGATATAAATATAATATTATTTAACTAAAATGTCGTGTAATAGTTGAGCAATTCCTACTAATAACAACATGCAACGTCAATAACTAGTTAAGCTAATGACGACGGTTTATCTAAATATTTCCATCTTTATAATGGAATATAACAACACCCAAAATCGATCATGTGTTGGCAATTTTATTTTATTTGTATTTGTTGATTACAACTGTTTTTAAATTTAATTTGTTCGTTTGATATTAAGTTATTTGTTGTTATTTTTCTTATCGGTTTGGGCTTTTGCTTACATTATATTTGAGGTCAAGAAGACACATTTACTTGCTAAAATATCGTTTAAATATATATAATATCTCCTGAAGCTATGCATAATGGAAGAATGAAATATTTGGTGGTAAAAACATTATTAATCCTTTTTAAATTATTTCAATAACTCTAAAATATGTACAGTACCTGATAATTCAAATTAATGGCTCATGGTATGTTTATCAAAATCTTTATGTAGAAGTTGATATTATTACAGGTTTGTCGAATCGATTGATTCTGCTATCCACTTTTGAAATAAGTCTATATAAGACACATATCTATTTAAATTGATATGCGGTGTTCCTGCATTTTAGATTGTAAATAAAAACAAAATTACAGAATAATACATTAAACTTTAGTTATAGTAAAACATATAAAGAAAACTACTGTTATCTTTCTTAATAGTACTTATTGTTTTTGATTTATTTTCAATAAATATGTCATCTATTACTTTAAGATATGCAGAAATTAGATTATGAATGTTCTTATGGTCTAAATGGTGGGGATATACAGTTTTAACTTTTATGTTATTTCTCAAAATTTCTTCTTGGTCACATCAGAAATGCTAATAATATAAAAGACTCAATTGTGGCTTGTCTCATTCTTGGTCCTACAAGAGATTACAGGCAGAACCGCAAGAAATATTCTTCTATAAGATTTCCTTCTTTACTTGGAGTCGGATTTAGCTTTATTAAACAGAGATTATAGCTTGGTTTTTTATTCTATTTTCAAACAGGTAAATCTTGTCCCATTGAATTTGCCATTTTCTTCCTAATGATTATTTATGCTACTCTGTAAGACACTAGGATCTTGCACATGTGTTCAGTGAGCTGTCTCGTTTTACACATCTTAATCTATACTTGATTTTTAAAAGTGTTTTTGTTAGTTATTTAACTAACAGTCGCTTCACAAAACTTTTTTCAAAGATTTTTCCGAAAAGATCTATGCCAATCAATCGGGTGTAAGGGCGTCAAATTTTCAATAAAATCAGTTCTATCTTTAAAAAATAGAAGATGCAGGCCCTTGATTTCTGTATCAAGCTTACAAGGCTTTCGTTGGGTCTGGCGTAATTTTTCCCTTAAAAATTTTAACATTAAAGTGTATTGGAGTGCTACCGATGGGTAGTTTCTCCACAAGTGTTTTTTTTTTCCTGTCATTTGTTCATATTAGCAAATTTTCTTGTAGTAATATTATTACAGTTGTAAACATCAATAAATTAATCTAAAAAAAATATTATAGGGTTGGCAAATTGTTTTTAGCCCCTTAGCAGTTATAATGTTAAACCACCCATGTATCGACATTATTAAATTATCAGCTATAAATTTTCAATTACTAGGCTTATTAATATTTAATATGTATTGTTGAAGTCATATATGAACTTGATGAGGCAACAAGGAGAGAGACACTTGAAGGTAAAACATGAAACGATCAAAAGAACTGACAGATTCAAATATTTAGAGGAATGCATTACAACCAAATGAAACAGAAAAAGAACTAGAAAATTGGAACTCGCTTACTTGTTAAATGAGAACTGGTGCAATAAAAGAGTAATGCTTCAAACGTGAAAATTGGCCATACAGTGGTAAATCCAGATGGCAAATGTGACAACGAACAAAAAGGGAAAGCTAAAGAAACCAGAGCTTTTTTGAAAAACAAAACGAAGAAGTTCAAGCCTAAGAAAAGAAAAAGACTTAGACCATGGAAGAAGGGTGATGGAACATAAAGGAACGGTAAAATGAAGATTTCCACTACCAAAATTCTAAGGACATCTGATGAGAATGGATGAGAACCGTATGACAAAGAAAATTTGTCAATAAATTACAAGGTTTAAGGCTACAACAAAGTGGATGGAAGAAGGCAAGGGAGATACAGATTTAACTGGAATTTCAGAAGATGTGATCCTCAACAGAAAGTTATTTAGGGGCCTGTGTGAACACTGTGTTTGTAATTTGTAAAACATATTTCAAATTCTTAGCTATATTCGTCTAGTTGTGATCTCGGGAATGGTCATCAACAAAACTATACGCTTTTTGAATGCTACGATAGTTGATGGTAGAATGAAAGAAAAAACCAACACATTTTTGCTGCTTACTACCAGTATATCCTGACCATGCATTTACTATTATCTTCACCTACTTTATGAGCTCAGCCTGAGGTGCGTTTCGAAAATGGGGTCAAGAATGGCCAAAACTTATTTGAAAGGATGTGGAGCAAAACCACCAAAACGTAAGCCCAAATGAGTTATATCTGAGGAACAGAAAATGATTAGAAGTGAAAGAATGAAGATGCTCTGGGAAGAAGAAAAATTCGCCAGAAAGTCTCAGATACCATGAAGTTGAAAAATGGAGGAAAATTATAATTTTCCTATATAATAAACATACTTATTGAAACCATTCGAGAAAGATGGCGGTTTAGTTTTCATGCCTGGAAAAAAATGCTTATTCATGCTTCGCGAATGTTCTAAGGTGTTATGAAAATTAAACATTTTTAAACATTTAAACATTTTTAAAATTTAAACAAAATTAAACATCGATCTTGACAATATAATTAGCATTGATTTTAAAAAAATAATTAGGAAATAGTTACTAAATATGAGGACATTAATTTCGGCACCCTCCAGTAAAAGCCTGTTGCACCCCGAAACCGGTTTTAGTCGCAAAGAATGGGGAGGGGAACTGAGTAGTGAGTTTGAAACTTGCGATCTAAGTTAAAAGCTGAGGTGTCATTATCAACATGGTTCGTTGTAAGATACGTGAGTAGCAATGAATTTTTAAAATGTTTCTTTGTCTTTTAATATAAACATCGTTTTTATAACTTAATTTATATTTGCAAATCGTCTAGATTTAATAATTCCAATTCAAAAGAATCCTTTTGCCTTTATTCTTAACTTAATCGCTAACTACAGAAAGGCAACTTGTCCAACTTGAAGAGATTTTTATTTTAAGAACTTTAAACTTTTACCAGAGTCAGAATATTTCGTTTACCACAGAAAGGACTCTTGTCCACAAGATAGCACAGTCTTGATAACGCCTTCAGTATTTTGTTTACTACCGATAAGGTCCTTGTCCAGGACAGATTGTTTGGCTGCCTTTTAAAATTTAGATAAGTGGATATGTTGCTTTTCTCCAGAGAGTGTTGGAGATGACACATTTTAAAATTTAATTCTACTATTTTTTATTGGTTTGTTACAGGAAACCATTTACGGTTGTAATCACACAAGTTACAACAATTAATTATTTTCAAGTATAAAATGAAGGCGATTTATCGTTCTTTTTGCGGCGATTCGAGCCCTATTGTTCTTATATCCATACCCTGACAGTGGGGAAAAAGGCTTCTAGGGAATTGCATTAAACTTTTTGTATATACTAGGTCTAATTTTGTTTCATTTAATTAATTAAGAAAACTAATTTCTTGTTGTAAACCGAACTGTTCTCTTGTTTATAACCGAACTTGTTTATAAAAGCTTCGTGTACCCGATTTGAAAAAATAATTATAAAAAGCTTAGTCGAACAATGAATGGTTGTCTTTCTTCTTTTTTTGCTCTTTTAAAGTACGGTTGTCATATTAAACTGTAAATATATCTTAAAAATATATCAATGAAAACTGTAGCATGTTATTATAGTTTTAAATTTTATTTCCCTTAAAATTAAATACCCAGGTATTTCTTAGTTTCTATATTTTATTTGGTATGTTGATGGATCTTATAAGCTACATCGGAATAATATAAAAATATAATTAAATCATTTAAATCACATTGTTTGTTCAATTAACGTATCTTATTTTCCAACTGAAAGCCAACCTCGAGTTCTAAGTTTTTTTTTAAATTAATTAGTCTGACCCTATATAAGATACTTTTTTCAATGAAATGTCAACCTCAGTTTATTATTCCTCAATTGATTTATTTTTTTTTACTCGAATCGGCCAGCAAGAACCACGCGAATATCACTTAATAATCTTCTTCACACTCTCCGCCTTCCTTCTACTCTCATCTTCCTGTACTGTTCCTCTCGCTCTTACTTAGTCCATTTTCTCTCTCGTCTCTCCTTCCTTCCTGCAAGACCCCAACTTCTTATAGTTTTTTTCCGAAAAGCTCAATCCAAGCAGTTCTTATCCTGGATTTTTAGCCTATCCAGCTCTTCTTTTATTTGTTTCACGTATCCACCTATACTCTTATAGCTTAAGACTTTGTCGAAAATTCTTTTGTTCAGCCTCTTATTGTTCATTCTGACCATGTGCCCGTAGAACCTCAGTCTCCTGGTCCTGATGACAGTTTCTAGATCTTCCAAATTTCTTTATGTTTCTTCGTTGGATTTCGCCTATACCCTTGTGTTACTTTGGGTCCATGGGTCCTCCTCTGATATAAATTTTTTTTTTGACTTGAATATTGTGAAATATTTGCCCATATTTCTTGTTCAATATTTCCTTGCTAAAGCTGGCATCCGTGTCATAACCACTGTCTTTTCATACGAAATCTGTAGTCCCGTTTTCTCAGCTATTTTTTCAGGGTGTTTACCTGTTTTATAGCTTCCTCCTCTGTTTCTGCTAGCAGGGGTAGATCGTCTGCAAAGGCCAAACACTTTAATTTCACATTGTCCCTCTTTGTTCCTATTACTGCACCTGCAATTTATTATTATTATATAAAATTAATATTATATAGTAATGTATTCCATTAGTGTCATCGATCTGTTGCCAAAGGTTGACTCATTGTTTGTAATTAGATCTAATGCCAAAAGGTTGGAGTTGTCATTCCCTCTTTGCCAAGCTTACTTAACTTAATGTAAATGATTACACCACGTTTGTTTCTTAACTGACGAATTAGTGATTTGTATCAACAATTATTATTTAAACTGTGCTGTGTCTTTTTGTATATATTTTTTTTTTGTTTCCCCTTCACGCAGAATGACGAACTGACGCAATACAGGAAGGAAACTAGCCGACTACGAAAGATTTACCAAGAGACAAAGGACAGCAATGTCTTATGTACTGCAAGGAAGAATCAATACCTTGAAACTAGAAGGCATTAAGTGAGGCTCATCGGGTGGATATGATATATATTTAGATATATCAGTTTATTTTTCCGGCAACAATGGTGTTAGAGACGATATAATTAACTAGCTTATTTATAGAATTTGTGTCAGGTGCTTTCGGGCGAAACAACTCAATTCTTTGTGATTCCCTTTTGTATTGAACATTTTAGCTTTGAACATAAAATTGCATTTATCTTAAATCTGAAAGATTTTTTTCCCGATTATAAATCGATATAGATCAGCCTGGCTGCTTAATTCCCTTTAGATGTTTCTCTTGTTAGTTCTCTGCACACGACAGATTGAAGTTATGCCTTTTAAATTTCCTGATATGTTTGATTTCCTATTTTGGTTTTCTTTTTCTTTATTTAAAAAGAAAAGTCTACCGGCTTTTTGACAAAGATCCATTTTATTTTAACTCGCGAATGGCCGTATTGTGATGTGGCATGTTCTTGCATTTTATTTAATTCAATGGAGCAGTTTGATGAGTAGAAGTGCATCATGACCTTGTGTCATTTCCTCTCGCATACCATGAATACAAAGAAAAATAAATAAGTTACCCATAAGTTAGATGAGATAAAGAAATCTTGAAATTCGGCGTTTTTTATTAATTATGCAATAATTCACATTATTTGTATTTTTAATTTATAATAATCAAAGTTTGTAGAGTGCTGAGTTGCTGTTGTTCCGTTGAGTTCCGTTTTGAAATCTGGCTTTGGCAAATAAATTATTTAACCTATTCCTCTCGCATACCATGAATACAAAGAAAAATAAATAAGTTACCCATAAGTTAGATGAGATAAAGAAATCTTGAAATTCGGCGTTTTTTATTAATTATGCAATAATTCACATTATTTGTATTTTTAATTTATAATAATCAAAGTTTGTAGAGTGCTGAGTTGCTGTTGTTCCGTTGAGTTCCGTTTTGAAATCTGGCTTTGGCAAATAAATTATTTAACCTATTCCTCTCGCATACCATGAATACAAAGAAAAATAAATAAGTTACCCATAAGTTAGATGAGATAAAGAAATCTTGAAATTCGGCGTTTTTTATTAATTATGCAATAATTCACATTATTTGTATTTTTAATTTATAATAATCAAAGTTTGTAGAGTGCTGAGTTGCTGTTGTTCCGTTGAGTTCCGTTTTGAAATCTGGCTTTGGCAAATAAATTATTTAACCTATTCCTCTCGCATACCATGAATACAAAGAAAAATAAATAAGTTACCCATAAGTTAGATGAGATAAAGAAATCTTGAAATTCGGCGTTTTTTATTAATTATGCAATAATTCACATTATTTGTATTTTTAATTTATAATAATCAAAGTTTGTAGAGTGCTGAGTTGCTGTTGTTCCGTTGAGTTCCGTTTTGAAATCTGGCTTTGGCAAATAAATTATTTAACCTATTCCTCTCGCATACCATGAATACAAAGAAAAATAAATAAGTTACCCATAAGTTAGATGAGATAAAGAAATCTTGAAATTCGGCGTTTTTTATTAATTATGCAATAATTCACATTATTTGTATTTTTAATTTATAATAATCAAAGTTTGTAGAGTGCTGAGTTGCTGTTGTTCCGTTGAGTTCCGTTTTGAAATCTGGCTTTGGCAAATAAATTATTTAACCTATTCCTCTCGCATACCATGAATACAAAGAAAAATAAATAAGTTACCCATAAGTTAGATGAGATAAAGAAATCTTGAAATTCGGCGTTTTTTATTAATTATGCAATAATTCACATTATTTGTATTTTTAATTTATAATAATCAAAGTTTGTAGAGTGCTGAGTTGCTGTTGTTCCGTTGAGTTCCGTTTTGAAATCTGGCTTTGGCAAATAAATTATTTAACCTATTCCTCTCGCATACCATGAATACAAAGAAAAATAAATAAGTTACCCATAAGTTAGATGAGATAAAGAAATCTTGAAATTCGGCGTTTTTTATTAATTATGCAATAATTCACATTATTTGTATTTTTAATTTATAATAATCAAAGTTTGTAGAGTGCTGAGTTGCTGTTGTTCCGTTGAGTTCCGTTTTGAAATCTGGCTTTGGCAAATAAATTATTTAACCTATTCCTCTCGCATACCATGAATACAAAGAAAAATAAATAAGTTACCCATAAGTTAGATGAGATAAAGAAATCTTGAAATTCGGCGTTTTTTATTAATTATGCAATAATTCACATTATTTGTATTTTTAATTTATAATAATCAAAGTTTGTAGAGTGCTGAGTTGCTGTTGTTCCGTTGAGTTCCGTTTTGAAATCTGGCTTTGGCAAATAAATTATTTAACCTATTCCTCTCGCATACCATGAATACAAAGAAAAATAAATAAGTTACCCATAAGTTAGATGAGATAAAGAAATCTTGAAATTCGGCGTTTTTTATTAATTATGCAATAATTCACATTATTTGTATTTTTAATTTATAATAATCAAAGTTTGTAGAGTGCTGAGTTGCTGTTGTTCCGTTGAGTTCCGTTTTGAAATCTGGCTTTGGCAAATAAATTATTTAACCTATTCCTCTCGCATACCATGAATACAAAGAAAAATAAATAAGTTACCCATAAGTTAGATGAGATAAAGAAATCTTGAAATTCGGCGTTTTTTATTAATTATGCAATAATTCACATTATTTGTATTTTTAATTTATAATAATCAAAGTTTGTAGAGTGCTGAGTTGCTGTTGTTCCGTTGAGTTCCGTTTTGAAATCTGGCTTTGGCAAATAAATTATTTAACCTATTCCTCTCGCATACCATGAATACAAAGAAAAATAAATAAGTTACCCATAAGTTAGATGAGATAAAGAAATCTTGAAATTCGGCGTTTTTTATTAATTATGCAATAATTCACATTATTTGTATTTTTAATTTATAATAATCAAAGTTTGTAGAGTGCTGAGTTGCTGTTGTTCCGTTGAGTTCCGTTTTGAAATCTGGCTTTGGCAAATAAATTATTTAACCTATTCCTCTCGCATACCATGAATACAAAGAAAAATAAATAAGTTACCCATAAGTTAGATGAGATAAAGAAATCTTGAAATTCGGCGTTTTTTATTAATTATGCAATAATTCACATTATTTGTATTTTTAATTTATAATAATCAAAGTTTGTAGAGTGCTGAGTTGCTGTTGTTCCGTTGAGTTCCGTTTTGAAATCTGGCTTTGGCAAATAAATTATTTAACCTATTCCTCTCGCATACCATGAATACAAAGAAAAATAAATAAGTTACCCATAAGTTAGATGAGATAAAGAAATCTTGAAATTCGGCGTTTTTTATTAATTATGCAATAATTCACATTATTTGTATTTTTAATTTATAATAATCAAAGTTTGTAGAGTGCTGAGTTGCTGTTGTTCCGTTGAGTTCCGTTTTGAAATCTGGCTTTGGCAAATAAATTATTTAACCTATTCCTCTCGCATACCATGAATACAAAGAAAAATAAATAAGTTACCCATAAGTTAGATGAGATAAAGAAATCTTGAAATTCGGCGTTTTTTATTAATTATGCAATAATTCACATTATTTGTATTTTTAATTTATAATAATCAAAGTTTGTAGAGTGCTGAGTTGCTGTTGTTCCGTTGAGTTCCGTTTTGAAATCTGGCTTTGGCAAATAAATTATTTAACCTATTCCTCTCGCATACCATGAATACAAAGAAAAATAAATAAGTTACCCATAAGTTAGATGAGATAAAGAAATCTTGAAATTCGGCGTTTTTTATTAATTATGCAATAATTCACATTATTTGTATTTTTAATTTATAATAATCAAAGTTTGTAGAGTGCTGAGTTGCTGTTGTTCCGTTGAGTTCCGTTTTGAAATCTGGCTTTGGCAAATAAATTATTTAACCTATTCTCTCGCATACCATGAATACAAAGAAAAATAAATAAGTTACCCATAAGTTAGATGAGATAAAGAAATCTTGAAATTCGGCGTTTTTTATTAATTATGCAATAATTCACATTATTTGTATTTTTAATTTATAATAATCAAAGTTTGTAGAGTGCTGAGTTGCTGTTGTTCCGTTGAGTTCCGTTTTGAAATCTGGCTTTGGCAAATAAATTATTTAACCTATTCCTCTCGCATACCATGAATACAAAGAAAAATAAATAAGTTACCCATAAGTTAGATGAGATAAAGAAATCTTGAAATTCGGCGTTTTTTATTAATTATGCAATAATTCACATTATTTGTATTTTTAATTTATAATAATCAAAGTTTGTAGAGTGCTGAGTTGCTGTTGTTCCGTTGAGTTCCGTTTTGAAATCTGGCTTTGGCAAATAAATTATTTAACCTGTTAACATCTACGTATGGACCCTGAGGGATCTGAGATCCTCCTGGGCCCGATATTGGGGAAATCCTGGAATCCCTCATTGGGGGAAATCAGATTTATTCTGATATCGGACAAATGACAAGGCCACAGAAACAGCTAAGTCTCTAACACTCGAGACCTTTCATGGGTTGTAGTTGTAAAGATTTTTTTATTCATAATTTTAAGAAGAAATGTTGTACACCTAGTTTTTTTATCACTATTTCTAGTAGTGACAAAATAAAATCCTTTTTTAATTAGATATATATATCATCTCTTAATATACCATCTTGGATGTCCATTAGCTTCGTCTTCCATTTCATACATCTCTGCCTAGTGTTACTTTTTATTTTTTTCGTTTTTGTGTTTCTCTTATCATTTCAACGATAAATTGTTTCTTCAATTCAATTTTGTCTTCTTCTTCTGATATTATTTTAAAATTGTTTGTCTACATTAATTGACATTGAAAATGAGGTAAGTGCCAAATTTGCCGAATTTTTTTTTTCACTGAAACAATTTAATGTTCCAAGGCCAATAGCGTTGAAAAGGAGCTAAGTTCCTATCACCACTCGTTTAGTTTTGAGCGATGTCACAAGATGCCGCTGGTGGCATCATAATGACTAATATTTCTCTAATAATTCTGTTTCAGTCAAAAAAACGAATTTCGGCAGTTCTGGCACTTACCTCTTTTTCAATGTCCATCTTATTTATCATTTATTTATTCTTTTGTGAATTCAATTTATTATTTTTTTTAAACAAAGACATTTTTTTTTATGTAACATAAAAGTCGTAGTGCGGATATCTCATAATAGTGCCATACTCCTAGACGGCAAAACATGCCAGAATATTTCAGTTTGGAACCAAGAGACTTAAGAAGAGGTATCCTGTTTTGGATACCTTTCAAGGCTGATTCTTTGGGCGCATTCTTTCTTCTAAACTCTGGGTTGAGTGGTAGTTAATTTTTGGAACTTAGTACATAAATATAATAACTAGGACTAATATCCGTTCACTTGCATGACTTTTAGGGCGCTTGACACATGAAATTTTGTAATTAGCAGAGTTTGTACTGTTACGTTTTTTAATCAACGAAATCAGTATTGCTATATATACATATATGTGTTACAATTCATTTCCTAAGTTTATTTCATTATTCATTTTACTTCAACTTATATTTGTGACAAAATCAATGAAATATAATCGGATTCATAATCGTACCCGAAAGTTTTTTAACAGAAGCAATAAATGTAGTGAGAGAACTGTTGAAGTCCAAGTCTTCAGATGCATTAGAAAAGAAATATGAACAGAAAGCCCTCTCGGTACATAAAATATTCACTCTCGGCATTATTAATAATTTGTCCATCATCAAAATAGCGAGCATCCTAAGAGAGTCGCAAATAACTAAAAATTGTATCACTCAAAGAAAATGCTCAAGATACTGCTTGAATTGTTATTCTTAAAAAATCCCCCATATCATCGTGGATACATTGGCCTAAATCACACTTCCCCTAGATGCAAGAACAAAAATTGACTGCCATAATTAAAACAGGTTGTCGCTCCCGTAGAAAATATTTAAAATACATTGTTTTTTCGTCCAATATTGAACTACTCGTAGAATGATTCGAGCATATATGATGCCGCATTACCCCAAAATACCAAGAGCTTTGCTATTTTGCCTTGCTGTTAGGAGTGTGAGTCACATCTCCAGACACTCTTAGATTATTATGTTTTCGTTGTTTACGATTGAAAGGCAATCAGTCGTGAATTATAAGGCTCCAGTAACAGCAGAATTTGCCCCGATAATTCAGAATTTGTAAGTTGATAAATCACTTAGTTAGAACATAATATTGTCCATAGTTTTCTTTTCAACATTGGACTTCAGTGATATTTTTTTAAATACGAAAAGGCCATCCCAGCGAAACAGGCAAAAAATGGTACGAAGCAAATTCATCAAATAGTTTCTTTTGAATGAGAGTTAGAAAATTGTGTCCTGTTTAGTTTCTTGGCTGAAAACTTTAACAAAATAAGTTTTCGACAATTTGAGCAATTAATGAAGAGGCTTATTCCATAAAATAAAATAACCGAAATAACGTCATGGGTGATTTTTTTATTGGCCTGCTTGACTTCACCTGAAATTTTTATAAATAAGCATTTTTTTCATCGAAACGCCTTTTTCAATTCACTGCTTACAGAAAATTTGTATATGACTTGAATGTTGAATATAACTTTTTCAGCGAAATTTCAATGTTAAATAATAGCTTCTACTAATTATGAATAATTTTAATTAAGCGGCCAGACCAGGAATTCTAATTATACATTTACCATAAATTAATAATTACATCAAATATTAATTGTATTATAAAATTGGAATGTTTTTTTATTTTAATTCTGCTGTATAGTATTATTGTTATCAGATAGCGTTTTAAGTTAAAAAGTTCTATTAATTTTTCTTTATCTCAGTAAAAAAGGGAATACCTAATGCTTTTGTCTGCATTTTGTGTTATTATTAATAATTGTTTTTTTTCAAGTGTTCGTTATCCATTTCGTTCCTCGACAAGGAACTGAACCAATTATACCTCTTTAAAATAGCATTTTAATAATATTTCTTATTCAGCCAAACTTTAAATATGAAAATTTATAAACCATATTTTGAAGAATATGATTTTCTAAATACTCACATGTACCTTTCCTTTCCTGTTAAAACTGCGAATTTATGGGATATCACTTTTTTGTTTCTGGATATAACTTAACTAATATAAAGTTATACCTATCGTTACCTACAGGACTGGGAGACGAATTAAACTTTTAGGTATGAGGGAGTCAGGTTACAACAACAAGTAATTAAGAATAAAAGGCAATCGATTTTTACGTATAATAATACAGGAGTAGAATAATATAGCAGTAGAATAATTTTTAAATGCATTCAAAATTATCCCTGTTACAATCAACTCCAGATTATCAGTTTTTAAAAAAATCTAGTAGAATGCAAATGTCCTGAAAAAAAGTATAACATAGTTATAAAAAGCTCGGTAAAATTCATTAAAATTTAACTATCACATTAGAAATTTTTTTTTTCCAAACCTTTCTGATCAATTTGTTTCTGAAAAAATATATTTAGTTTATGAGTATAACTGGTAAAGGATAACTGGCATGGTTACGAGTAAATAAATGAAAAATGTATCAATTTTATAGATTTCTTTGAAAGGTTACATAAAACTCTGTATCTTCGATTATTAGATAGAAAAGTTAAGGAAATATTATTTCCTTGGTTTCGGATTTTTTGTTTGTATTGAAATTGATTTGGTATGAAATATGTAAACATAAGCATAAAGTATGTTATTAATGTGTTTTATATATATATATATATATATATATATATATATATATATATATATATATATATATGTGTGTGTGTGTTATGTGTATGTTTCTTGCTTATTCTTTAAAAGAGATAATCCTACTATAGAATCTTCCTAACCATTACAGTGAGACTATCGTACACGTTCTGTTGACACGTATAGAATTAGTAGTCTTCTTGTATTCAGTTGGTTTCCTGATACGGTAAGGAGTAAAAAATTATGTGAAGCTCATATCAGTCGAAGTATCCCTTTTGATATTACAATTTGGAAGTTAGTTAGAGAATTTAAAGAATTAGGAATTGCTTTAACATTGAATGCTTCTATTCCAGGGGATTTAGAATATAGCGAAGTCGATGTCGAGAATTGGTTCGAGGGATGATAAAAATGGCCTGAATCGATTGAAGATGACGTGGAAACGATATTTGTCCAATTTCTGCTTCCGTCTCTTTAACAAAAAAGGTTATTAATTGTTTTTTTTTTCATTTAACCTCGGATTATTTAATTAAGTAGTTAAATAGTTTTAAACTACCACAATAAAAGATTTATTAGGGCTAAAAATAATACTAAGATCAAATTATTTAGGACAAATAATATTCTGATTATGTTTTTGTTATAGTGCAAGTTACTCGACATAATAAGTTGAAGCAAAAGTAGTTTAATAATGCAACTACTTTATAAATGAACTGCTTTATCGACATTTAATCAAACGGCTTAAGGTTATTAGATTTATTTATTTATATTAGTTATCGTGAAGTAATATTGTTCATCTCTGTATAAATTGGTCAGTAGAACTTGCTAGAATCATATTTTTGTAAATGCAATTTACTGTTTCGATTGTTGATCAATTTTAATAGTTTATATGTATATATTTGACAAAACGTTTTAACTGTTATATGAAATAATTTTCTCTTTACATAAGACTGTCGGTGTTTACTGCTATGGTTGTCGAACGTTTGTATGAAATATTATTACCGTTCTCCAACAAATTATAAATGTTCCTACCCTACTTCAACAAACAAATTATAATAACCTACCTCTTTACATGGCTTATTGCGAAAGCGTTTTAATATCGATTAAATAGAAAAAAAAATCTAAATACTACGTAATGGTAATATTTTCTTGGCAACGTAGTTTATAAATGTGAACTGTTATGACTTTGAAGTGTTGAAATATTCAATAAATTTTCTCCTTATTCATTAGTCATAAAACTAGGCTTTGTGTGAGAGGTGATGCGCTGTATTGTTACATATCATAAAAGATATGTAAAATGATCGACTCTGATGAAAATGAGCAGTTTCTGTCCATAAAATAGATTTTTTTTTAAGCATGAAAAACTGTTACTAAGTGTAAAATCAAGCGAACCATAGAAAAGTGAATGACGAACAAAAAACAACCTGCGGTAATTTATTACAATCTATCTCCATTCAAAGGAATAGTAGTGTTGATTCATTTTAAAAAATTTTTTATCCTTTTTTAAAAATTTTAATATTGTTTTTCTCCACACCAAGCACTTGCATTAACTAATGTTGATTTTTACTGACTAGTTTGGATATACCATTAAACTCAAGCATATTTTATACCTTCTTACATTCATGTCTGGAATTTGAAAAAACAAGAACATGAATATGTTCTAATGTGTTTAGAGGAGGAAATATAATAACAGCCGTTGAAAGAATCTGTGATAGATTATTGTAGCACCAAACTGCAACAGTCAGAAAAGATCTCGCCTACGTGTGGGTTGATTGCTTCGTGATGATACAAGATGATACAGTCTCCTCTTTCTGAAAACGATGGAAGTTGACTTAGTACTCAAACTTCAGTTATTTGCGAGAGGAACGATATCAGCTTGAACCTCATATTATGATTTCATATTCTTGGATAATGAAATAAAGACTGAATTGCGTTTCTTAGAAAAAATAAAAGTTTTATAGCCAATACAAATTAACAACTCTTAAACAATTACATTATCTGTTTACAAAATATTCACTCAGCTGAAAATATAAAAGAAACAACATTTACAGCCCTTACTTCAGGTTTCTTTAAATATTTCAGGAGTTAATTAAAGTCGACTATATACACAATATTAATTTCACAAATTATAACCGTACATTATAACAGACCACCCTCATATCTCGCTTATTATCTCAGCTGTGATATCAAGTAGATTTGTCGGTGGCATACAAATCTACAAAGTTTCATACTAATGCAAAGTAAAAAAAAGCGCTCATATACTAGCGACGAGGTTTTCTTTACACTCACGCACGTATATATACAGGGTGTCCCGAATTTAATTGGCAAAACTTCAGGAACTTATAGGGGACCGAAAAACTAAGACAAAAAGTCCTTTAGAGATTTGCTCGTTTTTGCTTGGTTTTAGAGAAAATCGCAAAAAAAGAAACAAAACAAGTTTTCATTTTTATACTTATTTATTTACATTTATATTTATGTTACGTTCTTTTTAATGTAAATATTGCTCAAAATGTTGTCCTCTTGCACTAATGCAAGCATTACATCTAGCACTCACTTGATAAATTGCAGCTAAACATTGTTCTGATGATATTTGGTGCACTGCATCTATGATTCGGTCTCTTAATTGCTCTCTTGAGTTGTTTGACACCAAATAAACTTTCTGCTTCAAGGTTCCCCATATGAAGAAAGCCATGGGTGTCATATCAGGTGATCTGGGTGGCCAAGGTACTACTCCCCCACGTCCAATCCATCGTTGTGGATAATTTATATCCAGCCAAGCTCGAGCAACTCTGCTATAATGAGCTGGACATCCATCGAGTTGGAACCACATTTCAATCCGCTGTTGTAAGGGAATGTCATCTAAATAATTAGAAAAGTCGTTTTCCAAAAAATGTGTAAATGTGATACCATTCAATCTTCCAGGTAAAAAATATGGTCCCACCAGTAATCCGTTCCAAATTCCAAGCCAAACGTTAATAGCAAATTCATGCTGAAACCTATTCTCTCTAATAGCTCTGGGATTTTCAAGAGCACATACATGATAATTTCTTTGATTAACTATTCCTCCTCTTGTAAAGTTAGCTTCATCGGTCCATATAATTTTTAATGGAAATAAATTATCATCGTGAATTTTCGAAGATGGTATGAGTAGCGATTATCACCTTTCAAAGTTTGCCGTATTGCTTGCCGCGATATTGCTAATGCAGCAGATGCTCTTCGGATGCTAGTCTCAGGATTGTTATCGAAGTGGTGTTGGACACAATTTCTTCCCCGATAATCTGCTCTTACTACTGCCTGGAATTGGTCGCCTTCATTACGTATTAAGAATGACCCAGTCTCTCGTAGTCTATTAAAAGTTAATGAAAAGACTCGTCGATTAGGTACAGTAAAACCTCGAATTAACGGATAGCCCTGGTGCAAATATTTTTGTCCGTTATTTAGAGGTGTCCTTTAAAGGGAGGTTTTATTTTTTTATAAATATGTATTTGTACAAATTAATTCTCTCTTATTCAATTTCCCATGTGTTTAAAAGGTAAGTAGAATAAAAAAAAACATCGCACCGTTTTTGAGTGTTCCCGAAACTTGTGTCCTACCGATATTGAGTCTTTCCGTTAGCGCACGTACCCTTAACTTTTCAAGGTCATAAAAGTCGATTACATTTATTTATTGTTCTAAAGTGAGTCTCTTACGTGAGGGAAACATTTTCAGCCGCCTGCCACGAGGGTTAGAACAGAACTAAATTTTAATAAAGCAAGTTCGAGAATAAAAAAAAAGTATTTATGCGGAAAACCTTTACTCAAAAGTAAATACAACTGTCCCTGTTTCCTTAGACCGGAAACAACTAATTGTTTCTGAGAAACGGGAAAGGGATAAAGTCATACTGTCCGTCTTTTAGAGGTTTTTTTAATCGATTTCTAACCAACACAGCCTGTCCGTGACCGTTAATGAGAGGTTTCGTTAAATAGAGGTTAAAATGCCTTAAAAATTGTATTAAAATGTTGGTGCAAAAAAAATCGTCCGGTAATGGGGAGTGACCGCTATTTAGAGGTGTCCGTTAGTAGAGGTTTTACTGTACTCTTCTATTTGGAAATCGGCGCGTATACTCCCGCACCGCTTCTAAAGCATTGTCGTTACAGAAACCATACACAAAAATCATATCAGCGTATTCAACATTAGAATATGTATGCGGCATTGTGGTTGATGCTATTCACACAAAAATATCTGAGTAACTGACTGAAGACTGATTTAGGAATTATAATCCTAGAAGGAAGCCAAAATGTAAACAAATAAAAGAATGTAAAGGATATCTTATTACATATTACATATCTCACTGCCTAGCCTGACGAACTTTGAAAGGTGATAATCGCTACCTGTAACATTTTTGTTTTGTTTCTATTTTTGTGATTTTCTCTAAAACTAAGCAAAAACGAGCAAATCTCTATAGGACTTTTTGTCTTAGTTTTTCGGTCCCCTATAGGTTCCTGAAGTTTTGCCATTTAAATTCGGGACACCCTGTATATATATATGTATATTTTTGTATATATAAACCTTTTCCAAAAGAAGGAGATTTTGTAAAAGTTCTAACAATCTCTTGTGTGAAGTCATTCTGTAGCCTCTTGCGTCAAAAAATTTCTAGAATATTATCAAAACCACAATAAAAAAACAAGTTAGACCCAAATATGTTAAGCACTGACGTCCAATGAACTACATTTGATCAATGCAATACTGTCCACCCCTGAATTAAATGGTCGTTTATGTGAATTAAATGCTCGTAGTATTTTTACAGATCTCGGTAATTGAATACTATATCATGAAATGTTGAGAAATTCATGCAAAGGTTTCCCTTATCATGTCTTGGCCAACCACATCCTTATAATCGGTGAATCAATAAGCGCACTTTTTTTTTTTTTTTTTTAGTTTTGTTGATTATTTTTTTAATTCGCTTTAAACATAAAAACAGTCTCCAGGCTTTATAAAAAATCACTATAATTATATGGTTTTTTAATATTTTTTGGACAATGTTAAATAACAAAACAAAAAAAAAGACTTCTCTCGAAATTCTCTTATTCATCAACTAATATAGATCTTATATTAAATAATTACGAACAGATTTTTATTCTCCACAAATCATAATAAAAAAAAACCCTCAAATGAGCTCAATGCAAGAAAGAGAAGAAAGAATAAAAACATTAGATGTTATTATGTAATTAATTTCTTAATTTCAGTATAATAAGAAGAATATATATGCTTCAGTTATTGTAATATTACATTAATAGTCAAATCATCTCGGTTTTAAATTATTTTTTTATGAATTGTGTAACATGATTCATGTTAATACTATATTTTCACCTTAATCTCTTTTAATATAGTCTCTGTTTTGAGAAATTCTGTTCTTGTAAACTTATTTATGTACTCAATTGGATTGTTGGCAAAAGGAAGGTATATGTTATCTATATAAATGTAGATTTCACACGAAATGATCTTCCCACAGTCTTCTGCTTCTGTTGCTGAATATTGTAATAATAATAGTAAAAAGACTTAGTGAACCCAAAAGTTTGATGACAATACCACCAACCTGTAGAAAATAATGAAATATTTCTTCTATTATTTTTCTAAGAAGGCTAAAAATGTATGTTTACATTACATTAAGCTTATTAAACTAATTTTTATTCTGTAAAATATAAACATTCCTTTTGTACAGAATGATAAATATTCTGAAACTATATTATATTACATAATTATTACATTTACTCATGGATAATATAGGAATGAAATAGGTTAATCTCTCTGCTTTCTTAGATTTTATTATTATGTATATGAGTTATGATACTATTATTTTGATAGTAATGATTTTAATAGTAACTATATATTTTATTATTTTTTCTAGAGCAAGCATTCCAGACTTGCCCATGCCCCATGCAATCGTCGTGTCCAAAAAACGTCCATACTGGACCTCTTACTGGTGCCAGTAAGAGGTCTGAATCAGTACAAAATGATGTGGCACCTTTAGTCCCTATTGCATTGGCACTCCCTCCAGAGCCCACGGGTGGCTCACCTGGGCCCCCAAGTCCCGCCCGAGGATCTGCAGGTAAAGATGTTCACATTGCTGTTAATAAATTACAATTATAACAACCGCTTAGAGTTAACTATCAATATCAAAGAAATTTCTCTAATAGAATTAAGTTGCTCAGTTAAAAACAGGCTAGTAATAATATATTATCTGCTTTATTTAATAAGTTATATATATATATATATATATATATGTAATTAATTAATCACTTTGTTAAATATTTAAAAAAAGTTATAAATAATAAATAAATGTTTTTATTAGAACTTTCATTAACTATATTGTTTTCTCAGAACACCAGTTATCAACTAAAACATAAAAAGTTCTTTAATTTATTAGAGATTCTGGTAATTATTCTGCAGGTTCTCATTTTGAGTCAAGTCACTACAAGTTTTTACTTTTCATTCATTTTCCTTTTAATATTTTTCAAAAATACAAGTTATCATGAGTATAGAAAAGAGTATGCAATTATGGGAAATGTGCATACTTCACTAATCATTTCATCTAGAAATGAACGTTTCAACAAACATTTATTTCATGATGTAATGATTATCAAAATCTAGTCATTAGTCATATTGCATTTTCTTTTCCATACTAAAGCTCATAATAACATTTTGGAAAAATGAAACAAACAAGTTAAAACTTGTAACTCAGCTCGAAGTGACAATCTGCAGTAATTATTTCTATTACTGAGGTGCTTGTTTGTTAGTACTTTCCATAATTTTAATATCTTTAAAACAATATTCACTTATAGCTGTGTTATAAATGTCTTCATGAAAATTCTATTTCTTTTTTTTTTTTTAAATAAACTATTTATGAAAACCCAAGTTTATAGCTATTTTGTGCTTAAATTGTTGAAACATTGACGATTAAAACTTTTTTTTCGATTGTCCCTTTATACTATGTTTAAAACTTAGTTATTATATTAAATTAACCAACTTTTGGTTTAGGAATGCCTCCACCGGCATCTCCCGCCCTCTCAACAGCGCGAAACAGTAGTTGGTCCCCACCAGCTCAGGGCCTTATACCTTCCACCCCTCCACCAACACTGACTGTTGTCGAGCCATCGCCTTCATCAGCAGCTTCTGTTATTGTACCCCAAGCAACTATTCAGAGGAAAGCTACTAAGAGAGCTTCTACTGAGGCACTAGAAGTGCCCAAAAAGAAAAAGAAATCAGCCAGTATATCCATGCCTAACAGTAAAAAACTGTTTAGAGGGAGTAAAAAAGGTAAGCAATATATGTATATATATATATATGTATATATATATATATATATATATATATATATATATATATATATATATATATATATATATATATTCCATTAGATTAAATTAGTTTACCAGCATGAAATGAATAATTTTTAATAAATAATTTATAAAAAATGATAACTATATATATATATATATATATATATATATATATATATAAATAAAAATTATTCATTTCATGCTGGTAAACTAATTTAATCTAATGATTTTGTATTAATTACTGTGTATGATTAATTTTAATAAAATTATCTTTAAAATTATTAATATTCTTTATTAAAGGAACTAAAACTAAATTAGTGACGAAGCCTGAATCTGTTGAAGATGAAATCAAGGTGGACCCTAAAAATAATACGGAGTTGGCCTTAAGGAGGAACCCAGGACTTAAATGGTCCAATGGGTGGCATTGGGAAGGAGAAAGTTACAGGGCAAAAGTGTTCCTCACCGTAAGTATTAATTTATCATATCCTATATTTTCAGCATTTTCATCTTCGTGTAATTAAAATGTTTATTTTCATTAATTATTAGCTGTTTAATAATCAGGATAATATGGTATTAATTAAATAAAATAAAAGTATATAGAAAAAATAACAACTGTGCAAGCTTTTTAACTTTTATTAATATTTATTAACAATTTAGAATCACAAAAATAATATAAATAATCTTACGAAAATTATTCCAAAAAATAAACATAAATCTATTTTAATATAACTGAAAGTTCAATTAATGTATTTAAATGAAATTCGAAAGGTGTCCTTATATGGAGTTTTAACAACCTATCCAAAGTTACATGTATTTCCGATCGAAGTTTATTAGATTGATGTCATATATGCTTTCACTTATTTTTTTGAATCAATGAAGATTTATTATACTATATATTTTTCCCATTTAACCAAATCATTTTTAAAACGCCTATAGATTATAGTAACTAAAATTTCAAAATTTCAGATTTTAATATTTTCTAAGCTTTTTTAATATAACTTGATTTGAAATTTATTGAATATTGGTGCACCACCATAAAACGACTTCTGTGAATACCTAACAGGTCGATGATGAATTGGCTATTTTTAAATAAACTTAGTCTGAAAAGACCTAATTTTTGTAATTTTAATTTTAATTAATACCTTCATAAAATTTAACTGTTATATGTTTAAACTTTGATTTTATTCAAGTTATGATATAGTCCATGTACTTACTTTCCATAGTTTATTGAAATTAAGATAAATTTTTATTTTTTAATTGTAGACTGAGGACACCGGAGTCATAAGGACCTGTTACCCTGCCATGAGGCACAAGGAAGGAGATGTGATACGACCTAAAGACTGTATACTTCTCCGGTCTGGCCCACGAAAAAATCTCCCTTTTGTTGCTAAAATTTCTGCCATGTGGGAGAACCCCGACGATGGTAAATTGTATACTATATTATTTGTTTTGTTTCAAAGAAAGAAATATGGATAAGCTTCAATAATTTTTTCCACGCCTTAAGTATCATCACATTTTTTAAATATTCATATTAGACTAGAACAGTTAGTAAAATATATTTCTCCGCTTGAGTTGGTGTGGCAGGCTGGATTCACAAAATTTTTTATTTTCATATAATAAACTAAGAGGAGTTTCAACTCGTCGAACATATTATTTTCTTCATAAGCAACGCCCTTGTTGTATTTAAATTTTCACTAATTGTTGTTTAGAAGCAGTTAAATAACTCTTAATAAAAAAAAACTTAACAAAGCAGGATTTTTATCAAATCAGTTAAAATTATTTTGCTGACTTAAGTTGCACAACCTGCATAATAACTTGTTAACGTGAAAATCATTAAAACATATGAGCTGGCCATTAGCGTGGATTAAAGCAAACCTTATTGATTGTTAAAGAATTATTCATTTTTGGCAAATATTACAATTATTAACACAATTAATTAAAAAAATGTATTAATATAATCAATGTTAACCACTTATGTATTATCTTATGAAGATTATGTTGTATGCACTATAATAAGTATTAAGATAATTGTGAATCAGAGAAGGCATAAAGGTGAGGTATGCCCAAAACACCAAATTTGATGGATGTTTTGAATTCTGGTAATGTTTTATCTTTTAAGATAACATTGCATTCAATTTTTAAGATTAAAATGTAAAATTAGAATATTTATTTTCTTTTTTTACCCTAGTTAGGCCTAAAGTTACATTTGCATTGCAATGAAAACCATGAGATTGATAGTAATAGTATATTGATAATAGCATTCAAATAAGTTTGAGTTCTGAATAATAGGTTTTAGATTCTTCTAGGTAAACATGAGAAAAAAAGGTGACTACCTTTAGTTTTAAAGAATAACTTATTTCATTTTTCTTCACGGTGCGATTGAATTTATATTAAATAGAGAATTTTTTTTTCATAACTTCAGCATAGAAAACACTAGAGCCCAGTCAGGGAGGTCATGCAGACAAATGTGACTTATTCTACCCAGACTTATCTTATTTCATTTATATCTGTATTTGAATATCTGTAAAAGAAGGCCTAAAAAATATTATACAGGGTGTCCCGAATTTAAATGGCAAAACTTCAGGAACTTATAGGGGACCGAAAAACTAAGACAAAAAGTCCTATAGAGATTTGCTCGTTTTTGCTTAGTTTTAGAGAAAATCACAAAAAAAGAAACAAAACAAAATGTTACAGGTAGCGATTATCACCTTTCAAAGTTCGTCAGGCTAGACAGTGAGATATGTAATATGTAATAAGATATCCTTTACATTCTTTTATTTGTTTACATTTTGGCTTCCTTCTAGGATTATAATTCCTAAATCAGTCTTCACTCAGTTAATCAGATATTTTTGTGTGAATAGCATCAGCCACAATGCCGCATTCATATTCTAATGTTGAATACGCTGATATGATTTTTGTGTATGGTTTGTGCGGGAGTATGCGTGCCGATTTCCAAATAGAAGAGTACCTAATCGACGAGTCTTTTCATTAACTTTTAATAGACTACGAGAGACTGGGTCATTCTTAATACGTAATGAAGGCGACCAATTCCAGGCAGCAGTAAGAGCAGATTATCGGGGAAGAAATTGTGTCCAACACCACTTCGATAACAATCCTGAGACTAGCATCCGAAGAGCATCTGCTGCATTAGCAATATCGCGGCAAGCAATACGGCAAACTTTGAAAGGTGATAATCGCTACTCATACCATCTTCGAAAATTCACGATGATAATTTATTTCCATTAAAAATTATATGGACCGATGAAGCTAACTTTACAAGAGGAGGAATAGTTAATCAAAGAAATTATCATGTATGTGCTCTTGAAAATCCCAGAGCTATTAGAGAGAATAGGTTTCAGCATGAATTTGCTATTAACGTTTGGCTTGGAATTTGGAACGGATTACTGGTGGGACCATATTTTTTACCTGGAAGATTGAATGGTATCACATTTACACATTTTTTGGAAAACGACTTTTCTAATTATTTAGATGACATTCCCTTACAACAGCGGATTGAAATGTGGTTCCAACTCGATGGATGTCCAGCTCATTATAGCAGAGTTGCTCGAGCTTGGCTGGATATAAATTATCCACAACGATGGATTGGACGTGGGGGAGTAGTACCTTGGCCACCCAGATCACCTGATATGACACCCATGGCTTTCTTCATATGGGGAACCTTGAAGCAGAAAGTTTATTTGGTGTCAAACAACTCAAGAGAGCAATTAAGAGACCGAATCATAGATGCAGTGCACCAAATATCATCAGAACAATGTTTAGCTGCAATTTATCAAGTGAGTGCTAGATGTAATGCTTGCATTAGTGCAAGAGGACAACATTTTGAGCAATATTTACATTAAAAAGAACGTAACATAAATATAAATGTAAATAAATAAGTATAAAAATGAAAACTTGTTTTGTTTCTTTTTTTGCGATTTTCTCTAAAACCAAGCAAAAACGAGCAAATCTCTAAAGGACTTTTTGTCTTAGTTTTTCGGTCCCCTATAAGTTCCTGAAGTTTTGCCATTTAAATTCGGGACACCCTGTATATGAAGGTGTGAAGGTGTGTGTGCATGTTTCGGAGGCACCTTGCAGCGGACAGAGGCAAACAGCAGAAGAAATTAGCAGAGGTCAAGGTTCTCCAAAGACTCTAGAGCCCAGTAATAAATAAACAAATATATGTATCAAAACACTTTAAAACACCAATTGACAAACACCAGTATGTCTCTCATTTTGAGGCTTCCTAATATATAGTGGCCATATAAACACACTATGTTGAGGTTTTTTCAGGTATATCTTTGTTGTTCCAAGAACAACTTTTCTGTTTAAAGAATTAAAGAAAATTAGCTTCATATAAATAACAATGTCATATATTATCCAAAATTATAAATTTAGTTTAAGAAAATGGTTGAAATACAATGTCTAGGCCATTTTCACCAAGAAATTCAATATAATTACGAGGGGTGATCAAAAAGTTCCAGGACTGTTGAGATTGCGCGGCAATGGAGTGTCATAGAGCAGTGCGGTTGGCAGCATTGTTTAGCGTGACTCTTCCTGAGCTCAGCTGTTTATTCAGTTTGTTGATAACCTTCTTCATTGCAAAGTTACTGCTGTTTTCGTAAAAAAAAGTTTTTTGTGTTCGGCGATTTCGTGAAATGAATGTAAAGGAAGAGCAACGCGTTTGCGTAAAGTTTTGTGTGAAGTTGGGTAAAATGTTTACTGAAACTTTTCAAATGTTGCAAGTGGCTTTCGGTGATGAATGTCTGAGTCGGTCAAGGTGTCATGAGTGGTACAAAAGGTTCAAGGAAGGCCGGACATCGTGTGAAGATGATTCTCTTTCAGGGCGCCCATCAACTTCGACTGACGACGATCATGTTGCAAGATTGAGCAGTCTCGTGCGTTCTAATCGTCAACTAACCATTCGTGAGATGGCTGAAGAATTGAACATTTCATTTGGTTCGTGTCAACAGATTTTAACAGAAAATTTGCAGATGAGAAGGGTGGCTGCAAAGTTTGTTCCGAGACTGTTGACTGAGCAGCAGAAAGAACACAGAGTTCAAGTTTGTCAGGAACTTCTCGAAATGGCAAATGCCAATGAAAACTTCTTAAAACAAGTCATTACTGGAGATGAAACGTGGGTTTATGGCTACGACGTGGAAACGAAGGTCCAGTCATCACAATGGAAGACAAAATCCTCCCCAACCCCCAAAAAAGCACGTCAGGTCAAATAAAACGTCAAGGTCATGCTTACTGTTTTTTTCGACTGGAAGGGTGTTGTTTACCATGAATTTCTTCCACGAGGTGAGACCATTAACCGCTTTCGTTATCTTCAAACCCTGAGAAATTTGCGCGAGGCAATAAGGAGGAAGAGACCAGAGTTGTGGCGGAGCGGTGAGTGGGTGCTGCATCATGACAATGCGCCTGTTCATTCCGCACTGCTCATTCGCGACTACTGCACCAAAAATGGAATGACGGTCATTCCCCAGCCTCCATATTCACCTGACCTTGCCCCTGCAGACTTTTTCTTGTTTCCAACACTTAAGAGACCCATGAAGGGAAAGAGACTTGAGTCCGTAGATGACATTAAAAAAAAATCGCTGGAGCAGCTACACACCATTTCACAAGATGATTTCTCAAAGTCCTTCACACAGTGGAAACATCGTTGGGAAAAATGTATAGCTTCCCAAGGAGAGTACTTTGAAGGGGACGACGTCCAATAGCCTGTAGATTTTTTAAATAAATTAATAAAAAATCAGTCCTGGAACTTTTTGATCACCCCTCGTACTTGTAAATCATGGAACCAGCGATTCTAAACTATAAATATTCTGAATAAAGCTTTTGAATCATTCAACCTCATGCTTAGAGGATGGTCTTTGCTTATTTTACATCTAGATGTCATAACGATCCTGTGCACGTTTTAATTTGAAGTTATTTTCTCATATATGGTAGAGTTATTTTCTCACGATTAGTGGATCATATTGCCTCCTTCATTCACTCATCTGAACGAAATGTATACTTCTTACTAGGATACTATTAAATTGAAAATTCAAAAACATGTAGCTTTAAATTTTCAATCTACAAGAATTTCCAAAAGTTTTAAATGTTTACTGTCTCCAAGAAATCAAAATGAAGGACTCAATTTTTAAGATCTACTTTTCAAGATCTACAATAGACCATATAGTATGCAATAGATAGCATAGTATACAACCGTAGATCTGTTGATGATCTGAAGCCTGTTATAATTAAAAATTTTCATTTTATCAATAGAACTGAATTTTTATAGTGCTGAAAATTTATTGAACTTTCTTTAGATTTTTATTTATAAGTCCATAATCTCACTTTTAACCTAAAATATTTCTATTTTTAGTTAATTAGTAATTTAGAACGCTACTAATATTTTTGTTCCTAAAGAAAGTGTACAATAATTAGTGTTTTGTCAGTTTTATATTTTTTATTTATTATTAGAATTTTTTCTTCACAATGCTTCATTTTTCTTTTAGGAGAAATGATGGTTTCTGTACTTTGGTACTATAGGCCTGAGCACACTGAGCAGGGGAGGCTTCCTGATCAACCCCCTGATGAAATATTTGCATCTAAGCATAAGGACACGAATAGTGTAGCTTGCATCGAAGACCGATGCTATGTCCTAACATACCACGAGTACTGTAGGTAAGTATCTCAAGAACACTATTATGTATTTACATTTTGCTTCTTATTTCAGCTATTAATGGTAGCAGTTTAGTGCATTTACTGAGTAAGTGCTTAATGGAAGGGCCGATTAAATCCAGGCCTTAAACTGGTAAGTGAAGCGCTTTCTGGAACATCAGTAATGTATTAGAAATCGGCAATGAGAATCTAAAGCGAAATACTGTGAGTTATTAAGATTTAAAGTCCAACCTGTTGAATTTTTAATCTTCTGCTGAAAGGCTACATTGGCCTTGATTAATTTATTTTCTAACTTACCCATTAAATGGGGCATTTTGACTCTCTTATTTATTTATTTTTTTTATTTTACTACAAAAATCTTTATTGGATTACAATATAAGCTTTTGTAATAATAGTGGCCCTGGAAACCTAAAAGAATAATATAATCTTTATTGGATAACAATATAACACAATCTGCCATACTTAAGCGCAATAACTATTAGTAGGTCTGTGAATATATATAACAAAATTATATATATTACTTACGTACTACCTAAGGATCTCCAATCCCAGCTCCAACCTCCAGGACTTGGACTAACAGTGGGAAACACTGTATAAGAGTACTAAAACCGCAGACACTCAGGACATGAATGAAGAAGCTGGCCATTACCGCTTCAACCTCCAGGGAGGGTTATAAGAATGAGTTGGTCTGAATAAGGATTTCATTGTACATCAATTAATGTCCCAACATCCTGTTCCGTTTCTTTCATCACACGATCTCATTCAAATTTTGTATGACCTACCAGTCAAATCCTTTACTCCCAAAACGGTGTCCTATCGCAATTTGGACCTCCTTTCCTTCGAATCACTTCAATCCGATAGAAGTTCCATCAACTGGGACGTCATTTATAGTTCCTATAGTTCCATCGATCAGATGGTTTCCACATTGACTTACAATCTGCAATCCATATTAGACATCCGTGCTCCTTTAAAAACCCTAACCTTACGCCGTCCAACTGAAGAGAGAAGCAGCAAGGAGCAAATTTCATCGCACACGTCTATCAGTAGACTATGCAGGCTTCAAACTACTTTGCAATGAAACACAATCTGCAATACATCATGCAAAAAAACCACATCCAATTCATCCTCTCCAATGCAAAAGATCCCAAATCCAAATGGAAAATACTTCGACAATTATCGCCAACAGTATCCAGTAAACTCTTTTCCTCTTTAATCATACCAGACAATCTCAATAACCACTTCGTACCCAACACTTCTCCTAAATCCTCATCCACTACCGACATTGATCATATAAACTTTAACCCTGATAACTTCTTTTTCTCCAATGTATCATATCTCAAATCATAATGGTGTATCATTAAACACCATTCTGAAATCGCGCACCAGTAACTATGGTCCCAACAATATTCCTTTAAAGCTACTAAAATCCTGTCTTCCTGTCATTATGCCTGTATTACATCATATTTATAATTTCTCGTTACAAAACTCCGTATTTCCCACGCCTTGGAAAACCGCGTTAGTGCGCCCGCTAAATAAAGTTGAAAATCCCTCCTCTCCAAATGACTTCCCCCCTATCTCCCTTCTCTCTAACCTTTCAAAACCATTAGAACGCCTAGCTCAAAACCAAATTTCAAATTTTCTGCAAGAACGTTCCCTCATTAACCTTATCCAATGCGGCTTTCGACCAGGCTATTCAACTCAATCCGGTCTCCTTAAAATCCAATAGGATGGTTCAAGTCTTTCCTTTCAGATATGGCTCCTTATATGTTCTGGTCCCCGGTCAACCCTCTTCCATAACCCTTCCTGCTATCCTGTGTCCCACAGGGTTCATCACTATCCCCACCCTATTTGCCATTTACATAAACGACCTTCCACTTCTTATCCAACATTCCCAGTATCATGTCTATGCCAATGACTTTCAAGTGTACCTATCCTTTTCCCCTTCCGATCTATTACTAGCCACGGAAAAACTCTAAGATGACCTGAATCGAATAAGTCAATGGGCAATGGATAATAAGCTAAAGTTGAACGTGGACAAAACCAAGGCAATAGTAATAGGGTCAAACCACTTCCTTAAAACTATTCCCCATAATCCAATCCTCTTTCTAAACAATAATCCTATCAAATTCTACCCAACTGTCAAAAACCTTGGAATTATACTTTGACCAAACCCTTTCCTGGAAAAACCATATCTCTGAAATTTCTTGTTGTACCTTCTCCCCCTTAAAGCGTCTCAATTACCTTTGTCACCTGTTCCCTTTTGAAATTCCGTAAACTCCTAGTTTCTTCCTTAATTTTCCCTCATTTTGACTATTGTTGTACAGTGTATGGGCGTATCTCTGGGGATCTCGAAGCAAAATAAAAACGGTTGCTTAATTGTTTCGTTCGATTCATCTTTGGGATTCCGAGAGATGCTCCGGTGACCCGATATTACAAAGAATTGAAATGGCTCTACCATTCCTACCACCGTAAGTACGTCCTAGCATCTTTCCTTTACCAAGTTATCCAATCCCGCCGACTATCATACATTTTCAATCTCCTTCAATTCAAAACCACAGTCCTCTCCCGCAACACCCGTTCTCGGCTCTCAGATCTATATACAGCATCCAACCGAACAGCAGCTTTTGACAGAGTTTTCCTTATCCAATCCTCCTCTCTTTGGAACTCTATACCTTCTTCCATTCGTCATTCCAATAATCTTCCAACCTTCAAATCCCATATATTCCAGCACCTATTATCCCTACAATTCCCAAAAAATCGAAAATAGTAGGGGATCAGATTTGACTTAATGTTCTCTTTATTCGATGAATGAATGATGTTTTTTTCATGTACATTTGTGTGTGTTATTATTTATTCATATATATATGAGTGTGTGGAATTTATACCACGCACCTGTGTATTATTAATGTCATATAGATAGATATTAAAAAAGACAAAAAGGGATGAAATTTAAATCTCTGATAATATTGATTAATTTTTCTTCATTTTTTTTTTCTTGGCATAAATTTGATTTATATATGACCATAAATTGTTTCTTTTATATAATTATTGTTTACTTATTTTAATTTTGTTTTGTTCATTTTTTTATTCTTTCTCACTTATTAAAGTACTAGTAATAATTAATTGAATGTAATTATTTTACACTCTAAGACATAATAGCTTACAATGCCTGTATTGTAATTCTATAGTGACTTATCCCAGAATAAATAAAGACATTATTATTATTATTATATATAACATATCTCCATGGTTCATGTAATCAACATTCTTTTGCATTCAAGTATATGAAATCCTGTGTATTGACATCAGTTCACTTTGTTAATTTGAAATAAAATTAATGTATATTTGTATATATAGGTATATAAATATACATTATATAAACAGTCGAACCTCGGTATATCGAAACTCAGGGGGAACGAGAAAAACGAGAAAACGAGAAGAGGTTCGATTTATTGAGGTGATTTCTGACTGACTTCGATATATAGAGTTTGAGGTTCATAATAAAATATGTATATACTCAATGTAATATAGAAAAAATGTACCTATTTTATTAAAATATTGTACATATATGTACAACAATACAATTTACTCAATTTACATTACTTAAGATAGCTATTTTTGAATATTGAAATGAAGAATTTTTATGACAAGTATAACTAAAAGCAGTAAAAATACGCAATTAGAATCAAAACCATACTTCGTCAATATTTAACAATCAAACAATAGACTAAAAAAACAGATACATATTGAATTTGTGAAAAAAAATAAGCTAAGCTTTGAAAAAAATCAGAAATTGTAGTTTATATACCTGAAAACGACACTTTATCCAATGCATCATCCAATACTTAACCTAGTAAGACAGAAGACGAAACCTGTTGCAAAAGTGTTAGCAGAAACCGATACAAACTGGAAACAAATGTGAGTGGGGGAGTTACAGGATTACTGAGAAAAAAGGCCGTTCTGAGAATGAGAAACGGTTCATATTTAACGAATTGACTTCGATATGTAGAGGTTTTCCTACAAAAACTTCGTTTTGTAGAGGTGCAGTGTAAGCTAAGGAATCTTGGAAAATTCGATATATCAAGTCTTCTAAACCAATCGTTCGATATGTAGAGTTAAAAATAACGTAGAAAAGATAGGCAGATTCAAGATAATAGAAAAACTTCGATTAATCAAGGAATTCGCTATATCGAGGTTCGACTGTATAAACATTATATATAAAAACACATATATAAACACTATATATATAAATATATATATTTTTTTTTTCATAGGTACCGTAAAAGTTTAGTAAATGGTGGTCAAAAATGCCATACAGTTGTTCCACCACTGCCGGAGGGTTACCCAAGAGATGACAAGTTACCCCCGCATAGAGTATCCAGTGACCTCATATTCTTTTGTCGACAGATATATGACTTCAGACAGAAGAAAATTTTAAAAAAACCACCATCCCAGCCTCATCCCCGATCCTAACCATTTTCCTCATCAAAAAAATATAAAAATATGTTTTAAAAATAGTGTTTGTGTTTCCTTGAGATAAGTTTCCATAATAATCCTTCTAATCTACATTCCTAGATATTTGATATGAAGTATCAGTTTTAAGTGTTTTGAATGTAATATGAGTGTTTTTAAAATGTTGATGTTATAAAATAGCTTTGTAGTCACTAACTATTATATCTTTTGTTATTTTAGTTATTTTTATTTTATTATTGAAAAGTTAAAGATGTTATAAAAGATGTTGATTATTAATTTATTATAAGATTGGTTCTTTTTTTTTTTTTTTTTTTTTTTTTTGTCATGTATTTTACCATTATATTTTTAGAGGTGTTTTTCTTTCCCTGTCTTGTTTTTTGTCAAAAGTTTCTGTAAATATTCAACTTTTTTCTTTATCTTTTTATTTATTTGTATCCATATATTATTTATGTTTGTAAAAAGATTTAACTTGATAATACATCTTATTTTAAAATATTGTTTTTATTTTTATTTTATTCTTCTCGGACTAGTTATCTTTATGATAGTCAAATTTAAAACAAAAAAAAATTTATATATATATACATATATATGTTAACGTTGATAAGCACATAGTTAAATGTTTTCCTTCTGAGTTAGAAACATCACATAGACAAGGTGTAAAGCACAATTTATACACTTGTAATTACTGCTTGAAATAAACTACAAATTTAATTTTCATTAAGTGTTTTTTATAAATGAAAAAAAAAGGAGTAGTAATCAAACGTGTTTGATTGTTCAATAACTTTGTTAACTGGCTTGGGTATTCCATTTACTGATCCAGTTTAAAAAAAAAATTAAATTGTTCTATATTTGATAATATAGATTTTAAACAGTTTTGAGTATTTTTGTAACAAATATGGCTTCTTTTGTGCCCCTGCCTCCTCTATCTTCCATACGAGATAGAATTACTCAGTATCTATTTCGGACCAATATATCCTTGTACATAAAATTAGAATTCGATAATTTTTTTGGATTTTTTCTGGCAATATGTTGTCAGTTCTACCAAAGCCAACATGGTGTTATGTTTTAACGTATTATAAGTGTTAAGAGACCATTTCCCGTGTTCTAAACTAATTATATGTAATTTATAGAAATAAAAAAATATATAAAAAAAATCAAAGTCTCTTATTGCAACAAGAACAAGAAAAACATAGAAGCTTTGAAGAAGTATTTTATATATGATACAGAGAAATGTTATGTTGGGTGTTTAAAAAGAAAATTAAGTGTTCCATTATATAGTTATTGTGCTTCATCTCTTATATATGTATAATTATATCTATGCAGGAGGCATGTACATATAATTATATATATATATACATATATATACGATGAAATATAATCATTAATATGTAGGTAAATAGCCTTGTTAGGTGCCTTTTCCATACCTTTTACTTACAAATAAATGATATCACATGGGTGTGAGAAAAGGGAAAAAAAATACATATATTCCATGTATCAATAAATGTATTACACACTGACTTATTTATTTTATTTCTATATCCTTTATAATATCCCAGTGGATGATATTACTAAAAAATTAAATTATGCTATGTTTGCTAGAAGGCATGTAAACTACACTATTTTTTTAGTAACCTTACCATGGTGAACGCTGTCTATCAAAAAAATTTTAATTTCAGTAATTCTTACTTTTATTTAAATTTGAATGCCTGAAATTAAGGTGATATTGTTTGATTATGATTATCAATTATTTAATTATATGTATTTCTTTCTGCACATATAATATATCTTTAAACAATAATAATTAAGAGGTAAAGTTTCTAAACTAGAGACAACTATTGGAAATCATGGAGGCAACCTGAGATCTAGTGGTAGCATAACAAACTACTAAACCCAAGATCATGGGTTTGTAGGCTGGCATCACAGAACATTGAATAGACTAGAAGCGGCAAAGGCCAGTTGTGGGATGGCACCAGCTCTGAGGCGTGTTCCCCTCTCCTTTAACCCCCTTGGGCCATTGTTGCATATTCATTTGGAGTTCAGACGTTAGTTTTAACCATGATCAGGCCGTCTTATTGTTAATATGCTTGTTTGTTTCTATTATTGATTCACGTTCGATATTTTTTACTTCCTTAGTAATTTATTTTCGAGTTACTATTGTTGTATAAGTTTAATTACAATATGCCTTGTTGTATTGCCTTTGGATGCTGTACAAAAAAGCCCGATAAACAAGCAGTACCTCCAATAACATTTCACACGTAACTTTATTATCTTTTCATTATTTAAAACAATTTTTTCACAAATAATATTCTTTTAGAATTTAAAGAACATTAAAAGGTCTCATTAACAATTACTTATAAGTTATTATGCTAAAGAAAGAAAATTAAGTGTTGAATTTAAATAATGGACATAACATCTTTGTTGTGGTTCAATAAAATTGCAAAGCAAACACTTAATTATAAGTACTTAAAAAAAGTTTGCGGAATATTTCTTAAGAAAAAATTGTTTTTATGAAATTAGTTTTTTTTTTTGTTTTTAATTTGACCTCGGTATTTTATTCTTTCGGGTTAGCTTACCGTCAGAAGAAATTGAACGAAAAAAGTGGGTTCAAGCAATAAGAAGAGGGAACTGGAAGCCCACAAAACCCAGCCCGTTGTGCTCCAAGCACTTCAAAGAAGAGGATTTTGACAGATCGTCCCGTCAGTTTTTGGTAGTTTTCTCGAATATCTGAAACCTAAAGTTACTTAGGTAGTAAATATATTTTTCAATTACTTTGAGCACGATAGGCTTATGTATTATTATTATTTTTTTTTTTTTAGGAGAGACGAGCAATTAAAAGGCACACCTCTCCGATTACACGTGTGAAATACGCTCGATCCCCCGACAAAAAGAAATAAAAAAAAGTGATAAAATTTGCGGACAAGTTGAGTGAATTGACAAATAAAGTCAATCAAACATCTTCATAAAATAACCAGCATTAGTGAAATTTGTGAAAAAACTTCCAGGCACAAGAAAGAAAAAAACAAATGTCTCTATTAACAGAAAATCATTATCTTTCGATATCAATAAAAGAATGCGTTGGAAAAAACTTTGTTCCACAATCACAATTTTTAGATGAAGAAATTCATGATTCTTCTCTAATAAAGTCTATAGGGAAGCTTTATTTTAGAACGAGGATGTACCATTATGTTAAAAAAAATAACGGCAGCGTTCAAAAAATTAGATTTTTTCAAATAAGCTAGTTTTATTTAAGGGCCAATAATTAATTGTATCAAACGAAAATGAAGTTCAATGAAAATTGTGATATAATATTTGTAAGAAAAAATACCTAATAAATAGTTATAAACTACGTTATCTAAATATTTAAAGTCCCAATTAAAAACTGTCGTATGAGCTTACATGACGAACTAAACCTAATATAAAACCTTAAAAATCATTATGCACTCCTCAAAAAAAGTAAAGGATCAAGTTGTTACCTTTTTTATTTTTGTCGATAATGTATTTTCATATTTTTTTTTGTTCTCTTGTTCAACTAAATGGGGAAGCACAGAAAGATCCCAACGGAAATTAAAAGAGAACTAGAAAACAACCAAAAATATGAAAATACATTATTGACAAAAGCATAATGTAACAACATGACTCTTTAATTGTTTTGAAGAGTGTATTGTTTAGTAAACGTTGAATTATTACACTTATACAATAGACAAATGTTAGTTTTTATTGTACCTAAATAAATTTAATATGCCATAGATATTGTTTGCTACTCGATAAAAAGATTAATAACATAAAGGCGAAGGCATGAGGCCGGATGAGGGGATCAAAGGAGTGGGAGGAGTGTAGATGAGGTGGTGTAGGTGAGGTGGTTGCTCACTCATAGGACAAGCCCAGGGTAGCAATTAAACTAGGATAGGCAAAATTTAGAGCTTCCGATGTAGCATCGTCCGATTAGCCACAGCAGCATAAATTGACGTTAAATGAATAAACAAACTCACAGATGGTAAAAGATATATTGTCCGTTTTATAAAAACTAGCTATATTCTGCATTTTTATCTCCATTAAATTTGAATTAATCCATAGTATAAAAAACTACTTATCTCCTGATGGAATGCAAGAATCCATAATTTGAAAAAAAAATTAAAATAACACAAACTTACCGAAATAAACAATGTAGATATAGAACAAAAATTAGAGTAGCACTAACATAGATACAGTAGGTATTCTAGTCTCTCTATAAGCTTTACTAGTCATAACCAAAACAACTGAACTTAATGGCACGCATTGAAAGGTATACCAACCTAATTATGACCTCTTCTACACGTTGGGCTACAATATTTTAACAATTAAGTTGTCATCTTTGTTGCTGGTTTCCTTGGGATTCTTTTCTACTTTTTAGCCTAGTTTTTAACAGATAGGGTGAAATGACATACTATAGTCCTAATTAACTCAAAAATACATGTTGTACTACTTGAAGATAAAATAACTTATTCACACTCACTCACTCCTTCACTACAGTCCTACAAGGACCTGGGTCTCATCCACCACTGCATGCCAATCATTTCGGTCCCTAACAAGTCTTCTCCAATGTCTGATTTCCAGCTGGTGAAGATCAGCCTCCACATCATCTAGTAATCTCATATGGGGCCTTCTTTGGGTCTTCTACCACCGAGCTTCCCATACAACAGTTTTCTGGGCACTCTTGTCTCTGGCTTCCTCATCACATGGCCCAACTATCTCAATCTAGCTTTTTTTACGAAAGAAACTAAGTCTGGCTTTCCGTGAAGTTGTTGGAGTTCTGCATTATTACGGATCCTCCATGTTTCCTGGCCATAGATGGGTCCATAAATCCGCCGCTGTATTTTCCTCTCCCGGACATTCACCATTCTTTCCGCTTTTTTACTCCGGATCTAAATTTCACAACCATATGTCGCTATTGGCCTGACAATAGTTTTAAATAATAAAACTTTAGTTTTAAATAAAGCTCCTGCGAGTGATGCTTTACTCCTGCCAGTTAGAACATCATCCGCATAGGCTAAATGTTGCGTCACCCTATTGCATATTATTCCACCTGGGTTTGTTCGGATCGTACGCGCTGCTGTTTCGATGGCTAAATTGAAGAGCACTGGCGACAGTGGGTCAGCTTGTCTCAGACCATCAACCACCACGAATTCCTCAGAGGGCATGTTCCCTATTTTAATTTGGCATCTCGTGTTTGTGAGGGTCATTCTTGTAAGGCGAACAAGTTTTCTTGGTAGTCCTGGCTCCAGCATGGCATGTAACAGTTTGCTACGGTTTATGCTGTCGTTGGCCTGCTTAAAGTCGATAAAGAGATGATGCAGGTCAACATTATATTCGTAGCCTTTCTCCATACATGTCGTAGAGCGAATATTTGGTCATTATTTATAATTGCATTTATAATGCAATACCCCTCTTGATTTCGATTAATCATTTTTAATCTGGCCTCATTTCTCGCTTCAATGGCTTTGACACATTCCTTATCAAACCAACTGTTTAGTGCCGGGGTTTCATATTTCCCTACGGCCTTTTCCTCTTCTGCCGCACTTTTAACTGCCTTTTTGAGAATATCCCATTTCATATTTATACATTCCTTATTTCCACATACATTATACATTCAAAACGCTGCTCACTTTTTCTCTGAAGAGAGCTGAACTGACTTAGCCTTTCAGTTGCATATCTTGCCGTTTTCATTTTTTCCGTGACTACTCTGAATCGATAATTTACTTTAACTAGAAAGTGATCAGAGTCACAATCAGCACCTCGGCAAGACCGTACATTTGTCACGTCTGAGGAATGTCTTCTGTCAATCATCACATGATCAATCTGATTTCTAACTGAGCCATCTAGGGATATCCGTGTTTCTTTGTATATATCCTTTCTAGGGAACATAGTACTTTTTACAACCATTCCTTTTTCTGCTGCAAAATCAATTACTCTTAATTTCGTGTTTGCTCTGACTGCCTGTTATTGATCTGAATTGGGACTCTTTTCCAATTTTTGTATTCATGTCTCCAATTATCATCTTTACATCATACTGTTACGGGCTACTGGGTATTAAAATGAATTAAACTATTCCTTAATTAAAGGTACTGATATTTATTAACAAAGTGACAAAGAGAATACAATTAAATTATTAAACTGATATAAATTTACAATAACAATATTTTAAATATTTATTATCTAGGCCTAACTCCCATTTAATTATTGCAATAATATAAGATATAACTAATTCTAACTAGCTTAACTATATACATTTATTTACATTACAATACATTGCATTTATAATATTAGTAGGATTATTATGGAAAGTTACCAATATTTTTAAAATTTTACACTAGAAGTAAACTATCTTCAACGCTTTGAAATGTCACATAGTAGGTGTTGTATATTGATAATGATAAATAAGCCTTTGACATTGGAGAGGGGGACTGAGGCATTTTGGGAAGCAGCCGAGTTCCGAGTGTATCCATGCGTCTTAAATGTGTATTCCAAAATGAGTCAATATAATCTAAAAGCCTTATTTATTTCATATCTACAACATTGGCGAAGAGGAAGAAAAACGAGTTTAAGTGATTTTATTTTGTTTTATCGGTTATATTGTTGAGAAGTAAGTTTATTATTTTTTTTTATTAACGCGTATCATAAATATTTTTTGTTAAAAGGCCTTATACGCGGTCGGGACCAACCGCCAATCATCGTGACCTTGGTCGGGTTGATGTAAAAATAGACAGTGTAGAAGTCGGTTGACCGACAAATATTTGCTTGGGCCCGACCGTCCGTGGTTGGGCCCAATCTTCGGTGGTTGGGAGCGCAGACTCGCGACCGGCCGCGTCCGTTGTTGATCCCGACTGTCTGGAACGCTGTTGACGGACAACAGTGTTTAGATTTTTTCTTGGAATATTGTAAACAATTATTCAAAACCTAGAAATCTAATATTTGTTTATGCCTGGCACACTTCATCTCGTCAGTATTAGAGTCCGAAGTAATGATTCCATAGAAATATAGTAGAATATAGAAATATAGAAGTTATATATAGAAATACACAGACACACACACACACAGGAAGTAGCAGGAAGCAAATTGAAACTGTTACTCTCACAGTGGGTAGGCACGAAATTCGTTCCCAGCCACACTTGAAATACCTGGGAATTGTCATCGATGCACGTCTCCAGTTTAACGCACATACGGAGTATATCAGCGCCAAAGCGGCCAGAATTACTTCATTATTGGCGCGTCTTATGCCGAATATTGGAGGACCCAAAGAGAGTCGCAGAAAGCTCCTGGCAACTGTTGTCTCCTCAATCCTATTATGGAGTTCCAATCTGGAAAGAAGCCATGTCCACCGCATCGTACAGGAGACAGATGGTCTTAGTGTATCGAAGAGGTATATTGAGAGTGACAAGTGCTTTTCGGACTGTTTCTTACGAAGCTGTATGCGTAATTGCGCGCATGCCTCCAATCGAGATGCTAGTGGAAGAAAGAAGTAGATGGTACAATCATAGTTCTCGAGTGTCAAGAGACGAAGAGAGGAAAACCACCATCGTACGTTGGCAACAGCGTTGGAATTCGGCTAATACTGGACCTACAGGTTGATGTCTGACATGTTCGTGGTATGATCGTCGACATGGGAAGGTGGATTTTCACCTTAAACAACTATTGTCTGGACATGGATGCTTTAGAGCCTATCAGTACAGATTCAAACTAGACGATAGTGCTGAATGCCCAACGTGTATGGCGGTAGAGGAAAAAGCAGAACATGCATTTTTTTAATGTACTCGCTTCACTGACGAGAGAAGATAATTGGAGCTGGCCTGCAGAAAGAAGTTGACTCATGAAAATTTAGTGAGCTGCAAGCTAAAGTCGGATGAAAAGTGGTCAGCGGTGAAAATATTGGCCACAGGAGTCCTCAAAAGACTGAGAGAGGAGGAAATGTCCAGGAGAGAAAATCAGCAAAGACTGGTACCTTCTTGAAGAAGAAGAATTTAGACTAAGAAGCTAAAAGATGGAAATGGCCATGATGAGACATACAGCCATTCAGAAGGTTAGTTCGTTGTGTTTATATCACAAAAAAGAATTATTGAGTTAAAAAACTTCATGACGGGGGACGAAAAAACCCTGAAATACCAGATATAATGTCGTCCGTTGGTAATTTACAATGTCCATATTTAGAATTAAATAGGGAAAGTATAAAGTCGTATTTACTACGGTTGAAATTTCTTTTTTAGCTTGGCAAAGGTGGATACAACTTCTCAAATTCAGTATCTATGTGTGGTATTGCCAGCTGATGATATTAAGCAATGGAATTTGACCTAAGGCAATAACGGGGTGACATTTGCTGAATGTGAGAAAGTTTGAAATAATTATTATGCACCTGAAATTTGTCAAATCGCAAACAGGTATAAATTTCACAAAAGACAACAACTGGAATCTGAAAGTTTGTCGCAGTACATTAATTAATACCCTACGCAATTTAGCTTCTTCTTGTAAGTTTGGGGAATTTTTGGGCCAAGCATTAAGAAGCCGGCTGATATCTGGAATTAAAAATAAAAACTTATTGCGCAAGCTGTTGTCGCTGCCGGCGAGTCTGTCATGGGAAGACACTAAAATTGGTGCAGGACTTTGAGACAGTCGAGAGACCTGAAGATGTATTTTTAGAAGAAAATGATGCAACTGTCACGCAAATCCAAACGTCTAACAGATACCAGGGGCCCTCGAATTAGTTGAATAATCATCAACAGTCTGCTGGAGTCTACGAACCAAATAATAACTATAGGAGTCAAAACATCAGTCTTATTGGCCATCGTCACCGCCAGGTAAATGGCAAAGAAAAAAGATGTGCTCAGTGTACGTTAAAGCACAGAGTAGAGGAGTGTCTAGCCCTAAAGTGGAAGTGTTTTGCTTGTAAAAAATGTGGGGACACGAGTGCATTTGTTTTGTTTAAAAAAATCGGGTACTAAATATTGACTCGGTTGGAACTGTGTTAAACAAAGAAATAGTGGAAAAAATTTGGTAAATAATGAGACCCCATATATTGAAATTGAGGTAAATGGCAAAAAGGTAAAATTTATGGTTGATACCGGTTCTTCTACGACCATTATGATTCTTTTGCAGAAGGATGGTCAGGGGTAGTTTTACTAGAATTCCTGGAAGAATTCACTGCAGATGGATCAGAATTGACTATTAGTAGTTATTTCTTGGTAGAAGTTAAGGTGAATGATGTAAAGGCATATTTGCCTTTGTTGGCGGCAAAGCAACCTTTGAATAACCCTAATTGGAAACAAAATAATTGTATTTATTAATAAATAGTAATAATGTAATTAATAATTTGTGTAATAGTCAAGAAGAAATAAATGCTTGTTAATTAAAGTACCCTCGGTTTTTTTTTTCGAAATCGGATACAGAAAAACGAATAAAAGAATTTAAAGTAAATATTAAATTAAAGCCAGTGTTTTCACAGGCGTACTCGGTGCCTTATGCATTGAGACAGCAAGTAATATCCGAGTTAAAAAGATTAGAGTCTGAAGGCATCATTTAAGGTGATCATGTAAGGTGAGGCGTAGTTGTTGGGCAAGTCCTTTAGTCGTGGTACGAAAGAAAAACGAACAATTACTTCTGTGGGTAGATTTAAAAAAAAAAAAAGTTAACCCCCAAAACATCCAAAGTCCAAGCAAACATCTTAAACATAACACACAAGACATAGATAACGCTGTAAACATAATACACACCACAATATAAGAATCAGCAACAGCTACTATACCCATATTTAACCATAGAATTTTTCCACATGTTAGGAACTGACTGCAACTCTGAGAAAAACTAAGAAAAACAAATCATCAGAAAAATACAACACTCCGTACGTCCTCTACAAACAACTGCCCAGAAAAGCCCACATGTTTCTCTTGAATATTTATAGCTCATGCTCACGCTCGAGATACTTCCCTACGGAGAGGAAAATTGCTATCATCGTTCCACTCCTAAAACCCAAAAAATAAGGAGTGATCCCGGAATAGTAGTGGCCCATCAGTCTCCTCAATGATATCTCAAAAATATAAGATAAATCAATTCTTATGTGCATCCGAAAATACTGCGATTGTTAGAGATAATACTCCCCTTGCCAACAAACGTGACTCTCCCGCGGAGTAAGGAATTATCACCACGTGGCAAAATTACAACATGATACAGCCCATACCTCAATGAATACCTCGCCACTTCAATGACACCTCTGGATTGCACACGGCATTCAACTCAGTATCGCACTCAACTATGGTTGACAAGCTCTAGGCTTAGCCTATTCCCGGACCAACTGGTCGACTGAACTTTGTGTTAAGACTAAACACTCTACAACATTTCAAGTCATTTGTGGCGTCACCCAAGGATCGTTCCATATTCAACATATACATAGCCCATAAAGTGTGGCCATATTGTGAGGAAAAGATTGACCATCAAATTGCCGCTTTTGGTGATAACATACCGATCTACTCAGCTGGTATGTCCGCGGATCATGCAATCCGCATGCAAATGCAGCCTAACTCACCACAGAACAGCTACATGACATAAATATACGTACAAACACACAAAAAACAGACGCCATCACTTTTTCCTACAAGATAACACTAAAAACACAGCCAACTCTTTACGGACAAACCATACAGAACAAGAAACACTTCACTTACCTTGGCATGAAATTAGAATTACACCTCTCCTTCACTGCTCATACAAAAAACAGAATACACAAATCACGTGCCACAGCCAATCAACCCAGAAACCCACTCTACTCACCAGGACTGTCACTCAGATTCAATATCTGCTATACAAAGCAATCCTAAGATGAACACTACCGCACGGTGCCCCACTCCTTCACTACCTCTATCTGTCTGCCTTGAAGTCATCACAAACATACCAAAACAGTATACTCAAAAAATCACCACTGGAACAAAATTAGAAAGACGAAACATGAATCTCATTCACGACGAACTACAGTGAAACACTGTGCAAAATCATATCAAGAGATGTCATGTGAAGGGCTATGACTTGGAAGAGTGGGTTGTGGGATGCGGGAAGGTTGTCGAAAAACTTCAAGTGAAACCTAGTCATGTGTGTCTGTACAGTGTTAAGCTGTAGTTCGTTATGAATGTGTTCCATGTTGCGTCTTCCCAATGTTGTGCCTCTAGTGATCTTCTGTAGTATGCTGTTTTGATATGTTTGTAGTGACTTCAGGGCTGAACGCTCCGTGTAGTAGTGTGGGTCTGAAAACTGCTTTGTAAAGTAGGATCTTGAGTGTGAGTGACAGCCCCGGTGAATAGAGTAAGTGCCTGGGTTGATTGGCTGTGGCTCGTGCTCGAGCAAGAGTAGATGATGGCGTCTTTTTTTGTGCGTGTTTATGTGTATATTTATGTAATGTAGTTGTTCTGTGATCAGTTGGGCTGGTTTTTGGGCCTTGCCCATGGCTAGATCCGCATTCATGCTAGGTGTGTAGATCGCTATGTCATCAGAATAAGCTGCGATTTACACATTATCAATTTTCTGCCCCACTATATGATCAGTTTAAATATTGAACAATATTGTCGCAAGCCGAGTCGTGGGGGACCCCACAAGTGACTGGGCGAGTTGTAGAAATGGGTGGGGGTTTCTTTGCGGACCTCTCTTATAGAGTACCAACAATAAGTTATTCGAAAATGAAGTGGATTGATTGGCCATCCTGCAAGTCCTCTTCGGCTGCACAACTCGCCCTCAATTCTGCTGCTCTCTTGTCGTGCCTTCATCTTTGCTCTTGTCTTCTTCTGATTGGCTCCTGCCGAAGATCTGGTCAAATGTTAGCTCACTACTTTCATCGCTAGCACTAAACACTTACTAATTCGAAAAAGCTACAGTAGCTGAGACCTCACCAGAGCCACTCGTTTCCAAATAGGTTAGATTTCTAGGCTAGTTCCGCACAAGCTGTGGGCCAAGACAACTTCCAGGCGCCGATCCAATTAAGGGTGAGGGAATAAAATAATAAGCCTTATTTTACCAGGCTAGTAGTTAGAACAGAGGAGATACATTTAGTTTTCATATGTTCATTAGTTTGTGTAATTAAGATCATAAATTAAGTATAGTCATTATTTTTATTACAATTAATGTAATAAATTTAAGTAAAGTTTATATCCATCAACATATGATTTATAAGTGCTGTAAGAAAAGTAGTTATGTAAACTATTCTTATATATATCTATAGTGTTTATGGGTTCATAGCCCGGCAGGTGGCCCTAGGATTTTTTAAAGGAGTAAAAAATCCTTAGTTATGCCGTCCTTCGGAAGGGATGTTAAACGGGGGTCCCGAGGCTGTACGATGTCAGGTACTCGTTAAAAATTCGTATCCTAATAAAACCTAGATAGGCAAAATTTAGAGCTCCCACTGTAGCATCGTCCGATTAGCAATAGCAGCATAAAGTGACGCTAAATGGACAAACTCTAGGGTATTTAAAATATCTTTTTTTTTTTATCAACATATGTTAAATCATTATATTGTTAAATAATTTAAATTGTTAATATATTTCAAAATATTTTTTTCTCTTTTTGTGTATTGAACAATTTATCCGCCTCAACGTTATACTTCCTTCAGCTTTGGTTTCAGAGATATGAAAGTGCATTCATTAAGTGAAAATCTTATATGTTCATACCGTGCACTTAGTTGTTATGCCATTGCGGAAGAACCTAGAAAAGTATAGAAAATCTTATTTATTCTTATTTCATTTTTTAAATGGCAGGAACTTCACCTGAGAAAGCAGGATTCAACTATGTTTTCCCTCCTTTTTTGAGAACACCGAACCCATCAATCATTTACAACACATCATTGACGGGTATTAACGCCTTTGATAGCTTGTACCCTCCAGAATACGCAGGTATGACCTTAATGCAAAATAGTCATTCCTGTTGTGATAAATGTCTAAAGTCAAGCAAGAATTCAGTTGAACTGCTGAAAAGTTTCAAGAAGCAGTGGTATAAATCAAAAGATATTTATCGCGATAAAAATATACCATTTCGTACAAATATAGGACAAAAACCTCCTAAAATCCCACGCATTAATAATCGTTCAGAAATCTCTCCGATAATTTATTCTTCTCCGTCGCAAGAAGTAAGACAAGTGGCAAACGTGGCTCCTGCAGATCCATCGATGCTCGAGAAGATACTGAAGGATCCCACGGGTTATATCAACGTCCAAGGCAAACTGCGAGAGGTCCGTTTTTACGGAGAGAAGGCGATCATCATGATGGATTGGAACGACCCACGGGACGTCTGCTTCCAATCTTCTTCGAGGAGGGTTATCATCGATGACAAAGATATTCTTATCCTTTCATTTAACACTTCCTATTCAAATTATACTTTTCCTAATGGGACGACTATTAAGATTCGCCTGGGTGCACCAACAAGGGATTTCTATATCAATGGTGAACCAGTTGAAGTAAAGTTTGGTGGACCGCCTATCGACGTAATAGTGGGAGATTCTCATCACAAGGTACAGTTGGGCGGTCCTAACCCTAAGGTGTATATTGGCAATGTTAAGCGAAGCGACATCATGGCTGGCCGTATAAATTTAATTATAGACGAAGATTTAAACAACATATTTCATATTTATCTGGACCCGAAACCTCAGAAATTTGATATAAATGGTACCCCATTCATTTTAAGATTCGTCGATTCATTACAAACTGTATTGATAAATGAAAGGCCTTTCAAAACAGACTTTGGTGGCGCTCCGATTGCTGTAAAACTTTTCGGTATTATCCATTTGCTGAGGTTTTCGTCTCTTCCCCTAGGAGTAAAGGCGGGCCTCGTGCACATTGTCAATATGGAAAGCTATCGTACCGGCCCTGGAGAAAGAAATTTGTTTCCTTCAGTTTTACCAAGCAATGATCCCAACTTAACGTCTTTATCAGCGATAGCAAATAATATTCATTATCATATAAACTATGGTGGAGTACCAGCAAAAGGAATTATTTCTGTAGGACAAAATAATATTTCAAATTTAACTTCTAAGTTAATGGGTCAAAGTGAAATTCAACAAAGCACCCATCTCGATGCGGACCGTATAAATGTCGAGAATCTGTATCAGAAACTTGTGGAGAAGGGCATCATTCAACCTCCTGCATGTGAGAAACTAACCAAATATAACAGATCCAAAAGAATCACAGTCGACTTTTCGAAACCTGAGTCTTTGAAACTTCGTAACATGGCAATTGTTTATGAATTATACTCAGGGGCACAATGTGGCATTTGTTCGTTGAGATTTTTGCGAAAAAGTGGAGAGTACGCCAGTCACATGGATTGGCACTATCAAATCAAGATGCACACTTTAAATCAACTGCCAAAATGGTGGTGTCATCCCTCGGAATTCCCTCTCAGTGAACAAGACGTAGGTCAGATAAGCTGGTTCGAAAAACAAAAATGCCTCGACCCTTTTTCAATTTACGAGAAACTCACAGTTCCTGCTAAGGATTATGGACCGAAACCGACCTGCTCATTTTGTCTCGAAGAGTTCAACCAATTTTATGATGAAGTTACAGAAGAATGGATGTTGAACAATGCTGTAGTACACAATTTAAACCTGTGCCATCCTGGGTGTTGCTTCAAATTGAATGAGCATAAGTTGACTTCATTGGAAGTAGAGATGGATAAAAAAAAGATCTTTATCCAAGAAAATGATGGAAAAAAGATCTTTAAAGAAAGTTCCCAAAGTAATGTTGATGTTAAAAATGAGACTGGGCTAATCGTAGAACAGTATGACACTGTTATCCCTTATAGTATAGTCGATGATAAAACAACTACAGATGCTAAACTAAACGAATTATCCATTAATAAAGGCAATAATGAGCCATACTCTGATGATTTGGAAGACAGTGATATAGAAGATGTTATTGTAATAAAACCAGAAATAGAAATAGTTGATCTTTCCGAAGAAGATATAAAACACTTTGAAAAATGCAAGATTGTAAAAATGTCTCTATCTTCATCTCTCCTCAAATGTGATGAGAATGAATTGAAAGCTAAGAATAAACATCAGAAATTTTTGAATAAAGACTATTCAAATGATATTTCAGAAGCCAGTTTAAATGTTGATAATAATTCAATAGAAAAAGAAATCGAATTTAATGATACATCAGTAGTGAATCCAAGAACAGTAAAACCTATTATTAGAGATGCAAAAATGACAGTCAGTCTTGAAGTTGTAGAAGGGGGCATTAATTCTTCCTTATGTTCCATAATGTAAATTTGAAATATGATAAACTGATAGTTTTTTGTTTATAATAATATTAATCTTTCTAATTTTCCACTTGAAAGTTGTAATACACTGAATGATCTTGTCGATAGTTCTTTTTTTAATACTCTTACTACAATGATGATTTAAGATTTTAATAATTTTCAAATATTAGAATATGTACTCAAATATAACTGCACTTGTTAATTCAAATAAAACTCTGTAGTTTGATGAAGAAGAATTGATATACGGTAGAGGAAATAGAAGAGTAGTGTTGATAATGGAAAACTATAAGCATGATCTCTATCTCTACTATGCTGAAAGCGTCTTTCCATGAGTAGAAAGTTTTGTGCATTATCATTGTCAATGTTATGCGACAACCGCAGCGCACCCTACATCCAGTAGTGCATCGACAATAGATCATTTTCAAAACGGAGTCGGGTGCCACAGGGTACTGCAATGCATGAAGTAGTACTGAATTTTTATTAATGAATTACGAGTTCCTTAGACAATTTGTATATAGAAAAAGCTATTTTATCTTTTTTAAATACTTCACAAATGGCTACATAAATGTGAGACGTTCTATTTTAGTACAATTGCATAGATCTCGGTTTGCCCGCAAGCATTTCCAATACAAATGGCGTTTATGGGCCAACATTTGGAGTAACATTGTACCTCCTTGATCGATAGTATAAAGTCTTCCATAATGGATTTCGTATGTACATATTTTTAGAATTATAATAATAGAAATACATTTAGATTATATTAGTATAACAGTAGGAAATATGAATGTAAACTTCCATTACATGACTGACAAAGACTTGTGCATTGTATTGATACATTGTATAGTAACACTTCAGTTACAATTCAACAGTTCAGTAAATATAATAATAAATACATAGCTTATTTATTATTATATTTACTGAAGTGTTAATTTCTCTAAAGACATAGATTCCATTTTCGGATTCCAGTGTTTGGGAAAAGACTAGCTTATGTTGATTTTTTTAATTTTCTTAGTGAAGGAAGTTTTTGCCAGATTAGCTTTATTGATATGAAAATAATACACTCTTGGTAAACGGATGCTTTGAGATTTACTTCAACTGACACTGAAGCATAAAAAGCACTTCCCTATTTAATGCTATTCTCTTAACTTCTATTTCCAAGCGGTTTTAGTTAATCTATAATAATCTGTATTTCCTTTTTGTGTGTTCTTTACATGCCTATTTTTGTATCGAAGAGACCAATTTTGGAATTAAGTAAATAGACAACGAATATTTTTGTAACAAATATTCGTCTTAATAATTAGAGATATTAGTAATACCTAGTATGTTTTTTGTGACAATAGTAAAAGCTTCTCCCACAACTTGAGTTGTTTTCAATAGCCTTAGCTTTAGTTAAACTGTGTGAATGATATGATCATACAAGCGAACAAGATTTGAAAAAGTATGCTCTCCAATCATGGAATAATCTGGAAACAATCTTACAGAGCGATCTTGAGTAAGGAACACTTGAATGTGCTGTCCTTCAGTAGAGAGGTAAAATGGCAAACCTTAGTCTCTGCGGTCTGATGAATTCGTTAAAGGTCCTTATCCTGGTTATACCTATACAAGAGAATTTGGGGCTCCCAGTGTAGCATCGCCCGATTAGCCCTAGTATCATGTAAGTGACATTAAATAAGTAATTAAACAGAACAATCTAATTATTAGTGTTGACTTTACCCTATCTTCTAATTGACTACTTTTTATTAAACTGTGAATTCGCATTCATTGGAATTAGTAAAATCATTAACAGCTTTGGATATTAATTACAATTATTATTGCTTTCGTCTCAATGTGGTCTAGGGAAGATGCTAAAGTAGCAATAATTTAACTGAAAAGAATTCTTTGCAGGTTTCCTTCCATACCTCATAGTAGTAGCGGGTCACTAACAATAATTTTTATTTGTTTTAAAATGAACAATTATTTTATCTTTGGAATAAATAAGAAACACTCATTATCCAAGAAGATAATTATAATGATGCATTTACTTATACAAAAACAACAATAATTAGAAGTATTAGTACAGAAAATATAGTTTTAACAAGAAAATATTATGTACAACACTACATATAAATAATTGCACACCGATAAACGGAGACATATGTGCACTAATGCACTAGACTCCACTAACTATGTAAACATAACCAGAAATAGTAGTACATCGATTAAACACTATACCAGATCCATTAACTACACTATAGATTCAATGAACTTCTAAACATCTTTTAAATAAAAAGATGCATATTGAAAAAAACTGCCTTCTAGATTGTCCAATATCTAAACAAAATACAATACCGACTTGGAGTTCGGATGGTTCTGGAAGAGTTCGGCCATCTTTTTGTACCTTCCAGAGCAGGTTCTGGCCAACACTGATAAGACAAATGTAAAGTTAAACTAACTTTTGAATCGCCTTTATAGGAATATAGGAAAATAAATCATTTATTTAGTCCAATAACGATATAATATAGGTTTAACCCTAGAATGCTACACTTATTTTTACTAACGGGCCTGCTACACTGGGGTACATGTGTACCCCAAATAAAAAGACAGTTTTTAGAGCGTTTTAATTTTTTTTTTAAAGTAATATAAAAAACTCTTAAGCCATACATTAAAAAAATATATACCTAATGAGAATAAACTAATTACTGAATACATGAAGCACACACTTATTCTTGATGTTCCAAAGAAATAAATTTTTTAAATAGAGCACATTTAATCCTAGATTTTCGGTCTCGAGACCCAGCACAGAAATTACACCGTCCTGATGTGGATTCTAGATTTCCTCTGGCTTCTTCTACCGCTGGCACATCTAAAATACGGGTGATGGTTTCACGGAATTCTCGTCTTAAAGTTGGGTTTTCCAGAGAGAGAGAGAGAGAGAGAAAGTCTGCACCGGGCTCGGCCGGGAACTCTCCCAATAAAAAACAACAAGACAACAACTGTAAAAAAGACACCCACACAAAACAATGAGGTATCCTAAAGCTCGCAGTAAAACTACTGCAGCCAAAAAATCAACTAACAGCCTGGAAAATAAACCACCAACAGCCTCAACCAGCAGTAATTCTACTTCAAATAATCCAGCTCCTAAACAGGAAACCATAAATCAGGGATTCGTTGATCCGAAGCCACCACCAATCTACATATCAAAAATAAATAATTTATATGCCTTTGCCCAAGAAATTGCTGAATTGATTGGTCTGACAAACTTTAGTTGTTATTCCAGCGTGAATGACATCAAAATAAATACTCAAAACAAAGAAATTTACAAAAAAACGAATAGATCACCTGACTGTGAAAAAAATATGATTTTCACTGTTATCAATTGAGACAGGACAATTCATACAGAGTGGTGTTGAGATGGTTGCACTCATCCACCCCTACGTCAGCAATTAAGAAAGACCTAGAAGAAATAGGTCACAACGTTAGAAATGTCTCATGCGTATTGCATCCCACAGAGAAGTATCCGCTAACATCATACTTCATGGTTTAGGAATCAGCAAACAATAATGAGGAATTTTTTCAAGTTTCAAGTCTTGTATATTCTACCGTTCAATTCGAACAGCCCAAACAAAGAACATCATTAGTACACTGCACTAAATGTAAAACTTGGGTCATACTGAGAGGTATTGCCACCACGAAGTTCACCATGCGTCAAGTGCGCAGGCCCACACCCAACTGACACTTGCCAAAAATCTAATGTTGAACCTGCAAAAGTGCCCTCTGCGGCGGAGATCATCCCGCAACCTATAGAGGCTGTGCAGTCTATAAAAACTTCTATCGCCAGAGAACTTATAAAATAAAATATAGATTAGAGAAGACTACTACTCAGGCACCTGAAGTCAACAACGTTACAATCTTCCCTGAATTACCAAAAACTTCGTTCCACCTTCAACAATCTACTAACACAACGTCCAAAAAGCAACGAAAGGACAACAACACTTCAACTAATCTGCAACAGCCTCGGAGTCGGGCGCCTCAAACCTCCGAACTCAAGCCTCAGACCTCCCAATCCACGCTCCGAGAATTCCAACCTCAATTCCAGACATCCCATCCTACAGCTGAACCTCCACGTCAGCAAATTCCTCCCTATCATCTACCCTTACGGATCAAATTGCCGCCGCAACAAAAAAATCCGGTCCCATTCAGTCAGAACCCTCAAAAAAGTTTCCTAAATCAAAGTAGACCAATAATAAATCCAGCTCCACAGATTCAACTCCCAACCAACCTTCCTTTCCAGATAAACTATCCACCCCAACCTCCAGATATATATCCAGTCCACCATCCAACAGACATAAACTTTATCCTATCTTCCTTGCAGAGAAATCTTCAGGACACCATCAAACCACTCATCGTCCTACTCACAAGACTTCTTACCGAAGTTCCACTTAATCTCCCACGGTGAGCATAAAGCCCTTAACTACCCTTTTTCGGAATAAAAATGGCTTATCCAATGACCGTGACGAACTAGACCTATTTCTTCATGACAAACAAATAGATATAGCTTTGCTGACTGATACTAACTTCACTCAACGTACACATTTCTATATGCGGTACTACATCACAGAACCAGACAGACCACCCAGACAACACCTCTTATTCTCTTATGCACATAACTCTATCCCATTCCCTTGTTCCTTCCACTCCAACTGATGCTATTCAATCAACATCAGTATCCATAACATCACGCTCTTTCCATATCACACTTTCAGCTGTATACAGTCCTCCCGGTAGTTCCATCTCTCATAGCCTTTTAGATTCCCTATTCCGAACTTTTGGACCACGTTTCATTGCTGGAGGAGACTATAATGCTAAACACCAACGATGGGGTCGTCGAACATCCAACTCCTGTGGAAACATTCTATCTTCTCTCACGTCCTCAAAGAACTACTCTATCCTTGCCCCAAAAAATCCTACCTATTGGCCTACATCCCATAAAAAACGTCCCGACATCCTTAACATATTTGTTACATCCAAGATTTCCCCCACACAAGCCAATATTGAATCCTTGGACGACCTTTCATCAGATCATAGTCCAGTCCTCTTTTTATTGTACTCAAGTTTCGCTCCCAAGCCTTCCCCTCCCACATTGATTACAGGACGTGTCAAGTGGGACGATTTTTGTCATGACTTGGAGGACAAACTGAACATAAAAATTTCACTTAAGACAAAACAAGACATTGATACAGCTATAGAAAAATTTACAACATCAATCAGAAGCAGTTTGCATGATAACATCACAAATCATACAATTAATAACTATCAACAGACTAGTTTGCCACAATATATTCGTATCTTATTAAGAGAAAAACGCAGAGCAAGATCGAAGTGGCAAGAACTCGATATACAGCAGATAAAACTTTTTATACAAAATTAGCTAAGAAACTAAAAACAGAAATCAAGAAGTTCAAAATTTAATTACCTGGACTGAAAATCTTACAACCACCGACCAAACATTATGGATGACCATCAAAAAACTCCTAAAGTTCAAAGAATTTAATCATCCGCTTCTTACTGAATCAAATAACTTGACAAAATCTGACGAAGAAAAACCACAGTTATGTGGTCAATACCTTTCCAAAATCTTTCATCCACATCCTGATATCATTAACCCAACTCACATTGAATATACAAAAGAAACGTTAGATGTTCCCCTCCAAATCCTACAGAAATATCCAACATTACCTTCTCGCAAAGCTCCTGGGCACGACCTCATCACAATTCATGTCTTAAAACACCTTCCTAGAAAGGCCATTCTATTCCTTACCTATATGTATAATGCTGTATTCCGCTCCACATATTTTCCTGACCTCTGGAAATTATCCATTGCAAAAATGATATGCAATCCTATCTCACTAATAGAACTTTCCAGGTAAACCATAATAATGTCTATTCATCCCTGTTTACCCAATCTGCTGGTGTTTCTCAATGTAGTATCCTTGGCGCAATCCTTTATACAATTTATACAGCTGAAATCCCAACTTATCCTAATACAATCCTTACCACGTATGCTGATGATACAAGTGCATTATCAGTCAACGCAAATCCAGCTATTGCATCCCAAAGCCTCCAATCCCATATCACTGATATTGAAGAATGGTGTCAAAACTGGAAAATTAAAATAAATTCTCAAAAATCGCATCAAATCACTTTTACCTTACGTCGTAAACCAATGACTTCCTGCCCTTCAGTATCCTTTAATAATATCCCACTGGTGCCTGTAGAACAGATCCGATACTTAGGGTTGCATCTCGAAAAACGATTAACCTGGAATCCTCATACAAGACTAAAGACGAGAAACCGTTCGACGTTTCAGGCCACTTCAACACTGAGAGAGACAAGCGCTCTAAGTTCCCAATTAAATACAAAAGACTCATCTACATGACCATCATACGACCTATTTGGACTTACGGAGTAGAGCATTGGAGCTCCAATAAGCCATCGAATTCCTCTCGTATCCAATCCCTACAATCCAGAATCCTTTGTAAAAATTCCTCAAAGCTCCTTACGTTTCTATGAACGAAGGAATCAATGATGACCTAATGTCCCATTTGTTGCTGATTTGGCCCGAACCCGGTATCTATCCTTTTATAGCAAACTTCATTCCCACTCAAACCCTCTAGTTTCAAACCTAGCTTCCTCTTCAATTCCCGATAATCCTCCGAGGCGTCTGAAAAGAAGATGGCTACGTGACCTTCTTAGTTGAACTTGTGATTTGAGTACTGCCAGTAAGTAGTTTGTCTACTTGTCATTATCTCATGTCATTATGTATCACTTAGCCTATTTCCTTGTTGTATTATTGTAATACAGTTGTAAATATCAAAAAATAAATTAAAAAAAGTTTTCCAATCGCCTTGACATCTAAGGTCTAATCAGATCTAGGGCCAATTTTTAGGGAAAGCTTCAGTTTGTAAATATTTCTTTGTCATCTGCTGCATTCCCTCTGGACAGTAACATAGAATTGTATCCTGTAATGTTTAATAAGTTATAAAATAAACAGAGGGGCCAAAGGCGAGTTTTCCGACCACAGAATTAAAAATGGCATAGCTGGTCTAACGTGTCACCTCCTTTCGTAGAGCTATAAAACTTAATAATCTCCGGTAGTTTTTTTTTTGTTTTGGGGAGCAGTATGATAATAGAGTAAGGTGTCCACTAAAGCAGAACATTGCCGAATTTGGTTGTCTTTCCTTGATGTTGAGGAATGGTGGAGGAATCTCTCTTTTATTTCTTCTTAGTGTAACCACTACAGTCATTTTCATCTCTGAAAGGCTATTTTCAGTCTCTATGTAAGGAAAATTTTACACCGATTGTGCTACACTGGGATACCTCAAAGGTTAAACAACTTGGTAAAAAACAACACTTAACAATTCGAATGCCACACCCATACTGTCTTGTCAAGACATGAAACTACTGTGAATAACAGAACTGCAGCGTTGTCTGTGGACCGGAAGCAACACTGAATAGAGGCACTGGGGTACAGGTGTATCCTAAGTAGCATTCCAGGGTTAAAGTGAATGGAGGGACGTCCAAAAAATGAGATTACAAAGGCCGTGCAGGACGTGGAAATTAGCTTTTTCATAGTTGGGACCACTGACGTGTAGAGAATTTCCAAACAGTCCATAAAGATCATCGAACGCCTATGTAAGTTACGAAATGACGTCGCAGCAGCCAAACGCGTCAAGTAGTTCGATCCTCTTACAGCAGGTATAATAATGATTGTAACTATGATGAAACTATTCTAGCATACTGCGGGACACTGAAAAGATTAAAATTATTATTAATTAAGTTTAAAGGAGGCCTGCGTTAACACCGGGCTGCGAACCCACGGCCTTGGACATTGTTACGCGGTTGGTATGCTAACCACTAAACCATAGGTGACTTCAATCAAACTGTTGCAACAACACTATTCGACGTCAAACCAGGATTTATTCACTGTGATGGATGATTTCCTTAACAATCAACGATTGTGGTTTTCTAAATAGCTTATTATCTAAACAATGCTTAAGAAAAAATGTTTAGTAAAAAATAAAATAAAAGAAAGCTGGCCGTGGGGTAAAACTATATTTACTCGTAGATTGAATCATTGATAACTGGGTGTGGTTTGAAAATTCTGATATTTATATCCAAAAGTTCAATATGTTGAGAATCAATCATTAAATTATTGAAAAATAAAAGATATAAAAACATGTATTAACATATTTTTTTATATTAAATTAATTATTACTGATTTTAATGACCTGAAACACAAACAATACCTGGAAGGAAAACCCTGTCAATAATAATAACTATGCATTTTTATTATATTATTATCGATTTTATTATGTATCATGTTCTAGTTCGCTGGTTTCAAACCTGATGGGCGCCACTTGTGAAGATAAATCAGGGGAGGTGCTAGACAGTAGAAAATTTTAAAAAATGTTAACTTAATTTTTGTTATTGTTCTCATACCAGTACTTTTTTACCTTAAATTGAAAGTTATAATGCTGTATCTTGTGATAGTAAAACTAAATGCACTGTTTTCAATGTAATACTTGTTTTTTGTTACTATACATACATACATATACATATACATATATATATATATATATATATATATATATATATATATATATATATATATATATATATATTACTCCATTCCTACCAGTGATAAAATTTTATTTTGTTAATTAATACTCATTACTTCCGCTTATCTAAGGTATTTACGGGTTTAAATGGGCTTATTTTAATTACCTATATTCACTGATAAGAACTGGAATAAATTACTAAAGCTAAATTGAAAATCTTACCTTGAATTGATTAATTACTTTTATTGACTACTAATAAACCTTTTTATTATTTGAATAGAAATATGGATAAACATCAGGCAATCAATAGATAAGGCAAAATACATTTCACTAACATTAATTTATTATTAACCACAGTTAAAAACAATAACATACACAAATTGATTTTAATATAAAATAACATAATGGACAAATCCATCTCAATAGAAAAATAATATAGTAAACAGAATACTCTCAATATAATATAGCGCTTTGAATTTATTTAATTTAAATTTTATAGATTATAAATTAGAGCTCTAAAAATTGTGTAGCTATCGACGTATTCTGGAGAATAGTGATCTATTAGTACTTGCATTTACAGATACTTCCAGCCGCGATGGTCAATCTTCTTCTATAGCTTAAGGTCTTGGTGTAAGGGTTGAAAATGAAGTCTCCTATCTTACTCGCTGGAAGGGTTGAACGGAAGTGGCTTCTAATGTTGATAGGTCGAAGGGCCCCAGTGATTTGTTACTTCGGAGATTTTAACTTCAGTCCCTTTTATCTATGGAGGGGATAGGTGAGGCGGCCGGCCCCCTAGCGGCATTTTATTTAAACTCTTCAATGCTCTTATAGGAATGATTATACTTTCTTGATTAGACGATAGTTGCGTCACGTATCAATATATATATATATATATATATATATATATATATCTTCTTAAGCGATCCTTGGCCTGCTCAATCTCCAAGCTCCATCTGCTTCGGTCCTGTGCATCTGAGGAACTTATCCTCAGTTTCTTGAGATCTCCCAGGACGCTATCCTTCCACCTGCCCCTCTACGCCTCACTCCATCAGGGCAGTTTTCGTACACTCTTCTAACATTTCTTTCCTCTCCCATTCTCAGCAAGTGACCCAGCCACTTCATCCTCTGTAACCGGGCAAAAGAGGTGATCGTCATTTCATCATAGCGTTCATAGCGTTTTTTCTTCTGCACCATGCACCGTTTTCCTGTTCGGGCCCTGTGATGCGTCTGAGGATACGCCTTTCGAATCTATCCATCAGATGTGCATCCTTCTTGTTATATATATAATATATCTTACTAATATTATAAATGTGAAAGTTTGTATGTTTGTCTCTCTTTCACGCAAAAACTACAGGACGGATTTGGATGAAACTTTACAGTAATATAGGTTATACATCAGAATAACATATAGGCTATAGCAAGCGCGAATTTAGGGGGAGGGGCGCACGGTGGCATGTGCTCCCCTCCCGACAGTTTTTTAGGTACTGTGGAGAATCCATTATAGTACATAATTAAAGGCAAATCACATGATCATAATTGTTAAAATAACAGAAAGAACATGAGTGAAACTATTTGTTTTGATATCCTACTAATCTTACTAATATTATAAATGTGAAAGTTTGTATGTTTGTCTCTCTTTCACGCAAAAACTACTGGACGGATTTGGATGAAACTTGGATGAAACTGTAAAATAGGTTATACATCAAAATAACATATAGACTATAGCAAGCGCAGATTTAGGGTGGCATATGCCCCCCCCCCGACTGTTTTTAGGTACTGTGGAGAATCCTTTTATAGGACATAATTAAAGGCAAATCACATGATCATAGTGGTTAAAATAACAGAAAGAACATGAATTAAACTATTGTTTGGATATCCTACTAATACAATAAATGCGAATGTTTGTTACTACAACCATAAATTGCTACAGCAAGGGCAGATTTATGTGGGGGCATGGGGGCATGTGCCTCCCCCCGTTATAGTACATAATTAAAGGCAAATCAGGAACTTAGCATCTTGAAATTTGTAGATAGGTTCTTTGTATAGTTTAAGAAAGAAATTTGGATAATTCCAGACCAAGGGTTTCCCCTTTAATATATTAGGGGTTCAAAGGTTGTATAGAATCCGTCAGTTTTGAAGTTCGTTTAATAGTTTAACTTATATCTTTAAAAAATAATTAAATTATTTATTTAAATTGATCTTCCAAGAAACTTTATGTTTCACAAACAAATCCACGCGAGCGAGCATAAGCTAGTATATATTTAATTAATTAACACTGGCTCTACGACCCAGCACGGGTCCTGGCTGCATCAAGGCGTCGCCTCCACTCTTTTCTGTCCTGCGCCAAGATCTTCCAAGCTCTGGATCCAATGATACTGCCTGCATCACTCTCGACTTCGTCTGGCCATCTAAGTTGTGGACGCCCACGTTTTCTTTTTCCGTCAACGAATCCAAACAGCATTCTTTTCAGGGTAGCGTTGTCCTCCATTCTGGCCACATGTCCAGTCCATCTCAGTCTAGCTATTCTTATGTGCTTCACCACGCCAGGATCCTGTTACATCAGATAGAGCTTTGCATTTTGTCTGAGTCTAAATTTATCGCCGACTCTTACAGCTCCAAACATTCTTCTTAATATTTTTCTTTTGAAGAGCAGTAAACTGTTGGCATCTGCCCTGGACAGAGGCCAGGTTACCGATCCATAAGTTAAAACAGGCCTGATGATTGTTTTGTACAGCATGACCTTGGTTCTTCTTGATATCAGACGACTTCGTAAAATTTTCGCCATCCTAAAATAACATCTATTAGCGGCCAAAATTCTTTTTTGAACTTCTGGGCTGGTTGAGCTATCTGCTTTGACCAGAGAACCGAGGTAGACAAAACTGTCGACACTTTTGAATGTGTAGGCACCAAACGTGATGGTCGGATCCGATTGTCTAGAAGGGTTAGCCACCATATACTTAGTCTTTACTTGGTTTACCTGAAGACCTATACGCCGTCCAGCATTCTCTAAAGCAAGAAGCCTGTTGTAGATCTTTCGGTGTTCTTCCCACTATGTCTATGCCTATCTGCATAGGCCAGTATTTGCCTGGACTTAGTCAGAATCGTACCAGTGACTTGTAACCCTGCGTCTCTTATGACCTTTTCTAGTGCAAAATTAAAACCCCTTGTCTCAGACCCCTAGTTGTCTTGAATTTGTCAGACAAGTCATTCTGCATCTTGACCTGGCTTCTCGACCCTCATCAGCAATTCCACGAGGCTTATCAATTCTCGGGGGGCATTCATTTCTTCCATACTTTGACAGTTTTCCCCTGATGGTACAGTCATAGGCATTGTTGAAATCCACGAAAAGGTGGTGGGTCGTTATATTGTACTCTATAGTCCTTTCCATAAGAGTTCTCAGGGAGGATATTTGATAAATATAAGATCTACCAGTAATAAATCCACACTGGTACATTCCAATCTCTCTCTGGGAATGGGGGAGTAGTCTTTGGAATGCCACATTCGAAAGTACTTTGTAGGCAGAGATTAGGAGTGTTATACCACGGTAGTTATCACAAAGCATCTGGACTCCTTTCTTGTGAAGAAGTAGGATAAGGCCAATGCACCAGTCATGCGAGAAGGTTTTGCTTATCCAAACACTGTGTAGCAGATCTCAGATCACCTTATATATATATATATACATATATATATATATATATATATATATATATATATATATATATATATATATATATACTAATAAATAACTGATATACAAATTCTTAACTGATACAATATAAACATTAGTTTAATGAATGAGGAATATCATGGTTGATTTTTATTTATGGCTAATAATATTATTTTAAATTATAACTATATATTTCAATTTAATTGAGCGCTAATCAATGGACGATATTTTTTGTTAATCTGCCCTTTCCTAATACAAATATATTAAATGGTTTACCAACACGTGCGCATGCAGCATATCATTGTCCATGGGAGAAACATGGATGTTCTAGGTCCAAACCGCGAATGGACAATGTCTGGCCTTGAGACTTGTTGATGGCCATAGCAAAAGCCAAGTGTATAGCAAATTGAAGTCTTTTGAACGGTATTATGAGTTCTGATGGTATCATTGGAGTACGTGGCAACAGGACAATTTCTCCTTTAAAGGTTCCAGTCAGCATGGCTGCTTCAATAACATTTCTGGTGATATTTTAGATGACCAAATGTTTACCATTCAATAATTTTGTTGGTTTCAAATATCGCAGAAGAATAATAGGTGAACCGATATTCAACCAAAGATTGTTGAACAATTTACACAAAATTACACAAATTAACACAAAATTCAGTTGGACAATTTACGGCTTGGTTTTCATCAATAATAGTATCGATTGAGAGTTGCACTGTGTTATGTCCTCATAAGGGTATTAAAACAATAATGAATGCACTCATAATTAATTGTCGTCTATTAGGAACATATTTGAACATAACAGAGAACTCATAATAACATATACTATCATATGACTAAAGAAAAACTTAACCTTCCTCCAAAAAGAAACACAACACACTGAGAAAGTAAAATGATAATCATAAGCCTCACTGCTAAGATCGACGTATAAATAACGATAATGGCCGACACATATCACTTAAGGGTATGAAAAATAATTTACGTCCTATTCTCAGACCTACTGAATATACACACAAAATTTCATAAGAATAGGTCAAGTCGTTTTGGAGGAGTTTTGTTACAAACACTGTGACACGATAATTTTATATAATAGATAGCTTATATACCCAAATCACCACAATGCACAAAGAACTGGACATCCCAACAATACAAAAATTCATAAACCAACAAACCCTCAGATTCTTCACCTCATGCCAACTTTCAGACAACACGCTCATATAAAAAATAGGAAATTATACAAAAACAACAACACCAAAATACAGACACAAACGAACAAAACACATACTATTATAAATAAGTATATATATATAAGTAAATATATGCATTTGTAATATGTTAGACCTAAATTTTGTCTTTAGTAAATCCTATGTACTCTCTTTTCTGTTTTTTTTTTTAATTTTACCAACAACAAAAACATATAATCAGAAATCGTTGTAATGTGAACTCATTTTCATTGTAAGGGATTATCCCACCATTGTTTTAAAATTTGTACATATTTAAAATAAAATAAATCAAAAATTTTACTAAAAAAATAAATAAATAATTGATAGCTGTCCCGGCAGACGTTGTTCTGCCTCATTACCCTAAAACAAAGGGCTTCCAAATTTTCTCCAACCATTTGAATGGCAACTTCATCGATTGTTGGTGGATTGAAACATCTTGCATGTTTTCCTGCAGGGTTCTTTTAGCTCTGATCAGAATTTTATGATTACCAGATGGCATAAGATCCGGTGTAGTTTTAAACAATGAAATCAATTGATTTTGTTGATGAAACAAAGTTTGTAATTGTTCTACAATAGATCTCCTCACTGAACTGTTATTTGCACAACGCTGATCAATTTCTTCTGGTGTACCTATTGCCCATTTATTCCATTTGCTGGAATTTATAGTCGTCATCTGTTACCAGCAACAGCGAACCTGCTTTATGATATATTTGGCCTTATATTTAAGTACATTTGTATGAAAACTCAATCACAACCACAAAAATCGTATTGCTTTTAATATAGGTACCTACTTTATATTTCGAGATAAAACTCAATCACAAAAAATTAAAAAAAATCAAACAGTTGCTAAGAAACCACAAACAGCTTATTGCTTTTAATATGCCTAATTTATATTTCATAGTAAAATTTAATCACAAAATATTAAAACAATTCAAACACTTGCTAGGAAATCATACGAAATAAGGTTAAAAAATGGCGTTACCTCAGTAAATGTCCGAAACCTCTATAATATAAGAAGCAATTTTTCAAGAAAATGCAAGAAGAACAAAGAATTTAGAGATCTGGCGGAACTACCATATGTTCAGGTAATTCTTTTAATTTAATTAATTTTAATGTGATTTTTTTTTATGAATAATGATTTCTATTTATAGAATTTCGAAGCATAAAAAGATCATGACATCAAGTCTAATGTAATCTTTTCATGTTAACTTATAAACATAAACTTTATGAATTTGATGAGGAAATGGTTGTACTATTGAAGGAAATGGTAAAACTTTATTATACTGTACTTGATTGATGACATGGTTGAGCAATGTTTTAAATTGTCGGAGGGGGAGGGGGTACAATAAATAAAATTTACACCAATATTTAATGATTTGTTATTGCATTATGAACTGTTATTTTTTTTAAGGGATCAAGAAAAGTGTTATTTTTGTTATTTCTCTAGTAATTTTTTCTCTCCATAAGAGAGAGGTCCTTCTTTGTTAGACCTACAGAGCTGCGGTAGGCCTCAAATTGTAGAAAATTTAATCTGCTTTAAAAATGGTTACCTATGATTTTTTTTTAAAAACGCACCGATTAGGAGATACAGGCCAAAAACTGAAAAAGCTCCGAAAATTTCAAGGTTTTTCGGCCACCGAAGATTTCCCTCGTCATTTTTACGGTTTTTCTCTCCATAAGAACCTTCTATGCGCCTTAGCAACCATATGAAAAAAAAATTAGCCGAATTGGTCGAGCCAATCTCGAGTTTTGCGGTTAGCAAGACATTTGGCGATTCATTTTTATTATATAGATATAATAAATAAAATATAAAATGTATAAGATGGAATATGGAGAGCCATGACTTTTGAAAATCTTTCTCTTATCCCTGTAGAATAATAATATATAATATATTAATACATGAAGATATAATTACAATAGATAAATGCATATTATATAACACTTAATGCAAAGTAAATAAGAATATATTATACAACACATAATACATAATATATAATAATATAAAATTGCATTGCCACTTCTCTTCTACTAATCTGTTCTCGAAAAAACTGAAAAAAAATAATACCATACATGAAATAGTGTGATCTTGTTTACTAGAATTGATAGGCTAGTAAGGTACTGACATTTTGTTAAATTTTTGTATGCAATACTTTTCTTCCGGTTAGGGTTATTAGGACTTTAATATTTTTAATGTCATAATTACCTAACAGGAGGAAATATTGATGAGGAAAATACAAAGCCATTTTGGAATTCACTCTCGCGATACATCAAAGGATGACTCCTCACCATCCTCCAGGCCAGATCTGGACGTACTGGAGAACAGGTTTTTTGATATAAAAAGGAAGGATCGAGGTGGGGAGGGGTTGCAGTTCGTAGTGTCCGGCCTTCGGCGTAGCAGGTGGCATCATGGCGGTGGTAAGCAATTCACAAGTATTTTATGTTAATTAACTTTTAGAGACTATTGTTTGTTTGTTGTTTTAACACCCTAAGATTTGTAATGTTAAGATGCAACAGTGGGAGTGCTAAATTTTGCTAATATAGGCGTAAATAGGATAAGGGTCTTTAATGAGTAACCAATACCGAACAGGCTTTACGCCTCTTCCGAAGGATGTCAAAGCCAAGGGATTTTTACTCACTTTTAAAATATCCTAGAACCATCTGCCGGACAGCTAACCCACGAACATGGGCATAGTAGGTTGTTTTGATATCCAATGCACCACAGGTGGCCCAACTTCTAGAAATTATCCTCATTTTTTCTCTCTAAATATTTAGTTTTTAAATAATTATTACAATAAGAAAGCGAACAATAAAATCTTGCTGTAAGGTAAAAGAGCTATAATTAAAAACTCAAGTTACATCAATAAACAGAATTAAAGGTAAATTCAATTCTTTTGTATGCATCCTTGAATAAATTTTATGAGTAAGTTATTTTGTATCGTATTTGTTCACAGGCACATATAATTTTTTTTAAATTGGAAGGCGTATGCGCTTTATGCAGAATGCTAATTCTACAACATCGGTAATATTAGGAATCCACTTATTTTTAAGCTCAACTTTATTGAAAATAACCATTGAAATTTTGAGTCAACTTTAGTATGTCTTTTAGTTCTGAAGTTGATAATAAAAAAAAATCCATACCTAAAAGACTGTTTAAAAGAACAGATCCCATTATAGTTTTAACTATGCTGTTGTTATTTGCAACAACAGTTTAGCGACCTAAACATATAACGGAGCATGCTGATTTCAGCAATAAGGAGTCACAGATATACCCGAACATACATCTTCATCAAATGGAATTAAGTTAAAACGTTAACATTTATTTTGTTTCACTTTAATGTATTTAAAATATTTTAATTGGCTCACGTTAGAAAGGTATAAATCAATTATTATAAACCTTCGGGTACACTAACATGAAGGGAGTATGGAAAAGGTCGTCAAAATGCTTTGTTTCATCATCCCTGTTCTATTTACAATAAACAAATAAATAAATATTGAAGAAAAAAAAAAAAAATTAATTTCTACAAATTTTCAGCTTCCTAATATACATTAAAATATTAATAAAAAAATAATTAAAATATTTCAACCTATTAATACAGCCTACTCTTCTCTTTATATTTATCTATTAAATTCAGTAATTTTAAACAAATTGATTTCGGATATATATAAAATAGAACTAAAAGATTGTTCTGAATTTTCTTTAATAAAAAGAATTTTTTTAAATACCTCTAATGTTTTGCTCCCTTAAAGTAAAAATTAATGTGTAATAAATAAATTATAATAAGCCATTATTATTATTCTACTAATCCAGATTGGACAAAGTCCCAGCTCCACTTATTAGCTATAGTAACTGACTATGGGATGGAACTCACCAAGCTTATTTTAAATATGGAATCTATTAATCTCCAAAAAAAATGTATCTTTTGTATACTATTGTAAGGACAATAATAATGTAAAAATTATAACACTTATAGAATGCATTTTGACGTATAGTTGATGCATGTATAGTTGTGTAACTAATTTAAGATGTTAAAAAATTTCTTGGTTTATGTAAATTTTTTTATAATGTTAAATTTTGTGATTGTTTGAATTTTCATTATGATGTTTTTTTGCAGATAGAGTTTTATACAGTTTTGAGTGATGATGAAAGTTATATATTGAAAATGACCAACGTGGGTCGAAACGTATATAAAGAATAGATGAAATTAAATTAATTTTGGAAAGGTTTTTGTGTTTTGTAACACCCAAGAAAAAATAAATAAATAAATTATACATAACAGCTTAAAGTTGGTACGTTTTGAATATGACTTCCCTGTTATTATTAGGTGTTTTATTAACAGAATGGTGGCATCAGTACCTCGTAACATGAATATTTGCCTTAAACTCCTTGACTTCAAAACTAGTGAAATCTCAGTTTTGATAAAATGCTCTTCAAGTATAAACCCATTGATTTGATAATAAAATGCATTTAAGGGCAACATTAAATGATCTATCGTGCCTTGAACGTCTTCTGGAACAATAAATTAAAAATTTATTTTACAGGGCGATCAAGTGCAACAAACGCACTCGATACAGATGACTACTATGTTCAGGAAACAGATAACAAATAGATAATTTATATATAACATGAAGAACGCGGAAAATGCCTTTCTCAAACTTTGAGGGTCACCCACTTCTGGTTTCTGAGATTTAATAATTGCCCAATAAATATTTATAAGATTACAAAACGCTGTTTGACGGACAGCTAGATCTGAATAGTTCTGCTTCTGGTAGGCACGAGCTCAACGAGTAGGACAAGTTAAATGTAAAAAAAATAAGTAAGAAAATATATTTTTATTTTATTAATTTCGATAAAAATTATAGTATCTATTAATTTATATCAATTATAAATAAGGTAGTAACCGCTATATATTTACACCATTTTTTTTTATTAGCCATTCATCATCAAGTTCGTTCTGGTGAAACGTATCAACTGTGCTAAAAAATAAATATAGGATGAGAAGTAAGTAATAGGTTTGCTTGTTTATAAAGCCAGAGAAACAAATATTACTATTAAATAACTTTCTACAATCATTTAAATATAACGATAAACTCGGTTGTATTAGATAATTTTAAATAATTAACATAATTTTGGTAAATTGAAACAAGATTAATTAAATCAAAAACAAAAATCCATAAACACATATTTAATTAAACCTCTTTGTTTTTTAATTTCCCATTTCATATTCAGAATAGAAATTATTATACAGGGCGCTTCTTGGATAAGTAGACAAACTGAAAATTTGAACTAAGAACCTAAAAACAAAAAAATTTCTATGGATGTGTGTTGAAGAGAGCGACACCAGAAAGATTAAAATCAACCTGGCGTAAATCTCTTACCTCGTATCAACTAGTGCTGGTAAAATTTTGAGCTTATGAGAAATTAAAATAAATGTAAAAAAAAAAAAATTAAAGAAATAAAGAAAATAGAAAACGGCTCAAACATACCGCCCACCAAAATTTATCATAAATTTTCTAATTTAAGGCTGCTCTGCCGGAGGGAGTAAAGGGGCTAACATTGAGACCGGTCTAATGTACTCTCCCGTTGAGGTCTTGATTTTAGCTACTCGAATTATTCCGTCATCGCCTGGAAAGACATCGATGACGCGACCCTTGGGCCATCTTGCTAAAGGTATATTCGGATCCTTCAACAAAGCAAGAATCCCAGGCGTGATATTAGGAGCATCCGAAGTCCATTTGACCCGTTGTTGTAGGCAATTCAGATAAACATGTCTCCATCGGTTCCAAAAGACTGCAATAGATCTTCTTAAGGGCTGCCAACGAGAAAGACGATTAGCTGTAATGTCAGAAAGATCAGGTTCGGGTAATGCCAATAAAGGAGCCCCTATAAGAAAATGGCCGGGTGTCAACACGTCAAGGTCTTCAGGGGAGGAAGACATTGGATGTAGAGGTCTGGAATTGAGAATTGCTTCGATACGTGTCGCTATAGTTGTCATTTCCTCGAATGTAAGAATTTAGCCTTTTACGACACGAGCCATGTGATACTTAAGCGACTTGACACCTGCTTCCCATATACCTCCAAAATGCGGCGCTGAAGGAGGAATGAAACTCCATTCAATTCCTTTTGCCGTGAGATGCTCTTCAATCTTTTGTCTTACTGGCTGGAGATTCCACCAATAAAACAATTCTTGTAAATGTCTGTATGCGCCCAAGAAGTTAGTCCCATGATCTGACATGATTTTAGCAGGTAATCCTCGTCGCGCTATGAAACGATCAAGCCCTGCTAAGAAAGCTTCTGTAGTGAGATGAGAAACCACTTCCACATGTATTGCTTTGGTACTAAGACAAACAAAAAGAGCAACATAGGCCTTATGAGACGCTGCTTTACGTCTGAGTGATTCTCTCAGCATGAAAGGGCCTGCGAAATCTACTCCTACAATGAGGAACGGGCGTCCTTGTTCAAAGCGAGATAGTGGTAAGTCGGCCATACGGTAGGTATAATTCTTCGTGGATAACTGGTGACATCTTACACACTGATGTACTCCCTGCCGTATTAAACTACGACCAGATAATATCCAAAATCTTCTTCTCAGCAGGGAATGTAAAAGCTGAGGACCAGCATGTAAATACGATATATGGTAATGGTCTACCAATAGATTTACGAAGTGAGCTTTACGAGGTAGTAATATTGGATACTTCGCATCATCAGACAAAGGTGCGTTCCGCAATCTACCGCCCACCCTAAGGACACCCACCGAATCCACCAATGGAGACAAGGAGTGTAGAGTAGCTTTATCTGATTTGTCGGCCTTGAGAAAATGATGATTCTGAATAAGTTTTATTCGGGGCCATGGTGGTTTCCTTGAGCTCATTCAGCTTTAATGAACCTGATTTACGTTCCTTCAAACTGGATTTCGCATTACCGCAAAATCGACGAATATAGCTGAATACTCTAATTAATCTAGTAAATGACGAAAAGTTGTTAAGTTTTTCAATAATTTTGAAATCATCTTCGTTTTTTACTAACATAATACATGCATCATTCTTAATTTCTGGTAATTGTGAAATAGTAGGAACATTGATTTCGTTTAGAGGCCAATCTGAAATAGGACGATGGAACCAATCCGTTCCAAACCACCATGAAGAATCAGAAATTATGTCAGCGGGGTTGCAACCACGAGAGGCGATATCAGCTGCCTTATAATGGGAACGAATATGATGCCAAGATTCGAGTTAAGAAAGCTCCAGAATTTTTGCCACCCTATGAGCTACGAAGGTTTTCATTTTATCAAAAGGCAATTTGAGCCAGGCCAAAACTGTAGCTGAGTCGGATAGTAGATATATAGGTGCGTCCCGCCATCGGGACAAGAATTCTTGAAGGGCCTTCAAGATATCTACCAATAACACTGCGGCGCAGAGTTCTAGTCGAGGTATTGTGAGTAGTTTCAAGGGAGCTAAGCGGGTTTTGGCAAAAACAAGATTTGTTGAAATGTCACCACATTCAATTTCGGTCCGGAGATATATTACAGCTGCATAACCCAATGAAGAAGCGTCCGCAAAACCAACTATGGTAGTTCATACTAATCCGCTCGAACTAAGTCTTCGCGGAAGACTTACTTGTGATAGTTTATTTAAATCACCGAAAAACAATTCCCATTGAGTCTGAATGTATGATGGAACCTGATCATCCCATCCAAATTTAAGTTTCCACAGTTGTTGGAGAATGGTTTTCGCTCTGAAAACTACAGGTGATAAGTATCCCAAGGGATCGTACATACGAGCAATTGAAGACATTATCCCCCTTTTGGTTAATACGATGTCCTTCGGTGTAAATTGGTACGATAATCGATCTTTATTAGGTTCCCACTGCATGCCTAGGATCTTAATGGTAGTGTCCTCCATATTACAAAATGATACTGTGGACTCGATTTCCTCATCCGAAACATTCTTGACAAGTAGCTGCTCATTGCTACACCATTTCTTTAAGGTGAAACCACCTTTAGATAGCAAACCAATAAGTTCATTTTGCAATTTTAAAGCTTCATCAACTGTATCTGCGCCAGTAAGAAGATCGTCAATATACATGTTTTTCAACAAAGCACGTGAAGCGAGCGGATAGTTATGCCCTTCATCTGAGACAAGTTGTTGGATCACTCGTAAGGCCAAGAAATGAGAACAAGATAACCCAAAAGGTAAACGGTTAAATTCATACTCCTGGATTGCATCAGAAAGTTCAAATCGGTAAAACAAATGATTGTACAAACGATCTTCAGGATCTATCAAGATTTGAAGGAACATTTTACATATATCAGCAGAAACCACATACTGTGGTTTACGAAATTTTAACAAGACATCCTTGATATCATGTTGAAGTTTTGGCCCAGTTAGAAGATGGTTGTTCAATGATCCAGCATTAGTGGGTGCCGAGGCATCAAAAACAATGCGCAAATGAGTGGATGAACTATCCTTGTAAATTCCATGATGCGGAAGAAAATATTTCCCTGGTCGATTTGTAAATGAAATATACTGCTTACTAAGGTAATCATGGAACACCATGTTGTATTCAAGCTTTAATGTTCTGGATTTAGACAACTTTTCCTCAAGCTTCTTGAAGCGTTGCATGGCCGTAAGCTTGGACGATTGTAAGCTTCGTTCACCTTTAAATGGCAGACGAACGACATATCTTCCACTCTCGTCTCTTGTGTGAGTCGATTTAAAATGTTCCTCAGCTCTGACATCATCTGGGCTTAATTTTCTTACGGTTGCGACTTCTTCAATCTCCCAGAACCTACTCATGATGGCGGGCAGCGTTTCATCTTCAAGATGTGTCTCGGCTACAGTAAGCATCGTATTACAGTCCGAAATAGGTGATATGTTTTGAATGCGGAGGCGCATCCCAAGCAGTGGTATAACCCTCTTGGGATATTTGAATGGCCGCAATGACTTGTGAAGCAGATCCTCTCAGACTTGATTTCAGGTAATGGAACTTCTGCACCGCGCTCAGTTCCTCATTATCATGTATAAGGGAGACAAAGGTATCCCTGAATGAAGGCCATTCCGCTATGTTTCCCGAAAACGATGGGATATTTATTACCGGGAGTCGCAAATGGAAACCCGTATCTCTGGCAGACTTCTCTCTAAACGACATCTCACTGGTGTTGGATTCATTCCTTTTCTGGTATGAAATTTCAAACGATAAAGCCTCATAAAAATATTCACCAGTTCTATCCTTAAGCTCCTTGAATTCCGTAACATCCTTTCCGGCGGTTTTTAATAATTTCCAAACTTCCCTGTATTTTGAAAGGAATTTATCGTGAGTAGAATCTAACCGAGAAAGCTTCGCCTGGAATAATCCCTTCTTGCTCGCATCGGTACTAGAAGCATGCGCAAGAGTGCAGGTTTGTTGTATATCAGCGGCGAGATCATTTAACTCGTCTATCAGTTCTTCCAAATCGACGTCCGTTTCATTAGGGTTCTTTCGTGGCATTGTGAAAAACTATACGGCTAATAAGAACAAATATTTTAACAATTATGATATCAATTTATGATGTGAAAAAAGAAAAAAATATATATATAAATACGTGTATCAAAATAATTTATTGCTCAAAATCCCATTCGAAGGACCAAAATGTTGAAAATCCCGTTCAGAGGACCAAAAATGCTCAAAATCCCAGCCCGGAGGACCAAACATGTTGAAAATCCCGTTCGGAGGACCAAAAATGCTCAAAATCTCAGCCTGGAGGACCAAAAATGCTCAAAATCCCAGCCCGAAGGACCAAAAATGTTGAAGAGAGCGACACCAGAAAGATTAAAATCAACCTGGCGTAAATCTCTTACCTCGTATCAACTAGTGCTGGTAAAATTCTGAGCTTATGAGAAATTAAAATAAATGTTAATAAAAAAAATAACAATAGATGTATGTTAAATAAGATGTAAAACTATTATTAATAGGAAACACATTAAAAGAAGAACAAAATTACAACTTGAAAATGAATTTAATGAAATGAGCGATTACAACCATATTTTTCTGAAATGAAAGAGAGAGAAAAAAATTGTAAACTTTGTCCCTATACTTTACTATGGATACTATACATTGAATGGTTACTGATTAATAAAAATAACTTTACTAAATACACACAAAATGTCGTGCACTAATCAATTGTCTTTTACAAAAAAAATGCATTTTTTATATTGTTATATTATTATTGGGTACCCAAATACCTGGTGACAGTCTGTCAGGAGTCTGTCAAAAGTGTAGCTGGCAGCTGGAACAACTCAGTCGGCGACTGCGAAGCAACAAAAATGCACTTGGAAGATCGATCGGCGATCGATGTCCGCTCGTGGTCTCCTCTGTATCAAGAGACGAATTGACTTACTGAAGAGTCTATTGGTAGTGTGAAACAAGTCAACAATCGCGGAACTTGAACTGTTAACTTTCGGAATCATATGGCAGGTTGCTATCATTAACACATATTATGAACAGATGAGCATCAGAAAAACAGTGTTCTCTCGTTTCATTAACAATAAAATTTCAACTAATAATACAAATAACATAAACAGAATACTTTGCTAACTCTCAATAGTGAACAGGAAAAAAAAAATTAAAGAAATAAAGAAAATAGAAAACGGCTCAAACAATGTGAATAATTAGAAGAATAATTGAATCTTAATTTGAATATCAATAATACATATCCAGTGCCATTCTGCCATTGCTGCAGTTGAAAAAGATGCCTTAGTGCTCAAGGAAATTGCTTTAAACAACATTTAATGTGGATTTTAGTGTTTTTCATTTAATGAACAAAGTGGTTGGGACAAATAAAACAAGTTTTATTTATTTACTATTCCTACATCATTCATAACAATGAAAATATTTATTAGATGTGAATATCTCATAAAGTAAGCGTTTGCGAGCATACCTCCATAGAAATTTTTTGTTTTTTTAAGGTCCTTAGTTCAAATTTTCAATTTGGTTACTTAACCCAGAAACACCCTGTATATAGTTAAAATTACTAACAGCCAACGGTAGAATTAAGTTATGTGGTCTCATCAGTGTTAGTTTTTCCATGCTTTCTGGTGGTATAGTACATCTCTATTTTGGGGGAAAGTTTCGCTGTCTACCCTTGTCTAATAGCAAATATATACGATTCCAGTATACTATAAAATTCTGATAATAACCATGGGAAACAAAGAAACGCTACGCTTTCTAAAAAAATGAAATAAAAAAAATAATTACTTATTTCTTAAATTTTGAATTAAGTACATAATTATAAGCTATACAAAGAAATACTTTTAATTTGTCGCTTATGTAATATATAACTCTAAGCGTGCCATTTCTTCTAATATCCAATGTAAATATTTCCAATATCTTAAGCAACAAATTTCAACAAAATAGCAACATATTGAAATGATCTTCGAAAAAAACAAAACAAAAAACTCTTAATTCAGAATGAACTGTGCCACGATATAGAGATCCCAAATCTGTTTGTCTCGATTGTCACACAATTAAGTTGTCTTATTTTGGTGGTTTTTTTTTCCAAACCAGTATGTCATTTAACATTCCCTAGTGTTTTTCCGAAACCGGTTCGCAATCAGGTGGGAAGAAAACTGAAGGTTGAATTTTCAATAAATAATTTATTGCATTAATATATAATTTTGTTTTTGATACATCTACCTTACTTACATTTTTAATCAGTCCTTTCGCTCTTGTAGGGTATAGAGGCAAATACTCAATATATTAAGTTGAGGTAAAAACCAATAATTTATCCGCCAATGGAGATTTTATTGATTCAAATGCTTTAAAATACCCACCCCTTTCTCTGTGTATTATTGTCCAAAAAATATTCGGTGCCCAATGAACATACTTCTTCCTCTGCTACTATCTTAAACTAAGATAAAATCACTAATGTCACTGTAACTGCATCATCCGAACGTTTTGTCTAAGCGTTAAATAAAATAAAACCCCTGATAAGCGATTGCTATATTAAATAATTGTTCTATTATAACATTAGGAGAGCGGAGGGGCTGAGTGGTAGAGCACTGAGTTGCCAATGCGAAAATCCTGGTTTAAATCCCGCTGCAGGCAAGACGATCGATCATATAGCATCTAGGATCCTCCTTGGGCTCAGCCTCTATAATGTGGGTATCCAAAGTAAGGGGGTAAATCTGGCGGTTGAGCGTGAAATAGGACAGATCATCTCCCTGCACAACCGTTGTCCTAGAAACAGTACAGCCTCTACCAGGTACTAAATCCAAAACCCGATCACGGGTTGTTGTGGTATAGGTTTTTTTCTATTATTACATTAAATAAATGTTCTAACTTCAATAAAAAATCATCCTGAACATTTAAACTAGAAGAAATGCTTACGAGAATACTAGAAGTTCCACTTATGGACTATTCAAATCTTTCTGTTGAATTTTCTTGACATATTATTCATTACCCCCTCTTGATTGAAATAATTAAGAAACATAACAAAATTTTTATAACTCACTTGTATGTCACTCAAACTTACTGACTCTACTGACAGAGAAATAGTCACAGAATCCGACAAGAAGACCGATACGTCTCAGGAGCAAGGATATACTACGGAGAGATGAAACATGCAGGCAGTGCTTTCAGTGGAGGTATCATTTAACGGCTCACAAAGGAAGCCATACATACAATATATGCCATATCACATTTGTGGATGCCATTGATAAATATTTTATTATATCCAAATTTTCACTGCAGGGTTTCATTGTCAACCGAACTTTGTACCCTCACGTTGTTTTCTCTGGGTTGGTCGTTTTGTTAGTTCTAAGGACATAACCGAACTAACAAAACGACCGAAACCACCATGTTGTCTGAAAGAAATCGATAATATGTTGTATGTAGGCATGAAAACGTTCTTTAACGTAACATTTGCATAGCTTTTATTAGAATAAAGTGCCGAATAAAAAATTCAGTAAAAGTAAATTGAAGTAGTTAGTTTATGCCCTTAAAGATACTTTTCATATCTTTGTTTTGCTAAAGATGCCTCTAAATTTTTCTACTTATGGCGACCACCCAGCATAAATGTCCAAGGCGACCCTGACTGAAGAATGTGGTGTTTATTTCCAAATCCCTTTTCCTTGTCACTCTTCATTGAAGCGCATCACAGAATGAAATGATGATCCAAGCCGTTTTAGTTAATATAATTCGTTGAGTTATATAACTTTCATTAAGTCCAGATAAAAAAAAAACAATTGATTATTATTATTATTATACGTGTACGTGATACGTAGGGGAGTTGGTGACCCTTGAAATTTTTGTAATCATTGTACGTAGAAACAAGTTGAGGAAGCATACTTGTTCATAAGTATGACTCTTAATCGTGCAAATCCATCGAAGAGATGCTTATTCACTCTTCGGACGAAAGATATGATGGTTAAAGACATCAAGATATTATCAATTAATAATAAGGATATTAGTATATTATATTACAATATAATGTTATTAATGTTGAAGTTGGACACTGTAATGCATTAATGAAAGCCGATGTTAACCATTTATTTCACTGACGAATTAAAGTAATTTGAGAGTTGAAACTTGGACGGTGGAATTGCCTCCAGTTGGTTGATTATGGCTGTTTAAATATTCTCCAATATCCCAATATGTCAAATATATGAAACCATTGTTGAGATATGGCCCATGATAACAAAATCAGAACTTATGGTCAACTCCTGAGAAAGAAAAATTTTGTTACCTGCAGCTTCTAGTTTAGACTTCGTGGAAACTTGGAAAGGGCTGGGTGGGGACATGGTATAGTCGAGGGCACATTTAGCCGTGGAAAACTTTGTAAGGAAATGAATCCAACCATCCTCATATCAAAAATAAAACTCTACTAAATTAAACAAAAAAAATGTTATTTATTACACCTTTCATCTAATAATAATAATTATAATAATAATCCTAAAGGCAATAAGAAAAATAATAATTACAAATCAAAAAAATAAATCACCATCAATGACCATAGTTCCCAAAGCCACTAATAAAAATAATAATTTCAATTTAAAACAAGACCCATTATCCATACCCATAATCCCATAGGCACTAATAATAATCACAATTTAAATAAAAGACCTCCTATCTGTTTTGTGATCGAAATGCTACAAACGAGTGATTAAAAATAAAATACTTAATTGTCAGATTTGATTGGCTCTATCAATAACTCAATTACCATCGGGCTATACCCCAAATCTAGACATACTGTAGAAACAGAGAGACTCCTACCTTGACAGCTCACCTTCCTTCCGGCTGGACCACGACCATGCTCGCCGGCAGTACCAGTTCTCAACTCTGATTAATGGGGAAAACGAACGGGTATCAAAAAAGGCTCATTCGAGCTAACATAAACTCTTTTACCCCCGTATTCGGGATGTGCTTCCCCTTGCGGACAAAGTTGGCTAGCCATTCCTGATATGAAATATAGTTTCATCAATTGTTCGATTAATTTTGGGATGGAAGTGGAAAACCCCTGAGTAATATCCGGTCTCATTACCACAACTAGGCCTGTGAAATGTTTAGTAAGCACGTTTCGACCACAGATGAGAGCCTTAACGAAATGATTTCTTAATCTAAATTAACATTTAATTTATCTACTTTTCTTTTTATTTAGTTTGTTACAATATTAAGAAGGATATGGGGAGGAGAGGCCGAAAATGGGGTATGGAGAAGAAAAAGGAATGCGGAGCTGATGGAACTGTATGAAGAACTTAACATGGTGGGATTGATGAAGAGAGCCTGAATTAGATGGATGCGACACGTATAAAGAATGCCAGAACACAGAATACCAAAGAGAATACTCTTTGAGAAATCGGACGGTGTGGAGAATGATTTAAAGCTGCTGGGTGTACAAGATTGAAGGGGAACAACTCAGAATCGTGGAGATGGCCCGGGTTCTTATAGGACTGAATAGCCAGAATAATAATTGTTATAATCGCAAAATGTCGTCCCTTGACCATTAATAACGCGTTCCAGAAAAATGGGTATTGTTTTCAATTTATACGTGATAAAAAACCTTATCTCACATAATAATTTGGACAGCACAACTCTAGCTTGTTCAAACTTGTACTGGTCACGTATAACATTTTTACCTGCTTATCCCACCACTTGCTGTATACCCAGTGTGGTCTGAAAGAACTCTAGAAAATCAGCCTCATTAATTTTAAGTAATGGTATATATATATATTTTTTTTTTAATATTGCTTATTTTTTAGGTTCTAAGTATACTTTATATTTGTTTTTTTTCAGACATGGCTTTCCATTTTTGTTATCACAACGTTATTCATATCAACAGAGATGGCTGGTGTGGATATTATGTGAGTAATATTAAAATGAAATAAAAATAAACAATAATATTATTTAAATGCTGTGCAAGAAGCATAAAAAAGCTTTAGTTGTTACTACATAATATTTTTAAATGCAATAGATAATATGGTGCTTTGGAATAACAAGAACATTAACTTAACATATTTTAAAAAGTATAAAGTAATTATATTTTAAAGCCAAACAAATATATATATATATATAAGTCTTTTTAACTGATTTATTAATTCTGTAAAGAATACAAGGAATGTTACAATATAATTGGTAAATTAATAATAGAATCACACAATATTCATACCTGTAAAGAATAATTAAATTACACTTTTTTGAAATACAACTTTCTGATAAAGCATTCACAATATTACGAGTTCAATCTTGTCCAGTGAAACCTCTCTCTTAGATAAGCAAACACACGTGGCGAGCGATTGTCGTCATCGATATTTAGATATCGATGTATAACGTATGGAATTTACACCTCCCCCTCTCAGGTCACTTTAGGTTAAACTATTATAAAGTGACAGTTTGCTGCTGTGGAAAATATTTGATATTTTCTTCTTTTTGCCACAGCCGACTTCATACATTTTCGATGAAATTCTTCTCAAAATCGGAAAAGAATCCTATCCTGACTTTGTCCATTTTCCGCCGGTTGATGTTACTTCCATTTTCAACCTACAGCAGATCCCTTAATTGAAAATCATGTTCTCTTCTTTGTTATCCACACTGGATTTGTTAGTTGCAAAACTCTTCATTGAATTGTGAAATGCTTCTTCTCGATCGGTGGCTAAATTTCTGATATTTTCATTGGCTAATGATGGATCGAATTCCAAACAACAAATATTTCGGCTCAAATCGTGAACTGTGAATGGTCCTATTATAATCTCGTGTACGCTCTTCCGCTATTTTTGACCAAGCTCTTGTATCTCCACTATTGATTTTACATCTAATTCTGTTGACTTGCGTTTGGTTCAGTCTCTCATTGAGACCATTAGATTGTGGACAGTCGATTGAAGTAATATTCATTCAATATTCAATACTCAAGCAAGTGTAATATTCATGGTTTCCAAGTACCGTTTAAGTTCTTCCGAATTCAACCCAGTATTTTGGTCCGCAAGGATAATTTTAATTTTATTCTTTTGTGCAATAAGATCGATTAGCTTAATAAAATCTTTAGCACATTTGCCGGTAGTGGTAGAAATCCACGCATATCGACTAAAATGATCAATATGTGCATCAATTTTTTTTGAGATTTATTGCCACCAAAACCACCTACCGAGTCAATAGACATGATTTCGTACGGTTCCAATGCTGGACCCAGTTATGACATTAAACCAATGGGCTTGCTCCCACGCACTTTGTTTTCCAGGCAAACTGAACAACGTTTACAAAAGTCTCTTATCAACTTATCAAGATTCCTAAAGTAGTAATATGGTCTGATCTTGTCTCGTAGATGTGCAACGCCAATGTGACCATAATAGTTGTGGATTCTTTCGAAGAGTTTATATCCAAATGAGACCGATACAAATATTCGAGATCTACCACGTAACTTTTTGAAAGTTATATTGTTCCGTTTTTCAGTGTTAGTAGTGAATTTAAGTTCCTCGGCATTTTCTTTTTGATCTGTAATGATTTCACTTAACTCAATCAAATTTACTGCCTGAATTGCATCTTCGTTCTCAAAAGATTCCAAAACTGGTTGTCGTGATAATAAATCTGCCAAGATATTTTCTTTACCTTTTTTATATATGATCATAAAGTTAAACTGAGACAAATAGTGAACTAAATCACCCAGCAGTTCATCTGTCCTAGCATTCGTTTTCAGGTTTTCCAGAGTCTTATGATCACTGCAAACTGTAAATCTTCTTCCAATGACGTAATACTGCCAATATTTGATAGCATATTTTATCGCTTTGCACTCTAGATGTATGACAACCATTTTTTTCTCTCTTTCTGACAATTTTCTTGAAAAGTAGGCCACGGGATGCAAAAGTTCATCAGCTTGCGGTTGTTTCAAAGTCGCACCTATCCCTTTGTAACTGGCATCAGTTTCAATGCATAATTCCTTATTTTTTACAGAGAAAAGATAGGCCATCGGCCGGGATTCGAACCCGGATCTTTGTCTCTCCGTGACAGTGCTCTACCATTTAAGCTACCAAGGCCACCTGCCGGCATAGGACAAATCTATTCTCTTATCAGATCCCATGTCCCCGTGGTCTCGCAATTTTTGCGATGTATACACGAGAACGAATGTTCTTTGAACATTACATTAATTTTAGGATCTTATTGACTTACGTCATATTACTATTTATAATTTTTTATAATTATTGGTCTATTGTTTTGAAGTTTTCAATATTTTTATTTTTTAAAAAGGAAAGATAGGCCCTCAGCCGGGATTCGAACCCGGATCTTTGTCTCTCCGTGACAGTGCTCTACCATTTAAGCCACCAAGGCCGCCTGCCGGCAAAACATTTAATATAAAAATAATATATATAATAACAAAATTTAAAATTCAAAACAATTGACCAATAATTATAAAGAATTATAATTTTTACGGCCGTCTTCTTTTTTGTACGCGAGCGTAACAGGTGATTCAAACGGCGAATCTGATTCTTCAATGAGTTTTCTGTCTTTCTTTTTTTTTTAATTTCTTAACCCCTTTGGTTGTTATTAATATTTGAAAAATAACATTAATATTACTAATGATACATTGTATCTCTATTACTGCACCAGGTGCATTTTAAGAGAGGATTGTCTGAAGGATTTTCTGAACATTAATTAAATGGAAGGAGTGGGGGATCTAGTGATGGGGCTCACTAGTTCTGTCTGATTGGAGTTTGTTTGTAGTTTACTCAGTCCATGTTGAGTGTCTGTACGTGTGTTTGCCAGCGCTGTGGTCGGCCTGTCGGTGTAAGTGCGTTGAATAGTGGGTTCGTGCAGAGCTGGAGGCTACTGTTACGGTCGCAGGAAGGAAGGCGGAAGCAAAGGATTAGCGGCTTATATCCGTCGGCGGGAGAAGTTAAAATAGGATTAGGACCTTCTCGATCGTCTCCTTTTGTCGGAAAAGAGATTAAGAAGATTCTAGAACACGGAAGAGTGGAGACTGTTCTAGAATGTTCGGCCTTGCCTATTTAAATACTTCCCTCGCCTCGAGCGAGTCAGTCTTAGTCTGAGAGTAGACCACGCACGGTGAAGATCTGTGATAAGTGAGTGTCAGTGTGATAAACTAGTCAGTGTTGAACCGGCCAGTGTAATAAGTGTATCAGTGAACTGTGACAATAAGTGTCTCGCGAGTGTAATAAACTATTTCTGTTTGTTACTGTGTGTCAGTTTGTCATACTTGGAGAATCTTACGGTCGGTGAACTGTATGCGTTAACAATTAGTTATGGATTGTAGTGTAATTTTATAATATTCATAGAAACTATTGTAACTAGTTAAGCTATCTAGAATTAGTAATATCTTATATTATTGTAATAATTAAATAGGCCTAGGTTATAATAAATAATTAGAATATTGTCATTATAAATTTATATTAGTTTAATAATTTAATTGTTAATAATTTACTTGTATCCTTTTTTGTTAATAAATATTAGCATCTTTAATTAAGGAATTGTTTAATTCATTTTAATACCCAGTAAGTAGCCCGTAACACTATCAATGAATTTGATATGCCTCCGTGTGATGAAGTCCGTTACCGTCGGGAGTCCGAGAGTCTCGTGTATTATGTCTTATTTCGTCCTTTGTAGAGAAGTGTGCCTTACTATACGCCTCAGCATGCGGTTCTGAAATTGTTGGAGCCTTTTTGAAGTTGTTGGCGAAATGTTATTCAACATAGGCGCCCCATAAAGGAGTGCTGGTCTAATAACTGCCTTATAGATCATTACTTTGAGGCGGAGTGATAAGTTCGGTGAGGTTAAAAGATGATTTAGCCTGTAAAATTTGGTTCTCACCGACCTGATCTTCTTATTGCAATGTTGGGATAACGTCAAGTGCCGGTCGAGGGTGGCACCGAGATACGTTATCCTATTCGCAGGTTTGTTAACTTTGCCTGCTACTCTATAAACCTTAGGTAGAGGGCGCTTATTCTTTTGGAAGGAGAGAATAATACAGTCGGTCTTCTTGGGATTAACTGTAATATTCAATCCGTCCAGTCTTTTAGCTATTTCCTCACAGGCCATCTCCGCCTGCCATAGAGCTCTCTCTGCATTCAATGAGCTACTGTAGATGGCGATGTCATCGGCATACGCCGCCACAGTGGCTTTTTTGTATTTGGCACCAACGATTTCCACCGTATAAACTGAGAATAATACCGGTGATAGCACACTTGAGTAGTACACCACACGTGAGTACCTCAACCTCAAGCTCTTCGCCGACTCGTACCTTTATTGAACGTTGTGTCAGAAAGGACCTTATGATAGTATATAGCTGCTCGGGAAACTCGTTGTATTGCAGTGTCTTACATAGAAGGCTATGGGACACTGAGTCAAACGCCTCCGTGCAGTCTATGGATATCAAAGCGGTTGCCTCGTTCTTAACTGTGTTCTGGCTTACTTCCGCGTGTAGCTTCGCCAGATGGCCTGGGTCTGCTCCGGTGGGATTTCCGAGCAATAGGTTTTGAGATAATTAAGAATAATAATCTCAAAAACTTTGCCCATTTGCGGAAGTAAGCTAATAGGCCGGTAGTCGACTGGCTGATTACCATTTCTCCATAGACTGATTACCATCAGGATAGCTCTTTTCTATGCCTCAGGAAAGTATCATAGTCTGAGACAGGAGTTGTAGAGGTTCGTTAGGTGAGCTATGCCTCTTCTTGGTAATTGTTTTAGGAGTATAGTTTGTATTCCGTCGTGGCCTGGGGCTTTATTCCCTCGCGAACGACGGAGTATCGCCTCCAGCTGCTTCGGGGATACAAACATATAATTATTTCCTACTTCTTCGTTCGGGATTTCGGTCATACTGATTGTTCGACGGGCTGTAGTGGCACTGTAGTGATCAGCGAACTTACTTGCTTGTTCCTCATCTGTCAACAGTTTGTCTCCGTCGTGTAGTAATGTAGAGCTTCTCTTCCTTGTGCTCACCCTGAGTAATTTCCAAAATTGACGGTGGTCGCCATGGATTGCTCGGAGCTTCTCATGCCACTGTGCAGTCCGCCATTGTTTCATGAGATTGCGATCCTGAGTAGTAAGGGAATTCACTACCGATTTCACCTCATGATCCCTAGTCCTGTACAATTTATTCTTCCACTTATTGCGTAAGGTGATAAGTGAAAAAATGTGATCTGGTAGGGGACGCAGGGCTGGCGGAAGTGGATTAAATTTCGGTATGGCCGCATCCACGGCGCTTCTGATCGTTTTGTAAAAAACTCTAGGTAATCGTCTATATCTTTCGTTTTTCGGAGAGTAGGAACAATTGACAAATTATGGTAGACCTGTGCTTTATAAAACTCCCAATCTGCTGCTTGATATTTAAATTTAGTAGGTGGAGGTGGGAATAGTTTTTCTCCATCTAATGAGTAAAGCACAGGCCTATGGTCCGTTGTTATAATATCCAGCGCTACGCATTCAATAAGGCGATGGGGCTGTCTAGTTAGTAGTAGATCGATCGTTGACCTGAATATCACATTCGCCCTATGTACAAATGTATGGGTATCGGGGTGAACCACTGTAAACGGTGTTTTTAAAATAATTTTTCCCGCTTCGCTCCAGAGGGTGTGCCGGGCGTTTAGGTCGCCCACTACCCAATGGTTTGTTCTCTTGGCGCACGCGTGGAGCTCGTTCTCGAGAATTTTTCTCGAGAATTCTTCATGGGATGATCTAGGTCTTCTGTATAACCCTGTAATAATGGTGGGTTTATCCAGTAGAACCAGTATGGTTTGTTGTGTATTTTTGGGTCTCAGATGGCCACTGGTGTGGGATGATCCCTCCATCTTGTACCGTGTCGAATGGCTATCATGACCCCATCTTTTTGCTCAACCAAATGGTCTCCCATTAGATCGTACCCGGGAATGCGTATGCGCTGGGAATTAACTCTGGTATCAGTGAGGATCACTACAGTGGATTGGGTCTGTGCTATCAGGGCGTATACCTCTGTAATTTTAGGCATGTGTCCGTCAGTATTGAAATTCAGTAGCGTCATTGGGTTATTCATTTTGTCAGTAGAGCAGAAAATAACTCTAAGAGTCTGTTTGCAGTGTTTGTGAAATTGTTAATATTTGTCATAAGTTGTTCTACCCAAGGGGGAGTAGTCTCATAACAGGGCCTGTCAACGGTCCTCTCCGCTGAAATCCATTCGGTCTGCCTGGGTGGGGGTTGAGGTCGGTCCCTCATTGGTCCGTCAGTCCGTCTTTGAGTTAGTTTGGGGGGATGGGGAAAATTTTTCTAGTTAAACGCTGGTGGTGCTGCTGGATTAGGCTTGCTTCTTGTCCTGGTACTTTGGCGGAGTTTCTCCAGTTTCGCCTGCAGAGCTTTCCTGACTACACAGTCTGAGAATGAGTTTCTCCACAATTGAAGCGCTTCAGTGGGGTGTTTTCTCTCTGGCACTCAGAGACTAAATGTGGGCCAGAACAACGGACTTATACCAGTGCTCGAGAGCAGTGATTTTTTGTGTGTCCGAACTGTTGGCATCTATGGCATTGGATAATGCCTGTCCGACCTTTGTATATCTTGGCAGAGAATCTAACTCGATTGACTGCTTGCACAGCTTGTAGGTCGGCCAGCTTTACTGTCGCTGCTGTGGTGATCATGATAAGTGGAAGTTCGGTTTTTACTCCGTCCTTGTGCTCTTCCTCATGCGGCTTACGTCTAAAACATCCTGTAATTTCGTTTTTAGAAATGTTCTTATTTCTTCTATGTCATATTCGAGATCTAGCCCATATATGACAAATTTATTTGTTCTGGGTCCATTGGATGTCGCGTACGTGTGGGATGGGTTATTTTTTGTTTTTAAAAAATTCTCAATTCCCGCGTGTGCTTCTAAGGTGCCCGGGAAAATTCTGATTCCATCTTTGGTTTTTTGAATGCTAAAGTCCTGAAACCCAGCTGTCTGTAGCTCTTCTACTCTTATTGTGCTAGTCGCACCACTAACTACTATAGGAGGTGGTTTTTTTAATTTAGGTGGCGCACTGGGGGCACTATCACTGGGAACACTGTCACTACACAGAGATAAATAACTGTTTTGGGTACTCACCGAGAAGTTTATCGTCCGGTTCGTCTGCCTGCAGACTTTCTTTGGCTGCTTCCAGCCGTCATCGGCGTCGCTCTTACTCTTCTTGGTCACCGTGGGGCCTGCAGTGTTGACCGCTGCTGCTGTAGTGGAGGGTCCTGATGGCTCCGTCATATTCACAGTCTCTACACAAGGGAGGGGGTATTCTTGTCAGCGCAACGCTGCCCGATTAGCTGCTGTCTTTTACCCACAGGATATATGTGGAGTCCAGCAGCCTAAGGCGCAAATCTAAACAAGACTACCGGTCACTCGGGAAAACCAAAACCTGATATGATAGGATAGGTGTCTTTTAATAAAGACACCTATGCAAAAAAATTTGTCACTTTTCAATCGTATTCTACGAGATTAACGATATTCGCAATGTAACAATAATACCAATCCAATTGTTATCCTTTTCAATGAGGGATGCTTCCCTCAACTTCTTAACTTGGTTCTTTATTTCGTTTTCATCGGGTATTGAGCACTTGTAAGCTCGTCTGGTGACGTATTCATCCTTTAACAATTTAATTTCCGCCTCTCTAGAATTCATAGAACATAGAACATAGAACATCAAATTCATCATTTGCAAAACTATGTTTATAACTCTGTATTAAATCTTTAACTTGTATCTTGTGAGATTCATCAAAAATATGTTCCAAGTTTATTACGTCTTTATATTCATGAAATCCGACTTCCATTGTATCGTACTTTTTATCTTCTGGATTTATTATCTTCTCAGAAACATCGTATTAATTCTCCTCTGTCTTCTTAGAAACATTTTCTTCAATATCACCTTCCATCTCTTTAGAAACATCTTCTTCAATATCATCTAAGTAAACCAGTTTGTTGGGTTCAAGTCTTTTTAATATGTTTAACTTTTCATCTTGTACAAGTCTAAACTTGGTTATTGCATCTAGACCTAAAAGTAGATCGTAAGAAAACTTATTGTTCTTTATTACATAAGTATCAAGGTTATTTACTTCGTACCTATTTTCAATTTAATGTTTGCCCGGGCTGAGCAGAAATTCAACCCATTAATGGTTTGTAATACACTTTTATGTTTTAGTAAGTTTAATTTTAAAACATCTGCAATTCTTTGATGTATCAAGCTTATATTTGACCCACTATCATAAACTGTTTTTACTTTTAGTTTGTTGTCAAGAAGTACATTTATTTTTATCAAAGGGTTGAATTTCTCCGGGCTTTCTAGTTTAAATCTTTTTCTACAGTAATTTTCATTCTATTACCATTTCTGTCTTCATGCAAATTTACTTGCCTTTTCGATGCATACAAATTCTTATTTCTGCATTCTGATACTGGGTGATAACGGTTTGGCCAACCTAAGGCTTCGCACAAAGAGCAAGGTTTCTTCAGTGAGTCTTCTTTCTTCAGTGAGACTTCTTTTGCCGTTATGGTCGTTTCTTCATATCTTCTATCTTTTCCTTTTTTTTCTTGAAAGTTTTTTCTACTCTTCTTGATTCGTATTGTTTCTTATTAAAAGTTTCTTCTATTCCTCTTTATTCGTTGAAGAGTTCATCAACCGTTCCAATCTTCTGTCTATCCAGTTTGTTTTGGATTTCGAGAGACAATCCGACCACTATCATGTTTATCCGTGTTGTTTCGTTGCTGTTACTTTCAACCTCTAAACCTAGTTTTTCTTTTGCCAAAGCGTAATCAATTAACGAACCTCCGAGAAATTTATAATTATATGCTTTTCTCACCTTCGTCCATCCTTTATCTTCAAATACAGTAAGAAATGAGTATTTCCATTTTACCCAATTTTCTTGTCCAATTTTCTTAATGTTAGACTCATACCAATCCTTAGAAGAACCAGTCACAAAGAAACGAAGAATCTCAATCATTTTTGAAGGCGTTGTGACTTTGTGTCTATCACATTCTTCTTCAAAACTTTGTATCCATTCCACTGAATTTTGTGTTCTGTCGAATTTTTCGAGAATGAATTTTTTTTCCACTTCGTACAGTTTTACTTCGTTATGATTTAGTTTCAATTCTAATTCTTTAATAAAATATTTTCAGTTTTCAACTGCTCAAGATTTTCAGTGAGACTAATAGTTCGATAGACTATTTCTTCTAACAGCATATTCTTGTAGCACAAATTCTCTTCTTCATCGAAATATTCCCTTTTTAAGTCTTTATCTACCTTCAGACTGATCTTGCGATATACATTTAACGGTTTTATTGCTGAAATTGCTCTCTTAATAGTTGTCTTTGAACATAAAATTTGATGTACCTTTAGATCTTGATGTTCAATTGGTAAGGCGTACCAAACTAGCTTATCCTCCGATAATCCAGCGAACACGTATTTATTTTCACGTATCCGTTCGATATGTACAAATAGTTTCTTTCCGGCTTCCATTCTATTCCTCATGTTCCAGTATTATGTAATTTAATTTGTAAGTCTTTTTAACTGATTTATTTATTCTGTAAAGAATACAAAGAATGTTGCAATATAATTGGTAAATTAACAATAAATATCAAACAATATTCATACCTGTAAAGAATAATTAAATTACACGTTATTGAAATACAACTTTCTGATTCACAATATCACGAGTTCAATCTTGTCCAGTGAAACCTCTCTCATAGATTACCAAACAAACATGGCGGGCGATTGTCGTCATTGATATGTAGATATGTAGCTATCGATGTATAACGTATGGAATTTACATATATAAATATATATATATATATATATATATATATATATATATATATTATTTTTTTTTGTTTTTATTTGAGAGGTTCAGGGCCTATAGCGGATAACTTGAAATTTCAAACATTTATTTTTTCACATAGTTTATTCAAGAACTTTTAAGCTCCGGAAACTTTAGACTTACAACTGGACCAAAACTAGCATAAATAAGACGACAAAGTGTAGTTTTATACAAAACGTCTTTAATAAACTTGCAAAAAATGTGTAACTGTCGATTTTTGAAAATTCGGACTCATTCACTATTGATCCTGACCTCCTCATTAATACAAATTTTTGTACCTAAGAATATTTATATAATTTTTTATAGCTCACTTCTTTTATAGATCAGCTCCAACAAAAGTCGTTGTCCACAAACCTAAACCTCTGGCACCCGATATGAAGTTGGGAAGAGCAAAGTGGGAGTCTAAAAATGAAAATTCCACAAATATAACTATTGATAATAAAGAACGTAACAACACCGTGCCTAAGAATAACAGGTAAGTGATCAATACAAATCAGATTTCACTTGTAGTAGATGGTAGTAACAATCCGTCAGCTGAATTGGAATTATCGGAGTGGTTTTTATAAAGATACTGTTAATAGAAATGTCCATGTCAAATATATGTCCTTGGTGAAACAAAAACAAAAGTTTTTTTTTTGTTTTGAAGAGAAAAGATTTGTCCTGCCCGGAATTCGAACCTGGGTCGTCTGCATCTCCAGTCCAGTGCTCTAAACCACTGAGCTACCAGGGGTCGTATCCAAGTCAGACAAATCCGTTCTCTTTACCGATCCTATATCCCCGTGTTCTCCCAATTTTTGCGATGTATACACGGGGAAGAATGTTCATTGAACATTAATTGAATTAGGATCTTGTTGACTTACGTAAATATATTATTTATAATTTATTTTTATTAATACATAGTTATTTCGATGGCAATTATTTTAAAATATTTTTGTTTTGAAGAGAAAAGATTTGGCCTGGCCGGGATTCCAACCAGTTTCTCGAACCCGGAATTCGAACCAGCATCTTGAACCCGGGATTCGAACCGGCATCTCCGGTGCATTGCTCTAAACCACTGAGCTACCAGGGGTCGTATTCAAGTCAGACAAATCAGACAAAAACGGGGATATAGGATCGGTGAAGAGAACGGATTTGTCTGACTTAATACGACCCCTGGTAGCTCAGTGGTTTAGAGCACTGCACCGGAGATGCAGACGACTCGGGTTCGAATCCCGGCCAGGGCAAATCGTTTATCTTCAAAACAAAATTATTTAAAAATAATCACCATCAAAATAACCATTAATAAAAAAATGAAGAGCTGTGGTATTGGATGTGAAGTTCTTTTATTCCTTATAAAACTGAAAACAATTCAACAACTGCAACATCATATTTCGATTAAATTCCTTATCATTTAAATTTTAATTATTATTTAATTAGTTATAATTTATTTAAATTTTGGTTGGCAATCGAATCGGTACGATCATTACACTCTTTTTGTTTATTGGATACTATGCTTTCTGGGGCTAAACAGTGACCATAAAATTTGTAATAGTAATTTTTAGTAAAAGTTGTAATTTTACTATTTAAATATCTCTTTCACGAGCTAAAATTAATTAAATATCTGCATTTTTGTGTGTAGAGTTACAGAAATTTGACGACTATAATAGCCATCCTAACGACAGAATGTACACAATTTTCAAGTTAAAAAGAGTCACCATACTAATTAATATATTTCTATAAATAAGGGCTTAAGAACTTATCTCTTACATTTACTTCATAGATAAATTTTATGTAGTTACGTTTCAATGTATAACATAACTATGATGTAGTAATGCCAATACCTAGCTGAATATATCATCCTATTTAATAAGGATCCAAAATACGACCGATTTAGTTAAGAAGAAATTTAATACAAAAAAAGTTCAAATTAAAAACATTTGTTGCTCATCATATATTAACATAAGCAAATTTGTTATTGTATTGGTATCTTTGTTGTAGCCACCACCAAATGGCTATTATTATCAATGATTTTTTCATATTTTGTTGTAGGAAAGTTGTTGCAAACATTTATTGGGAGGACTGGAGGCAAAGCACATCCAATAACAACTTTGATCAGATTTTCCAGAAATAATTGTCTTTTTTAGTTAAAAAACAATGTCATAACGATAAAATTCTAATTATTTTACTTTTAATATGTATTGCTAATGGTTTTAAATTTTAGTTTTAATTCTATATATATATATATATATATATGTGTGTATACATACGAGTATATATACTTTTTTTTTATTAAAGGTATTAAGCAAGCACAAAAAAAACTAAATCTTTTTTTTTGTTCTTGAGACCATAAATGATGGCATCAATTGGAAAAAATCAATCTATATTTATTAATTATTAATTATTTAAAACAAACTGACTTTTAGGATTTGATTTAAAATTTAACGACATCTTATTCATATTTTTTTGTACATTAAGTTATCGTTATATACTATTTATTCATTAATTACTATTGTTTTTTTATTGATTTATTTTACTTTCTATTTTTTCCTTAATCTGTTGTTGTTTTTTTTGCTTTATTTTACCTTTGTAAAACAACACAACAATTGAAACAATATTATCGACTTTTTATTGCATTAAAATATTTTTATGATTTTTGTTTATTTATTAATTTTACGATAAACGCCTAACTCTAAAGTTGATTTACAGTTCAAAACACCCAGAAATAAAAGACTGGCCGTCAGTGTTCGTCTTACAGCCACACCCAACACATCCTGTGATTTGCTATTCTGGGAAATCTCTAAACATACATAAAAATAACAACAATGACCTTGATATATCATCCATAAAAGAAGCCTTTTCGAATGATACTAAGTCGAGGTAAGTAAATAATGTATGTACTTACGAAGGCAGTATAGGTTGTGATTATATTACATAAGTGAAAGAAAAAGAAATTAATGAAGAATAAAAAATCTAGACCAATAATGATTATAAAATTTATTGACAAACACTAAGTGATAATTATTTCGATAAAATCTATGTTTAAGTTTTATTGTATTATTTACTCTTATAGCAATTGTACTAGATGTATGTATTACAGTTGTACAACTCAATAAAATAATCAAATAAATAAAAAGTTTTATTATATGTAAGGGATACTTACGGATATAATAAAACCACGAGTTATACGCACATAAAATGCTTAATACTAATCATATTGATGAGAAAATGGTTGACTGGATGCTTCAGTGAGATGTTGAAAATGACCGGGGGTCAATAAATTTTACACAAGCATAACTTATTTTTTTTATAATTATTGTTCATTTTTTATGAGTTATAAATATTTTTATTTTTTAAAGAGAAAAGATAGGCCCTCGACCAGGATTTGATCCCGGAACCTTTGTCTCACCGTGACATCGCTCTGCCAATTGAGCTATCCAAGGCCCAGGATCTAGGAGAGAGAAGGTTTGTCCTCGACCGGCATGGGCCTTGGATAGCTCAATTGGCAGAGCGATGTCACGGTGAGACAAAGGTTCCGGGTTCAAATCCCGGTCGAGGGCCTATCTTTTCTCTTTAAAAAAAAAAATAACTTATTTTTATTTATTTATTTTATTTTCTTGTGCCAATGTTTCGGCCTAATTATTAGGTCATCGTCAGGGCTGAGAATAAAACGAAACAGTAAATAATATAAGCAAATACGTGTATAGTCACTACAGTATAGTCACTATCATTCTGTCAAGATTGTCCACTCCTCATTTCGAGTAATTGTAATGGGCAACTTCGAGATGCGATTCACATAACCCCTTTTTGTTTTTGGTGTCTTGATAATGCCTGAATAGGCGAAACGTCGACTGGTAAGTAGGTGTATTTTTTGAAACATAAGGCTTTGCATTGTGGTTTTTCCCAATTGCATTATAATAAATGTAATGGGCAACGTTATCAGGCTTTTTCTAAATTTCGAAAAGGCATTTTCGAGGGTGTTTCCGCTGTGATAATAAGCAAATGAGAAATTCTGCAAGTAGTGTTCTGAAAAATCTAGCCACCCCCCACCCTTTCTCTATTTCATTAATTAGGTACTGAATTCATCTGAGAAATGTCAAGGAACTGGCACATATCAAAGAGTTCATAGCTTCTGAAAGAAGGATGCAAAAGAGAAAGGGGGTGAATTCTAACGAAAGAACATCATAGCTTGAATGACATCCACACGTAGTTATAATAATACGTGTATTGTATAATACCCAGTAATATAGGCAGCCTAAGATATATAGCTCTCCCATCCCAAACGAAAAAAATATGTTATTTATAACCATGCTTTTTTTTTTTGTAACAAATTTATCAAAAAACAAAAAGTATAAAAAACAATTGAATCGAAGTAAGAAAGTGTTATAATTGTGATATCTTATTCGTGATGGTTTCTAACCTACTTCTGTCAAAGCCTTCCTTGTCAATCCCATGCTAGAATTTTTTTTGAGGTTACTTATAGAACACTTAAGCTCACTTCACAGTTATGTTTCTATTTTTTGAACGAAAGTGTTAACATAAACATTATATTATCTAATGCATTGTTAGTGTATATATTTAAATATATGCGATATGTAAATATTAAATATTTGAGAAGTTTTTAAAATTTACTTATTTTTTAATTCCAAGTGAAATATTAGTAAACCTGTCACTATACTAATAATTGATTTTTTTCACAGTACCAGAGACTCCAAAAAATTCGTTTTGAGCTCTGATCCCGAATATCCTGTGATGTGTCAAGAAATGAATATTCCATCACTCTCAACGAACAATATAACTGTGGAAGAAGAAAATGCTACAGTTTCCAATGGTGAGCATTTTGCAATATCATATCCAAAAATACATCAGTGGCGACATTTAGTAAGATTTGTAGTAACTAAGGCCCGGATTTGCATATTTGTTTCTATGCTTTGTACATCACGTTTGAAGTTTTTAAAACATGTTTTGGGCCAAAATTATTTGATTAGGGTAACTTTTATTTTGCATATTTAATCGTTTTTGCATATTTTTAATGCGTTTTGTTCTATTTTAGGTTTTATGAGTAGTCAGAAGTGTTTAGGTAATTTTTAAAAACAATAAATCAATAAAAACATTCAATTAAATAACAGGAAACAATTAATAATTCAAACCCTCCAGGTATAAGATTTCTTTTTCTAGGAAGATTAGCCCTTCCCCTTTCTATGTTAAAATCCATAGAATCAATTTCCACTCTTGGCTCTGCTGCTGCTCTATAACTAGAAATTATTTTAGTTAGGTTCAAAACATTGCACCGTTAACATGCCGAAAGTTAAAGCTAAAACTAGTGAACTTGTAACCAAATATTTATGGGAATTCCCTGACGAAACTTTTCGCAGTGATTCGGGCGTTTTATTTTGTAAAAGTTGTGATAGAGTGGTTTCGACATCCCGAAGATGAAGATAATGTTGAAGTTACGCAGCATATCGAAACAACGAATAAAGAAAACATACAAAAAATAAAAAATTCATCCCGACATTTATTTCTACATTATTTGCATTTACTTCGACCCATTGCGACGATTAATATTGCAAATCGAAATGGAAAAATACATTAGCACTTTAATACGATGTTCCTACTTCATATAATCTGTAGAACGGAAAAAATATTTTTATAAAATAAAATTTGGTCGTTTGAAATAAGATGATCTACTTATTCAATAGCTTCCAGATCTTATAAAGTCATAACTTTGACTTCGACTCAAAAACTTTTATTTCTGCCTTACAACATCCAATTATTATCAAAAGAAAATCTTGCCTCTCTCACCGCTAAATAACTAAATACCTATTATTTTTAAAAATGTATTGTTTCTAACATATATACATGTATGACGTAGAGCTACATTATCCCCATCTTGTAGTATTAGGATAGAAATATTTTGAGATACTCTTTGAGTTAAATAAAAATCTTTTGTGAGCAAAGATTATTCAGAACATAAGTAGTATCGGATACTTAAAAGATTTGGGTTTAAGTAGTATAAATATATACTGGTATTGATTAATGACATATTTTAACAATGTAATTTTGCATTTATAAAAAAAAATCTGTAGTTAATACACTTGCCACTAAAGTGGGGCTTTACACCTCTTCTCGTAGAGGTATATTATAATATATTTCATAAATTAATTGAAAATATATTTTATTTCTTATGTTAATTATAATGTCAATTTTCAGTCACTTGCATAAGAAGAGATTACGAACACAATATTTCGGCCATTTTCATCAATCAAGTGGGTCCGATACAATCAGCTTGGAACATATTCAATAGCACATTACCCTACGGAGTCTTCAACGTTGAGAATGTTGACAGTATTGGCGAGATAAGGATGCTCAATGATACAATAGTTGGTAAGCATTAAATACTTATTAGAATAGAATAGAAAAGTAACTTTATTATGGGACTAAGTCCCTTTAGAATAACAAATATGAACAAAAAAAGAAACATAATATTTAATTACTATAATATATTATTATAACATAGGTACATATTATAATTATTATTGTTATATTTTACATTATATTTGGTAAAAAAACTTGCTAAACATGTATTATGTCATAAAAAAGAGAGAGAAAAATCCATAAGAACATTAATTAAACAGCATTGTGTGTTTAACAAAGTCATCATTGCCAAAAAAACAAAAAAAACATGGAAGGTCCACTTCGGAAATAAACAAATCAATTGCAAGATTATTTTAAATATAATCAATCAAATAGAGCAAATATTAAAAAGTTATACTCCATAAAAATATCATCTTTTAAACAGATATTAAACTAGATTATCTAAGAATAATATCAGTAAAAAGAGATTGATAATTTATATAAAATTCATATCGAGTCAGCTAAAAGGCACAAAAGAGGCTTTTAACTCTTCTGAAAATTAGTATTTTCTTCGTTCGATACTTGGCATTTGTGTCGATGATAACAGAAAATATAAAATTGCTTTTACAATCCGCTCGTTGAAGATTAATTATTAAACAAAAAATATAAATTTGAAGGAGATTCGAATATGGGTAACTTACTTAATGTATTATGGACGTTTTCGATACTTCTAAACGAATATGTTATTCGTTTACAAAAATCAAAAAAATTAAGAATATATATTTTTTAACTCTAATTCCCTTACTGAAAGTATTTTAAAAGAAATTCAATGAAAAAGAAATGCTCTTTTTCTCCACTCTCTACCTCCACTTATTTGTCTATAATAATTGCAACTTTGTTAATTGCAACAGATAGTTTTAAATTCTTTAGGAAGCGATTTTTAATTTATCTAACTTTCTAATATTGTTTTGGAACTGAGATTTTACATTATTCTTTTTGTCTGGTTATTGTTTCATTTTAGTCACATTCCAATTTTCATATTTCATCTTGTCCGCTACAAAGATTATGTTGATCACACACGTTTCTGTATTAATTAAATTAATGTTCGCATAGATGTCAAAAGACAAATATTAAAGATTCAATTGTATTATTGTTATAATCTGAATATAACTATTTCTTTTCCAGATTGTGAAGAATATGGAGTCGTAAATGGTGATAAGGGTCTTAGTAGTGGCACCATTGCTTCTCTGCTTGGAGTAGGTTAAAAATCTTCTTGTGAAATTATGGACTGGAAAGTACTCGTTTATATGATTTACTGACTGAAAACATTTCATGTTTTTGGTCTATAGAAACACTAGTGATTTATTTAGGGAATACTTACCGAATAGAATAGTTAGGACCATTTTTTATAAATACAAAAATTTAGATTAGTGATATTGATTGTGATAGACAAAAATACAAAAATATTGATTTAGTGATTTTATTATATTTTTAGTTTGATTATATTCTATTAATTGTTACCATTGTGATTGAAAAAAAAGTTATAAAACACATTTCGATATCTTTCTGAAAAAATTGGAATTTTTTATTGGTTTAAATGACTTATCTATTTCCTTTATTATTATTATTATTCCTTTATGAACGAAACATATTGCATCTAAGTATGATGCTATATCTATTTTATTTACTTGGCTATGGTAAATATTTGTTTTATTATTTATGTAAAGCAAGTAGTTATGTAGCTTATGTACATGAAATGAAAACAATCTTTTAAATATCATAAATTTAAATGCATAGGAGGCTACATTTTATTGTAGATGTAATTACTGTAATTTACTAGGCTTGTAGTATAAATAGTGCTTTTATGAGTGATAAGCCATAGCTTAATTCCTAATGTTTGTATTATTTTATTATTTGTAATAGTAATTTATGTTTCAATCAATATATGAGTAACTAAAAGTAATTACAACGAAATTACTTAATGATTAAATCTACTAAGTTTCGTTTCATTTTGCTATATTTAGGTAAAACTATGTTAATTCGTATTATTTTAAGGTTTTTGTATTTTTTTTTATGGCCGCATTTTTAAAAATTTTCAAATAATAAAGGTATCTTTTTTTATTTATACTAATAAATTTATATTTATTTGTATCTCTTGTTCTTTTCACTTTTCCTATGGTCACAATTGATGGGTAGCAAATCATATTTTTATGTTCGAGCGGACACGACATCTTGCTAAACATACTGTTCTTTCTGTTTAATGTTTTGGTCCATTTAATATTGTATTTTTTGTGGATCCTCTGTGGTATAGTGGTTAGCATAACAACCTACTACGCCCAAGATAGTGCAGGTGGTCTTAAGGCTGTTTAAAGGGAGTACTAATCTTCACTTATGAGGGGATGTAAAATGGCTGTCCCCGTCCTATGCGTTGTCAGGTACTGGTTAAAGGTCCCTATCCTAATTATACCTGGAAAGGCAAAATATAGTGCTCTTACAGTAGCATCGTCCGTTTAGCAGTCGCAGTTGCATAAGGTGACGTTAAATGAATAAACTGTCTATCTATCCAATGGCGCTATGGTCCTTGCAGGATCTTGGCCTCAGTGATGCTCCTCCTCTCCGATCTGTCTTCGGCTGCCCTTCTCCATCTGCCGACACCCAACCTCCTCCTCTACATCCTGCAGCCAAAGAAGTCTAGGTCTCCCTCTGCTCCTTCTTCCACCAGGGTTTCCCTCCATCATCATTTTTGGTAATCTACTTCTTTCCATTATTTGTACGTGCCCCAGCCATCTTATCCTGGCACTCTTAATCGTGGCAACGATAAATGAATAAACAAACAAACAAATTTTTAATGCTTTGACCTGAGTTCTACTCAAGTAGTAACCTGTAATTGTTCCATGACAGGTACCAATATGGCTGTTGACGTTTTATGGACACATGAATATAAATATATAATCATAGGTTAGGTCGTTATTCGAATTACTTGCTGTATATAATCGCTTATTTAATCTAAATTTCATCATCATCATCATCATTCAGCCTTATAATCATAATTCAGCTGAAGTCTCCATTTTAAACAAGCTTGATCAAATATTCATTAGGGTGAAGCATCTATCTATCACTAAGTAAATAGTACGTTGTAGAATAAACTATGTCAGAACTTTGTCTTAATGAAAATTTCAGAACGAGCCAATTAAATGCAAAATTCAAATTAAAAGTCTCGTTACACGAGTCGTATTGGTTTCGGCACATTTTAGAAAAAACAAGATTTGGATTTTGATGCAATGAAGTTTTATCTTTCATGTAATCGGTCTTGTAAATGTTTAACATGCACTTCAAAAATACCACTATTTTTAATAATAGCACTCTTTTCCACTTTTTAAATTCAGAAATAATTATGATACTTAAATTTAATTAATTCTTTGGTTTAACTTACATATGCATCATACTGAAAATTAATAGTATTGATTTGCTCTGACGATTGTTTTGATGAAATTCATTTCTTCTTCATGTTATTAAGTTCTTTTAAGTAATTTCATTTTTTAAAGTAGCAGAATTTAATTTATTGAGTGTTAGTAGCAACTGCTGGAACTAAATAGATAGCTCCCCTCTTCCCGACACAGTACAACATATCGAGATATTGCATCAGGTCCCACAATTCTCATAAAACATGCTCGCCTCCGCAGTCGGCAGTTTTGCCATCAGTACGGTCCTGAGAGGACGATAACGTCTCAAAAATAGTATTCACCAGTGAGAACTATAATGTTCATCAGGAAAGATCACCGCCCGGAACCTTCACCAGAAATGTTCTACGGAGTGTGGTGGGTGGGTTCGAGCCCCAATCAGTATGAACCGTGTCATTGCACATGCTGTAATAATCAACACAACGCTATCCCCCATCCTCCAGAAGTTTGCGGATTCTACATGATTCCAATGCCAAAAGATAAGTTTCGCGATATACCGTGTTGGGACTGCCATGACAGAAGACGGTGGAAACATGGAATGGGCTGCCATGGTCGGAATCCTTGGAGGTTTCTCAGAATTTTCAATAAGATGCGTAGAAGGCAAGATCATTGTGCCTCTTGTCCAGCTCCACATAGACATGGTAAGTTGAAAATCAAAAGTTTTTTTATTATGAAAAAGTATGAATATTGTTTGTTATGATGATAAATTAAAACTATTATTTGATAAAATAAATTACGGGGTAGCTAGTATGTATTATACTTCGGAGAGTGCTCTACTATTTCGCAAGCTTAAAGAAAATCTCTCGGTTTGATTCAGACCAGAGGTAGAGTCGGTTTTTATTTATGAATAAAGTAAAGAAAAGTTTTCAAAATTGTAATATATATATATATATGTTTTAAATTTAAGAGCAAATACTGATTCCTTAAAATAAATTATATTAAAAATTCATTTCGAAAATGACCGAAGCCCTCCAAGCTAATATGGCAACGGACGTCTGGATAGATGTTAAGTTGGTGATAGTACCTTTATTAGTTTTAAAACAATTTCTTAATTTTGTAATACTGTAATGAAAATTACAAGAAATTATAATTATACACATAATATTATTAATTTGATTTCAATCAGAGAAATTCCAGAAAGCCTTAATTCTCAAAAACACTGGAAACAAATAGTCAACGTTACTAGTTCAAGAATCATAAATATATTCCCGTACCACTACAACCCGTGAAGGGTCTGGGGTTCAGTAGATGGTAGAGACAGTACTGCTTAATGGACAACGGCTTTGCAGTGAGATGATTTGTCCTAAAATCACGCTCAACCGCAGTTGACAATAGTTTGTAATGATTTGATAGTTTTTATTATTTTTTTATAACAAGGTCTGGAAGATTCAGATCGATTAAGCATCTTGTATTAACACAGGTCTTTTTGTCCAACAGATGATTTTAAAAAAAAAACATAAACAATTAAATAAACGTCTTGGCTAAGAATAAATCAGGTGACACAAGTCAAGTAGTTATGTAAAAAGTTGCGGTTACAAATATAGGAATAATTCTGACGGCAATTCATGAGTTTAGGATTTCAGAATTTTCAATACAAATGCAAAATATCGAATGTAAAAAAGAAACACTATTCAGGAGACTGAACACTGTTTCAACGTTCATTAAAAATTAGTGCGTCGTCTAGCGTATATATACCATTATAAACCAAGTCATTATACCTGGTTTTGTTCCCTATAGATGAGTCAGTGTGAGGTTTATATCAATTATCAGCAATTAAATAGCCTAAAAGCAATTGCTATAGCTCCAAAACAAAAAAAGGTGGTTTTTCACTATTCATTTTTTTATTTGTATCGATGATATGAGAGCTCTTATTGAGCAAAGCACAAGTTGCTACAATTTAGACTACGCTGTTTTGAGCTCAAAGATTTGTTTTGTGTTTTCGCTCTACATGCGACAAAGCATTAATTTAAAAATGCTTTATTAAAAATACTGCAGAAATAATATACCTTGTAACTGCCTTGGCAAAAGTCTGTAATAAAAATTATGATTTTTATATAGTGAGTTGATAGTGAATGAATGTACATATAGATGGGATAGTGGTTAGTTTTAGTCATAGGTTTTAATGATCATGGTATCGTCTATATTGCCATTTTTGTTTGGTTATGCCTTATATCAAGAGTATGACTGGGAATATAGATTTATGAACTTGGCGTAATGTGAGTTTGACAGTGTTGACAACCTAGATTATATAGTCTTATTACGGACTATTACTTGAAATGGTAAAGAATGAGCGTTATTAAAATGGCGTAATGCCAGGTAATGCAATTTCTACCAGGTCCTTCTGAATTTCAACCAATATCCATTCTTGAATTTATAGCGTCGGTATCACATTTGAAGGTGTGGGTATATGGAATAGGCTTGTAACATTTTTGTTCAAGTTGAGTTTCTGTCAGCAATGCAGAAGGTATACTTGTTTTGCCGGTACTTATACCTACTTTAAATGAGCATTATTAACCTTTAATATGGCATGTGATGGGAAAGTATGAAGTAGGCATCATCACCTCATCATCAACTACACTACCTCCTGACCTTCTGATACAATACATTATTGGCAAAGTTATCTCTTATCTCCTCTTTTGTCTTCGCTGAATGATGCCTGAGATTTCAATTTATGTCATTTTAATGTTTGCTACGATCATTCATTTTGTTATGTATGATTGAATGAAATTTTCAACAGTCGGGGTTATCATTACAAATTTCAAATTACATAGTATTCTTTTAATAGGTTGCTTTTTTGAAAGGTCCCGAATGTGAGTTTGGATGATTATTGCTATGTTTATCGGGTTATCTTTTATAAAAAAAAGTCTAGATAATTCATGTACTGGATCGATCGGCCATTGAAAATATTCTATGCGTAAACATCAAGCAAGGGATGACAAACTAGATTAAGTAGTAATTTTACGAATTATACTTGAAATAGTATTGAAACAGAATAATTAAAGTGAGATATCTATAATACCTGGTAATGGCTCTATATACACTTGATAGTTCCTAATAGTACGTGTTATTGTATAGATGGCTGGAGAACTTGGAGGCGTCCGATGAGTCCAGCTGCCCTCTGGTTCTGCTGGAGGGTGTTGAGAAGACTGTTTGAGATGTTGGAGTTCTCCCACTGGCTCCGCTGGAGAATGAGATTGGAAAGATTACCTGAGTGTGGTGAGTGCTTGGAGATGTCGAAGTATCTGGATTGGCTAAGATGGTCCAGTTCTCACATGATAACCTCAAATACTATACTCAGTTTGGAGATTCCTCAGTGCTTGGCAGCTCTCGTGGTTTGTAGAATGTTAAATAGCACATTAAGAACATGTAACTGGTGTTTCTATTATTTTAGTGCATGAGCTGACTATTGTCTTGACCTGAAGGATCATATTTTATGTATGTTATATATTCATCAAATTAATATGAACAGATTGTATCATTAAACGTTTGATGTTATTGTTCCTTATTGATTTAGTTATTTATTTACAGTGTTACGTGTCAGTTATACACTGTATTTTTGTTCCTGTTAAAGGAAATATTAACTATTTTATTTACATATTTTCTTATATTATTAGTAATAAAGTAGAATATAAATAATAATTAGTCTTTTTCTCTTGGATGTTTTTGTAATACTCAGTTTTTAAATAGTAATATTATTTTCATAGAAGTAGTTTTAATTTATTGTTTAAATATAGCAATACACATAAATGTTATAGTGTGTTTTAAAAAAACAAAACATTTCCGGTTCGAAATATCTTGAATAATAATAAGGGATCAGGAAAAAAGGTGTATTAAAAAATAATATGTAGGTATCTAATAATGTATCTGTAATAAACAATGACAAATATTTACAGTTGTTTTTTCTCTAGAAATGTAATAATTATAGTGTATAGTTCACTTTAAAAAGCACATATTTGTCCTGGGTTCTCTACAAAACACTCACTCGGCCTCCCCTTCTAGTTCTAGGTTCAGAAGCATGGTTCACAAAGAAAGACGATAAAAAATGACTTCAGTCCTTTGGAAGAAAGATCTTGCGTCGAATATACGGACTTCTGGGGGAGCATGGAGAAGACGAACCAATGCGGAGCTGAAAGTCTATTCCAGGCCCCGGACGTGGTCAAAGTAATATACCTTGGTAATTTATTTTATTGTTATATGATATAATTATAATAATATACCTTGGTAGTTTGCGTTGGGCAAAATGACAAGTGGCAAAGGGCTGAGAAGAATAATTTAAGAAAAGGTTCAGCATATAAGAAGAGTAAAGCGACACAATATTCAATGGTTGGATGGTCAGTGAGGATTCCAGGAGCCTACTAAATGTTGGGAACTGGAAGGCCGCTGCACTGGACAGGGAGGAACGGCGGGTGTGTATCGAGGGAGCCAAGGCTCAATGATGGGCTGTAGACCCATGTATGAACAGGAATGTTCACTTACGTCATTTCCTATTTCTCCAAATCTTATTAAATATTTTTTTTAATGTAAATTATTTTCTTTGACACATAATTTGCTGGTTGTAGATTTTTTTTTGTTTCTTTTTAGTATTTTATTTTTAGGAAACCTTTGAAAGGTCTACTTATTTTTGGCGAATCTAATAGAAGTGTATAAAATCGTATAATTCATTATTTAAAACAATAAATTATAACATAGGTGATAAGTATTTTCATACCTGTGATAAGAATGTTGGGTATAATTATAGTCGTTGTTGTCTATGGGGTGAGGGTGGAATGAAGAAAGACAAGAGACCCAGAAACACATGGTAGTACAGGAGGAAAAATGGCGGAAATAATTCATGTTGAAGCCAATTTTAGCACACGCGTAGGGAAAGGTGTCCTGAACAACATACTAAAAGTACTTTGGTGGTTCTCCTATAATAACCTGTTCCAACAACTCGTCCATAGAATACTGGCAGTTATCAGTACCTTCAATATATTCGAAGTTTTCTTCCATTGCATTTGAAATCCCTTCATCTACAGGCCGTCCAGATTTTCTTTTTGAAGGTACGCAGGTCAATAAGAATCTTTTGTAACAATCTTCATGATATCTGCATCTGCTGCGTGTAGATCAGTCTTACTACGATCGATAATGGAATTGTGAAACGCACTGGTACGAACATGAATAACTGTTCGACGCTTATCATAAGGTTTTTATATCTCCTTCTTTTCGTCATACGTTTCTGTGCAGAAAAACACTTTGTTTTAAAATCAAATTTTACTTGTCATGAACGCAAAGACGAGACAACCACTTCAGATCACGTGATGTTGATGGTTGATCTGAAAGAGTGTCTCTCAGAAACCTCTTTATTGAGTCACTTCTGACGTATTCTCTATTTTTATGAACAACACCATTTGTCTTATTCTTGAAACCTGCCTCTTTTTAATTTTTCCTTAACACACTTGCCTTCACTTAACCAATTATCCCTTTTTTACCAACGTTACACAAATCACTTTCAACTTCACTCGTCAAATTAAACACTTCTTAGCCATAGTCACATACCCACTGGAAATGAATAATCTTATTCTATGTTTCTACTATTAAATATATTTTGAATATGCAGGTTGATATTTGGGATGCCAGAGTCTCATTTAGGATGAGTACTCAATTATTATTTATATGCCTTAATATTAATTGGGTTTGTTTCCAGAGTTCTGTTCTTGTGTTTACCTTTTTACCCATCTATTATAAATCAACATATTATTTACAAATAAATAGTATATCTGGGGTATGTAAGCATCAAAAGAATTACAATAAGGATAGCTTATTTATTGAATTTTAAACAAGATTAATGATTCAGATGTTGATATATAAAGAGGATTGCCATAAAATATCTTATAGGAAATAAATTAAACTTATCTGTGAACAGGGGTAGATTGGGTTATGCGTCGGTCTTCGCCTAGCCGCGTCCGGGTCTTCTGTTAACTCGCTCTTCGGGGTCTCCAGAGTGCTCCTTACTTCTCCGGGTCATATTTTACAACCTGTGCAGTGGTTCTTGGTGGTGCAAGAAAATTGTATGTAGATTAATTTAATATGTGAACATTTTTTCGCTAGAGGCAGTATGTTTCGAGTTATTAACAAAAAACTGAAAAAAGGGACCTTTAGAGGCCCCCCACACTTAGCTTCACCCCCACCCCTCAGTACTAGTAGTATGTTGTTCAGGACACCTTTCCCTACAAGTGTGCCAAAATTGACTTCTACATGAATTATTTCCGCCATTTGGCATTTTTTGGTCTTCGTTGCCTGGACTGTAAGAAGGTGAAATCAGGCAAGTTATTAATGTTAATACTGGTTGAAAATTATAAAAACTATTTTCTTTGTTAATAGTTTTATTCCATGTTTGAAGTGACAACAATGAGTATTAAATATTTATTTTCCTCATTTCTTATTTTTTTTATCGAGGAGATTTGCAGTGTATTTAATCAAGGGATTTCAAAAATTGGCTAACATAAACATATAGGCAAGTTTTACTGTACCAGAATATAAACATTTTAATCAGTTCTTGAATATTAATTATAAAAATGAGCTAAGTTTTAAACTCCTAACTACTCTCCGTACAAACTCAGTATTATTCTATTTTTATTTTATTTTTAGCTGTTTACTATCATGGAATGGAGCGAAAGATGTATTTTAATCTCGAAGGTTTTCGATTTTCATTTTCAAATATTTTGACGATACCAGGATTTATTTTGACTTAAAATCTTTTCGACATGGAGTTCGTAAGACCGGTCGGAAGTAGAAATTTCTTATATGAGGTTGTGGTAACAACTAGTTCTGTATCTCCTTCTTTTGAATAGTAATCGAAGTAATCGAGCTTAATAGTAATCGAAATTTTTAATTTCCTTACTCAAGGTTATTGTAGACTTTAATAAATAGTTTTTTCTTCTACGATCTTTGGAAAAGCAGTAGTTTTTCAATGACAGTAAATCTTAACTGACGTGGACAACACACGACTACCTTGAACTCCTCCAAATATTAAGACTTAGCTCGAAAACCGATCCCTAATTAAAATCATGGTGTAAAGTATCATGTGATACCGAATGATCACTTGTAATTTATTACAGAATACAGCAAAATATATAAAAAATGCATATATAATATAAATATATAATATTTATGATAATAAATATATATTTTATGTTATGAACTATCAACGACTGATAAATAAAAAATCATGATAAGCCATTAATAGCACAATCCGAGTTCTGGTTTATCTGCTTTATCTAATATTCATTATGTTAGCTTTTTTGGTATCAATAAATTAAAAAAACTTAATTCTTAATCACTTCTTACCCTTCGCCTTCTTGAACTTTTTCTAATAGGACATATTGTCCCAGTAGCAGGCTTGGGAGGATTGAAGATTATTTTACCTTTAAGGAGAAAGAGCAGACCAGGATTATAATAAATTTCGTCAGTAGGATGAACAGGATTTCTCAATGATTAATAAGAACTTTATTAATGTGGTCTGAAGATGACTTCAATGAAATAATTAGTCAATCATATAAGAACTTGTGAACTTTAATCTGGTTATTATAATAACGAAATAACCGTTTTTATAACAGTTCTCTTAAAAAACTATATAATGTAAATTAATATTGGTAGTTGAAACACATTAATCACTGCGCATGGCTAAGGAATAATTAATAACTTTCTGATAATTCGTCGATGACCGTCAAGTAAAGATACTGCGTCACAGGCGACTGCGCAGTTGAATATAGCTGTCACTCACCGCTGCGGTCAGCAGTTCTATAAGTTACGCGGCTAAGCTAAGACGATGTCTAAAGATATTCCTTTAGGGAACTTACTCTCTAAGAAGCAAGATGGCCTTAATACGTCATCGGAGATGTTGTACGGGACGTACGGAGTATGGCACGTTGGCCCCCAGCGCAATTCGAAGGAGAAAAAGCAAGAGATCGTCGCTACAAAACCACATGAAAATGCAGAGCACATTAGTCTCAGTAAGGAGGAAAAGTGGTTCTACATGGTTCCGTTGATGAAGGAAATGTGGCAACAAAGGGAGAAGAATTCACAAGGAAGTCCGGAAGATATGAAGCAGTGGAAAGGAAGATTGGGAAACCATGGAATGGATCCAAAGAAGTTCCAGATGATCGCCAAGATGCATAAAGTGCGAGAAGAGCGGTCCAAAGATAACACTAGTGGTTCAAATTCTAGCGATTCTCCATTTCCTCACAAACATGGTTAGTTAGCGTCTTGAATTTTTATTGGTAATAGTAAATTAATACTTAAATGGAGCTATATATTAAGCGAAATTTGTAAGTTTGTATAAACTATATAATATAAGCATCCTACAAATAATATAAAGTCTACAAATAAAATAAAACAGTAAAGAACAACAGAATAGATACAGAAATAATCTTGAAAAACTTGATTAAAGTTGATCTTACTAAAAACTTGATTGACTAAAATTGATCTTAAAAAACATTTAGGTTGAATATATTTTCGATTATGAGGACAATATTTTAGAACATAGTTGTAGATATCTGACTACGGTTTATAAACTTCTGAGTTTATTTATCATATTTTGATATTTACTTTTTTGTTATCTTCATTTATCTGAAGATGAACCCCATAGGAAGCAAACACTTCAATTTGTCTCTCCTTGATCTAAAATACATATCAGTGTCTTGAAGCGTCGATATCACATTTGAACGTGTGGGTAGATATATAGGTTTGTAATATTTTTGTTCAAATTGAGTTATTGTCAGCAATGCGGAAGGTATACGCCGTTTTCTTTTTTCTGTACTTACAGCATTATTAACTTAAAATATTTCGTGAGATGATAAAGTATGAAGGAGGCCATAGGCGTAAGGAGGGAGGATGGAGTTATTCGGGATGTAACTCCCCCTCTCCCCTCCCATTGCTTAGAAGAAATTAAATAAAAAATTGTAAGTAACAATTTAAAAAAATAAAACTTTGAAGGATTTTACTTTTTCAAAGTTATTATTGTGGGATTACAGAAGTAAGGGTCAATAATTCCAAAAACACAACAAAGAAAGTGCGAACAGTTATTTTAATGAATAAAAGGTATACTAAAATGACAAACCAAAACGTAATACTGTTTATTTACAATTAATTATATTATTATGACGGCAGTAGTGGGAACAATAAGATCGCAAATCTGAGAACAGATTAGACAATTCTTAGAATCTGGAAGTAAAGTCTGGATGAGTCTAGAAAGTTCTCTATGCAATTAAATATAGGAAGTCATTGTAACCAATGAATTGGGTTACTTGTATTTAAAAGCTACTTCTTGATTGCTCTTTCCAAAATAACATTTATAACTTCCAAAATAACATTTATAAAAAATTATAATCTATTTATTTAATTTGAAGCTACATGATTATATTATAATACATATTATACCTATATTACGAGATATATTTTTTGAAGGGAGTACTATGTTGGAGTGGTTGACTGGTGGGGGTTAACACACCCCCTCCCCCCCCCCATGAGTCAACTCTAGTTACGCCAATGAAGGAGGCATGTAGCTCTCAGTAACATAACCTTACAATTATTTATTAGGTAAAGACACTTAACTGCTTATTGTCATGTTATGTATGTTATGAAAGATCGAATGAAATTTTCAATAGCCAGGATTTCTAAGTCATTATGAAGAGTTTCGTTAGAAATGTAGGGAAGATATTAGAAATTTGAATTTTATGTATTTATTTGTAGTAATATTTTGACAAGTCCATAAATTTGAAATGCATGGTAGTTTAGAGTTAGGGTATGAAACAGCCTTCAGCCCTATTTTTAAGTTTGACATTTATTCTGGAATCATTAGATCGAGAATCACTATTTTGCTCGTATCAATTAAACGCTGGATAGAAGGTTGTTATATTGGATATTTATTTACAAAAATCACAGAATAAACTATTTTATCGTGAAATAATACAAGATAGAAGGGGGATAGAAAAGAAGGATCAACTTGAATTAAAGATGTATCTGCTACATAAAATAATTACGGTAGAAATAACGAATAATGAGAATTTAGCTGTGATTATTGCATATTTCGCAAGCCCAAGGAAATAGGCGATAGATATGTTTTGTAAAAATAGTTCTATGCTCATTATTATTTATTTTATTTTATTTTCGATGTGCAACTGCTTTCCATCGTATAGGACATTTTTGCAATCAATGATTTAATATATTTCTGCCGGCGACCAACAAGAATATGCAATAGAGATAATTTCTATTTCCATTTAGGTCTGCTTAAAGGCTGAAAGAGAGGAGTACAGTGAAAGAACTAGAGGTGATGTTTTATGTGGGTGTGTGAAATATGGTGTATTTCTTGAGAGTGTATTTTATATTTATGCTATTGTGTACTAGCAAGATCCGAAATATGCCAATGATCATTTGCATCTCTTCTTAGTATTTTGGTTAGTGTTCTTTTTATCTTGTATGCCTATATGCCTATATTTGGCTCAACTGCAATGCTCTACTCCGTATATCCATTGTGTTGCATGGTTGCTATTAAAACACTACCTTATGGTTTACCTTGTGTATAGATGTACCTGTATGTTGATGAAAGAACTATTTCTCATCTTCTTTCTGTGTTTTATCCGTTTCAGAAGTTGGTTTTTAACATATCAATCTTAATTTTGTTCATGGCTTTTCTAAAGAATTGGACAGTAGTGAGACCAAGCCATTTTCTTAAATTATGCAGCCAGGAGTCCCTCCTCCTTCCTAACCTCCTCCTACTATCAATTTTTCCCTGCATCATCAGCTCCAGAAGACGATATTTTTCATTTCGCACGATGTGACCTAGGTATTATAATTTCCACTGTTTTGATCGTATTGTTTCATGAACCTTTTTCGACCCTACTTAACACTTCGCTGTTAGTTATTTGGTCGGTCTATGAAATTCGGAGGATATGGTGGTACACCTTCATTTCAAATGATTCTATTTTCTTCTTGAGTGTTTCCGTAATTGTCCATGCTTCCGCGGCCATACTGCAGTACAGGAAATACATTAGAATTTCACTAATCTTACTTTCAGAGAAATAGACGAATCATTAAAAGTGAGAAGTTTTTTAAAGCTGTTTAATGATAATGTAACTTCCTCAGTTTTATAGTCTGATACCACTTTGAATTAATCAGCGTGGACGTGTATGATACATGATTTCCAAACAATTCAACAAGCTCTTAGAATCAGTGCAGAATTATTTGGTCTTTTGGCGTAAGTTGGCATTCTGGATGCTGCTATTTACTTATTAGCTCCCATTTCGTTTCGGCTTTGTTCAGGTGCAGTTCATATACTTTACTATAATTCTGTAATCTTTCATCAAAACAGTTCCTCGACATCGCAAGCACTTTCTTACCACTTATTGGAATAGCTTATTTTACAAAGAAATAAAAAAAAAAGTGTAACATGACGGTAAGTATACATATCTAAATACATATACCAACAAAATATATTAATCATAAGACCTCATTCCTTCCGTCCAGTCATTTATAAAATTTTGCATGAAACTATTCATTATTTTTTATAATGCAATTGGGAAAAAACACAATGCAAAGCCTTATGTTGCTGTCTCATGTTTGGAGCCTGTTTGGGCTGTTGATCGTTGGGATGTATTGCACCTTTTTCTTCGAGATGTGATTCACATAACCTATTTTTGTTTTTGTGTCTTGATAATGCCTGAATAGGCGAAACGTCGAATGATAAGTGGATGTATTACTGGAGTAAATTGGAAACATAAGGCTTTGCATTGTGGTTTTTCCCAATTGCTTCCCAAGTGTTTCTTGGCTCTATTTTATTTATTCATTATTTTATATAATATTCTTTATCTTCATTATGTTAAAGTATGCTTCCTCTTCAGATTTTTATTATTGGTTCTAAAAAATACTATTATTATTCATATTAAATGGATCAAAGTAGATTCCTAAATCTATGATTTTAACCTGTTATTTCGAAGCGTAAAATGATGAATAGTAATTAGAAAAAAATAAGGAAATGTCTACTTAGAACTGACATCTCTCATTCAGCTTAACAGGTAATTAATTCCTGGTGAACAAAATTAATTATCGACTTTTTTCCATTTACATCGTTCATTTGGTAATGCTATAGGATTATTGTAATACAATTTACATTAATAACAAACTTTAAAAGAAGTTATTGCTATAGAACTAATAAACATAACAAAACAAAATCTAGAACTAATGGTTGATATGTGCAAATATATTCTAAAAGAGGTTTATTGCAAAAATATAAAAAAATCAATCTAGGAATCTTTACGACAACTTAAAACTAATTAAATAAACATATTTAAAACAAATTAAATAAACAATAACGTTAAAAGTTAAATATATCTTCGCCTGTTGTTTATTTTATAGCATTTTTACTATAGCATTTCTGATATGGGTATTAAATTTTAAAAATTCCACATGGCCGCATTTGTGTGTGACTTCTGAATATTTTGAAGTCGAAGCACCATCACAGAAGCTATAATCAATCAGCTTCAAGACTTTTCAACACAAATCAACGGGTTCCTATTTAGGAACCTCTTGGGGGTTATTTTATGTACTTTCACTGAAATATAAGATAACGAATTAAGAAACATTATGTATTATTGTGTCCAGACTTAATTATTATACCTCACAAAATATATTATGGAGTAAAAATACAATATTCTCAGTAATACACACATCAGATTAATTAGTTTCCATGGAAATAACAACTTCTTTAAAATGATTAAAAACTCAAAAAAAGAAAAGAAAAGAAATAAATTAAATAAGATGTTTTGTTTATAAAACTGTCTTAAAAAGGCTTAGACGCACAAATGAAGTAGAACAGCTTTTTGATTTTTAGAAACCAATGGTGTGCATGGATGAATGTATACTGTGAGTGTTACATAATTCTTTTTCGAATGTGTTTGAATGCATATGAATGTAATTAAAGTGTTATTGCAAACGTTTTGTGTGCCCAACTTTACCTTAAGCACCGGTTATTTCTTGGTCTATTATCAAAATGAGTAGATATAATCTTTTCTTTTATGATGTATCAGTTTATATTTACTGAATGCTGAACTAATTAAAACATTTATTTTTCAGGTTTTTGTAAGAGGTTCTCAGGTGTACGAAAGGATGGAAAAGAAAATCATTTATTTGGACCAAAAAACCTTAACATTTTTCATCAAGTGTGATGTGTATTGCCAGGGACCACTTAGTAAAAATGTTTTTTAATCATTTTTTATTAATTATTTAAGTGAAGTTGTATAAATAAAATTTAATTTCTTAAAATTATAGACATCATAAATATCATCATTCAAGTAAAGGAGTTTTTTTTATATTACAGAAAATATTTGATATCATCAATTATTTTGATAATATTTTTAGTGTGAAAATGTTATTAAGTTAATAAACTATTAAGATATCTGCTATGCGTTTTTTTACAAAAAAAATGCTATAGTTCCAGCTTCATCTTATGCATTATCTTTTTGTTGTTGTATATGTGTATTCCAAATAGTCACTAAATAAAAACAGTCTATCCAAACTGTCTTTCTCCTCCCACGTGCTCTCTTGCCAACTGTTGTGGCAATCATAGTTATGTAGAGGAATCCTGAAATGCCCCGCCCATCTTAACCTTCTTGCTTTCATATCCTGAAATATCGCCTGACCAGTTTCCCTGAGCAATTCCTTATTGGTTTTTCTCCTCCAAGAGTTTAGAATCTCATCCCATACTGCTCCGGTTATCTTGCGAAGAATTTTCCTTTCGCATCTCTCAATTCCGCTTTCCAGGGTGCTGGTGAGAGCCCACGTCTCATAGCCGTATATCAGAATCGGCTTTATTACAGCATTATACACCCTTAATTTAAATTTGAGATGCTTCGAGTTTCAGTACTGTTTAAAGGGAGAAGAATGCTGTATTTGCGCTTATTATACGCCGGTCTATACCAGTTAATTCGTCATTCGGTGAGGTTATTGTGGAGCCAAGGTATTTGAAGCTGTCTGCTTTCGGGAAAGATGTGCGATCCACACAGATGCTGCGGTGGACTTTACGGCTTACTATCATTTATTTTGTTTTTTCTTCATTTACCTGTAAGTCGATTTGGTCTGCTTCTCTTATCAGCGTCTTAGCGAGTCTCACATTATCCCTTTCATTACTTCCGAGGACTGCAGTATCATCGGCGTATGCAAGAAATTTATGCTTCATTCCGACGATCACCCCGCCATTCTCTCTTGATGTTTTTCTTATCATCTTCCCAAGGGATATGTTAAGCAGCAAAGGTGAAAGCCTAAGGCATGTTCCAACTTCGAATTCATCAGATACATCAGTATATTGGGGTAGTCTGTATACGCCTTAGTCAATCTCACCAATTTTCCAGGAGTCCTAGCTCAGTCATGATCTTCCATATACAGCTTAGAAATCGATAAATCACCTTTTCATTATTCGGATATATGTTAGTCATTATCATATAGGCGACGGGAAGGAGCGCTATGCCTCCGTAATTCCCTCACTCGTACATGGACCCCTTCCTTAGGATAGGGCATATTAGAGATGTTTTCGAAGCCACAGGCAACTTTTCTTTCTCCAATATCTTCTAGATTAAATCTAAAACTAGGCTCCTACCATGTGGGAATTAGATAGTCTGGAGGTGCAGTCAAAAAACCCACTAAGTAAGACAAACTTATTTATTGTAAGTAATACAGGAACACACAATCCTTACTCCTGCACAGTGGGGAGTAAGTAAAAAGAAAGGTCCCTGAGTTGAACAATCTAATATCAGAGTAGTTGAAAGATGGAGGAGAACAGCTAAGAGCCTATGATTGAGAGGAAAATAGTTGACTGGAAGATCTAATGTGGAAGGTCACTGTCAGAGGACTCTTCCTCCACCAGCCCTGAAGATGACCTTGATAGACCGAAACGTTGGAACTTACAATAAATAAGTAAATAAACCAGGGAAAGAAACATATGATGAACCTAAATCATATCGCTCCATTTGTCTTTCCTCATTCTTGCTGAAGACAATGGAGAAAATTCTTGATACATCTATCAGGGATAAACATCTCAATGAGGGATCAGTAATGTTGCATCAACATGCTTACAGAGAGGGCAAATCTTGCGACACTGCGCTGCATTCAGTGGAGGACCAAATAGAAGATGCTCTACAGTGGAAACAAATCGCGCTCGGAGCATTTTTAGATATAGAGGGGGCATTTGATAATACCCCTACTCATATATTAACTAATGCCCTACTAAGGCACGGCACTAGACCAAACATTGCTAATTGGGTTATTGCCATGCTAAAGAACAGAGTCATTCAAGCCAATATGGGCAATTATCACCTAAAGATTAAGGCAGCCGCAGGCTGCCTCCAAGACGGTGTTCTTTCCCTACTACTATGGAACCTGGTAGTGGATGAACTACTACACCTCCTAAATGAGTCGAGTTTCCAAGCGATAGGCTATGCAGATGACATAGCAATTATCATCAAGGGCTTTGATCAGCAAACTATTTCAGACTTGATGACAATGGCACTAACAATGGTGGTGAGATGGTGCACGAAAGTAGGATTGAACATCAATCCAATAAAAGGATATTGAGGGAGCTCAACCCCCCTAGGATGAAAGGGATGAGTATTCAATTCAGCAAGAAGGTTAAATACCTCGGTGTTATCATGGACAGTAAATTAAACTGGAGTGAACATATCGATTATGTTACCAAGAAAGCCACAAGAATTCTGTGGACTTGTAAGAGCCTTTGTGGCAACAAGTGGGGAATTAGCCCCAAGATGGCTCGTTGGATCTACACAGCAATAGTCAGACCTGTGCTAACCTATGACTCAATAGCCTGGTGGCACAAAGCTGGTATCCAACAAAATAGATCAAGGTTGGAGAAGGTGCAGCGGCTTGGGTGCATCATGATCACTGAGGCCATGAGAACCACCCCTACCGCTTCACTGGAAACTATACTTGATTTAACTCCTCTTGACATTCTAATTGAAGCAGAGGCATTGAAGACAGCCTACAGGCTAGTGAAAATAGGAGGGATTAAGAAACCCACCAACGACTTTGGACACAGAAGTGTCTTTGGCATAATCGAGCGAAATGCAGATTTAAAAAAGCATTCAGATTTAACGCTGAACAAATATAACTTTTTAAAAGATTTCACGTTAATATACAGGCGATTTGTAAAAGCAAGAATGATTGCTTTAATCCACCCAATGGTCTAAACGTGTATACGGATGGATCCAAAGGGGAGTATGGTGCCGGCTCGGGATTCTGGTTCAGGGGTTGTCAGGGCATGGGTCATTACTTAGCTCTGGGCACGACACCCACTGTATTCCAAGCGGAAATATGGGCAATACTTGTAGGTGCCTTCGCTATGAAGGACCACAAGAATAAGGTAATCAACTTTCTCACTGACAGTGAGGCAGCATGCAATGCATTACAAAATGCAGTAACAAACTCTAGACTAGTGGAGGAATGCTGTCTTGATGTAAGACTTGATGAATTAGCTGTACATAACAGAGTTAACATATTTTGGATCCCTGGGCACAGTAATATTCCAGGAAACGAAAGGGCCGACAAAATGGCAAAGAAAGGAGCACTTATCGCTCCAATTGGACCAGAACCATGGTGTGGGGTTCCCCTTCCCCTGGCTAAGGATACAATTAACAATCTAGCCAAGAGGAAGATAAAAACACGTTGGGATAGAGCCAAGATAAGGCATACTAAACTTTTTATAAAGGATCCCAATGATAATCTTTCTGACAAAATCAAGAAAGAAGCCGCTCATATGTCGAGAACCGACCTCAAAAGTATGGTTGAAACCATCACTGGGCACTGTAAACTCAGGAAACACATGCATCGCTTGGGCATTGGACAGGAATCTCGGTGCAGATTGTGCACAGAGGAGGACGAAACCCCCTGGCACGTTCTCTTTGAATGTACAGCACTAAATCGAAAGAGGACATTTGACCTTGGTCCTGGAGGACACAAGGAACTCCAAGAACTGAGATTTAAAGACTATCTAAAATTTCTCAGAGGTCTAGACCTATGTTAGGGAACATTAGGACTCGAGCACAATGGGTCTCTTCAGGCCGACGTGCATGGTAATCAAGAGTCAATACAATGGTTTCGACCGTTTCGTCGAATTCATGCCAACATTTCGCTATAATAATCGTAAAATATGACCTGAATTTTCTCTATTTTATCTAAGTACCTTAATGGCCATATTTCACAGGAGTATAATATAACTGAAAGTTATATTAAACTATCGAAAAGCGTGGTTTTTAAGGTCCAGGAAGGTGACCTAGAGGTGACTATAATCTGTTTAACCGAATTCATAGTGGGAGTCCGATCCCCCATGTGTTATGCTAACTAGACAAAAAAAATATAATATCTATACTTGACTTGAAGTGTTATGTTTTATTTAATGTTCATTTTACATGACCTGAATTAATGCATTTGTTTTCTATACCTTTATAATAATTCTAATTTGATATTTATTTTTACTTTTCCACCTTCTTATTGTTGCAAAGTGTTTATTTTTTTCTGTATGTACCATTTTATTAGTAACGATTTGAAGGTTTTATCAACAAAAATTTTATGAAAATATCCTTATTAAATAACCAAATGAAACTATACAAATGTAGCAACCTCCATAATTATCTTTATCGCCTTGCTTAGTCGGGGGAAAGTTGAAGAACATGGTTACTGATTATTAGCAGGCATTTTTATAAATGAGTATTGACTATTTTTTATTGTGTTGAGATTTAGAACGTTCCGGGTTCGAATTTGGCTGTGTCAGATTTATTAAGAATTTATTTATCAATTACGTGTATTTAGTAAGTAATTTGACTATTTTTCTACATACTTCTTTACACTTACATGTTGACTAATGAATCAAGTTTGTATATATATACCTTAAAAAATTAACTAGCAAGGATTGGCTTGATAGCTATGTTATGGTTAGCGAAGATAAGGATAAATCGATAGATAAATATTTTATGTAAATTATGTATTACAGATCAAGTTAAAATAATTATTAACATATTTTTTTTTAATATTTATACAACTATAGATTATACATAAATCTTAACAACTATTAGGATATAATGAATAAACGAAGATTCATGTTTCATGGTCATTTCGGCGAGGTGTTAGTTATGTACTTCTCACGATACTAGGATAAGCTTTGGTTATCTGACTGTTCATCTACTAATTGGTGGCGTCAGCTGTGGAATTTCACCAGTGAAAACCTGAAAGATATCGTTTAATTAGTTTCAAATATATATTAAATTATGAAGTAATAAACAGAATTACTTTCCTAAACAACATAATTTTTATTTGTTGACATTGTGTCCTACCATTGGATATTTTTTCCACTTGCTTTTATTCATACCCTTATGTTTTTACTTGTTGTATTATTATAATAAAGTTGTAAATTTCAATAAATATTTTTTTAAAATTATAATGCAATTGGGAAAAAACCATAATGCAAAGACTATTTCCAATTTTCTCCACTTTTCAATCAGTAATACACCCTCTTACCGGTCATGAAAACGCTTAAAACAACATAAAAATGCTTTTTAAATTTTATTTAAATATTTCATTAAATCATTAATTTAATTATGAAATTTTATAAAATTATTTTTTTTTAATTTTAGCGACATTTCTTGGAATTTGAAACTACTTTTTTATTTACAATAAATAATTATACAATGTATTTCTATTATTTATAGTAGAATAAAATATTATAACCATATAACGATATATACGTCGTTCATAAGATTTTAACAATTAATAAATCGTTCTATTGGGGCAGTTAAGTAAATGTGATGTTAACGACTATTATTTTAAAGCACTGCGTGTGTTATTGTTTAAAAAAAAAATGCAATAATTGATTATAAATAGCATTATACCATTAGAAATAAAAAGAAATATTTGAGTGGAACTGATTTAAGATATTAATTATTAAATAGTTTCTAATTATTACCAATATTTTTTTTGTCTTTTAAAAATAATATAATTCCTGATCAATACACTTTTGAATTTTATGATAAACAGAAAAATTTAGTTTCAATTTTTTTCATTCTTATAATTTTTTTCTTATTAAAATGGACTTCACTCATCATAATTTATATATTAAAGAAAGAGAAAAAATAATCTTTACATCAGTCATAAGTCTAAAACTGAAAATAAATTAATAAAAACTACATTAAAATACATAATTGAAATAGAGTGTCCAAAATAACTCACTAAATCTAAGTATAGATACCTTGAAAGTCATATTTAAATTTTTTTTTTTCCTAAAATTCTTGGGAATCATTTATCCTCCATGGTCAAATTAATATTACATTAAAAACCAAACTTTGATCCTGAAAAATCTAGATCATTTTTCAGTATTTATGAATATTTATTATTATAAAATATATTAAAATATGTCTACAGGTAAACATCTACAAAAACAACATAAAAATGCTTTTTAAATTTTATTTAAATATTTCATTAAATCATTAATTTAATTATGAAATTTTATAAAACTATTATATGGAAAATCTTTTTTATATGATCTATTGGTAGGTAATGGGGTCAGGATATTTTACTCTATATGATTTGTTTATACAGCATAAGGCATCTTAGGTTCTATTGTTTTTTTAATTTTAAAATAATGGAAGAATATAATTTGCTAATTTCTCCTACCTCCTTTCTATCATTTACTGTATTCTCCAAATTATCGTTTATGAACATAGTCTCTAAATATTTTCTTTTAATGATGTCATTTTCTCTATGTAAAAATAACCTGACCCTATTATCTACCAATAGATTTTATAAAATAGATTTTCCATATAATAATTTTATTAAATTTCATAATTAAATTAATGATTTAATGAAATATTTAAATAAAATTTAAAAAGAATTTTTATGTTGTTTTAGTAGAAGTTTACCTGTAGACATATTTTAATATATTTTATAAAAATAAATATTCATAAATACTAAAAAATGATCTAGCTTTTTAAGGATCAAAGTTTGGTTTTTAATGTAATGTTAATTTGACCATGGAGGATAAATGATCCCATGGAATTTTAGAGAAAAAAAAAATTTCTTAAAAAATCTATACTTACCGTGACCCATCATGGATTCCTCCACTTAATTTTAAATTAATATCTTAATTAATTGTCGTAAAGAAAGAAAGTGCTGACTTACCATGTCTGTGATGGTGTGAATTTTCTCTAGCAAAATTCTCTTTGGGGTGTTCTTTCATTTTGTGCATGTGGTGGAACATTTCTTTAAAATCATGAGGATTCATCTCGTGATGGTTCATTCCATGTTCCCATGGTTTTCTGCTAGGACAACCCATTTGAGGCTTAAGCTCTCTATGGTGCCCTCTTTCATGATGCATGGGCATCATGTAGCACCACATTTGTGGAGGATTGGGGCCAATGTGGCGATGATGCGGATGATGATGAGGACCCTTGTTGTGACCCTTGTGATGTTGCTTTTCCCATTGATTGGGTCCTATTTGCCACCCACAACAAGATCCGTGAGACATGGGGCGTTCTTCATGCTTATTGAACATCGTGCTCTTTAGAGAAGTCTTGTAATTTTGATGTCCTCTCTCGACCGCTCAACTGGCTGTACTGCCGACCGCAGCGGAGAGCGGCAGTTATAAGCGACCGCGCGGGTGACGCAATATCTCCTACATACTGGTATGAATCATTCAAAGTGAAATGGAATATTTCAATTGTTGTTGAGGTAGTATTTATAATTGCAGTGTTACTCGCATTATTATTAAAACATCATTTATGGGATTTATTTTGAATAGAAAAATAATAGCCATGTAACATTCGGATTTCTACCGACTATTTTTAGAAATAAGTGATTAATAAGCTGGTATGAAAAATAATTTACGAGACTAGCTTTGAATTATCTGTACCCTAATTATACTTTTACTTATACGTTGTGCTAACTTTAGTAATTATTAGCAATTTTAAAAAAGAAAATAATAGTGTACATAAATCAGATAAAAAGAAAAATAGTTTATTTGTTAATTAGTTTTTGAGGAATGTATATATATGTGGCTAACTGTAGCAGTAACCTCCAATACCAACGAAGTAGTACTCCACACTTACAGGAGTAATTATATTTAGATAGTGGAGTCTCTTAGGCTTAGTTGAGGAATGTGAACAGTCCAATGGAATTAATGCCCTGTATTAAAGACCTAACATAGATTATCACTAAAAGTCTCCGGTCTAGCAGACTATATCTTATAACTAAATGATATAATTTTCTAATTGAGGTGCAATCCAACTATACTACATAATAATGTAAAGGAGATAGTTGGGGGTGCAGTCAAAAAGAACACTGAATAAGTAATAAACTTATAATTATGTGCCGACGTTTCGACCTACAGTGTAGGTCATCTTCAAGGCGATTTGGAGAGAGAAGCCGGCTGATTGATGTAACGGCTGACTGCTTAAAAGCTCAAAGTTTGATGAGCGAATCTTAGACACTCGTTACGTTTCAGAATATGCACGTTACCGTTCCTATAGTATTGTAAACAATTTCATGAATTTTGAAATTTTATTTCATCTGGTTTGAACATTTTTTTTTTTACCCCAAATGCCGAATGGTTAGTAGTACTATGCCATATTATGGACCACTCATTGACGATGGGGAGATTTTCAAGTTTAATGTGTTTTTTTATTCAACTGATTTTAACATTAGGTTTAAATTAAAGCAATTGTTTTAATCAATCAAATTTACTTAGAATTTAATGAATTTGTTTTTTTACATTTCTACAATTTGTTTAAGTACAAATCAGTTATTTATTATTAAACTGATTTTATTATAAAACTGAGCCCATTTATTGTATAGGGGGTAGAAACAATGGGAACTCCTGGGAACACTTGGTCCGGTAAGCGTTGACGTAGCCTGAAACGGTGACATTAAGGTCTAAAGTAACTCTAGAATGCATTTTTTTCTGTTGCTTGTAATTACATTTCTGATACAGTATCTAAAAAAGCCCTCGTTTCTAAAACCGAATAAAAGTGTGCGTTTTCTAAAGTGTTGGAGGCGAGTGCTCTTAATAGGTCGTTGTAAAATGGGGAAGTAAGGATATGATGTAATATTGTGAATATTATAAGCAAATAATAGTAAAAAACATGAAAAGAAGTAAGATTGAAATTTGGTAACTATAAGAACATAAACACACACAAGTTTAATTGTTTATTTAATTTATCTTTTTAGCAATACCAAATTCGAATAACCTTAACAAGAACATTTAAAAATCACACTTATTTAAATTATTTCCTCTATCCTACTAGGCTGTAAGGATCGGCCTATTAATAGTCAAGGCCCAATCGTAATTTCTTTTTCTAGACCGTCCGAAATTCAGTTTCGATCAGATCTGGAGGGGCACAAATCGATTTGAAAGGTACTTGTTCTTTTTCCCTAGTAACTAAATTAAATTAAAAATCCGTATAATAAACTTATAAAGAAAAGATCGGTAATTATTAATTTTTATTATTAAAGATTTCTAGCTCAGATATTTTTGTGGCTGAGATAACATGAGTAAGAAAGTTGTACTTGTATCATCTGAGTTAATCTATTGATTTTTCTATTTGACCAGACATATTTATCATTAATTTAATAATTTTAACCTAATTATCATTGAGAATTTGTTTAATTAAATAAAAATATACTAATGATAAAAAATATACTAAAAGTAGTGACGTCTATTACACTAAATGAAAATTATTGATGATGAAAAATAAAAAAATGTATACATGTTCTTTAATTATATTGATTGTACTGAATTCTTTTTAAAAATGTCTATTTTATTTATTTGTTTTTTAACAACTATAAACTAGCCGCATATCGATATTTTCTGATGAAGGTATATCCAACATATTTTTTTATATTTATGAGATTTAAAGAAAGAGAAGATCATAAAAAGATGTTAGTAATTATTGTTTAAAGTGAATTGTTAGGAAAATAATATTAAAAATAAAATTTAAATTGATTTTTTTTAATTAAATCTTTTTTGAGCAGTACTGACAATTTTTTGAATATGGGTCTAACCGGTTTTGAAACTAAACGCTTCATTTAAGAGTTTCTTTTATGTTTAAGAAAATAAGTAATCATAAAATCAAATATATGGTAATGCAATACTGCACATTATATGTCCGGAAGTGGCAATATTGCACCGAATAAACGGAATGATGCAAATACAATAAATTTAATCTGCCCTGATGTTGCGTCATGGTCCAACACCACTTATAACTGGCGCTCTCCGCAGCTGCTGGCAGTTCTCGTATCGCCATCGTAGAAAGAGCATCATAGTATTTTTTGAACCGAACAATGTTATTCAAGAGCAAAGAAGATCTTCCTTCGGCTCCGCCAGAGATGTTCCATGGACCGCGTGGAGACAGGCACCCTGATCCCAATGCCAATCCTCAAGAAAGGCATCACCGCATGGGCCCTAATCCACAAATGTGGTCCTATATGATGCCTATGATGCGTGAGATGTGGCACGAAGAGAAACATAAGCAGCATAGAGGTTGTCACAGGCGGCAATGGAAATGCGGGATGGAACGTCGTGTAATGAATCCGGAGGAGTATCAAGAAATGGTCCATAAGATGCATCAAGCCAGGGAAGAGAACTTTAAAGCCCATCACAGGCATGGTAAATCTATTGATTCAAACTTTACTTTGGTAGAAATTTAAAATGAGTTGACTGTGTTTGATGAGTTTTCTAAAAGCAGTAAACAAAAAAAATTAATAATTTTTTCACCACAGGAGTATATTTTACTGCAAAAACTATTATGCTTCTTTGAAGTTTTAAATCGTCATAGAATGCTACCCAATTTATCATATCAGAGTGTTCTGATGTTGCAACGTGATTTCTATCTTAACAAAAAAAATGTAAAATTTAATAATGAGCATTCAAAACTACTAATAATATCACTACGGATAACATTGCCTATTGGCAGTAATTAATATATAAAATACAATGCACTTAATAGCTATTAATCTATCGAATTGCATTGAGACCTGGCCTACCAATTCATATAAATTCAAAAACATTATTTATTCACTTGTATTAAAATACACATTAATTTCTATTTTATTTTCAGGTTTTTATTGGAGGAGGTTTTCATCTGGAAGAAATAATGAGGATAAACAGAATCCCACTTCCGAATATTTCTTTAACAAACAAACTCTTCATTCGAATTTATATTGCTAAAATAAATATATATACTGTCATACCTTTATAATTAATGTATGAATCAGTTATAATTGTATATAATTTATATAGGTATTGTTTTTTTAAATATTTTATAAGTTAAGAAAAAATAAATTATAATTTTATATAAAAAAGTTAAGTTTCATTTGACTCCTAATTTTTGATTAAGGAAAGCATTGTATGGTTTGAAACAAAGCCCTAAGGCTTGGAACGACCACTTAAATGAAATTTTTATAAAATTTGGTTTTAATAGATCTAAAGTAGATCCATGTCTTTATTTTAATAATAATAATGTTTATGTACTTATCTGGGTAGATGATTTCCTTATTGTGGCCAGTTCCAAATCTGATTTGGATTTTGTAAAGAATTTGTTTATGCCTGACATAGAATGTAAGGATTTAGGTAATAATAATAATTCATTTCAATTTCTGGGTTTACACATTTTAAAAAAAAATTCAAGGTGCAATTAAAATTTCAGGGACAATGGAAACCAAAAGGTCAAAACATTTTGATATAAAATACTATTTTGTAAAAGATTTGGTAGCTAATGGTACAATTAAAATAAATTATATTGAATCTTCTGAACAACTAGGGGACATTATGACTAAGTCCTTACCCGCAACTAAGTTTAATGACTTTTGTAAAAGATTAAATCTTGTCTGTACCTAATGCGCAATTAAGAGGGAGCATTGATGTAATTACGCATTAATTAATTATTGTATTTATTAAATTATATATATCAAGTAAGTCATGCCTGTCTTAATTATGGTGGCAGTTGTGTGTGTGTATTGAACTAACGAGTTTGGCCATGTGACAATGACCGTTGTGAGTTGTGTAACAAATTATCCAATATAATCCGTTCTTTACTTATACATATTGAGTTATTTATTCTTCCCAGAGTATTCTGCTAAAACGTTTTCTTATCAAGAATGGATTTAGGCCACTTTCAAAATTAACAACCAGATTCATTATAAACTTTGAAGGTACCCAAGTCGATTCAACATAATTTAAGATACTTCAACTGAACTTGGACATACCAAATCATACTTACACAGATTTCACATAACCAACGATAGTACTTGCTCAATAGACAAAGAAGAACAGAAATTTAAACACATAATATATGACTGCCAAATGTATGAACGACAAAGATCGAAATTAATTATCTCCTCAATATTAAGAGGGAAAGTTTGGCCAGTTGCTGAACATGACCTATACAATCACTTTCGACCCGAACTCACTAAATTTATTTACAGTATCGATTTTGAAAAGTTGACGTCCATTTAAGAATAATCATACTATGTAAAACAAAGATAATCATTAAGTAATTATTGTAATTTTAACTTAGTTAATTGTTGAATTTGTTAATTTAATATTGTTAATTTTGTTAATTTAATATTGTTAATTTTGTTAAGTTGTAACAGCATGTATATAATAATGTCTTTTGTAATAATTTGTACACGTAAAAATGAATTTATAATGCACATTGTATACTCACGTATGGAATGTGCTAATAAATAAACGGTCCTTTCAAAGGGTTACTTTGAAAGAAAAAAAAAAAAAGATGCTTCAAATTGAAAAAAACATTACTCAATTTCTTTTACTTATCTTTAAAACACTTCGGAAACACAATTTATGCGATTCAAAACATTTTTTAATTATAGAACATATAAAATTACAAACATAAATCTATTTCAAAACAATTTACTATTCATCTACATTTTCCGGGTGTGAAAGGGATTTGAAGATATCATGATTTTCCGGTGGCATATATCGCAATAGGTCAATCATGTCCTTGAATTTTGCTGTTGTAATTTGTCTGATATTTTTATAGATATAGAGTGGTGTCAATACAATATTTTCGAATGTTCTTGGTCTACCCCTACGTGGTAATAAATTCAGATCTTTAAAATTTTCATTCTCTTTCATTGATATCTTATAGAAAATTGTATACGGTTCATTTCTGACAAAACGCATCCAACATATTTTGTTTGTCTTATATATATTTTTTTCTTTATGAGAACATAAGTTTTAGTTCATATTTAATTGTAGTATTCCAGTAATGTAGCCGTTTGGCAAGACATATTTTTATTAATTTCTGTAGAATATTGTTATACTTAAGGGACCTGGTCCCAGAATAAAATTATTTTTCTATTCTATTAAGCCGCTGCTATTTCTCTTTTCCTTGAAGACATCAAATAATGTATATGTTTAGTAGAAATAACTCTAGAACTGATAGCACTGAACTGAAATCACGAGATGTTTACAATTAGAAGTCACTCTCAGAACTAATAGAAATCGCCCGTGTAAACGATCTGAAGGGTACTCTCGAGAGTTGCCATGGCGAGTAGCTCTCCGAGAGTGGACTAGGATGAATTTCACTCTCCAAAGTAAAGGGCTCTGCGACTTACTCTCGAGAGCACCCTCGGCGAGTTCCTCTCACGTGTAAACGCACCTTAAGACTTACTTGAAACACAGACAAACAGTTACAAACATGGATCAGTGGAAAGACACATATAATATGACAACTAAAGGACAACATCTAAAGTTATACATAACTGACTTACAAGAATATTATAGGAATAATAAAATTATAACTGACTTCTACATCACACAAAAGTTGACAGGACATGGACCCACAAAATCCTACTTGTATAAATTTAAACTTACAGACGATAAGACATGCCTTTGTTACTTAACAATCGAACAAATATACTTATACCTAATATATAACTGCAGACTAACGGGCGAACCAAGGACCTATGTCTCCAGAAGTCCATCTCCATCGCTAGGAGTTTTTTTTCTAAGTTGGTAATGATGGCCCATGTTTCTGAGCCATATAAGATTTGCCCCGGCCGGGATTCGAACCCGAGTCGTCTGCGTTTTGAGCACTGCGGCGGAGATGCAGACGACCTGGGTTCGAATCCCGGCCAGGGAAAATCTTTTCTCTTCAAAACAAAAATATTTAAACATACTTAGGCTTAATTGATGGAAGGCTTTAAGTAATTCCAATCAAAAGTTTAAATAAATTAAGAAAAAATATTATTCATGGACACTGTTGTTATAAGGCTTGGCAAGGGAATATGGATACACAACTTTTGGTTGAAATCACTTCAGTTCTGTTTGTTACGGTATAGTAAATTTTGGCTTGAATTTTATTTACATGTTATATTGCTATAACTTTCCAAAAATATATATATATATATATATATATATATATATATATATATATATATATATAGAAATTTACAAAAAATGATTTTATATTGAAATTATAATATGCATTATGAAAAAAAAAAGAAATACGGTTATAATAAATTAAAACATTTATTTGTAACGCGAGTGAAATAGACTAGACAAATATTTTTATTCTGGGACCAGGTCCATTAGCAATAACATTATTGTACAGAAATTAATATAAATATATCTGGCCAAATGGCTACATTATTGGAATACTACTACATTATTTTACTTGCTTCGGCGGTAAATATACTATAATTGGAACGATACAGAGAAGATTAGCATGGCCCCTGCGCAAGGATGACATGCTACGTTCCACATTTTTGGAGAGCAAAATCCGTCCTCAACCTCCACGTGGTGCTCCCTGGTTAACGCTAACGGAGGCGGTACCGAGCCATGGCGGTATAACCATCACGAAGTGCAGGAAATGGCATTTCGAGGGCAGGTGTGGCTCCGAACCTCAGTGAAGGCCACCCGTCTAGGGGTAGGGTACCCTAAAATCAAGATCCCTGGTCCTCCAGGTTGGGGCTTCATGTTGGGCCAGCACCTCATCATCATAAAACATATAAACCTGCTTCCAAAACTGACAAAACAGCCACGGAGAACCGACAACGACAACGGCTACCGAAACGGACTATACGAATAGGAACGTGGAAATGTGCAGGGAATTAGAACAAAGAGAAAAGAGATTGGCGAGGGACTAAAAAAGCTAAAAATTGATATCAAAATTACTTTAAATTCTATATTATGGAGTAAGGAAGTTCAATTGTCTACAAAGAAAAGACTTTACCACTCCTTTGTCAAAAGTGTGGCATTATATGGCTCAGAAACATGGGCCATCACTACCAACTTAGAAAAGACCTAGCGAGGGAGAGTGACTTCTGGAGACGTAGTGGTGGCATATCGAAACTCCAGCACATCCCTAATCACGTGATCAGAGAAAAAGTACAGGAACCCCACAATATCTTGTACACTATCGGTACCAAAAAGCTGAGCTGGTACGGCCATGTAATGAGAATGTCAGAAAATCGATGGCCCAAGAGAATAATAAATTATGTTCCTAAGGAGAGGATGAGAAGAGGACGTCCGGCAAAGAAATGGTACGATGGATTGCAGGAATGAATGGTAGCCAGAGGGCTTGCGGAGGAGGACTGACAGGACCGGGAAAAGTGGAAAAAATCATTGTTAGCCTACGACATATGACGATTGTAGTAATAAAGTCGTATTACATATAAATATATAACAGTTTCTTTCTATACATATAATAAAACCTCGGCCGCGTTTGTTCGCGGTGGTCTTTATAACTACTGCACGGATTTTCATGCGGTTTTCACCAATAGTTAGAGTGATTCAACAGGAAAATTTAGGTATACAATTTGTCGAGGTTTTGTGTAAATGGGTTGGAATATTACGAAATTTTGCAGAAATGTTGGAAAAAGTATAGCCGCCTGGGAGGTTCCATCGAAGACGCCTCCTAATATCTCATATGTATCTAACTATTTATACATATTTTAAAACAAAGTCCTCGGCCGCGTCAGTTCGCGGTAATCTCAATAAGCACTGCACGGATTTTCATGCGGTTTTCACCAATAGGCCGCGTCTGAAAATACAAGTAATCATGAGCTTCGGAATGGAAAAGAGAATGTAATTATGGGAAATGTCTATACCTCGGTAACGTTTTAACAAACATACAAACATCTATACTTCGAAATGTTCGTTGTAAATTTTATTTCTAAATGAAATGATAACATAAATTAACTCATTACCCACAATTATATTCTCTTTTCCGTACTAATGCTCACGATAACTTGCATCTTTTGGAAAATATTATAATAAACAGTTAAAACCTGGTGTAACTTAACTCGAAGCGACAACCCGCGGAACGGATACCGTCATGAGGACTGCCGAGAGAAGTGAAAAGTCAAAACAATGGAATAACTATGTTATATCGCAGATTCTGACACTCTGAACAATAATTATGAACATTTGAAAGTAGTTTAATATCAATAATTTAATTGAAATAATAAAAATCATCGTTTCAATTTCAACAATACTAAGATAATTTGAACTTTCATTCATTTCACAAAATTAAGACATTTAACTGAGACAAATACAATTTTTTAGGGTAAACGAAAATTTCAAATAGTTATTGCAGTTTTAATTTAATTATTATTAATATAAATTGCTCAACTATTAAACGACTCATTAGTTAGATATAGGTATTCTTATACCGATGGAATTCTAGCCTTTAAACTAACGTTGAATAAAGCAAATCTTATAACTCATACACAGGCCACCAGTCTCACGCAATACGTCAGGAGCATGTCGATGGCGCGAACCCCCAAGTTTTTTCCCAACCAAAATTCGCTCAACACGGTAAAGAAGTTTTCACTTCAAAAATGCTTCTTTTCACTTTTTTTGTGTATTTATCTTACTACATTAAGTATAACCATTTTTAAAACAAAAATAATTATTTATTGATTAATAATAAAAGTTTTTTATGTATGAGTTCCTATAGCCATACCTTAGAGAGAACGTTACAGGTTGATAAGTAAACATTTTAATTCAATGATCAGAACAAGAAATGCCGATAATCCTGGTTCAAATCCCGCTGGTGGGGGGGATCATTTATTATCAATAATAATAAAGTGAGCAGTCGGAGATGGATCATATAGGATCTAGGGCCCTCCTGGGGCTTACCTAACCTCTATAAATTGGGTACCCAAAATAATGGGGGGAAATCTGGCGGTTGAGCGTGATATAGGACAGATCAGTTCCTTGCAGAATTGTTGTCCACGAAACAGTACAATCTCTACCGTTCAGTTTAGACAGGTTCAGTCTATGTACTGTACCCCAGACCCGTTTACGGGTTGTAGTGGAACAGGTTTATAATACTATAATATTATTATAATGTTAATTTAAGCTCATTTCTAGCTAATCCTTCCATAGATTAATCCTTTTTTAACTTCGATAAGAGAAATAAGGATGATTTTTTTTAAAAAATGAAAACTTCTTCGGTATACACGGGACTTTTGGTAAGGGATAAAGTTTTGAACTATTGTACATAAAATTCTGCAAGTGCAGTTCCCGGAAGGCTTGTACTACTGTCTACAGTAAATGCAGTGCTACCAGCATTTATTGCGGAAGAAGAGGATGACACCCGACAACGTACCATAGTTGGTCTTCCTTAATGCCTTTCCTTACAGAATCATTAGGCCAACGGCTAGGTACTTGAAGGTTGCAATAAATTGAAGAGAGCTGAATTTTAGATATATTGTAACGGCATGTCTGACTAGTGGAAATCCAAGTTTGCTACCGAAAAAAAAGGATGGGAAAACTTTGGTGGTCGAAAAACCTCGAAATTTTCGGAGTTATTTCCGTTTTTGGCCTTTATCTCCTAATCGGTGCGTTTTTGATGAAACAACATTAGTAACCGTTTTTAAATTAGATTCAATTCGCTAAAATTTGAGCTCAACCGCAGCTCTATAGCTGGAATAGATTCTGAGTTACGCCTCTCTGAAAATTGATCATTTTTTCCAAAAAATCCAAATTTAAGTTTTGGCCAACTTTCGTAAGGAACACTGGCCGAAGTATTGATCCTACGATGAAAGTAAAGGTAGTAAATGCCCTTACAACATATCAAAAATTCAGCTCTCTTCAATTCATTGCAACCTAAGGTCCTTTTCTGGTGCCTGGCCGCTGGCTTACATTCGTTGACTGGGCTGAAGGACGGTTTTAGTGGTCAAGTTTTAAAAAGAAATATATATAGTTACAATATTTAGTACGTTATTAAAAAAATAAACTAAACCATGTGCTTGAAGAATTCAAATAAATATATTGTAATAAAACTAAAATTATAGCCCCTATAAAGTTGACTTGAAAAAAATATTTGATTACTGGCAAAAAAGTTTGACTGATAGTGTACAGTTATAATTTGTATTCCATTTCTCTGGAGTTCTGGTAGTCCCTCCCCCTTAGTGTTTTACAAATTATCCTCATTAACTTTTACCCTACAATCGATAGCTACAAAGTACCAGAGTTTTTATAATTACCAGTTACAAAAGTATTAAGTTGGATCCCGCATCTTAAACAACAGAACTATTCCTAAAATCTATAGAGCTCTAGAACAGTTTGGGGACCACCAGAACTCTTACAAATAACAATGGTCGACAAGGTTTTCTTCACAAGAAATCTGATTAGTGAATCTAGTGCAGTTTTTCATACTTAGTACAGATATGTAGTCAGAATTTTTCCATCAGGCACAGTTTTTTTGTGACAGCTACTTTTTAAAATCTGATTTTAGCGTTATTGTTTTTTTATCTGTCATAGGAACCTTTTCCTCATATGTAGTGATTTTATCCAAGCTGTATTTAAGGAAATTTTATTTGTAATATTATGCTGAAGCACCATAAAACAAGGCTGTGTAGGTTCATTCATGATTGGACATGTTCATCTGGCATTGTGATGTGTCAGTATTACCATTTGCAATTCCCATGGTTTGGAGGGAATCGGAACAAAACATACAGTTAAGTATCCGACTTTGCAATCTGTAATAAGACCTGTTTTATACAATGAACAGTTCCCTGTACCAGTATATGCAGATGCGATCTTGGGTGATAACTCTGAATCTGACCTAACTAAAACTGAAAATACTTCAGATGACCATAAAAATGATCCTATATATGAAGCCAATACCTGTTCATCAGAACTATACTTTCCCAATCAGAAAGACCTTAATGGCCTGATTCGGTATTTAAATCTGTCTAATCAGCAAGCTGAAGGTTTAACTTCCAGACTCTAAGGGTGGAATCTACTCCAAAAAAAAAGAAAGAATATGTAGTTATCATGGCCGCCATAGTGATTTCAAGGACTACTTCTCTGAAGAAAATAATATTGTGTTTTGTAGTGATATTTGTTCAGTTATGGAAACTCTTGGGCTTCAACACCGGCAAGATGAGTGGTAACTATTCATAAATTCGTCTAAAGTTAGTTTGAAGGCTTTGCTGCTACATATTGGCAATGAACTTCCATCAATACCTGAAGCGCATACCACTGATATGAAAGAGACATATCAAAATATGAAACTAATTATAGAGAAAATACAATATGGAAAATATGAATGAATATCTGTGCTGATTTAAAGGCCATTGCTTTATTGCTTGGTTTGCATCTTGGGTTCACCAAATTTTGTGCCTCTGGGATAGCAGAGATAGGAAGTTTCTCTATGTTACAAACATGGCCTAAACGTGAATCTATTATTCCTGGCTAAAAAAATGTGTCATATGTCCCGTTAATGAAACCTGAAAAAATATTACCTCCATTGCATATCAAGTTATGAGTAATGAAAAATTTCGTCAAAGCTATGGATAAACAGACTGATGGATTCTTGTACTTAAAATCGAAATTCCCCAAAGTCAATGATGCTAAACTGAAAGAAGGATTTTTTATAGGACCCCAAATCCAGTCATTAATGGGTGATGAGCATTTCGAAGGACTGTTAAATCCACTGGAGAAAGCAGTCTTTCAAAAGTTTGTTTCAATTTTCTTGGAAACCATTAAGTAGAAAACTATCGTGACTTAGTGACTGATCTTCTGCATTCTTATAAAGCTATGGGATGCAACATGTCTTGAAAAATTCCCTTCTTGGACTCTCACTTAGACTTCTTCCCCGAAAATCTTGGAGCTGTCAGCGATTAGCACGGTGAGCGTTTTCATCCGCGAATTTCTACTTTGGAAAAGAGGTACCAAGGCACGTAAAGTTATAATATACTGGCTGACTACTGTTGGACCAAGAAGATAGACGTTCCAGAGGCAAAATATGCCTGAAAATCACTATCTACCACTTTCTTGGTCAGTCAGAATGAGTAGTTATAATTTTGAGTTAGATCGATTTTTTTCGAATATTAAAAAAAATTTAAATGAATATCATACAAAACTCCTGCCCGATGGAGAAAAACTAAAGTTATATTTGAATTCAGCATGAAAAATACTTCTAGAAAATGTTATTTTAGTTCTTGTGAAAGAAAAAAAGTTCATTTTTGTTGACCAGTGTAATAAAAGGGTATGAGGGGCTGACTTGACAGGGGCGAAATTATATTACCTTGGAAGTGAAAATGTGCTTAGGGGTTATTTTATGGAAGGGCGCCGAAAAAGGGAAGCTAATTTGGCTCGATTCATCGAGAACAGGAGTCCCAAAGGCAGGGAGGCAACCTTTGAGAGGTCGGAGACAAGGGGACGCTTATTGAGAAGTGGCCGGAGCTAAATGTGGATGGGAGCCTTCACCGGCAGATCGTATGCCTCTCGGATTAGTTAGTTCTTCATGAGTATATTGCATATCGAAGGGCACGTGCCTCACGTTCAGGTCTTACATATTCTTGATATAACCCCGAGTAGTATCATCTGATCCTCTCTTCGAACTACTATATTTCGCTTGGTCATATACCTATGGTGGTTACCTACTCCACGTGCCAAATCATATAATAGGCAGATGAAGGTTAAATCTTATCCTTTACAAGAATAATCATGAAGATTTTGGGATTAGTACCTGGTAGAGACTGTACTGTTTCTTGGACAACGGTTGTGCACTGAGGTGATTTGTTTTAAATCACGTTCAACCGCCAGATTTTTACCCCTTATTTTGGATACCCAATTAATAAAGGCTAGGTGAGCCCCAGGAGAGTCCTAGGTCCCATAGAATCCATCTCTGGCCGAACATATGTAATAAAACGCTGTCAGCGAGCGGGATTTGAACCTAGAGCCTTAGAATATTCAATTGGCTGATATTGTTAAAAGTAAAATTGTGAATATATTTTAAAAAGCAACCTACGTTTTTATACGATAAAATGGTTTTTTTTGTTAATAACTCTTTTTTTGAACTTATTGCAAAATATTTTCTATCAAAGCGTGTTTTTTATCTATTTTCTACATTTAGTTCGACTGGCTACAAAATCGTGTTGTTTAGTTTTTCAAACTATGATTTTTTTCTATTGCAAAATATACGAAACTCACCAGGTGATAAAGCAGATGAGACAGCTCATTGACTGTTATGATTTCCAATGATAATTATAGTAATAGGTTGATTAATTTCTATTTACATATTCTTTGAGTGAATGCAAGTAAGCTAACGAAAAGAATATTCTTATAATTTATTTTATTGTTATATGATATAATTTTGTTTTAAAATATTTTATTTGAAAAGAAAAGATATGACTAGGACCGGAACTCGAACCCGGGTCTCCCACCTCTCCGTGGTGTCCCCGTGTATACATCGCAAATTGCGAGAACACGGAGATGTAGGATCAGTGGAAAGAAGGGTTATGACTGACCGAGAAGTGAACCAGGATGCCCGAGATGGTAAGATCTTTTCTTATCAAGCGCGGGTAACAAGGAGTGTGAAATAGAAAGAACAGGTGGATTTTGTGTTGATGGCTGGAATGTTGTGAATATACGAATTTATAGTGGAAATATCCATGTCGTTTTGTATGGCATGATTCGAAAAATTGTAACTACAAGAGGGAGGGAGGGAGAGAGGGCGAGAGGGAAAGAGGGAGAGAGGGGGGTAGGGAGGTAGGGAGGGAGTGAGTGAGGGAGAGAGGGCGAGAGGAAGGGAGGGAGGGAGGGAGGGAGAGAGGGAGAGAATATCCACCTGTTGGTGCATTTAGACAGACAGGTTTGAACCTGCACGTTTATGTAGGGTGCTTCTAAACCAGCATTTTGATCATGTTCAAACCTTCTTTGACAGGTTCAAACATGTTTTGACAGGTTCAAATATGTTTTGACAGGTTTGAACATGATCAAAATGTTGGTCTAGAAGCCCCCTTTTTATACTACTATTATCAAGTCAAAAACGTATTTTCAGACATTATTTCACCACATCTCTTTTGTTTTAATCAGATTGTTTTTTTCCTGAAAGGGCTTAATGACTCATCAAACGTTACACATTGAAAAGAGGTTACTATATTTTTTTACTGTACCATATTATTAAACAAAATAAGTAACTACTCTACATCTACCTGAATAGTACTGTTCAGTTCTTTTTTTAATTTTTTATGATCATCTTAGTTGGCATGCACCCTCTGTCAACTACTGGTTCCTTTGGAATTATTTGAATAATTCCAGTACGGAATTAATCATTTCGTTTATTAAAATGTGAAAAACTCCATCAAGAAAATAAGTAGTTGAAACGTGTGTCGATACTCAAAAACAGTAAACAGTTTTACTAGTAGTTGAAGTCCTACCCAAGTGTCTCATTATGTTGCCTAAAACGTCAAAAAATTACCGATATTTCAAATTAATCCAAACTATCAAAATCATTAAGGAAAAACTATATAATTATGCTTGAAAATAATATTATGTAATATAGCTTCTTAACAATTTTGACAATTGATGTGGTATGTGACCTCTTCCTGGACAAGGCAAACAAACTATATCTGCATATTAACATTCATGCTATATGTGTGAGTTCAGGCGGGTTAAGTCGAATTTATATTATTACCCATGCGTTTTCTCCATATTACCGGCATAACTCATAATCATAATTCAAGTTCTAGCTCTATCAGAAGTGTTGTTATTTTACCTTGTTTTAATGGTGTCAACTATTTGCAAATGGTGTGAACTACACCTGACTGCGTTTATCTTAGTTCTTAGCACATTAAAGAGTGACTAATTACTAAATACTATTCTTTGCACAAACGGGCTTGGTGGAGTCTGGATTCTTCAGATATAATAGAACTATTTATAATAATAAACCGTATAATAAATCGTATAATAAACTATTTAATTAATTAATCCATTCATCAATAATTTCTTCTGGTTTCGAACGTTTCGTCGAATTCATTGCCAACATTTCGCTAGTCATGCTGTTAGCTTCCTCAGGAGACTGTGTATGTCTTGTATTCTTCTGTATTTATAATCTTACGGATCTAGGTCCGGAGCTTTCTGTGATCTGATTAGCTGTTTGATGATTGAATGGACCTCGTATTCCTCGGCTTCTGATTGGTTCTTCTTCACCATTGATATGTTTGGAAACCATAATTTGCTTAATTTATATCCATCATCTCTGTTGAAATTTTCTGGTTATTTTACTCTTTCTATTACTTATATACCTTTCTTTCTGCCGTGATTTCACATTTTTTGACCACTCATTTTTTTGTCAAACTCTATATCATGATTCTATCTTCTTCTTTCATGGCTCTGCAGCCCACCAATGAGCCTTGGACTCCTCGATTCGTTTCAGCCAGTCCTGAGAATGAATGAGAATGCCAGTCCTCTCTGTTCAGTGCAGCGGCCTTCCATGTTCCATCCGAACATTTAATAGGTTCTTGGAGTCCTCACTGACCCAATCTAGCCATCTTCATAAATATCATAATTAGTATGCACATAATGTTCTACTAATTTTGATCACTCGCTATCCATCTTCTTTACTAGGGTTCTACCGATATTACCGATATGGGTACAGTATCGATACTTTTCCTTTCGATACCGATATTTTGGTATCGATACTTTTCTTCCGATATTTTATCGATATCGGTATGGAAAACTGAATATCGAAACAGTTGAAACCCTTTTTTTTTTTTTTTTGCTCATCCAAACGAAACCTGAATAAAAAGTTGTATATATCCTACGGCACATTCTTTCCATATTCTCAAAAAAATAGAATGATATGTTCCCTTTCCCTATATGTTTAATTGTCAGTAAAAGTAATTAAAAGAAAAATAAATATATATGCGTAACCAAGGAGAACTCTTTCGATATTCTCAAAATATCGAATGATCATTCTTATATTTCACAGATGCCTGATTAAAACTCTAAATTCTAATTTTTCTATTATGAACCCTATTATTTTATTTTATGAACCTTATATGTTCTTATCACGGAAATTAATTAATAGAAAAAAAATAATATATATGCATAGCAAAGAAAAATTCTTTCGATACCAGAACAACAGGGTACTCTTTCGATATTCTCAAAATATCGAATGATTATTCCGATATTTCAAAGATAGCCAATATCTAAATTATTAAGTTAAGAATACTAACTGTACACATCAGGGAAATAAGTTAAAAGAAAAAAATAATATATATGCATAGCAATGGAAATTCTTTCGATACTAGACGATCATGGTACTCTTTCGATATTATAAAAATATTTTCCGATACTTCACAGATGGCTGATATCTAAATTTTTTATTATGTTATGAACCCTATCTGTACATATCAGAGAAATTAATTTAAAGAAAAAAATAATATATATACATAGTATAGAAAAATTCTTTCGATACTAGAAGAACAAGGTACTCTTTCGATATTCTAAAAAAATTTCCGATATTTCACAGATGGCTGAAGAATAAAATATGAATAAAAAATTTTGATATCAGCCATTTGTGAAATATCGGAATGATCATTCGATATTTTGAGAATACCGAAAGAGTACCCTCTTCTTCTAGAATCGAAAGAATTTGATTTTACTATGTATATATATTATTTTTTTCTTTTAATTACTTTCCCTGATATGTACAGATAGGGTTCATAACATAATATAAAATTTAGATATCAGCCATCTGTGAAATATCAGAGATCTTTCGATACTTTGAGAATATCGAATGAGTAACATATTCTTCTAGTATCGAAAGAATGTCCTTTCCTATGCATGTATATATATTTTTTTCTTTTAATTACTTTCCCTGATATGTATAGATAGCGTTAATAACATAATAAAAAATTTAGATATCAGACAACTGTGAAATATCGGAAAGATCTTTCGATACTTTGAAAATATCGACTGAGTACCATATTCTTCTAGTATCGAAAGAATGTTCTTTCTTAAGCATGTATATTTTTTTTTCTTTTAATTACTTTCCCTGATATGTGCAGATAGGGTTCATAACATAATATAAAATTTATATATCAGCCATCTGTGAAATATCGGAGATCTTTCGATACTTTGAGAATATCAAATGAGTACCATATTCTTCTAGTATCGAAAGAATGTCGTTTCCTATGCATGTATATGTATTTTTTTCCATTTAATTTCTTTCCCTGATATGTACATATGAGGTTCATAACATAATAAAAAATTTAGATATCAACCATCTTTGAAATATCGGAAAGATCTTTCAATACTCTGAGAATATCGAATGAGTATATATTCTTCTAATATCGAAAGAATGTCCTTTCCTATGCGTGTATATTATTTTTTCTCTTTTAGTTACTTTCCCTGATATGTATAGATAGCGTTAATAACATAATAAAAAATTTAGATATCAACCATCTTTGAAATATCGGAAAGATCTTTCAATACTCTGAGAATATCGAATGAGTATATATTCTTCTAATATCGAAAGAATGTCCTTTCCTATGCGTGTATATTATTTTTTCTCTTTTAGTTACTTTCCCTGATATGTATAGATAGCGTTAATAACATAATAAAAAATTTAGATATCAACCATCTTTGAAATATCGGAAAGATCTTTCGATACTCTGAGAATATCGAATGAGTACCATATTCTTCTAGTATCGAAAGCATGTCCTTTCCTATGCATGTATATGTTTTTTTTTCTTTTAATTACTTTCCCTGATATGTACAGATGGGGTTCATAACATAATAAAAAATTTATATATCAGCCATCTGTGAAATCATCGGAAAGTTCTTTCGATACTTTGAGAATATCGAATGAGAACTTTTTTAAGATCTTTTATTTTTTCTAATAAAAAGTAAAAAATAAAAGGTCTTTCACTATTTGATTGATTATCCAATGTGTGATGTTTTCCTGGCAATGTAATGTTTGTAGCCATTTGACGAACCGTGCTTTTAAACGACTAAAAATCTTCCGATACCGAGTGATATCGATATTTTTCTTTCGATATTTTCTTGGTATCGATACTTTGTTCCGATATATCGCAAAGGCCTGGTATCGATATTTTTGGGTATCGGTAGAACCCTATTCTTTACGTATCTATTACATTTTGTAAGTCTTATACATATATTTTTTTTTTAATATTTTGTTTAATTTTATTTTAAAATAAATAAAAATTTAAAACATTGGTGGGATAATCCCTTACAATGAAAATGAGTTCACTTACAACGGTTACTGATTAATATGTTTTTGTTGTTGGCAAAATTTAAAAAAACAACAGAAAAGAGAGTACGTAGGATGTTCTTAAGACAAAATTTATATATAACATATTACAAAATGCATAGTATTTATGATATTATGTGTTATACATATTAGTCTTCTGGTTTGCCCAAAGTACTCCTTCCCACAGGAACATGGAATTCTGTACATTCCGGTCTTAAAACCAAAGTAATCTTTTGCACTACGCCGAACATGACTTACTTTTCAGTCAATGGCCTAATTTGCCCTTATTTTGAACTTCATTACAACCTTGGCTATTTTCTCCGTTAGTTTGGGGACGTTAGGAGTGACAGTTATGAAAGATTCGTAATATATTCCATTATTAAATATTGTTACGGGCTACTGGGTATTAAAATGAATTAAACAATTCCTTAATTAAATTATGAACAATGAAATTATTAAACTAATATAAATTTATAATAACAATATTCTAAATATTTATTATCACCTAGGCCTATTTAATTATTACAATAATATAAGATATTACTAATTCTAGGTAGCTTAACTAGTTACAATAGTTTCTATGAATATATTACACTACAATTTATAACTAATAATTAACACTTACAGTTCACTAGTCCACCGACCGTAAGATTCTCCAAGTATGACAAACTGACACACAGTAACAAACAGAAACAGTTTATTACACTCGCGAGACTGTCACAGTTCACTGATACACTTATTACACTGGCCGGTTCAACACTGACTAGTTTATCACACTGACACTCACTTATCACAGATCTTCACCGTGCGTGGTCTTCTCTCGGACTAAGACTGACTCGCTCGAGGTGAGGGAGGTATTTAAATAGGCAAGGCCGAACATTCTAGAACAGTCTCCACTCTTCCGTGTTCTAGAATCTTCTTGATCTCTTTCCGACAAAGCAAATGCGGATCTACTATGCTGAGAAGGTCCTAATCCTATTTTAACTTCTCCCGCCGACGGATTTAAGCCGCTAATCCCTTGCTTCCGTCCTCCTGTCGACGACCGTAGCAATATCATATATATATAAATATATATATATATATATATCTCCTTCTAGGATTATAATTCCTAAATCAGTCTTCAGTCAGTTACTCAGATATTTTTGTGTAAATAGCATCAGCCACAATGCCGCACACATATTCTAATGTTGAATACGCTGATATGATTTTTGTGTATGGTTTCTGTAACGGTAATGCTTTAGAAGCGGTGTGGGATTTTGCGCGCCGGTTTCCAAATAGAAGAGTGCCTAATCGACGAGTCTTTTCGTTAACTTTTAATAGACTACGAGAGACTGGGTCATTCTTAATACGTAATGAAGGCGACCAATTCCAGGCAGCAGTAAGAGCAGATTATCGGAGAAGAAATTGTGTCCAACGCCACTTCGATAACAATCCCGAGACTAGCATCCAAAGAGCATCTGCTGCATTAGCAATATCGCGGCAAGCAATATGGCGAACTTTGAAAGGTGATAATCGCTACCCATATCATCTTCAAAAAGTTCAGAATTTATTACCTCAGGATTATGTCAAGAGATTGAATTTTAGTAACTGGTTTCTTGAAAAAATTCGCGATGATAATTTATTTCCATTAAAAATGATACGGACCGATGAAGCTACCTTTACAAGAGGAGGAATTTTTAATCAAAGAAATTATCATGTATGGGCTCTTGAAAATCCCAGGGCTACTAGAGAGAATAGGTTTCAGCATGAATTTGCTATTAACGTTTGGCTTGGAATTTGGAAAGGATTACTGGTGGGACCATATTTTTTACCCGGAAGATTGAATGGTATCACATTTACACATTTTTTGGAGAACGACTTTTCTAATTATTTAGATGACATTCCCTTACAACAGCGGATTGAAATGTGGTTCCAACTCGATGGATGTCCAGCTCATTATAGCAGAGCTGCTCGAGCTTGGCTGGATATAAATTATCCACAACGATGGATTGGATGTGGAGGAGTAGTACCTTGGCCACTCAGATCACCTGATATGACACCCATGGACTTCTTCGTATGGAGAACCTTGAAGCAGAAAGTTTCTTCGGTGTCAATCAACTCAAGAGAGCAATTAAGAGGCCGAATCATAGATGCAGTGCACCAAATATCATCAGAACAATGTTTAGCTGCAATTTATCAAGTGAGTGCTAGATGTAATGATTGCATTGGTGCAAGAGGACAACATTTTGAGCAATATTTACATTTAAAAGAACATAACATAAATATAAATGTAAATAAATTGTTTTGTTTCTTTTTTTGCGATTTTCTCTACAACTAAGTGTCCTCTCTCAGCTTCAAGACGGAGAAGAAAGGGTTATTGGATACTTCAGCAAAGCACTCTCAGCACCGAAACGCAACTACTGTGTTACAAGGAAGGAGCTTCTGGCAGTAGTGAAATCCATAGAGCATTTCCATAAATATCTATACGGCAGCAGGTTCCTCCTTAGAACGGACCATGCGGCTTTAATGTGGCTACTGCGATTCAAGTCACCGGAGGGGCAAGTGGCGAGGTGGATAGAGCGCCTTCAAGAATATGACTTTGAATCTGCTCATCGTGCTGGAACGAGTCACAGAAATGCGGATGCGCTCTCAAGGAGACCTTGTGACGAAGAACGCAGGCATTGTTCTCGACAAGAGGAGAAACATGCAATAGTGTTAAGGACAACGGTTGTCATCGACAGTTGGCAGGATGCAGAGGTTTCGAAGTAACAGGACAAGGACCCGGACTTGAAAAAAATGAAGCAATGGAAACTATCAGGGCAAGGAAGACCAACCTGGCAGGATGTTGCTCCAATGTCAAAGAATGTAAAGGCGTACTGGACCCAATGGGACTCAATTCTAGTGGACAACGGGCTGCTGAAACGGGCATTGGAGAACGCGGAAGGAGATCAGCAAAGACAACAGCTCATCGTTCCAAAGAGTAAAGTGCCCGAAGTACTCAGGGAACTACATGACGGAGTATCTGGCGGCCACCTTGGAGTTCACCGTACATTGGAAAAGGTTTGGGAACGCTTTTACTGGCCAAACCTCAAGGACGATGTGTTGGACTGGTGCAGGCGCTGTGCGACTAGTGCGGCTTCTAACGGCCCCACAAGAAGAAAGAAGGCCCCTATGAAGAAGTACAACGTGGGAGCACCGTTTGAGAGAATAGCGATCGACATCGCTGGCCCTTTCCCTGTGACGTACGAAGGTAACCTATATATTCTCGTGGCCATGGACTATTTTTCTAAGTGGGTGGAAGCTTATGCCCTTCCGAATCCAGGAGGCAGTCACGGTTGCAGACATTCTTGTGAAGCAGCTCGTCAGCAGATTTGGAGTACCAATGGAGGTTCACGCTGACCAGGGACGAAACTTTGAGTCTACAGTCTTTTCCGGGATGTGCGGAAAGCACTGAGAATACGGAAGACCAGGACGACACCTCTTCACCCTCAAACCGATGGCATGGTGGAGCGCATGAACAGGACTATGGGTCGATATTTGTCTAAGGTGGTCTCCGACCATCAGCGAGACAGCGACCAGTATCTTCGCCTGTTTCTGCTAGCCTACCGCAGTTCAGTCAATGAAGGAAGCAACGGGGAAAACGCCCGCAAATGTGTTGTTCGGCAGAGAACTTCGTTTGCCTTGTGATCTCAAATTTGGGTTCAAGCCTGACGAGGAAGTTGCCGGAGAAGAGTACATCACGGATCTACAGAAGCGAATGGATAATATCCACGAGAAGATTCGTGCAAACATCCAGGGAGCAAGTGACAGAATGAAGGAGCGTTACGACATAAAGGCTGAGAATGGTGGCTTCCGACCTGGAAACTTGGTCTGGCTACATGATCCTCGAAGAAGGCGGGGCTATTCACCTAAACTTCAGAATTCCTGGGACGGCCCGTTTGAGATCATCAAGAGGATAAACGACGTCATCTATAGGATCAGGAAGCAGCCCAAAGGAAAACCCAAGGTAGTCCATTTCAATAGACTGGCCCCATACAAAGGAGACCTTGGTCCGACAGAAGATCAGCATGTCAGGTAACTGATTAACGAGGAGAGGAAAAATGACTCAGTTGCACATATTAAGGTACCAGGTTACCGTAGGGTAACTCAGATAATCTACAGGGATATCTTCTCGTTACCAGCGGACTATTCTCTGGCTCATTGCGTTGCCGAGGATCTGAGGACTTCTCGAGGGATTGCAACGGTCTTCAGGAAGAAATTCGGCGGAACTGAGGAGTTAGAACGCCAAGGACCAAGTGTCGGGAAGGCACTCCACTACACGCACGAAGGACGACATCTGTTTTACTTGGATATCAAGCGTGCCAGTGATCAGAAGCCAACATATGACGACCTGCGGAGTAAGCTTCTGAGACTGCGTGTCACCAGGCTCGCCATTCCGAAGTTGGGCTGTGGATACGACGGCCTGGAGTGGAAGGTTGTCAGGGGCCTGATTGAATAGACATTCGCCAACTCTGGAGTTGCCATATTGGCGTGCGCATTCAACCCCTGGAAAGAAAAAGCATCTCCATCGGTAGAAGCTCATAACTTCCCGATTTCTCCGGACTATTCTCTGGGGCAGAGCTCTTTTAAGGAGGGGGCAGTGTTACGGTCACAGAGAGAAAGACGAGCGCGGGGAATTAGCGATTCCTGGAAGAGAACAAAGCCCCTTGTCGGAAGAGATGAAAGATAACGTTTCCAGAAAGTTCCAGACCCTTCGGCATTGCTATTTAAATACCATCTCGGCTCGAGTAGGGACAGAGTTTTAAAGCGCGCGGTATGGTGAACATCTGAATCAGTGATAAGCCAGTGACAGTTTGTAAGTGTAATTGTGTGTCAGTTTGTTATATTCATAGATTCTTACGGTCGGTGGACCTTAATTAGTGAACTGTAAGTGTTAATTAGTAGTATCTAATTAGTTAAGTAGCAGTTGTAATTTTATGTGATTTGTACAAGCTTATGTAAATAGTTAAGCTATTTAGTAATAATAATATCTTATATTATTGTAATTATTAAATAGAAGTTAGGCCTACATTATAAATATCTAAAATATTGTTATTGTAAATTTATTTCAGTTAATAATCTATTTGTTAGTAATTTAATTTTTAATAGTTTAATTGTATTCTTTTATCACTTTTGTAAATAAATATTAGTATCTTTAATTATGGAGTGTTTAAGTCATTTTAAAATCCAGTAGCCAGTAACAAATTATTGAATATCCTACGTTGCTAATTTTATAAATTATTTCTAAATATATATTTAGATATAATATATTTCTAAATATGTTTTTATTTATTAGATATATAATTATATTATATGCAATACGATTCCTAAATATTTTGTTTTGTATTATTAGTTAGAGCATAGAAAAAAAAATGCGGTTTGTTACAGGACCTTTACAAATTTTACGTTATAATGATCTTACACATCTTTACGTATAGAGGACATATTTTCACATTAAATTTGTAACTACAGTAATTTGCTTTCAAATGATATGAATTATAATATCGATTGGTAAGCCAAAATTGTTCAGTGAGCATTTATTTATTTTATCCCTTTGAACGTTTTCTAATCATCGGTATATACTTATTAATTTCTAGGAATCAATCTCTATGGCTTCAATTGTTAATGGCGTCCTTCTTCAGCCAAATAAATTTGTTTCGACTCCTTTTTATTTTATATGACTATGTATTATTATAGATATTTAATACCAACTATGTATTAATAAACTTTTAACGCTTTGGAACCTTTTTTTGTTTTAATATTAGGGAGATTATAAACTTTAGATATTAATGGTTTTAAAACGATAATAACTATCAATCTTTTTGATTTTGAAAAAATTTTGGGGGGTATAGTCTCGTACAATAGACACCCTTAACTGAATACATCGTTATAACTATTGGTTAAATGTAAATAACAGTGAATTGTGACATATATAAGTAACTATATAAAAAAAAATCTACATAAAAAATAGCTGTAAAATAAATTTAAAGTAGTAATCACTAAAATAGAGCCAAAAACTCAAAAAGAAACACTATTATTTATTATAATGCAATTGGCAAAAACCACAATGCAAAGCCTTATGTTTCAAAAATGCACCCACTTACCAGTCGACGTTTCGCCTATTCAGGCATTATCATGACACCAAAAACAAAAAAAAGGGGTTATGTGAATCACATCTCGAAGAAAAAGGTGCAATACATCCCAACGATCAACAGCCCAAACAGGCTCCAAACATGAGACAGCACCTCACCACCAAGACGTTCAACATACAACTGCCTATGGTAGTTGGGTATGAAATTTTCTGAATCTTTTTTTATTTGGTCGTCTATTGTTTCCATTTGTAGTTCACGGTGCAGTTGTCTCTTTCTGATGAACCAGGGGGCATCCACTGCAATTCTAAGAACCTTGTTTTGAAAAGTTTGCAATCTTTTTCCTTTCGTAAAGGATGCTGCTCCCCAGACTTCACAACCGTACATCATTAATGGCCTTAGGACTGTTTTATAAATCAGAATTGTTATCTCTGGTTTTAATTTAGATTTTCTATTTACGAGAGAATAGAGCATAGATAATCTTGCGTAGGTTTGGGTTAATTTAATATTGATATGGGTATCCCAGGTTAGGCGGCGGTTCAGGTGAACTCCAAGGTATCGTATAGCTTCGCTGGCAGGATCCAATTTCACTTTTTTACCTACGAGGGTTAGCTCAAGTGGATCTGGTGGGCGTCTAAGGGTAAAAACATTCGAGGTACATTTTTCGATATTAAGAGTAATCCTCCATTTAGTAAAGTATTGCTCGAGATTATCCAGGTGGATCTGTAAAGTATTTCTGGCTATTATTATGTCATTGTATTGGGAGAAAACGGCTGTATCGTCGGTGAACATAGCTATGGAGGTATGTGTAGACTGGATGATATAGTGAAGATAAAAGTTGAATAGAATGGGAGAAAGGACTTTAAGAGTATTTAAACCTTGTGGAGTACCTGCATGGATTTGTCTCACAGTTGAATGTGTGTTATTTATTCTAACTGAGAATGTTCGACCGTTCAGGAATGAGCTCAGAATAACATAAGTATTTCGGGGTATCTACTTTCTTTAGTTTGTACAGTAGACCTCGGTGCCAAACCTTATCAAACGCTCGTTGGAAGTCCAAGAACGTTACCAGCGTATGTTTCTTCATTTCGAATCCATTTATTATGAATTCTGATAGTCTTGCAAGTTGGTGCGAGGTGGAATGACTATACTGAAAACCAAATTGAAAGTCCGGTATAATTTCATTATTGAATCATTCATTCAAGCGAGTAAAAAAAATTCTCCACAAGAGAATTAAAATGTCATTATTGTTAAAAAAAAGAAGAAAGATGCCTTTTTATAATTGATTCCAATTGGTAATAACCTCATAGGCTTATAGCTGCTGACTTGTTTAGCGTTTTAACCATGTTTGTGGATGACTATGAGTTCGGATTTTTCCACGTATCGGGGAAATATCCAATTCTTAGACAACTATTAAATATACACGAAATGAAAACAATAGCTTTACTGAACAACTTCTTTATTGCTATGACTAGGATCAAATCATGGCCAGGAATTTTTTTATTTCATGTTTTTTTATTAGTTCTTTGATTTCTTTTGGGGTCGTGAATTTGGGTGGAAGCTGCACTGTTGCAACGGGGAGATTTAAGTATTCGTCGATGTCAATAGCTATATGCGGACTTCTTTCGCATTCTGTGTTGAAGAACGTTTTCTCAAAGTAATCCGCGAACATTTCACCTTTTCTACACCATTGGTGATGAATTCACTGTTGTCTACAAGACTTGGAATTTTCTCATGTTTATTCATCAGACGTCGCGTAGCCTTCCATAGCGATTGATCCTTAGGGTATAAATCACCTATATAAGTCTGCTATTTTGCATATGTCCATCCGTCAAGGTGTTCCGTTTTAGGTGGTTCCATCTCTTTTTATAAGCAGGGTCTCTATTACATATCCACTGCCTTCTTGCATAATTTTTTCTTTAATTTTTAAAAGAATTGAATTTGGACATCTACTCAAGAATGTTTCCCCCTAAACTGGAAATATTGTACAGTTGCTTCATGCAGGCTATGTTGAAGTTATTGTTACGGGCTACTGGGTATTAAAATGAATTAAACAATTCCTTAATTAAAGATACTAATATTTATTAACAAAAGGATACAATTAAACTATTAACAATTAAATTATTAAACTAATATAAATTTATAATGACAATATTCTAAATATTTATTATCTAGGCCTAACTCCTATTTAATTATTACAATAATATAAGATATAAATAATTCTAGATAGCTTAACTAGTTACAATAGTTTCTATGAATATTCTAAAATTACACCACAATTTATAACTAATAATTAACGCTTACAGTTCACTACCTTAAGATTCTCCAAGTATGACAAACTGACACACAGTAACAAACAGAAACAGTTTATTACACTCGCGAGACTGTCACAGTTCACTGACACACTTATTACACTGGCCGGTTCAACACTGACTAGTTTATCACACTGACACTCACTTATCACAGATCTTGCGTGGTCTACACTCAGACTAAGACTGACTGGCTCGAGGTGAGGGAAGTATTTAAGTAGGCAAGGCCGAACATTCTAGAACACGGAGGGGCCAGAAAATTCTGGAATCTTCTTAATCCTTTTCCGACAAAAGAAGACGATCTAGAACGGTCCTAAACCTATTTTAACTTCTCCCGCCGACGGATTTAAGCCGCTAATCCTTTGCTTCCTCTGGCCGTAACACTGCCCCCTCCTTAAAAGTGCTCTGCCCCAGAGCATAGTCCAGAGAAATCGGGCATTTATGAGCTTCTACTGATGGAGACGCACTTTCTTTCCAGGTGTTGAATGTGCACACCAATATGGCAACTCCAGAGTTGGCGAATGTCCGTTCGATCATGTCCCTGACAACCTTCCACTCCAAGCCGTCGTATCCACAGCCCAACTTCGGAATGGTGAGCTTGGTGACACGCAGTCTCAGAAGCTTACTCCGTAGGTCGTCGAGGCTTCGCCACAGTGCGTCATATGTTGGCTTCTGATCAATGGCACGCTTGGTAACCAAGTAAAACAGGTATCGTCCTTCGTACGGCTGGTGGAGTGCCTTCCCGAAACTTGGTCCTTGGCGTCCCAGCTCCTCAGTTCCGCCGAACTTCATCCTGAAGACCGTTGCAATCCCTCGAGAAGTCCTCAGATCTTCGGCAACGCAATGGGCCAGAGAATACTCCACTGGTAACGAGAAGATATCCCTGTAGATTATCTGAGTTACTCCACGAAACCCTGGTACCTTAGTATTTGCAACTGGGTCATTATTTGTCTCCACGTTGTTTAGGTACCTAACCTAACCGGTCTTCTGCCGGGCCATGGTCTCCTTTGTACGGTGCCAGTCTATTGAAATGGACTACCTTGGGTTTTCCTTTAGGCTGCTTCCTAATCCTATAGATGACGTCGTTGATCCTCTTGATGATCTCAAACGGGCCGTCCCAGGAGTTCTGCAGTTTAGGTGAGTAGCCTCGCCTTCTTCGTGGATCATGTAGCCAGACCAAGTCTCCAGGTTGGTAGCCACCTTTCTCAGCCCTGATGTCGTAACGCTCCTTCATTCTGTCACTGGCTGCCTGGATGTTTGTGCGAACCTTCTCGTGGATATTATCCATTCGCTTCCGTAGATCCGTGACGTACTTCTCTCCGGCAATTTCCTCCTCGGGCTTGAAACCGAATTTCAGATCACAAGGCAAACGAAGTTCTCTGCCGAACACCACATTTGCGGGAGTCTGCCCTGTTGCCTCACTGACTGAACTGCGGTAGGCCAGCAGGAATAGGTGAAGATACTGGTCCCAGTCTCGCTGATGGTCGGAGACCACTTTGGACAAGTATCGACCCATAGTCCTGTTCATGCGCTCCACCATGCCATGATTGAGGGTGAAGAGGTGTCGTCCTGGTCTTCCGTATTCCCAGTGCTTCGCACATCCCGGAGAAGACTGCAGACTCGAAGTTTCGGCCCTGGTCAGCGTGAAGTTCCATGGGTACTCCAAACCAACTGCCGAGCTGCTTCACCAGCACATCCGCAACCGTGACTGCCTCCTGATTCGGACGGGCGTAAGCTTCCACCCACTTGGAAAAGTAGTCCATGGCCACGTGAATATACCGGTTACCTTCGTCCGTCACAGGGAAAGGGCCAGCGATGTCAATTGCTATTCTCTCAAACGGTACTCCCACGTTGTACTTCTTCATAGGGGCCTTCTTTCTTCTTATGGGTCCGTTAGAAGCCGCACAAGTCGCACAACGACTGCACCAGTCCAACACATCGTCCTTAAGGTTTGCCCAGTAAAAGCGTTCACGTACCTTTTCAAATGTACGGTGAACTCCAAGGTGGCCGCCAGATACTCCGTCATGTAGTTCCCTGAGTACTTCGGGCACTTTACTCTTTGGAACGATGAGCTGTAGTCTTTGCTGATCTCCTTCCGTGTTCTCCAATCCCCGCTTCAGCAGCCCGTTGTCCACTAGAATGGAGACCCATTGGGCCCAGTAAGTCTTTACATTCTTCGACATTGGAGCAACATCCTGCCAGGCTGGTCTTCCTTGCCCTGATAGTTTCCACTGCTTCATTTGTTTCAAGTCTGGGTCCTTGTCCTGCTCCTTCGACACCTCTGCATCCTGCCAACTGTCCATGACCACTGTTGCCTGCTTCTCTTCTTGTCGAGAACAATGCCCGCAATCTTCGCCACAAGGCCTCCTTGAGAGCGCATCCGCGTTTCTGTGACTCCTTCCAGCACGATGAGCAGATTCAAAGTCATATTCTTGAAGGCGCTCTATCCACCTCACCACTTGTCCTTCTGGTGACTTGAATCGTAGCAGCCACATTAGATCCGCGTGGTCCGTTCTCAGGAGGAATCTTCAGCCGTATAGATATTTGTGAAAATGTTCTATAGATTTCACCACTGCCAGAAGCTCCTTCCTTGTGACACAGTAGTTGTGTTCCGGAGCTGAGAGCGCTTTACTGAAATATCCAATAACCCTTTCTTCTCCATCTTGGAGCTGAGAGAGGGCACTTAGTTGTAGAGAAAATCGCAAAAAAAGAAACAAAACAAGATTTCATTTTTATACTTATTTATTTACATTTATATTTATGTTATGTTCTTTTAAATGTAAATATTGCTCAAAATGTTGTCCTCTTGCACCAATGCAATCATTACATCTAGCACTCACTTGATAAATTGCAGCTAAACATTGTTCTGATGATATTTGGTGCACTGCATCTATGATTCGGCCTCTTAATTGCTCTCTTGAGTTGATTGACACCGAATAAATTATCTGCTTCAAGGTTCTCCATACGAAGAAGTCCATGGGTGTCATATCAGGTGATCTGAGTGGCCAAGGTTCTACTCCTCCACGTCCAAACCATCGTTGTGGATAATTTATATCCTGCCAAGTTGCTAGCGTCTGTGTCAGGTATGAACTTGCCCTCGGGACGTGGATAGCTCAGAATAGGAGCACTACTCAACTTCTTCTTCAACTCCTCAAAGGATGCCTGACATTCGTGATCCCAAAGGAAAATCCGTTTTTCCTCGGTGAGCCTGGTAAGAGGTTTTGCAATGTTTGCAAATCCTTTCACGTACCTCTTGTAGTAGGTGCAGAGGCCGAGAAAACTTTTTACTTGGTGCTTATCTCGAGGTACTGGCCAGTCGGTGATCGCTGCAATCTTCTCTGGGTCAACGGCAACTTCGTTGTCCGACACAACATGCCCCAGATAGTTGATTTGCCTTCGGAAGAGATGACACTTCTTCGGGCTCAATTTAAGGTTCGCTGCACGCAGTCGTTCGAATACCTTCTCCAGATTTTTCAGATGGTGAGCGAAGGACTTTTCCACCACAATGATGTCATCTAAGTATACCAGGCAAATTTCCCAAGAGAGACCTCTTAACACGCTTTCCATCAGCTTCTCAAATGTTGCAGGAGCATTGCAAAGCCCGAATGGCATTACCGTAATTTGCCAGAGTCCAGTCCCAATCGAGAACGCTGTCTTCTCTTTATCTTCAGGTTTCAATCCAACCTGCCAATATCCACTGCGGAGATCCAAGGTAGAGAAAAGTTCACACTCCTCCAGGGTGTCCAGCGTATCATCAATCCTGGGGAGTGGATAACTATCTTTCTTGGTGACGTTGTTCAGAAGGCGGTAGTCTACGCAGAATCTCGTTGTGCCGTCCTTCTTCTTCACCAATACAACAGGAGCCATCCAGGGGCTACTCGAAGGCTCAATGACACCATCAGTCGCCATCTCCTTGATGATCTTCTCGGCGTCCTCCCGTTTGGCTAACGGCAGCCTCCGCGGGACCTGTCGGATGGGCTTAGCATCCCCGGTGTCAATCCTGTGCTGGACGATATCCGTTCTACCCCGTGGCCCTGGGCTGATCTCGAAAACGTCCTGCCATCGGATAATCATCTTCTTCACTTCCTCGCTCTGTGCAGGTGAGAGGTCCCGGCATGATTCGTCCACAAATCCTGTTAGTTCTTCCGGCAATCTTCGCAGCTCGGTGGGGTGACGTTGCAGCTGACGTACCACGAGGTAGCAGTTGCACATTCCCCGACCGGTGCTCCCTTGTTCAGTGTTACTGGGAAGCTGTTCAGGTTCATTAACCGAATCAGAGTGGTACGTCCGACCTTGATGAGAGACCTTGCAACCATTACGCCGCGTCCGATCTCCTGTTCTTCTTGCCTTCCAGGTTCAAGTAGCACACATTGACCCTCAGGTAGATGTCCTTCGATCGTCCCATGCGTTATGATTTGGCTCCGTGCAGGTAAAGTGGTGTCTTCTAGTAGGCGCACTCGTGCGTAGATGTCCTTCCCTGCCGAAGGATGACTTCTTCGTCTCCCATCGTCATCACACCTCTCGCCATATCCAGCTTGATCCCGTATGCGAACATCAAGTCCATGCCCAATATGACATCCTCATCAATATCTGCCACGAGAGCGCGGTGCTTCAGATGTTGATCCCCGATGATGAAGGTGGCAACTGTCTCCCCGTAGAACTTGGCTGGCTCTCCTGTGGCAGTCCGTAATGCCCAAGTCGTTGGTAAGATCTTCTCAGCGGGGACTGTCTTCAAGTTCAAGGTAGTCATGGTTGCACCGGTATTCAGTAGCAGACTTCGCAGCTGCCCGTTCACCATCCCATCAACGTAGAAACTGTTCGTTCTGCTCCCTATTGACGCAACTCTGATAGTCTTCCCGGGGCCTTTGACGTTACGGGTTGACTGTTGCCCCTTCCCATCAACCCTACTTAGTTTTCCTGTAGCTTTTCTTGTTTCTTGGATGGACACTTGCTTCTAGGGTGTCCAAGTTTGCCGCATCTCCAACAGCGTATCTCCTTCTTACGGGTCCTGAGAGCCTCCAAAACTTTTGTCACGATGTCCTCGACGCTAGGGACCAAATAAGGCTCCGCTTCTGCTGCTCGAACTCGTGCTTGGCCTCGAACTGACTCTCTAACAGCCTCGAACTCCATGGCCTGAGATAATGCGTCTCCCAAAGTCTTTGGCCGGGCGAGCTTCACTGCCTGTTGCGTCTCGGGGTCCCGAAGTCCATCCAGGAATTTGTCGACAGCCAGGCTCTCGTAGACATCATCGGTGATCTATGGGTAAGCATTCCTCACCAGCCGTGCAATGTCTGCTTCAAATTCCTGTAGCGTTTCGTTGGTCTTCTGGATCCTGCTTCTCAGCTGTGAGCGATATAGCTGGTCCATGTGGCGGTGGCCGAAACGCATCTCCAGTCTTCTACCCAGTTCCCCGTAGTTAGACCGCTCTGTCATGGGCATCCCTTGCAGTACTCCCAAGGCGTCTCCACGCAAGGCCAGGCACAACGCTGAAGCTTTGGTCTCTTTTGACCACCCGTTGATTGAAGCTGCTGTCTCGAAGAGAGTCATGTAGTCCTCCCACGGCGTCTTTCCGTCGAATACTGGAATAGTGTTGTGATTTGGTGGTGTCCCAGCATTGGCGGGCTTCTTGAATGAAGGCTGCCCTCGGAGGAACGGTCGGTGTCGTTCGTCGGTGGGTTGCTTATACGTCCCTCGAGAGCTTCTACTTTTTGAATGAGTTCGCTCACTTTTTCTCCTAACCTAGATTCTACATCAGCTACTTTATTATCTTCATCCACTAACTTATTATCTACATTAGCTAACTTATTCTCAAAATTTTCCATTAACTTAGTCTCTAATGTGCCTAACTTAGACTCTAATGTATCCAATAAATCACTTTTTACAGAACCTAGCTCATTTTTGACACTGTTTAATTCATTACCTAGCTTATTTTCTACATTACTTACCTCATTTTTAACAGTACCTAATTCATTACCTAGATTATTTTTTACATTGCTTAACGCATTTTTAAAAGTTGCAGACAACCTGCTTAAATCAGTTTCAAACAGAACGTCATCTGGATTTTCCCCTAAATCTACAAAAAATTGGCGCAAGCGCTGTTGCAGCACACTTTTAGTTCCAGATGAATTCAGATCACGTTCCTCCAATTCCCGTTTCAAATCCACAACTTTTAAATCAATTGATTTAACACTTTTAGAAGCCATTATACATATAGTAGCCCAATAATTACAAAATGCAAAACAAGCAAAATAATAGCAATTACACAAAATCCCACTTCTGACACCAATTTTTTACGGGTTACTGGGTATTAAAATGAATTAAACAATTCCTTAATTAAAGATACTAATATTTATTAACAAAAGGATAAAAAGGATACAATTAAACTATTAACAATTAAATTATTAAACTAATATAAATTTATAATGACAATATTCTAAATATTTATTATCTAGGCCTAACTCCTATTTAATTATTACAATAATATAAGATATAAATAATTCTAGATAGCTTAACTAGTTACAATAGTTTCTATGAATATTCTAAAATTACACTACAATTTATAACTAATAATTAACACTTACAGTTCACTAGTCCACCGACCGTAAGATTCTCCGAGTATGACAAACTGACACACAGTAACAAACAGAAACAGTTTATTACACTCGCGAGACTGTCACAGTTCACTGACACATTTCTTACACTGGCCGGTTCAACACTGACTAGTTTATCACACTGACACTCACTTATCACAGATCTTGCGTGGTCTACTCTCAGACTAAGACTGACTGGCTCGAGGTGAGGGAAGTATTTAAGTAGGCAAGGCCGAACATTCCAGAACATGGAGGGGCCAGAAAATTCTGGAATCTTCTTAATCCTTTTCCGACAAAAGGAGACGATCTAGAACGGTCCTAATCCTATTTTAACTTCTCCCGCCAACGGATTTAAGCCGCTAATCCTTTGCTTCCTCTGGCCGTAACATTATATATGTTTGTATCAATTTCTATTGCGGTAGGATAATTATTCTTTATATTTATTTTCTCATCGATTAGAATTTTGTACACTTCCCAGTCGATAACTCCATTAATGAGGGATTTTTTCTTCTTTTCTTTGTGTATATCACACCTTCCTATCCGACACCTGGTTAGACCTGTTTGTCATTGATTCACGGCAGAATCTCCTTTCTTTCTATCAATTATCTCTTCCATTTCTGTCTTCTCATGATCTTATCCAAATTTCATACAATATCCAAACCCCAGTTACACCACCTAAAACCATAACCTTCCGTAACCTAGATGCTCTCACTCCAGAGACCATTTCACCCTCTCTTGAAACCTTGGATTGGAGAGAGATTTATTCTTGCGCCACTATTGATTCCATGATAGATATACTTACTTCCAATCTCAAATTTATCCTTGACACCCATGCCCCTCTGAAAACCTCAACCTTCCGTCATCAGCCGGCTCCCTGGATGTGTCAAAAAATTAAAGATCTGCAAAGGAAGCGTGAAGCGGCCCGAAGAAGCTTTAGACGCACAAGGCTAACCGATGAATATCAAGCGTTCAGGGCTCTCCACATTTTGACACACTCCACAATCAGGCAGGCAAAAACCAAAATACTTTCACGAAGCCCTTTCATCTGCTCCCGATTCTAAATCTAAATGGCATCTCCTTTGAAAGCTTTCTCTTCTTTATCCATCTTCTTCTAGATCCTTTCTAGCCTCTCCCGATGAAATAAACTCTTTTTTTTGTCCACCTCAGTTAATACTTCTAATTCATCCTCTCCCGTATTTTCCCCAACGCCATTTTTCAACCCTGACAACTTTTACTTCGCTGACATTTCACCCGACATTATTTCCTCTGTTCTGAATTCCCATTCCAATTCCGCAGGCTTTGATGGGATTCCTGTCAAACTGCTAAAATCCTGTCTTATCGATATTATACCTGTCCTACTCTTTATTTACAAGTTTTCACTGCAAAACGCAGAATTCCCTACCTCTTGGAAAATAGCTATAGTCCACCCTATCAACAAATCCTCTAACCCTGTTTCACTCAAAGACTACCGCCCAATCTCAATTCTCTCCAACCTTTCCAAGCCTCTAGAAAGAATAGTCCAGTCACAAATGTCAAATTTCCTCGAACAGTCCAACCTCCTCGACCCACTTCAATCACGTTTCCGTCCCGGTTTCTCAACGCAATCTGCACTCACCAAAATCACTAACGACATACATACCGCTATGGACGACAAAAAACTAATAGTGCTCCTTGACTCCTCTAAAGTATCCTCCTTGACTTTTCTAAATCTTTTGATTCTTTGGACCATTCTATCCTTTTCAGTAAACTCAAATCACTGTCCTTTTCTAACAGTTCTATACGTTGGTTCCAGCCTTTCCTCTTTGATAGAGCTCAAGCAGTTTCCGTACCTAATCATCCCCTTTCCAGTTTCCTCACTCTTTCCTCTTTAGGTGTGGCACAAGGCTCAAGCATCTCTCCTCTTCTGTTCAACTGCTATATCAATGATCTTCCTAAATCTGTTCAACACTGTTCCCACCATCTATATGCTGACGAATTCCAAATATACTTGTCCTTTCCTCCTTCTGAGCTATTAATTGCGTTCGCCAGTATTCAGGAAGACCTAGATAGAATCAGTGCCTGGGCAAAGCTGAACAAACTGGAATTGAACGCAATGAAAACTCAGGCTATTGTTTTAGGTTATAATTCTCTCCTTACATCCATCCACACCCTCCCAACATTAATCCTAAACGATCATCCTATCACGTTCACCTCCTCTGTAAAAAACCTAGGCATCACCATCGACCAAAACCTTTCTTGGAAATCCCACATCGCCCAGATATCCCGACGGTCAATCAGTTCCCTGAAGTTATTCCATCGTTCTCGTCATCTCCTTACACAATCTTCCCGTAAGCTTCTCGTAACTTCTCTCATCTTCCCCCACTTTGACTATTGTAGCGTGGTATATGGAGGCCTTTCTATAATGCTTGAAGAAAGACTAAAGAGAATAATGAATTGCGCTCTATGATTTGTGCTTGGCACTCTTAGGCGATCGCGCGTATCCCACCTTTATGATGAGTTAAAGTGGCTCTTCCCTCACTTCCGAAGACAATATTTCCTCTGTACATTCTTATACCAATCTATTTACTCTCAACACCCTTCATATATTTACAGCCTCCTCCAATTCAAATCCTCAGTTCAACACCATAAAACAAGATCCCGCCTTTCCAATCTCTATATTCGTTCCCACAGAACAAAGCATTCGAACATTCCTTTCTTGCCCGCTCCACCACACTGTGGAACTCAATTCCTCCTAATATCCGTCATAGTCCCTCACTATCGTCATTTAAATCCTCGCTTTTCCAACATCTCCTAGCTTCCCAAAAAGATGCTTTTTGCTTAGACGTAATGTATAGAATAATTCATTGTGCTATGTATTTCTTTTAATATTGTCTTTTAAAAAACTGTACACCAGGTAAAGAAATTATGGCATGCTAGCTCATGCTTTTAACAAAATCTATGGATTTATCAGTTCTCTTTAATTGCTTAATATCTTGTCAAGATTTATACTGTTTATTTACTTATTATTATTTTTGTTAAAATATTTCTTTTTAAATTGTTTTGTGTCATTTTTTACACTCTTTATGATTTGTAACACTTAGCCTTCTGGCCAGGTAAATATTATGTTTCTTTTTCTGTTCCTATTTGTTATTCTAAAGGACTTAGTCCCAGAATAAAGTTACTTTTCTATTCTATCTGTGCTGAGAAATTAATTAAAACTGGGATATAGTCCGAGTTCAGATCTGTGATCGCGTGGGATGAGAGAGAAAGCCTAAAGTGCTATGTCGAGGATGTATGGTTTACAGCTTGATCTGTAGAATGTTGGTTCATTTGGTGCATGAATTTGTACATTGTGGCTTGGAACAGATTTCTAGCAAGATGCTTCCACTAGAATTCGATTTACAGCATAAATTTACCCGATTTACCCTAGTAAATATTTTTACAGTTCATGCCACCTAAAACTAGAGTATGTTCAGCTGGTGGTAACAGTTTTAAAATTTCTTCTTTAAGCAATTTTTTGGTTGGTGGTTTATAAGCTGCTGTGACAACTGTAGGAGGAGACGAATGTAATCGAACCGATATAACCTCTAGGTTAAATTTTTAAGAATAATATTTTCAGAGAAACTAATATTATTCTTAATTATCAGGGCAACATCGCCTGAAGGAGTCGAACACTCTATATCTTTTCGTAATATTTTGTATCCTGGGATCTTGAATTTGATGTTTTGAGATAGATGGGTCTCAGTTATGCAGGCTATGTCGATGGAATTTGATTCAAGGAAAGTTTTAAGTTCATTTCTTCGAGAGGATTTGCCATGTGCATTCCAATTTGACAATTTTAATTGTCTGAGTTCATTAACCATAGTTCAAAAAATGATGTAAGGAAGTTAATTCAATATAATACGTGGACTGGAATAAAGCGTAGTTTGTTGTGAGAGAATTGGTAACATCAGATAAGCTATTGTTTACATTAAGGTCCATTCGTAAAAGGAGGCTACTAACGATGAGAAGAGGATATGCCGTAAGCATTCCAATTTAAAAGTTTTATATTTCTTAATTCAGAAGTCTGGGTACAAATAAATATAGTAACATTTAGGATATAATAAGAAAAATGGAAAAAATAAATATAACGGACATAACATGCTGAGAAGGAATTAGTAACTATAGATAGCTTAATGTTTACACTAGGGCCCATTCGTAAAGAAGGAGGTTACTAGTGAGCTTAACTGTTGCATAATTTGTGGTAAATACGGTTTAATCGCTTCTAAGATTACTTTTGTTATAGTAGGTAAGATGCTGTCAATGATTGATTCCACAGTAACTGTTTGTTGTTGCGTTGAGTGTGCTGGACGAGCCACATCTGCTAATGTGAATTTCGTCGAGGCATTCCTAGCTGGTTTATACGTAGTTTCTGCAGTCATACTGCTTTATTTTCTTCACTTTGTCCAGATGAGTTTATTTTGATTTTTATTGTTTGATGGTGGGGACAGCCTCTGTAACTAGCCGCGTGTGCTTGTTTACAATTGACACAATACGGCTTATCCGTGTATTTTAAAGGACATTTAGAAAAATGGTGATTTTCCTTGCACTTAACACATCTAGGCTCCAAATGACAATAATTTTTTGTGTGTCCATACCTTTGATAGTTGGTACACATTGGGATATCATTAGTTTTGTGTTTTGGCTCAACTGATACGATAGCATAAAATAAATTATAAATCTTGAAAATGTTGCTAGCCTAATCATTATTTACCCGTGATGTAGAGTAAAGGGGAGTGGGCTTTTTATCTTTATTTAATATCCTTGAAACATGTGTTACTTCGAATTTTTGACTATTTAATTCGGCCTTTAGTTCTTCGTCAGTTACGGTGTAAGGAACCCCTCTTAGTATGACATTCAGATGTTTATTTTTTTCCGTAGAAAAAGCATGATATTCTATTTTTTCTTTGTCGTAATAGTTAGTCATTCTCCTGTAATCTTCAATGGTTGTTAACATTATTTTCGTGTTGTTGCCGATTAATTTAGTGGGAAAGGGTCCTAAACATGATCCTTTTAAATCATTTAATATGAGTTGATAATTATTTGGTTTGTGGAGAAAATTTGGGGGAATTTTTGAAGAATTATCAGTAATATTTTTTTCATTGTTAGAAGTCTGGTCTGAAGTAACCGGATTATTAGATGAAAGCTCAGCCTCAGTTAATATATGAAATCTGTTACTCACCGAAATTTCCTGGTAATATTTACCCATCTTTTTAATAGGCGATTGATTTAGTGATGAACCCTCGTAATTTCGCTTCTTAGAATTTATATATTCTTCATTTGAAAACTATTTAGTAGCAGAAGTGGGTTGGTGTGGTTAGATGCACCTGGCAAGTTAACTACATCTCCCGTTCTCATTAATTAACAATGTGAATTAATAAAAACAAAATAAGATAAAAATTCACTAATTGACACAGTACCACCGCACTCTATGAAAGCCAGAGGCCAACTGATAATAACTATTAAACTTATGTTTGATATCATGTCTGGTTAAGTAGAAAAAAAAAAGAAGTTAGAACAAGTACAACTTTCTTATCCTTGTAATTTGATTTTTATTGTTAAAAAAAGAAGATTTAGTTACGAAGTATTTTTCTTAACATTTTTATAAGGTCATGAATCACTAATAATTATTTGTTTATTAATACTTTCTCTACGAAGTTTAATTGAAGACATCTATTAGTGGGAAAATAACAAGAATTGTTTAAGATAATTTGGGAAAAAATTAAAATTTTCAACTTTTGCTTATTAAAAAATATTAATATGACATTCATACTGTGCATTGGACCGTGGAAGAATATCAAAACAGATTTAATTTTCTTTTTTGTTAGCATCATTCTTTAGATTAGGTGCAATATGGCCAATTTCGGTCATCGAATTGTTTACAACATACTTTGCTTTATGAACTTATACCATCTATCTAAAAAAAAAATACCTGTATCACTACAATTCGTGATTGGGATGGAGTAATAATAATATTGCAAACTTATTTAAAAATAAAAATTAATACAATTAACATTTTTTCCATCCCACCACCATTTAACGAGTAGGCAATAACATATGCTACGTTTATGAACCTGTAACCTGTACCAGTATCACCAATGAAGAGTCTGTGGTTCAGTACATGGTAGAGACTGTACTGATTCATTGACAACGGTTCTGCAAGGAGGTGATTTGCCCTAGGTCACGCTCAACTTCCAGATTTCCCCCCCTTATTTTGGGTACCCTATTTTTATAATATTTTAAAAAAGGCTGGGTGAGCCCCAGGAGGGTCCTAGATCCCATGAGATCCATCTCCGGCTGCGAACAGACTAAATAAAAATGAGTTAATAAAAAAGTTATACCCGCAGCGGGATTTGAACCAGGATTTCCGGCATGGCAACTCGGTGCTCCACTACTGAGCTACTCCGCTCCCTTCTATCTATCTATCTAACTTGACAGAATATTAATTGACCTATGGAATATAAGGTTGAGCATTGCAAATGACATTCTAACCATTAATATAAAATTATTCTAAAATATTTTCCATTTTTCAGTCAGAAAAAAATAGGTTCAATGCGGCATGTCCTTTTGTATCATAAAATAAGAACAAAATTTGATTTCGAATTATGTAAATAGTAATACTAATAGTTCTTCTTTATTAGTAATAATCAAAATATCTAATGGATACCATTAGTATATTTATTTTAAACGTGAGAGCATTTAATAACGTAGTAGTAACATTTTTTGGGGATTTCGTCTCGTGCTGACATGGAGGTTTTCCTTTGTAGATAAACTGCTCAAATATTGATATGTTTCTGGTTGGGAGTTGGAAATGTCTGTCATCATCGTCATAACATCTCACGTAATATTTGTGTTATTTTGTACCGATTACCGATCACTTCTTTTTGTTGTTTTTTTCATTCATTACAATTGTATATATAAATAATTAAAATATACAAATTTATGTAACTTTAACAGATCCTTGTGTTGCCCTAGGGTATTTAAAAGTTTCTAAATATTTACACAGTCCGGTATGTGTAATGTTTACAATTTAGTCTTTTGCCATCTAATTATACGCGGACATACGGGAGGAATCATTAGTCGGGATTAAGAAGAAATATAACGGGAAATGAGTTTGGACTGCCGAGATCAGATCCCTTCCCTTGGCAAGTGCATTACTACTTTGCCACCCACATCCTAGGCTTGTCTTTGCACAGAGGTTTGGCACAGTTCTTCAACCCAACGAAGAATTCGATTTGCCTACGACCGATGTACTCTCGTACAGAGTGTTGCAGATTCACTTCCCTTCGTAATGCAACCTGTATTTGCAGAAGCTGCTAATGACTGCTCTACAGCGACTTTCTCCTTTGTCTCCCGAATCTTTGCCAGTAATAATATTCGAAGGAGCTTGAATGTAGACATCCCTGGATCTCAGGAAAGAAGGATGTCCATTGCATCAGCTAGAGTAGTGCTGTTCTTATAAAAAAAAATTAAAGGCTAATCATCTATGATACTGTGTATGTATAGTTACTTACGGAAATTCTATTACCTTCCAGATATAATTGTCGATTAATTTGTAATGAAAACCTAATTAAATTAAAATAACTCTGAATTTAGTTCAGTGCCGCCGTGCGTTGTCGTACTTTAACATCTATGTTCACAACCGGATTTTATGTTATAAATGTGAATTTATGAATAAAAAAAATATATCTGCTATTTAATTAAGTATTTAAAAAATAAGGTAATAAGATTTCAGGGAAAAATTAAAATAGGCTTACCTTCATCAAAACCAAGCTCAAGTTTTGTAACTCATGAGAGGATAGACAAGTATTAAATGTACGAGGAGTTAATTCTCCTTGTATTGTTTTATTATTGTGATGCATTATACTAATGGGACCCATCTCTTTCTGTATTACTTTACACTTAATAATAATATAATAATTTAAGGCTCAATATCATGAGAATCAGAGACACTACAAAAATTCTATATTTTTTAAAATATTATTGTTATTATGTAAAGGAGATGGTTGGGGGGTGCAGTCAATAACATCATATTGACTGCACCCCCCAACCATCTCCTTTACATAAGATCATCCAGTCAACCATTTTCATCTCATATTATTGTTATTGTTTGCCCATTTGCACTGACTTCCCCATTTCACCATGTCTCCTTTGAGTGCAATTTTGAATCGGAATATCTGAATATCTGTTCTAGAAGCAATTGAGATGGGATCTTACAGCTCTATCTGCGGTGGTATTAAAATCAACATAGAAATTATCTAAAGTATAATTATTATATTATCTAAAGTAGTAAGAATTGTTTTAGAAAACATTCGATTTTGAAAGAATGGCCTACTTACTACTTATGGCAGGAGTACGTCCAACTCATGTAAATGATCCCACCTTTGTAAGCAAAACTCCGAAATTCTTATTTTCATATATTGAATGTATTAATTGAACTTATCTTGTAACCGAAGGTCATCCTCATATTCGGATTTCATAAAAAAAGAACTCTTCCAAGTTTTCGATTTTGTCAAAAATGTTACAATTAAATTAGTAATTTTCATAAAAAAGAAACAAAAAACTGCAAATGACTTGCATCCCGTTTTGAAAAGTTCAGGGAAGGTTGAACTGTTTAAAGCAGTTGTGAATAAGAGTGAAGATGAATGATTCAGGGATGCTCAAAATGATATATGATAGATGAAAAATTAAAATCGAAAATTTTCCCGACAATAATAATCCATTTAACTATTTTTATTTGAAGAGAAAAGATATGCCCCGGCCGGGATCATTGGAAATCATTGGAAAAACTATTAACCGCTATGTTATTTGGTTATCTAAGTTATGTAAAAATGTCTCTATTTTTTTCCCATAACAGTTTCACACCATGATGATGAGGATGAATTCCACACCCTAGACTTATGTGCGAAGAATATACTTTCTTAACTGTCATTTTTTACATTAATGGTTTGGTGAAAGAACTTCTCAAAATGTTGGGTCGCTTTAACAGTACAATAATTTAATATTTTTTATATTTGGTCACTTTCTTTCACAAATGTTTGTTTCCAGTTAGTTTCTTAATGCTATTCTCATATTTAGTAGAGCCGTATTCAATGAGCGATGTGATCAAAAAAGGGAACAATTTGTCTTACGTAACACCAAGGTCAGCAAACTGCGTTGCGGCCGACCGCGCGGTTGGCAACAGAGCACCCACATGACGGTAGGGCGTCAACCGCAGCCATCTTCTTCCAATGAAAAGTTCTTGCGGCATCTTTGCGACTTCTGTAAGCAATTTTTATTGAGTATAATGGACATGTACAAGAAGTCTTGGTTTAAAAGAATAGCGTATGGGTCGCCCTAAAAAATATAAATTTTCATTGAAAGAAGGGTTACTGTACCGAAGGACCTTATGGTACGACGACTACACAGAAGTCAACATCTCATTATTCGGACAAGAATAAACTGCACCAGAACTTCAAAAATTACATCATATTACGCCGAATGTCCTTTCTGTGAATGTCAACTATCTCGTTTGAATAAGCCTCACAGACCCAACCATCATAAAATCATCAACATCATTGGAACATTGCAGAATACACTCGAAGAAGATGCTAGCAGATGGAAGGAATACCGATTGATAGGGATCATCAGTTGAGTCCTGATTTTAAAATCGGCCATCAAAAAATGGGTCTTCATAACATGAAAGACACCAGCGCATGAAACATAACAACAAAAGCTACTTTTAATTTAAGGAAGAAATAGTTGGGGGTGCAGTCAATCAAAACACCTAAATAAGCGAAACTTATTTATTATGTGCCGACGTTTCGGCCTACAATGTAGGCCATCTTCAGGGCTAAGAGAGAGAAACAAACAGAAATATATAAAAACGTAGCAGTAACAAGAATATATAAAGTGGTACAAGAGTGGAAATTAAAATAGTGACTAGATATGATGAAATAGTGAATAGATATACGATAAATAAAGAATGAATATAAGAGTGGTTACAGAATATAATAAACTTAAAATAGTGATAGATAAAAATAAAATTGTAGATGATGAATAATAATAATAAATAAAATAATAATAAATAATAAATATTTAGCCTCATATTTTTCATCTACTGTATTTCTTTACCTATTTTCTATATGTTTATGTTATATTCACATCTTATTTTGCATTAATGCCACTTCTTTCTAACTGTACACAGTTATATATTAACTTCCCTTACTTACATTTTCTTTTTCTTTTCATACTTCATAGTTCATAGTTATAAATAACACTTTTTCAATGTTTAATTTTTGAAATTCATCAATCTTTTCTTTCTATATATGCTTGTATTATTACATTTTACCTATGTAACCCTTCATGTCTGGTATCTTATCCATATCTATAATTAAACTAGTTTTTTCTAAATCCTTCATACTCAACCCCCCTTTTTTCTATATTTTAATCTTCTCATTTTGTATCTTTCCGTTTACCTCCTCATTTTTCTTTCCCTTTATATTATTGTTTACATTTTATCCTTTCTTGACATGTATTTTTTCTATTTTATATTCGTATTCTTTTATTATTATATCTGTCACTATTAGAATTTCTGTTCATCTAAAATTTTTTTTTTTTTTTTTATCTATCACTATTTTAAGTTTATTATATTCTGTAACCACTCTTATATTCATTCTTTATTTATCATATATCTATTCACTATTTCATCATATCTAGTCACTATTTTAATTTCCACTCTTGTACCACTTTATATATTCTTGTTACTGCTACGTTTTTATATATTTCTACATTGTAGGCAGAAACGTCGGCACATAATAAATAAGTTTCGCTTATTTAGGTGTTTTGATTGACTGCACCCCCAACTATTTCTTCCTTAAATTAGAAGATACAGTCGACCAATTCTTCTCTAACATAAAAGCTACTTTTATTTTTTTCTAGTTATCAATATCAAAAACAATATATCAATATCAGAAAAACAGTGACATGAAACTAAATATAATTAAATTTAATTTTGAATACGATGAGGTAACCTTCAAATCAAAACCGTACAAGGACACCTGATTTTTCCAGACTAGTTGTAATAATCTTCCTAACATTTTATCGACTTCCGGAATAAAATTATTTTATTATTTGACAAATCAACGGGTATTGAAATCTTGAATTAATTTTAGTGGTTGCTTATGTAACCCGATTATTTGCCTACTTGTAAATATTACCATAATCTGATATATGTCAGAATTTCCTTTAATATGTGTTATTACAGAGACTTATTTAACAAATATGAAATAAATACAATTTTTCTTCTTGAATGATAATAGTCGACGTTGATTGATATGTGGAAGAGAATGATCCGGGTGGAGGTCAATGAATTTCTCTTAGATAGGGAGAAATGTTTATTAAATAGCCAACATTTTGACCCACTTTCAGGTCATCTTCAGGGCTAAATATGTTTCATTTTTCACCTTTGTTTATCATATTAACATCACTAATTTGGCATTAATAAGTTTTCATCTCAACTTACTATCTTATCATTTTTATTTAACAACATAATTATTGTATTTTTACATTTATACTATTGAATAACACAATCCATCAATTGTAACTTACTCATCGCACCTTTTATACAATTTTAAATGTCATTTCTCATAATCAACTATGTTCTCCTTTATCACCATGTCTTACCACTTATTACATAATGTGCTACAACTATCTTTTGTAATATTTCATTAACAATTTGTATGCATTATCGTACCTATTATTAGTTAACTGTTTTCTCATTTTATTACTTACCATCATTATTTCCTATTATCATTTTCATTTTTATTACCGTATGCTTTGATTTTTATCACTTGATTTATTACTTGTTGTATTGTGTAGTATCTTTCATTATTACTAAAGACCGGATTCCCGTGCAATTACAACTTTTTATTGCTTTCTCAGAATTCAATGAAAATTCGATTCTTATCCGAATCAAGGAAAGGTAATCAAAATAATGTAAATTTTATATTGCACGAAATGCACATTTTGGGGGTTACTGCACAAATTTGCACATTTTAGGTTTTCAGTGCACGAAAGCGCACTTATTGATATTTCATTAAAAATATTGATTTTTTTTTTTTAATTTTTATTATAGAGAATAGTTGTGATTTATTTTGAAATCATCAACAATAATATTTACCTACTTAATTTTCCAAGAATAAAAAAATGACTCGTGATTTCCAAATATTTCTTCGAACTTGTTAAGGAAATGGAAAAGGTTCTAATTTGATTTGACTCAACCTTCCAACCTACTCTTATATTTTCATTTCATTCTAAAGCTGAGTTTAGTTCGGTAAACAAGTACAATAGTGAAAATCCCTAAAGTGACAGCCAGCCAATCTTCAAAAATCAAAATTTGGATAAAAATATTTCCAGAATTGAAATCAGAAGGGAAAACAATTTTTTGTTCTTCTTGCAGTAAATCAATTTGTTCCGATCGAAAATCTCAAGTGGATGCTCATTGCAACTGAAGTAAGTACATTCTATCTTTTCATCAGGAGCACACGATAGCATTTGACTATACCCAACATCTCTTTATAATTAGGATTAGGGCTTATTTATAAATAAAAACTGAGATTTACTACTAATTTTGTTTTATTTAAACAAACAACATCTGCACAGTAAGAACACAAAAATCATAGACAGCGAGTGCTGCCATCTAGGCTAAAATATGCAAACAACTAAATGGGCAACGACACTTTGCCTTTACAGCCAAGATCAAAATTTTAACTCAACACTCCCACTAAAATTTTACATCATAAGATAACATAAAAATATTCTATACTTAAATACCTATTACAACTTATCCATTATTTGTTCTCTTAGAAAGACAAAGGATTGAGTGGGCAATGGCTTTGTTAATATATCAGCAAGCTGATTTTTACTTGGGACATAGGATATATTTATGAAACCATTCTCCACTTTCTCTCGAATAAAATTTTATTTAACATCTATATGTTTTGTTCGTTTGTGAAAAACTGGGTTATTAATTAACTTGATGGCACTCTGATTATCAACATATAGCTTCACACAATCATATTTTTCACCTAAGTCCATTAACAATTGCTGTAACCATAGTATTTCCTTAGCAGCTTCACAGGCTGCGACAAACTCTGCTTCCGTGGTAGAGAGAGCAATGGTCTTTTGCTTTTGGCTTATCCATGTTACTGGCCCGCCATTCATCAAGAATATATATCCAGTGGTAGACTTTCGAGTATCCACATCTCCTGCAAAGTCAGCATCGGAGTACCCTATCAGATCATTGCTTTCTCCATACCTAATACAAACATTTTTTGTATCAATTAAATATCTAATCACACGTTTCACTGCATTAACATGTTGTTGATTAGGATTATTAACATAACGACTCAACATGTTCACTGCATATGAGATATCAGGCCTGGACACTGAGCATAGAAACAACAGTGAGCCAATAGCTTCCCTATAAGGGAAATTCACAGTAATTTCTTCAAGATTTTTACATATAACAACATTAGGATCAGCAGGAGTTGATGCAGGATTGCATTCACTCATATTAAAAGTTTTGACAATTTGCTCTATGTACTCTCTCTGATGTAAACAAATACAGTTATCAGACTTTAATACTTCTATGCCCACAAAATATGACAAATTCAATTCCTTAATTTTAAATGCCTGTTTCAAAAAACTAATTATGTCTTTAATTATCTTTTTACTTGATGATATTATGAGAGCATCGTCAACATATATGATTAGTATAACTCTGATGTTTTCAACATTTCTAACATACACACAGTAGTCAGCTTGTGACTGAACCAAACCATATGATTTTAAAAATTCAGTAAACTTTTTGTTCCAACACCTTGATGCCTGTTTCAGACCATAGAGTGACCTATTTAATTTTAATACATTACTTTTGTCAACTAGCACACCATCAGGAATTTCTAAATAAATTTCTTCTTCAAGGTCCCCATTCAAAAAGGCTGTTTTGACATCAAATTGTTGGATTTCTAAATTGTATTTTGCTGCAATACTAAAAATAATTCTAATCGAATCATACCGTGTGGTAGGAGAAAATATTTGCTGGTAATCAATACCAGGGACTTGATTGAACCCACGCGCACATAATCGAGCCTTGTAATGGTTTATTTTTCCATCAACATCTCTCTTAATGGAAAATACCCACTTCGTTGTGAGTGTTCTCTGTCCAGCTCGCTTCATTGGGGTCCATGTCTGATTCTCGTCATGAGGATTCAGTTCTTCTTTAATGGCTTGCAACCATTCATTCTTCTGTGAACTATTCATTGCCTCATCAAATGATGATGGTAATACAAATTCTACTAAATTAGCCTCAATATTCAAATTTCTCCTTGGTCTCAAAATTATTGGTTCACGTAGAGAATCATCAAGGATCTGTGATGGTTCATAATCAGGATCATCATTGTTGCAACTGTGCATACTTCCGTCATTCTCATTCAATGAGTTATCATTTGAAGAATTTTCATTCACAGATTCATCTTCGAGTATGACTCCAGAGTTATCCTGTTGTACATCTTCATCACTTTCTTCTACAAATATTTTTGCTATATTCTGTCTTTTTTTAGGAAATTTATCCTCATCAAAAACAACATTTCTTGATACTTTAATTTGTTTTGTTTTCATGTTGTACATTCTGTAATTGGTATTATCATAACCAACCAATATCATCTTTTCACTTTTTTTTATCTAATTTGGTTCTCAACTGATCAGGTATATGCACATACCCTTCACTACCAAATACTCTAACATGCTCCAAAATTGGTTTGACTCCATTCCACAACTCTGATGGCGTTTTATCTAATGTTTGGCTAGATGAGGTTCTATTGAGCAAATACACTGCACAATTTATGGCTTCTGCCCACAAATCCAGGGAAATGTCACGTCCATACAGCATGGATCTAGCACTTTCTACAATTGTTCTTATTTCTCTTTCTGCCCGTCCATTTTGTTCTGGGGTATATGGGGCAGTGCATTCATGAACAATACCTTCTTTATTTAAATAGTCTTTGAATGCATTGTTAATGTATTCTCCTCCATTATCTGTATGTAGAGTTTTTACACTGTGCAAGTATTTGTTTTTAACAATAGCATTATACCTCTTCAAATATTCAAGGGTATCGCTTTTATTTCTCATGAAGTACACATGTCTATAGCTAGTTGCCGCATCTTTGAATAATAAAAAACATCTCATACTTGAACCGATGTATGACTCATTGGACCACAGACGTCAATATATACCAAGTCTCCAGGTTTTAGTTCTGCACGACTTGATTTATGGAATGGGAACCGAGACTGCTTCCCATAAGCACATGCTTCACACACTAAGTCAGTCTCATCACTTTTTTCAATATTTAAACCTTCAACTATATTGTTTACACTCATTTTTTGAATTTCTTTAAAGTTTAAATGTCCTAATCTCTCGTGCCACTTTTTTATATCACTTTTATTCTTCTGCACTAAATTGCATGTGTCAGACACAACTGTTTCAATGTCTAGTTCATATAAATTGTTCATTTTCATTTTTGCACACATCACAACATCATCGCCGTAAATTAAAGCACTACTGTCCTTCTTAATGATGGAATAACCTTTTCTTGTAATCATGCCTTCAGAAATCAAGTTTCTTCTTAAGCTTGGCACATGTAGTACTCCATGCAACATGCTTAGCTCCCACTGTCCATTAACACATCTTTTTATTAAAACCTTTCCAATTCCACACACTTCTATGGATTCTTTATTTCCCAGTGTCAATGATTTCTGAGTACAAGCTGTATATTCTTCAAAGAATTCTTTTCTATGTGTCATGTGTGCCGAAGCACCACTATCCAAGATCCAGGAGTTTTCTTCTGAACCACTGCAAATGTTTGACTCATCTGCTACATTAAAAGCCAACATGGTATTCTTATCTCGATCTGGTTTCTTATGTACTTTCTTTGGTGCACGACATTCTCTTGCGAAATGACCCCGTTTCCCACATTGATAGCATTCAAAACGATGCTTTGCAGGTTTCTCTTTGCTCACATTACTTGTACCTGGTTCATTTTTGACTAATTCTTTCTTCAATTTAGTATTAGCAACCAAGCCATTTCTTGTTCTTCTTCACAAGTAATATTCGCTTCTTCATCCAAAAGTCTCGCTGTCAAATTATTCAAGTTTTGTTTTTCAGGATCCAGAGACATCCATGCTTGTCGAAGCGATCTATATTTAGGAGGTAAAGTTCCCAGTATTTTCGTAATTATGGCAGTGTCACTGATACTTTCACCACTTTCCTTGAGTTGTTTGGCGAGATTCTCAACCTTCGCAATATGCTGTGCCACACTGTCACTTAGTGACATTTTGTACTGATAAAACCTTTCATGTATTAACATTTTGTTTAATTCACTTTTTTGTTCATATATGGATTCTAATTTGGACATCATTTCCAAAGCGGTTTCACAGTTTTCTATTAAGGTTATTTGATTTAAATCCATCGACGACGTGATAATGTACATAGCCATTCCGTCAGTTTTTAACCAACTATCTCGGTATCGAAATATCAATTCCTTTTGCTTTCAGGGCACACTTTATCTGGAATTTGCATTGCCTGAAGTTTTTTCCGTCGAATTTATCCACACTCAATGTTCGTTCCATTTTGAGGTTATACGGCGTGATAATTTTCAATTTGCAAAATATGATTTCTTCTTTACTGTTTTCTTTATTCTTCAGTTTTCAGAGCTTCCTGGGCCCATAACCAATTAGGATTAGGGCTTATTTATAAATAAAAACTGAGATTTACTACTAATTTTGTTTTATTTAAACAAACAACATCTGCACAGTAAGAACACAAAAATCATAGACAGCAAGTGCTGCCATCTAGGCTAAAATATGCAAACAACTAAATGGGCAACGACACTTTGCCTTTACAGCCAAGATCAAAATTTTAACTCAACATTTATTTTTATAGGTGGGCACACACAGTTAACTGCAGCACAAAAATCCAAGCGAGCTCCAATTCAACAGTTACTCACACAAAGCTGCTCGTCATTAGACAACAAACAAACATTTTTCACCGATTTATATTACGCCATGGTCGCTTCCAATATTCCATTCAATAAACTGCAGTCCAAGCCCTTTAAGTCTTTTTTTGCAAAAATACACAAACCAAAACATTCCTGACGAGATCACCCCAAGAAAAAAATATCTCAAATACTGTTGTGAACTTGAAGAAATACGAAAACTAATTGAAAACAATTATATTTACATCATGGTAGATGAAACAACAGACCCACGGGGACTTTACATTTGCAGTTTAATTGTTGGAATCCTACACCCGGAGATTGAACCCAAACCATACCTCATTTCATGCAAGCAACTACCAATAGACTCGTAGTTCGCTTTTGGTAGTTTGGTTAGTACCAAAAGCGAACTACGAGACTGTCTCTCAATTTGTGAACGACAATTTAGCAATTTTTTTCTGTCAATCTCCTACCAAGATAAAATTCTTTTATTTGTTAGCAATGCTGCTCCGTATATGGTAAAAGCTGGGAGAAGCACTCAAAGTTTTTTATTCAAATATGGTGCATGTAACTTGTGTAGCGCGTTTAAACCGCGTAGCTGAAAAAGTGAGGGAAATTTTCCCAAATGTCAACAAACTTATTAATAATGGGGAAAAAAATATTTTTAAAAGATCCTCAACGTGTGACAGTTTATAGAAATAGTATGGACTGCCCCCTTCCTTCAGAACCTGTGATAACTAGTTGGGGAACATGGATTGAAGCAGCCCTATTTTATTCAGATCATTTTAATAATTTTAAAGAGTTTTTTTCTACTCTTGAAGATGACGTAGTATCTACTGTTTTAAATTTAACATCTGTTGCATCAGATCTAGCATTTATAAGATTCCATTTATCGCAAAATTCCCATCAATCTACCTTCGCAAATAAAAAAACTTGAAGCTATTTGATAAATTAATATAGTTGGTAGAAAATTACGAAAATTTACAACTATATAATATAACTATATATAATTAACTATTTTATAACTATATAAAATTAAAAACTATAAATATATTTTATTAATTTTGTTTAATTATCATACCTAGCAAATACACTTTTTGTAGTTTTTGTATGCACATATGTATATTATAATAATTATATAAATATGTTTATCATTTTTTTATAATATTTTATTAATTAATATTTCATTTTTTTAATTACACAATACCTCTTCACACAGTAGAAGGTTGAATTTCACGTTTGTCAGTGTATTTTATTTTTATTGAACTTTTTTGCACGTTTGGCTAATTTTTATTGCATGTTTTTTAAATTTTTACTGCACGAAATCCGGCCTTTAATTATTACCTTCCTTGTCACTCTGTTATCAATACTCTATAATGATTTGATTAACCTTGCTCAGTATATATATCTCAAGACACCCCCCATTTTTATTTTATTTTCTACCACTCAGAAACCTTAATACTTATGTATTTTAATTTTAATATTTACCATACTTTATTATTTTTAACAATTTAGTAATTTCAAATTTTACATATTTAGTTCTGAAGAAGGCCTGCAAAGTGGGTCGAAACGTTGGCTATTTACACATTATATACATTTCTCCCTATCTAAGAGAATTTATTGACCTTTACTCGGAACATTTTCTTCCACAAATACAATTATTCTTCGTTGACATTGATAGCATCCTATAAATAAACATTTTATGATAATTTTAATAAAAATATGTGCTTTATCGAAGTTAAAATAACTGACTAATCCAACTACGTGATCAATAGGAACATCCATAGGGAATACAACTGATAAAAAAGAAATTAAAAACGCAGTTCTACTTATTGTCATGACCTAATTATTAAAAGATCAACATACTTATACATAGTTGTTTTTTTGCTGGTTTACATTTTCAATCATCAATATTCAAAATTCCTACTTAATTATCACATAAGTTAGTTATTTAGATGAAATATAAAAAAGCGTTATATAGATAAATAAAGTAAATAAATTGGGAGATGAAGGGTAGTTAATATTAGAAGAGAGTATGGTATTATAGCATTATATTAGGGTATAATACCATTCACATGTTTGTATGTAATTTACTGTTTATTAGTAAAAACTCCCAAAATCAGTTAGAATATATACTATAACTAACTAAAGTTAACTGTAACGTGTTTAAAAAAACAATTATTAATTTTCTTGTTTTTTTTTTTTTTTTTTTTTATTTTTTTTTTTTTTTTATGGCTTTAAGACTTAATTTCAAAGTCCTATTTTGCCAGCAAACTGTGATAGTTTAAATGTTAAAGTCTTATTTTTGTTTTCCTAAGGAATTTTATAATCTGACTAAGTCCTTCTCTGTCCTGTCCCTTTAATTTTTCTGGTATACTGAGGGCCGACCCCTCGATATGTTTCTTCCTCTCATTGTTGAATCTCTTGCAGGACATCACCACGTGTAGAGGATCCTCGACCTCACCGCAGATCTCACAATTTGGTGTCGCCTTTATTTTCATCAGATTTAAAAATTTGCTGGTATTACCATGGTTAGTTCTTAATCTAATCAGGTTAGTCACCTCACTTCTCTTTAAAGCTATTCCAATCGAAACGAACCATGGTTTTAAAGCAATTTTTGGTAGGATTAAATAGTGATCCTTCCCCTTACTCTGGGACTCCCAATCATATAATCCCTGCCATTCTTTCACAATTGTAGCACTCAAAAAGCGCAAGGTATCGATTTTAGGAATTTTAATATTAAGCCTTTTTGCTTTGGTAGTGTTTCGCGCAATTTGATCTGCAGTTTCATTTCCGCTAATACCTACATGTCCTGGTACCCACTGGAAATAATATTTATTGTTGGAAGAGGCAATTGAATTTAAAATGTTTAGTAGAATGTAATTGGTGATTGAGTGTCTGTGTACGTTTTGTAAGCATTGGCAGACGGAGGCCGAGTCTGTGAGGATAACAATTTTACTATTTTTATAAGTGGAGTTGCTATGTTCTGTAGCCTTGAAAACAGCAAGAAGTTCTGCATGGAAGATACTGAATTTATTTGGGATGGAGTAAGACAGATTGATCATTTTTTGTGGATCATAGACGGCTATTGAGCATGTATTGATGGTTTTGGAGGCGTCAGTATAAATTTTAATATGGCTGTGGTATCTGTCATTTATTTCACTGAGGGTGTGGAGTTTTAGTAAATATGGAGGTAATGAGTTTTTGTTATTTATATTTGGCAATTTATATTGGCTGTAGTAAAGAATTAAGGATTTCGGGATATGTGTACAAAGGTCTAGAGGACCATGGGAAATATGAATTGTTTTGAGTATGTGTTTTGACTCCAGCCAGCAGCTTTTTAAATTTGGCATAAATATTTTTCCCTCCAGGATATTGTTACTCGTGAAATTTGACTGGTTGGAGTAAATTTTGAATAAGGATTTTGTTGTCAAACATTTCCTACGCAAAGGGAGAGGGATTTCGCCAGCTTCGGCTAACAGGGCGTTTGTTGGTGTTGTTTTGAAAGCTCCGATACATATCCGTAAGGCTAAATTTTGAATTGTATTTAATTTGTTAATTAACGGAGATTTAGTTTCTTGATAGATTATGCAAGCATAATCGATAATTGACCGTACTATGGATTTGTATAATGTAATCATATTAGAAGGATGTGTGCCCCAAGACACGCCTGCAAGAGATTTTAGGATGGTTAAGTTATTTCGTGATTTGTTGTATGTGTTAATGATGTGGTCCCGGAAATTAAGTTTATAGTCTAATATTACCCCTAAAAATTTTATTTTATTTACTGGCTCGATGGTGTAATTGTCAAAATGAATTTTGAAGTCATTAATGTTAATTTTTCTTTTCCGGGTAAAAGGGATCAAGCATGATTTCCCGGGATTGATTTTTAAGTTAATGTTACTGAAAGAGTTAATTGAGGTTAATAGAGCTTTTTCCATGATGAGCTTTCCCTCGTTGGCGGATTTAACTATGCTGTAAAGTATGAAATCGTCTGCGTACTGGATCATCCTGCAATTTGGAGGAGTGTTGTTAATTATTCTAGATGTATATATATTAAATAGAATGGGACTGAGGCTATCTCCTTGAGGTAGGCCATTAAACGAATCATAGGATACCGGTCCTTCATCTGTACGAATGATGTAGGTCTGGTAAGATAAATAATTGATTATCCAGTTTGTGATGAGCTGAGGTATCCCTACTTCTACTAAAATGGATTTGAGCGTGTTTATTTTGACGTTGTCATAGGCTTTTTCAATATCTAGCACTGCAGCCAATAAAATTTTTTTCTCGTGGAAAGCACGACCAATCTCATTTGTTAGCGACAACAAACAGTTCGTGGTAGACCTGTTTTTCCTGAAACCATAGCATTCATTGTTGAGAATTTTATTTTTTTCCAAAAACCACTCGAGCCTTGCTTTAACAATGTTATTAAAAACTTTAGCCAAGCATGATATAAGGGCTATAGGTCTGTAGGATTCTACTAGCTCGGGATCTTTTCCAGGTTTAAGAATGGGAAATATTAGGATATTTCTCCAGGCTGTGGGAACTTTAGAGCTGCGCCACGTGTAATTGAAGGCCTGCAATAGCTTAAGTTTGATAATCCAAGGAGCAAGACTTATCATTTCATAATTGATTTCGTCGAGGCCGGGTGCTGTTCCTTTGCGCCCAGCAAGAGCTGCTTCAAATTCTCTTTCATTAAATGGTTGATTTAAGATGTCAGATTCGTCTATACCGCCGTATTGTTGGTGTTGTCGAGGTTCGAAAATATGACATAATCTTTCTATGAATGTGACAGCCAGATTTTTGTTAGTTGTAATATGGTTTACCTTCGCTATATACCTCCCCCTTAGGCATGAGATTTTGTTCCACATTGTTCCATAGTCATGGGGATTAATGTTTGTAAAGTTTTGCCAAAGTCTTGTTTATAAAAAATGTGTAAAAAATACAAATGGAGGGTAATATGGAATACAAGGTTTATTTAGTGGAAAAGCAAACTAGAATTTGCAATTTAGATCAAATTTACAATTTGAAAAAACAACAACTTTAATATAATGAGCAATACAAATCTACTTCAGGTCTCTTGACAGAAATCACAAACTGCCTTTTCTGCCCCTGTACAATCAAGATGATCCCACAAAGAGCAGCTAAAACACTGAATCCAAATCTCTCCTCTCGAATCTTCGGAGAATTTTCCCTCACAGAAAATGCATTCAGTACGTTTGTTGTCCGATTCTTTTCCTGATGGCATATACTCCATTACAGATGAGACATCAGAATGAAAAGATTCATCGCTGCTGGAGTCATCTATAGTTGGTCTAGACGTCTTAGGCCTGAGTTTAGAAGATAGGTCGAAGTTGAATTTTTTAACAGGGGATCTTCGAGCTTTTTGTCTTTTCAAAACTTCGAGTTCTTTCTTCTTCTTCTGCTTCATCCAATTCGGTCTCTGATTCTTTTTATATATGGAGAGCATGTTATTATAGAGGAGGAGCCAGCTTTCCGGCCTCTATTTGATTTATGCTTTCCTGGAGGTAAGGGAGAAATCTCTAATAGGTAGGAGAAGATTTGTTGACTTTGGCTCGTCAGGAACCATCACATCGGGATATAAGCTACTGTATTAAATTATTTGTTCAATATTGTTTATGTCGGGAAATATGGAATACTATACTTTTACGTCAGGTATTATGAAATACCCAGTATTCCATAATAACCGAAATTTTTATTGACTGCACCCCCAACTATTTCTTCCTTACATTAGAATTTATAAGGCAACCAATTCTTCTCTAACCGAAATACCACATTGGAAAGATAACCTAAGAACTTTTTTTTTTTTTTATAAACACTTTATTTAGACATTACAATCTGCCACCTGTGGGCAATAAGTAATGGTGCTATGTAGCTACAATCATTCCATAACAAAACACAAAAGTGGTATAAACAAAATAAAATAAGTGAATGTAATAAATATATACACACGCAACATATATAAAATAAAAGGAATTTAAAGCAAAAATGATAATAAAATAAAGTCTAAATAAAAATAAAAATAAATAGAGTAATGTACACATTCAAACCCTATTTACAATTTGCCTGGGTCCCCGAACTAAGCTTCTTCCCCAGGAATGAGGGCAAAGCTGAAGTTCAGAAGGCCCTTGCCCCCTTTTCCAGCCGCGTCACTGGAATAAACTCCAATGGAAGCTGGTTAAGGGCGCTTCACACACACACAGGTCGTGAGTGGAGAATCTGGCCAGTGCCAGTACTCCAAATAGCATTATTATAACAAGTCTCGGGGCCATTGCCGGTTTAGGCGGCGGGGTGGATTGTATGGATGTGTGGAACTGGATAATGACTAAGCCAGGGGATTGGGATGACAGACAAGGTTTTGGTGAAAGTTTGAGAATTTAGTAGGGATGAGGTCGAGGACAAAAGGAATGTTGAGATCATTATAGAGGGTTTTGTTGGAGACATAATAAGGAGCGTTGACAATAGTTCTCAGCACTTTGGATTGAAAGGATTGAATGCGTCTGATATTCGATTTTTTTGCGATCCCCCACAGTTCCAGTCCATAGGTCCAGATAGGTTTGATGATCGTCTTGTATATTAGTAGTTTATTGTCTATTGAAAGATGGGAGGCCCTACACAGTAATCTGTATAGTTGGCTGAAACGTCTGTTAAGTTCTTGTCTTTTGAGTCTGGTATGAGGATTCCATGTAAGCCTTTTGTCTAGGAAGAAGCCAAGGTATCGTACTGTGTCGGAAATAGGCAGGATGGTTTCGTTGAATTGGACAGAAGGACATGTTACCCGGCGAAGTGTAAAAGTCACCTGTTTGCATTTTTCTTCGTTGACTTTGATCCGCCATTGGTTACACCAAATTTCAATGAGTGAAAGGTTCCTTGGAGATTCGAGGAAGCCATTTCAGGATCTGGATGAGATGATAGAATGGCTGTGTCGTCTTCGAACGTTGCAAGGAAGGTTTCAGGAGTAGTTGGGATATCAGCGGTGTACAATATGTATAGGATAGGACCCAGGACGCTGCCCTGGGGGACTCCAGCTTGAATTGGGTAAAGATTGGAGTATTCGTTACCACAGCGTACTTGGAAGTAGCGATCAGAGAGGTAGGATCGAAGGACTAGTAATAAGGATTGAGGTAACTGAGTTTTGAGCTTGAACAGCAAACCGGCATGCCATACCCGGTCGAAAGCTTGTGCTACGTCCAGAAATGCGCCTGTGCAGTACTGTTTGCTTTCAAGAGCAGAGAGGATATGTGATCGACAACTCGGAGACACTAACCTAAGAACTGATGAAAAAAAAAAAAGTGTCACTGAAAAACCAATCACATAACAATGAACTACAACTCTTTTAGTGTGCATTATGCTCAGTCTTAAAGCTTAAGTCGCATTTGCACTGGTTAGTACAACTATTTGAAAGTTTACTTGCAAAAATTATTTATAAACACAAAACAAACTTCGTTCTGTAGCGAACAGTTCAGCAGCAGCAGGCGGTCAACTCTCACAGCACATTGTTTCTAACTTTCTTTCTTTCATGGTATTTTTTTAGAAGAAGGAACATTATCATCTTTGATCATAATGGTCTGTAATCATCAAGTATATTTAGTGCTTTCTTGTTCGTTTTCTGTCATATATTAGTTGCAAAAATATTTCTTATTAATTATAATTATAAAATTTTGTTTATTATAGGAAAATATATGTATAAATACAGACAGACACAAAAAAAAAAAAAAAACAGTAAAAAAGGTTCTGATTTATACTGATTTTCTGTGGTTTCTTAAGTTTTTCCTTTTATCCTTCAAAATTCCCTTAGAGCGGAAAATGTGAATTCTCTATTTATACATTAAAGGCAATGCATTAGATTGGTTTAATATCTAAATTTATAATAATATTTTCATTAATTTTCCATCAATCGCAACATATGTAGAAATATTATATTAGTCGATTTTAAAGTAAAGCAAATGTAACATGATTCGCTAAATAATTATTGTATCCCACAATAAATAGTTCTTAGTGGTCATAGGAAGTGAGAAAGCAATTTTTGAAACACAGGAAACCAATTCTTTTGTTAAGTGTCGAGGCTCGCTGCACAACGACAAATCTATTTTCCTCCAGAAAAGTTCACAAACCTTTTTTATTCACAAAAACATTGTAGTAGAATAATTATCTTTGTGGCTACATTGTGGGTACTTATGTTTCACATTGTTCTTATTAAGTTACTGTTTTATATATCCTAAAGCATACACACATATTTATAAATTTAGAAGTATTCAATGTTCGCTAACATTGAGTTTCATCGCTGTATGAATTGAATGAAAAACTTGAAATGATTTCAATAATGAAAATTTTGTAGCAATAATTTTAGCTGAAATTCGTGCTTGCAGAAACATATCATATTTTAACCTATTTACGTGAACATTTTAGAGAGTTTTCAAAATTAAAATGAGCTTAGATATGCTTAGTTACCAATTATCATCTATGACAAGATTATGTTCGGAGAGCTAATTGCATAAAGTAGTACTCTTGTGATAAATAAATGTTAAACCTGTGATCCCTAAAAATTGTTTATAATTAACTATCTTGTCTAATATGTCCATATATTTCGCCATTGATTCATAAATTAGTTTAAACAAATCGACAAAAGAGAACTAACTTCCCTCTGTCATATATGACAATTTAACAATAATATTATTTGTAGTTTCATAGTTTTATCCTTCGTTCTTGCCATTACATATTCTGTATTAATTAATTAAATTGCAAGGATACAATGTTGATATACATTGCACATTAAAGGCTGTTATTTTAATGCCATGAACAAATTTAAACTATTTTTGGGAACATATTCGTAGTTTATTATTTTAATAACTATTTATTTCAATGATAATGTAATGAAAAAAGCCTAAATATTTAAGAAAGAGCCTAAGCAATGTACATAATGTCATGTTAACTTAAAATTCAAAATTAAATTTAAAGGAATATGTATTTCAACTAAATCTTTTTTATCTAAGAATATTGTAAATATACGATAAGTTTTATTTATTTAATGAAAGTAATAAAGTTTCACAATATTTCATCATACTTTGTATGATGTATTGCACCATCACAAGCAATGGGAACACGTGTACCTTACAAGGTCATGAGATACTTCGTTGCAGCCAACCGCGCGGTCGAGATAACTGACCGCGCAAGCGCAGTGGCTTCAGCGGCCGACTATTTACCGCTGCGGTCAGGGGTTCTGGCAGCAGTACGGCCGCAGCGGTTGTCAAGAACTTCTTTACTTAACACCATGCATATGCACAAAATGTTTATGAAGATGTACAAGAAACATGGACGACTCCCTTCGACCGGGATGCATCATGGAAAACATGGATTTGGTCCCTACAAGCTTGGACACAAGATGGGACATCACAAGGTGGGACAAAAACTACAAAAAATGGGACTTCACAAAACGCATCCATTAATGGCTCATAGAATGCACCACGGGATTCATGGAAAGCACCATCACATGAAACATCACAGGCGGTCTTCTTCTTCGTCCTCCTGCTCAAGCGATAGTGAAGATGAATTCTTGGCTCATGAACACCATGGTAAAGACATAACTGAAAGCAGTTCTCCACCATTAGATCATAACCACGAAAAGCCTTTTCATGAAATGTTCCTGAAGCACAAAGGGCATGGAAGACCGCATCATAATTTACACAATATGCATGAAATTGTAAATCATTTGCAGAAGCCTGGTGATGTATCACCTTACATGAAATTTAAACATCACGGACCTTTTCATATGAAGCATAAAATGGGCCATCATAAAATGCATTCCGGTAAATTCCACAAGATGCTTGAGATGAGACACAGAATGACGCACCATAAGTTAGGACCAATGGGTCACCATATGATGCGTAGGAATAAAGAAACGAGGATTCACCACCATAAGATGTTTAAAAACCATCATCAAATGAATCACAGAGGGCACAGTATATAGAATGCTGCTTGGGAATTGAGAGTAGGGAGCAAAATATTTAAACTGCAGGTATGTTAAAACATCACGCATATTTACAGAGGCTAATTTCCTTTATAGTATTTTTCGTTTGAAAAAAATATAAATTTAGTTAAATTGTTTATATTGCAATGTATTTTATTGAACCAAATAACAATATATTTCAATAAAAATATATTCACTATAATGACGAATTCACATTTTTTCATAAAAATCACTTTTCATAATTTAAATACAGAATACCACACCAGATAGAAAAAGTTTAAAAAATTGTCTTTCTCATTTTTACTGTTTAGCAAGAAATATACAATAGATCACACATTATTTCGGTAACTTTTACTTTAAAACAACTTTTTCCATTACAAACGATCCTGTAGACATCTAAGATCTGTGAAAATCTAAATACAAATCCAACTTTAACCACTCTACAAAACCTTTTAATTATCTAGTCTTATCTTATCAGTTATGTCAAGATTTAAATAAAATATATTTGTCATTATACGAAACGTTGTTTTGTTCTATTAAAACGAATATTAAACTTACCAAACATTCCTACAATTCACAAAATATGATCCGATTTTTAGGATATTGTCGAAACTAATGAACATTAAGGATTTATTATTATTAATAAAAATTAATTTGTTATTTATATTACCTAATACAATCACGTAAATCATTTATTCACAGTAATCGATGAGTAATAAAGTTATATTAATATTGGCATTATACTTTGCTGTTTAAATTTGATGTTTTAACATGATTTTCAATATTTATAGTTCATAGTTTCAGTATATATTTCATGTTCATTTAGAGTAAATTTCTATTTCTAAATATCCGTTCTAATAATCACCATTCTTTTTTCAGTGTTTCGGTGTTGGAAGAAGTGGAGATAGAACTAAAATGATAAGACCTGGAACACTACGATAGCAGATCTTCAGTAGTTTCAACAGATTTACGTGCTACGGAAATGAAAACCGAAGAACACGGCTTGAAGAAATGAAATGTCTGTGCTTATTAAATTAAAGTCGCAGCTATAAGAATTTTGTATTTGTATTTTTATTATTTAATTAGTATTTGTAATTTAGAAAGAAATATATTTTGTATTACGAGATATTAATTACTGGTACATTTTTTAACCTTTTCTAACTCCTTTATTGCAACTTCTAGACTTCTATTAAAACAAAATTATAGAATAGATAAATTTTAAAATGGAATTTCTACGAATGTACAAACTTTTTCGCACCAGTCTTACCAATCTCACCCACCAGAAGGTTATGTCAAATTTAAATCTGTTAAATCATTCCCAATAACGTTATCAAGAGTTTCAGAAATGTATGTATTTATGTGGGTTTCGTTGTTAATTATGTACAAACTTGAATCCTGGTAACATTCTGTGGCTCACATTAGATTAAAAGAGCTGAAATCATAAATTCATGATTTCATTGTTGGAAGAACAAAACAATAGAAACGGGGATATATTTCAGTCAAAATTTCCACCTTCTTTTTAAATGCGACTAGTCCTTTTGGTGATTTTCATTGGAAGTCGTATTTAGCTTTATTTTACTTATTCTTGAAAAAACATCACAAATTTGGCGTACAATAAATATGATAATTTTTGACCAAAAGAAATTATGCTGCTGCTTTTGCAGAAGATATATTCTAATTATTGCAAATCAGTCTCTTTAATTTAAAAAAATGGAGTTTCTTCCTTCGAATACTCCCTAAAAGTTTTATTACCAATATCCATTAAATTGAAATTTGATTAATCTGAAATTGGTAAAGTCCATTAGAGTCTAAAAAAACAACCGTTATTCTTTAAAATAGTTTTGATGATTATTATAACATACTAAAATTTAAAAGGTATATAGGGAAAAAAAAACCACTCTTTGCTATGTGCTAAGTGACATATACATTTGCCCGTTTGCCCATATTTTTAAGTAATTTAAATGGAAACCTTAAGACAACATGATTATTAAAAAATATTGGGAAAAAAATCATCAATTTTTTTAAATATATTTTATAAAACATTGTATTAATAATAAAAAAAAAAACCTTACGAATTAAATTCTTAAAACATAAACTATTCACCCAAATTTATGAATATACTATATTAAACATACCTAAAAATTAACAGTGTGTGTAAATATAATTATGGAGGTATAGGATACGAACTGAGCCCGAAAGAGTCAGGTGCCCAAGGCATGACTTCGAACTTGCATGTCATGCCATGGAATTATATACCAGGTCAGCTACCTATTGCAAATGGCCACCAAATTATCAACTTGCTTTGTAATAAAACTCACTCACCTCACAGTTCTTGACTATTGAAATATCCAACTGTTTATAGAATCTCGATTAGAATGTAAGCTTTTAAAGCTAGTTTTCAAATACACGGAATAAAGATTACTATATACAAATAACTAAATATAGTTTAGGTATTTTCCAGTTCGCTTCTTAAAGACCTTGAAGATCTTCTGAAGCCTAACAAGTTTTCCCCCACCATTTTCTATCTCAGAAACACGGAATTCAGTAGCGTCTGTCTGTGCTTCGTCCATCCATCTGAGTTAGAGTCTCAGTTCTGACCTCTAGGTCTTATTTAGAAACTTCTATAGCCACTTCATTCTTTTTATATCAAGTGCAATCTAAAATCTGGTATAAAATTGAAAATGTCGCAATACTACCTCAGCACGGCACCTTATAGGCGAAAATTGAATACAATATCCCCCTGTGTTGACCCATAGGCTTGACACTTGAAATTCATTCAATCTCAAAAAAGAATTTATTTAATTTTGATATAATTTAAATTTAAAATTAAAAGAGACCTTCAAAGAATTTTTTCTTCTCAGGATCCTGATAACACACAGTTAAGAACTGAAAAATATTTAGTACTTAGTCTTCACTATTGCTCAATCTTTTAACAAATCAATTAAGCTTATTAAACAAGCATAATAATAATAAACATACTAAGCATTAGCAACTTTCTGGGTTTTTGATTCATTAGTATTTATTCCGATCCAAAAAAAATTGCCGAGGATGGACATGTAATAGCTGTTGAGAAATCTCACTCCTACCGACTTAATGAAAAAATATTCTCATTAATCCCAACTTGTAGAATTGCGGAATACGCCGAGGAAATTATCGGAGATTATCAATGTTTTAGACGAAGCCGTTTAACTATCGATCAAGTATTTTCCTTACGCCAAATACTAGAGAAAAGATTAGAATACAACGGTGTCGTTCATCAGCTTTATATTGATTTAAAAAACTTATGATTCCATCGACCATCAAATTATGTATGACGTATTGATTTAATATCTGTTAAACATACCAAAGGGTATACCAAAGAAATTAGTATATCTGGTAAAGATGTGTATGAGCGAAACTTTCGATAAGGTTAGAATCGGTTATAATTGTTCGGAGAAGTTACGCTGGGTACGCTCAGGTTTAATGTGATCCGCTATCACCTGTATTATTCAATTTAATACTTGAGCATGTTATTAAAAAGGTCATCCACACTGAAAAAACTGAATATGAATAGTAAAACATCCGTGCTAGGGTTTGCGAACGATTCGGTAATGTAGGGTAAACACACGGAAACAAAAAGCTAAATGCAGAAACTTTGATAAAATCAGGAAAGGAATTAGGGATGGAGGTAAATTCTGTGTGTAAGCAGAGATTGTTGGTATCGGCCTCGAGCCTTCGGGTTCGCTAACCCTTAATATTATTTATTATGTTGGTTCATTTGTAGTCAACTTTCTGTGAAACTACATGAATGGAATGCTTTGAAAAACCCAAGAAAAAGTCACATTTTTTAGTTATTAATACCTAATGATTCTAAACTGATTATACTTTTCAAAGTCAGGTTTTATTTATTTATATCAAAAAGTAATTTAATGTTACGCCAGAATGTTTGGTTATGATATTTTTTATCTGTTCCTAGAGTGAGGTATGCTCATCCTTTTGGAGATGGTGCATGCATGTGAATTATAGATATTGAATAATAAAAAAAAATCTTCTTTACTTGTTTGCTGTTTATGTGCGTGTGTTTGTTACTATATTTGTTTACAATAGGATCAGATAAGATATTAATATGACAAAGATTGTTAGCTCTATAGGATTTAAGTTAATGGAGGTAATTCAAATTATATTAGGATGAAACTAACCAAAATTAGGGTTTTAGTTGTCATTCTGATCATCTTAATCCACCCTCTCTACCGCTCACGCAGTGTGAGGTTTCCTTCTGTACAGCCCCAGACCACTACGTACGATCCTCTACCGTTTCTCTCCTTCGGTTCCACTGCAGGCTTCTCTTCGCGAAGCTTTCCTTAACCCAATCTTCCTCTCGACCTTCTTCCTTCAATCTTAGCCTCGTATGTCATCTTGGCCAACCTGTTGTTTTCCATTCTTAAAACATGTCCAAACCATCTTAGACTGTTTTCACAATGACTTTTTCTTCAGGTTCCACTCCGAGGCTTGATCTAATGATCGAATTGCGAATTCGGTCTCGTCTTGTTTTCCCCTCTATTTTCCAACGGAATCTCATTTCTGAAGTCTGGATCCTACTTTTATGTTTGGTGGTTAATGCCCAAGATTCTGAAGAGTATGTTAATATGGGGAGAAAAGTAGATTTCTATACTCTCAACTTTGTGACCTTGGATACTTCAGGCACCTTCTATTTAGTGCATGGAACAATTTACCAGCTGAGTTAACCCTGTCTAGGATTTCATTGTCCATGACTCCATTCTCATCAAGGTGTGTTCCCAGATATTTAAAGCTTCTCATCTGTTCGATGGGCTTGTCCTTGATTCTTATCACTCTCATTTTTAGCCGAGGCATTCTGCCAATCCTCGTAACCTTTGTTTTGTCAGGGTTTATTTCCATATTGATCTTCTCTAGTTCATCTTCAAGAACTCTGATATTGTGTATTAGGTCTCTATCGTTGTTGGCAAGGACTACCATATCATCAGCGGATATGTCATCAGACCTTCAAGGAGTAGGTAACTTTATTCAAGTATCTATATTCCAGATGGAAACTTCTTATCCGGGCTTTGGCGCGAGATATAACCAGAATAAAGAGAAGAGGGCTCAAGCTGCAAACCCGTCTTATACCAAGTTTGGTTATGAACTCTTTGGAGTAACAATTGGATGTCCTCACTACATTTTGGGTCTGCCTATATAGGCTAATTATTGCCAGCATTAGTCCTTTGTTACTCTGATGATGGTCTAAACGCTAGATCAAAGCTTAAGCACAAAAAGAAATGTTTGACTTATTTGTATAAAATACGCTTACAACACCCTCCTTCGCATTGCTCAGGACAAATATGATCATTCATTTCCTCATCAATGTAAAATTTAAACATTTCGCATTTCGAATCAACCTCCTTCGGAACAAAGATACGCTCCTAATTAAAGAAATCCTAATAAGCGGTTATGAATAACTTTAATTCATATCACATATCTGTAATGTGAGCCTGTCCATGATATACCTAATGACCTATCGGCTTTCACCGTTTGGAGTTGTCAACAGGTTTCATTTGTCAACAAGGTCAAGATGAATCACGTAGCAGCCGACCGCGCGGTCGGAAAAAAATGGCGTCGTGCATGCGCGTTGGGCGTGACCGCAATTATAACCGCTACGGTCGAATGTTCTGGCAGAAGATGAGGGACAAATACTATTCAAGATTATGCATTTCCGGCATGTTCATGAATCATAGGGTTCTCCTTTATCCGGTATTTTAAAGTCTAAACAACGTTGCATAGGGCATTTACGTGTCAAAACCACATCATTAGGTAACCAATATATCTTTCGGATCGGGACATAGACCACAATGTGTCATCACAAAATGAACCTATCAATTTTTAAAAATCACGATAAGAAAGGAAGTCAACATGGAACATCACATGCAAACGTCATCTGTACCACTCTACGCTCTAGCGAGAAAAACTTAATATAATTAGCTGTTTCTTAACAAGTCTTCATACAGAATTCTGACAATCTCCAGCTTTACAGTTTATGATATGAAATATCAATAGCACTTTTCAAAATTATAGTATTACTTAAAGAGATCGAACGGAAAGTAATTTGTAAATGGTTTTGGATTAGGAAAAGTTGTGATTTTGATTCTTTAGCTTCTTTGAGGCCATACAGTCGTTTATTGCTATTAAAAAGGGTCTGTATTTAATCTAATTCGATATTTTTCTAATACATTGGTTTTGAGAAAATCAAATATCTGTCGTAAGAATGTAAGGCCGACGAAAAAAAAACTCATTAAAATTTTATAAATCCAGTTAGCTTTAATAGGTTTCCCACAATTCTCAAGTGCTTGTTAGAACGAACGTTTTGACATCTTCCCAATATCTCGATTAAAATTTTATTGCAACGTATACATCCATTACGTAGCCAGAGAACGCACATTTAAGGTTCATTATAAGTGACCATACATAATAATTATTAGTTAATTATAAACCATAAAATTACAATCGAAAGTTACGGATATTTTCATCAGAAATTATTACCGCGAGAGTAAAAATAAGAATAAAAATATAAGTAAAATTTAATAGTACTACTATTCTTTCTAATTACACAGTCGAATTATTATATTTTTCATTTAAAGAGAAGTTTTAAAATTTATTACATCCTGTAGTTTATTATCATGTTCTGTTGATATAGTAAGCAGTGTTATGTAACAGCTCAATGTATTTGTCAATGTCATGGGAAGCAGATTTTTGTGTATTTATACAACATTTTTTGTAATCAGAACTTAATAAAGTTAATTACTTTCTGATTTCAATAAATATCAAAGTATTTTAAATGGAATATAGGATATATAGAAATAAATAATGTAACCCTTATGCTTTTCATTTTTTTATCAATTTATACCGGGTGATGCGAAATCTTACTCTTCAGAAATTTTCCACACCATAGTTATAAAAAATGCCTATTATTATTTTTAATAGTTAGCTATAGGGGACTTAAAAGATTACATATGCTCTAGGGTTTTACTTAATTCTTTGTCTGAAATTATGGTTTAATACTCAACAGTCTTTTAAATGTAATTTATAAGAAATTGTAAATGAAGGCTTAGAGAATGGCTTTAAATAATAAATAATTGAATAATAAAACTTGAAGAAATTATTTTCTAATTAATAAAGTAGACAAGGACGCCACCTTGATGGTCTGAGGATGACATGTAAACAATTAGAACTAATTTCCGAGAAACAAGTTTCATCTATTTTTCCAGGAAAACTAAGCTTTAAAAAAAACTTTTATATTATAAATCATTGATATAATAAATCGGTTATTTACAGATATTTAAGTAGATAAAAAAAAACTTTCAAATAATTTTTTGCTGGTGCTGGAAATCTATATCAACTAGCATAAGCCATTGGTCAGGAGTTTGAGGGTTGCGAAAATCGAAGAGAGCTGAATTTTCAATATGTTTTAAGGGCATGTCTGAATAGTGGAAATCCATGTTTGCTAACGAAAAAAACGGATGGGAATACTTTTTGTGGCTGAAAAACCTCGAAATTTTCGGAGTTATTTCAGTTTTTGGCCTATATCGATGTGTTTTTGATAAAAAACATTGGTAATCATTTTTAGAGGAGATTACATTTTCTACAATTTGAGCTCAACCACAGCTCTGTAACTCTAATAGACTTTTGAATATTGGTAATTTTTCCAAAAAATCCAAATTTAAGTTTTGGCCAACTATCGTGAGAAACACTGACCGGAGTGACCCTACAATGAAGTCATGGGGAATGAAGCTGTACTAAATTTAATTAGCTTTAATTTAAGCACAGACGGAGGCCTGTAGGCCTAATAGATTCTGAGTTACGCCCCTTGGTCGTTTTTTCCAAATAGTCCAAATATATGCCAGCGGCCAGGAGTTTGGGGTTGCATTTTTGATATGTTGTAAGGGCATGTCTGAGTAGTGTAAATCCAATTTTGCAACCGAAAAAACGGATGAGAATACGTTTGGTGTTATTTCAGTTTTTGGCCTATAACTCCTAATCGATGCGTTTTTTGGCCAACAAAAGTTTTCCCATCCGTTTTTTCGGTAGCTTGGATTTCCACTAGTCAGACATGCCCTTACAACATTTCAGAAATTCAGCTCTCTTCAATTTATTGCAACCTAAGGCCCCTATTCGGTACCTGGCCGCTGACCTAACAAACAAGCAAATAAAAACCGTGGCTGCCCATTATAACATATTTGTATTTCTACTTAAGTAATAACAATTGTTTTTTTTTTTATTCTTTCAACATTGGAGTGATAGCAAATGTTCATTAAAATTACATTTAATTCACAACATTCAGATTCTGTTCTTTCAGTCTTACAGTAGGAGTCATCCATCTTTTTTTACTGCCTTTGATCTTAAAGGAAAAAAACTTAAACTTACAAAAAATGTACAAATATCTTAACAATACAATTGTACAATTTCCATTAATTCACTTTAAAAATATAGATATTGCTACCGTAAAATGGCTATTTTTCATATTAAAGAGGTGATAGGATTGAAGGAAAAAAAAACTAATTCGTGATAATAAAATAACTAAGTAATATATAATAGACAAGAACTAAGTAATTGAAAATGTGGAATTTTTATTTTCATAACGGCGGTACAACCCAGTTACAGGTCTTGGCCTCCTTCAACCGCTTCCTCTAAATGTCACGGAATTTTATATTAGAAGTATTTATTTCGACTTCGTTGTATGGCTAATTTTTTTTTATAGATAGAAAACTTTAATGACTTGTGGAGAACCTTGGAAACAACGGATTGAAAGAATAAAATGTGAATGTTGTGAAATAATAGACGTGTTAATGAGCTAATTATGTGAGTATTATCATAAATTTTATTCGAAAAAATACCTTCGTCATAAAAAAACAAGCTTCAAATTTATTTCAATATATTTTTGCTTACATTTATATAAAATTGTAAATCAGTTTTATGACTCTGAAGATCATTTTAAATAATTTTATTTTTACCAACGAATATCATATTCTAAGTGGGAAATCAATTTATAAAATAAAGAACAGAAATGAATACCTGTATTGAAAGTAATTTCCAGCAAAATTTTAAGACAACAATTAAATATCCATCAACCAAGAATTTGACTTTTGTTAAAATATATAGAAGATTTTATTCTTATAATAAAATATTATTTTTATGATTTTTTACTGTATTTCACATAAAATTGTAATATTTCATAACTCTTCGCAATGTTGCGACATCCTGTTCGAGGAAAAGAGAGGTAAATAATCTCCAACAATACATCGAGGTCAAGTTATTGCGCAGCAGCCGACCGCGCGGTCGACCGCGCATGCGCTCTAATCATCGACCGCACCTTTTCACCGCTGCGGTCGGCAGTTCTGGCAGCAACACGATCCGAGGAGGACACGAACTACCACTCCAGAAACCTCTCCAGCTTGAGCCATGCACATCCACAAGATGTTCAAGAGAATGCAAAAGAAACACGGTGGGCCACCTCCACCCATGTTTCATGGGATGCACGGAATGTGGCATCATGGGATGCCAAAGCCGCCCGGAATGTGGCACCACGCGATGCCTAAACCATATGAAATGTGGCCACATATTGAACACCACAAAATGCACCCGCCTAAGTTCCACAAGATGATGCACCAGATGCATAAAAAACACCATCACAAGAAACATCACGGACGGCCTTCCTCTTCTTCTTCGTCCTCCAGCTCCAGCGAAAGCGAAGATGAATCTCTGGTCGATGGCTTCGATAAAGTTCAGATCGGGGAAGAACAGCAGGGAAAAGAAAATCCTGGCAACGAAACCGTAGAACCTCCATCTGATGGTATAATATTTTTGTTTTCTAGATTTTTAAAAAGAATATTTATTAAACTCAATAATTTCTAATGCAAATGCAGAACTAAGTAATATTTTTATATAAAACGAAAAATTTAATTTCAGTCAAGAAAGAATTGAGGAATTAGTTAAATGTATACCTGTGTGTTCTATCTCATTCACGTGAAAGATAGCAATAATTGATAACATTGACGCTCCCATTTTTATATCAGTTCCATAAAGTAATCTTGTTATCAAGAATTTTATGGAATTGTTATAAATTATGCACGTTAGCAACTTCTTAGATTATTAATTATAAATTTATTAACTTAAAATAATTTTTTTTTATAAACTTTATAATTGACGGTAGAATGTAAGAAAGCGGTTAAAATTTTTACATGAAATAATTTTAATTGTGAACTATTATACAATACAATGAACTCGCTATGATCCTCATCATTGACTGAGCAGTCACACCAACCTTGTACTGAAGAGCTAACCCCTTTCTCCCCCACTCCTACCAACTTTCATCTTTACATTACTCAATCTCCTCTCTCCACGTAGAATGATTTTTTTTTCTGTTGATTTGAGATTATATTTTTTTAATAGATTATAAATAATTTAGAGTCATTTTATTGAAATTGCAACCACAAGTTTTAATTATAAATGTAATATAACCTCTAAGGACAATCTATCTGATCAAATTATTAAAATCAGTTGAAACTGCAAAAAATTAGTATGATGTTAATTTATTGGTCAACTATGAACAATGGTTTGACTCAAGAATTTTATTGTTTTTTTACAAATATTTACACAAATATGTTGAGAGTTTTATAAAATTTATTATTTTGATTTTTGCTGGAATTTCTAAAATTCAATCATAGCTTGTCTGATCTTTTTTATCATCAATAACTTGAATTCTTTCATCTTTTTAATTAGAATTGTTTAAGGAAATTGTAAATATATATATTTATTAGCTACAAAAACTTAAAACTTTAATGTAAACTGCATATGACACTACTTGAAGCCACAGGTGGTTGTACTTGGACACAGTGGGTTTAATGTCACCTAAGCTTTCCTTGCGTTTCCTAAAGCTAATCTTTTTAATTTTTTCGGTCTAAAAAAGTGCACACGTTGAGACTCATAATGATTAAATACTTTTTAAAATAAAAACAGCTATTCAAAAAAACAACAACATATTTTGGACATTTTCCATTGCATGCTGGAAAAAAGTAGTAGTTATTAAAGAGGATATTTTTTTTAAAGAACCTAGACTGACAAAGGAAATCTAAATAATCTCAATTTAATTAAAAAAATTAAATTGGCAAACAAAACCAACATCACACGGTCCATCCCGGAAAAAGGACATATGGACAATACCGCAGACCGTGGAAGCCTACGTGAACATAAAAAAATTAATCATTCTATAGTGTCTGTAGTTTTTTTTTACAATCTGCCACTTGTTGGCAATAAGTAATGGTGCTATGTAGCTTACAGTCATTCCATAACAAAACAATAATATAAACAAAATAAAATAAATAAATATATACATGCGGACAAATATTTACATGCGGTAACAAAAGAAATTAATGCAAAAATGATAATAAAAAAAGTAAAAAAAAAAAATATAATAATAGTAATAATAAAAAAAAATAAAATGTACACATTCATACCCTATTTACAATTTGCCTGGGGTCCCCGATCTGAGCTTCTTCCCCAGGAATGAGGGCAAAGCAGGAGTCCGGGAAGCCCCAGCTCCCTTTCCCAGCCGCGTCACTGGCATTAAACGCCAATGCAAGCTGGATATTTTTTTTTTTAAAGAAGAACAATGTATGTGATGTGCTGTGCATTTTTTTTATTTTAATAAGGTATATAATAAATAATATCATAATAATAATTAAGTAAAAATTAAATATTGATTTTTAAATTAAAGATGGCCTCGTGATCTACTAAGTTGAACTTGCTATATGAGTACTTGCTTTGAGGGTAGTTTCTCTGCTTGTCATTTCATGTCATTGTATACATTCATTCTATTTACTGGGTGTATTAATATAATACAGTTGTAAATTACATTAAATAAATTATAATAATAAAAAAAAGATTTTTAAATTTAGATACAATCTTAAAATTCTGTATGATTTTTTTTCAATTTACAGGTGGTGAAAAGAGCAGGGACAAATTCAAATGTAAAAGGGGTAAACATTTTAAAAACAAAGAAGGCCATAAGAAGGACAAGTGCAAATGTTACAAGAAGATGTATAAAGGTGCCTTCCATCATCCATATTGGTAAGTGTTCAATGTTTTATTATCTTTTGTTTTGTTTTTTAAAATAATTTATAAATAATTTCACTGAAACTAACAGATTTTCTTTTTCTAGGATGCAATTCAGTTCAATGACAGAGCCACCTTGTAGGGACCCAAAGTACAACCGAGGAATGTTCCACCTACCACCCCCAGAATCCAGCCCTGACACAGAAGAAGGCAGGACAGAAACAGAACAAAATTCAACTTCTCAGGTCCGATTTGAAGGAGCAACTGGTCATGATAAATCTAGAGTCACAGATCAACGCCCACTCAGACGTGGTCAGAGACGTGGAGACAGTGTTGATTATTTTATGCAAAGCATTGCGGAACAGATAAAAAAATTACCGGACTTTAAGATAGCCGAAGCCAAATTGAAGATATTAGAGGTAGTGAATGAAATGCAGCTGGACACAGCTCAAGAAATATTTACCCCAGCTGAAAACATGAATGTAGAGACCCAACAGTCACCAGAACCACAGCCAGAAACCCAACCTGTATCTTAATATCTCACTAAAAATAAAATTTTACCTACTCTACCGTTGCTATGGTTTTTGGGATCATTCATATAAACTTAGGAATAAGATTTATTTTATTATAAATTAATTTCAGTATTGTAGCTTTTATTATAACTATTTACACTGTATTTATGCCTATATCTTATGTAATGAAGAAAAAAAATAAATAAGTATTTACTTCATGATGGACTTTATTTGCACTCTTAACTTCCTTCCACTTTCCTTACTGCCTTAAACTATTTTAATACCTATTAAAAAGGAAACATAAAATTAAATCTAAGGTTAATTGATGAACCGAGTACTTCTGTATAAATGTTTTTATACAAATTATGTGTTGTAGATGGATACGTAACATAAATAACCTTGTTACACGATGATAATATTCTTAATAAAATGTTTAAACTGTTAACCTGGCGGGACGTATAAATATGTCAAACGTAATTTTGTATTTTCCTTTGTGCGTATATTTTTTTGTTTATGCTTAAAATAAATGAAAAGACTATGAAATATACACTTTTTCGTTTATTTATATATATAGCACAAAGGAAAATACAAAATTACGTTTGACATATTTATATGTCCCGTCCTGTTAACAGGTTAACATGAAAATAAAAAATGGATACTGGTTAAATTTTTTAATATAAGCATTCTTTGCTGAAAATCTCTTGGTCTTCAAAAATAAAACATTATTCTCTTAAATCAATAAAACTGTAAAAGATTCGAAAATGGGATTATTGTACTTTATTAGAAGGTGTATTCTGATTTTAATAACTACTGAATTAAGGTTTTGTGATTTTTTAAATATTTTTGAATCGAGGATTATAAAATTTAACTGAAGATCGGAAATATCATTTTATTTTTTGCCATACATACTCAGAATAGTTCAGTTTTGTCTTAAAAAATAAAATAAAAATACATAAATAAAACAAATGGAGAAATATTTCATTTGTTACTTTCAGTTGAGCCCTAAATAATATACAGGATATGATTGAAAATAAAACTTATAATTATAATAAAAACCTGCACAATACAACTCATGAAGAGCCTCGGATTCACTATCCAACCACTATTCCAAAGGATCCATATCCCTGGCTGTATTGAACTGAGATATTCGGCACGACAGCTCAGCGATCTATCGCTCAACCACTCCGCTTCCTATTATAATAAATATATATTATATTACTATTAAACATACATTTAATAAATATATAAAGCGTTACATTACGTTTTAATATGGAAAACAAAAATGCTAGTTGTTAAGGCCAGATAGTTTATTTGTTTTAATAAAAGAGTATTAATCATAAACAAATTTTGTAAAAGAAAAGAACAGTTTCCTTTTATTTTATTTTTACCTTTCTTTTGTAAATATAGTAATATAAATATTTATTTTCATATTTTATTATTTGTTTATTATTATGTCTTTATTACTGTTTAAATAATTAAATGGAATAAGTTAATTTTATTTCTAAATTTAAGAAAAAAAAAAGACATGCCGACGGTGGATTCGATCGGCTATTGTTTATTACGTCGATGTAATCAAACTAGACAGTGTTAGCCCGAGAGAGTGCGCATTATAAACAACAGTGCATTTGTTATTGTGGACTTTAACTGGACTAATTCGCTGCCCCTCTGCAGTTGGGAATTAGTTCAAGTTCAAGTAAAAGTACAGTATTGGTCTGGCTGTTGGCTCGACCTCTTCGAACCGACCCGATATTTTGATCCTCGCTCGCCCTGTTGGAGCAAGGAATTTTATAGACATTTCCTCTCGCCCTGCTAAGGAAAATTCATGGACACAGTTTTGGTCTGTCAGTCGGTTCGACCACTTCGAACCGACCCGATATTTTGATACTTGCTCGCTCTGTTGGAGTGAGGAATTTTATGGACATTTTCTCTCGCCCTGCTGAGGAAAATTCATGGACACAGTTTTGGTCTGTCAATCGGTTTGACCACTTCGAACCGACCCGATATTTTGATACTTGCTCGCCCTGTTGGAGTGAGGAATTTTATGGACATTTTCTCTCGCCCTGCTGAGGAAAATTAGTTTAAGTTCAAGTACAAGTACAGTATTAGTCTGTCATTCCGACTCTTAAAGCAATGACCACTTCGAACCGACCCGATATTTTGATCCTCGCTCGCCCTGTTGGAGCAAGGAATTTATTGGTCATTATCTCTCGCCCAGCAGAGAAAAATTACTTTGAGGTTTCGCCCGCCATGCGGAGAATTCCTATGACGTATCGGCATCTTCGAACGCCCCGCCGTCGAAATCTACGAGTCAGATAAGGAAGATTTTGTTTTATATTATTCCATTTGGCCAAATAGACAAACATTATTAGTGTCTTGATAAACATTAATGTTCTCCTTTTTCTTATTTGTTTTAAGTAACTATTTTCATTTGCAAAACGTTTAAATTTTTAATTTAATTCAATTAGTTTTAATATCGAAGTTTATTTATATTTTGCTATTGTGACCAGGTTGCGGGGTTTTCCGGTCCAAGGTCCAAATTGATTTAAAAAACTATTGTCCAAAGAAAAATGTTGTATTCTTATATTATACATCAACGGTAACATAATGCCAACTCCAAAAACATAACCATAATATATATTGTAACATCAACTTAACACCACCAACTAAAAATCATAGATACATAATTAATAAAAAACAAAGATTATATACACTTTTATTTACAAATATTAATAGGATGCTTACCGCTGAGCCGCAAAGATACGATATGGTAAAACAATTAAATTTGGCAATTACTTGGCCATATAACCCACTTATACACATCCGTATGGAATGACGGTCCTCAGTTAAGTGAGGTCAGATAGGTAGAGACACCTGACGGACGAATTTAGCGAACAAAAGAATACTCGTTACACACTCCCCTCCAGCGATTAAGTCCGTCGGGTTGGATAAAATAATTTAAGTTTTGAGGGATGCCATAAGCCTATTATCTTTCCATCTTCATCTCTCAGTTTACAGGATCCACCACCCGTAACGGAAACAACCGTAAAAGGGCCTTCATATTTGGGGTTCAGTTTAGCAGCGAGTTTATCAGCTGCCGACGATAGCTGAAACCTCATCTTTAAGACTTGGTCCCCCGGTTGGAAACGATCTTTTCGGCGTCTCAAGTTATTACGACTGCTCTGATTTAGACTTGCCTTCAGAGAATTTTCCTCGGCTAGATGAAGAACTTCAGGCAGTCTGCCCACTCTAGCGGCCCAAGCAGCATGTTCGTCTGTGCCAGCCACTAGGATATCATCGTCGTTAGCTTGATGTAGAGGCCTCAGTTCTCTACCAAAATTTAAGAAGGCAGGACTGAACTTGGTCGAATCTTGAACGGCGGAATTTAAGGCAAACTGGATCTCTCCTAGTTTTTCGTCCCAGCGTTGGTGTTTCTTCCCTAGGTACGCTACGATAAGTTGCTTGATATTCCGATTTGCTCGTTCTGTCGGATTTGCCTGTGAATGGTAAAGAGGAGTAGTTTCTCTCTTGATTCCAAACTCCTTAGCCACTTCAGTTACAAGATTACTGACGAAGTTCTTCGCATTGTCGGAAATTACTTTATGCGGTGCGCCATATCTGTATATTATGCGGGATTTCAATTTATTTACAATAACCGAAGAGGTAGCTTTTCTGATGGGACATAATTCCACCCATCTACTAAATAAATCTACAAACACTAGTAGATATACATTGCCTCTAGAACTCCTAGGATAAGGACCCATAATGTCAACTGACACCATTTCCCACGGCTGCTTGTTATAGCGAGGGAACATTAACCCACGAGGTGGCGTGTTATTGGGTTTTACCTTCTGGCATAACTCACACTGCCTCACATACTGGCTTATATCTCGGTACAATCCAGGCCAATAATATAGTCTACTAACCCTAGAAACAGTTTTACCTATCCCCAGGTGGCCTGACTGCGGTAGATCATGATTTTCATATATTACTGCTCCCCTTAAATGTCTAGGAACGACAACTTTCCATTCCTCACTGGGGTCTTCTAGCTCTCCCTTCAAAGGATTCTTTCGATGGTATAATAGCTGTCCATCTTTTATCGACCATCCAGGGTGGAGTTCTGGGGACTTCTGGACTCGATAAAATTTCTGATTATACCATTCGTCGGTCGCTATGAGAGTTCCTGAAGTCGAAACAGAATCGGTAGTAGAATTGGGATCGGAACTGGTAGACAATACTGTGATTGCAGCAATTCGTGATAGGGCATCGGCCACTGTGTTGAGTTTCCCCTTTCGATATTCCACCTTGTAGTTGTAAGGCTGCAAGCGAAGAGCCCATCTAGCCAAACGACCTGAAGGGTTTTTCAAGTTCAGTAACCACTTCAGACTGGCGTGGTCAGTTATTACAGTGAATGGATAACCTTCCAAGTAATGCCTATTCTTCTCGATACCAAACAGAACTGCGAGGCATTCCTTTTCAGTTACGGTATAATTCCTTTCAGCTGAACTTAAGGTACGAGAACAAAAAGCGATGACTCTTTCTTCGCCGTCTTGTATTTGAGTCAAGACCGCTCCAAGACCTGTATCACTGGCGTCCGTCTGTAATTGAAAAGGCTGTTTAAAGTCTGGCCTAGCTAATATTGGTGCTTCAGTCAGTGCTGACTTGAGAGCATTGAAAGAAGCGTCCTGCTCTTGTGAATAGATCCATTTAGCGTTACGCTTAAGCAAAGCTGTTAGCGGAGAGACAACTGTGGAGAAGTCTTTAATAAAACGGCGATACCATCCTGCCATTCCAAGGAATCTTCTGAGCTGCCCAGCGTTGGTGGGAGGAGGAATCGAAGTAACGGAACCAACCTTATCTGGATCTACACTCAAGCCATCACTATTAACCAGATAGCCCAAGTACCTAACTTCATTACAGCCAAATTCACATTTTTCCGGGTTGATACGCAGACCTGAGGCTTTAAGTCGACTGAACACTTCCATTAGCATAACCAAATGCAGTTTGAAAGTTGGTGTGCAAACCAAAATATCATCAAGAAAAACTACCACGTAAGGGTAAAGTTCGGGTCCAAATATTGCATCGGCTAACCTCTGAAAGGTAGCAGGTGAATTCGTCAGCCCAAAGGGCATAACTTTAAACCTGAATAGTCCTCTGCCAGGAACTGTAAACGCAGTAATGTCTTTACTAGTTTCGTCGGCAAGGGGCACTTGCAAAAATGCTTGCTTGAGGTCAAACTTGGAGAGATATCTAGCCTGTCGAAGTCCGTCCAAGAGAGATGTCATATTAGGCATAGGATAGCAATCTTTACAAGTGACTTCATTAACCTTACGAAAGTCTATACAAAAACGATAACCTGATCCCTTACGAACCATGACTACCGGGGAAGACCATGGAGATTGGCAAGGTTCCACTAAGTCTTCATCCAACATTCGATCTAACTCCTGGTGCATTGCCTCAAGTACTTTGGGTGAGTAATGGTAGGAGCGCTGCTTGATAGGTTGGGCATCCTGAACATCTACCTTATGGCTAATGCGCGTCGTTAATCCTGGAGAATCTTGGAGAATTCGCAAACCTTCACTGACTATTCTATCCAGATCCACCCTTTCTGAGGGATCAAGTGAACTAATGCCGCATATTTTTGATGTTTCCACTTCTACTAATTGAACATCTTGACGAAACGAGAACTTATGGTCGGGGTCATCTTGAAACCACCATGTCGCTTCACGATGATTAGTACTCATATTTGTGTTAACGATAAAATCTAACCCTAAAAGAAACATAAATGGAAGCTTGGTTAAAACGTAAAGCTTCGTGTCATATGACCGGTACCCAACGGTAATTGAAATGGAGAATCTTTCATCAACAATACCAGAGCTTCCATTAGCGACACAAATATTAAATTCGGGAATTTTCTCAACTTCATATCCCAATTTAAGGAGAATCTCAACCCCTTCTGGTCCAACAAATGAGGTAGTGGAACCAGGGTCAAACAGGGCCAAGTAGGACAGGCCCCCTTTGTCAGGTTTCCCTATTCGGAAATCAATATAGTGCTGTTTAGGAAACGGTAAAATATAACAAGATACGGTAGAACTTTCGGGAGAATTCGATACGACACAAGGAGAAACGATATCAGATTTAGCGGTACAAAAAGGTAAACGATAAGGCACGGTAATAGGTAAATCGGTACTTGGTGGGTCAGCTGAAACCATGGGAATAGGAATGACCCTCACTTCCGATTCCCTTGCACATTTCCCGGAGTACATTTAGGACATGCGTGAATGGAAACTCCTGGGTTACCACAACGGTAACAGAACAACTTTCGTGGTAGCGGACATCTCGAATATACGTGCGGTCCACCACAATTCCAGCAAATTAATTTCTTAGCTGGTAGAGCCGGTTTTGAGCCTTTTAGACACGTTTTCTCGTAGAGAATCGATTCGGTACTATTTCTTGATTGTACATCAGTCGGAGAGAATACCTGTTTCTTAGAGCCAACTGCCTGAATTTCGACTTGGTCGAATTGAGGATCGTGATTCGTTGTGTTAGCAGCAACATCGGTTTGTTTTTCCAATGGCGAAACAGTAAAAATTCCCGGAGATATTTGTTCTTTTCCGGAATTGGATTTGTTATATCGTCTAGTGGAATTCGCAGAGCGGGATTTTTCTATAATAGGCTTTTCTGATCGGCTTTCTTGAGCCATCATCTCATATACTCTAGTTCGTTCGGTGACGAAATTAATCAAATCCTTATAAGAGGGAATATCTGCTGATTTTATTCGTTCTTCGAATGCTTTTCTAGTCCCTGGGTCTAAATTATTAAGAGCTAAATGAAGTTTAATGAAATCCCCCATGTCTTCAATGCCTAAAGCCGATAACGCAGAAAAATTATTTTCATGCTCAGATAAAAATCTCTGCAAATTAGACGCTGAAGAATTGTTTAAAGGGGTAAAATCCATCACCTTCTTGATATAAAATCTGGCTAGTCGCCTTTTATTTTGATAGCGAGAGACCAATGCGTCGTAAGCGAGCGGATAATTAGCTTCGTCTAATGCGAAGCCCGAGATAAGCGACAGAGCTTCATCGCGTAAGCTACTTCGTAGATAGTAAAATTTCCTAATGGTCGATAGAGATTCTTCCCTATGAACCATAGAATCAAATAGGGAATAGAATCCATTCCAGTCCTCTAATTTCCCTGTGAATATCGGTAAGTCAATTTTCGGTAGCTCCTGAGGAATAGAATGAGAATGGACAACCACAGGTTTATTCTCAGGAGGGCAGGTAGATTGCACCACTTTGTTATAATTCGCTTTAGTAATATCAACTAAATCGTTAAATGAATTTTGTACTTCTGTTGTCTCGAGTTTTTCACTTTTGTTCTTTATACTTGCATTAAATATCCGAATTTTTGATTGAATTTCTTCAAATCGGATTTCATTTTTGAGTAAGCGGTCATAAGCGGGTTTAAAAGCGGATGCTGAATCGGTACTCAAAGATTTGGATTTCGTGAAAATGGATTGAACTGCGGCAAAAATATCCTCCCTCTCTGACACTAGAACGACTGGATCACCCATTGTGACAATAAATCAAGACGTTACCCAAAGTTACAAAAAAAAATGCCAAAGAAAGTAAATGTTGAAAAAAAAAATACCAACAGAACCTTTAAAGGTCGTAAAATACTGAAAATTAAATTAATAAAATTATATTAAAACTAACAAATTAAATTAAATCGGTAAGCGTCCTTTACAAACTTAATATATAATTTTTTTTTCATATGTCAGCCATAGATAAACAAATATTTTCCTTTTAAAAGGAAACACAAGATAATGCTAAATAGAAACAAACAACAGCTGTTGTCTCTAGGTGAACTTAATGCTTACTTGCTAATCTAACATATGTTCAATTCAACTATTTAAACTTACGGTAAAAATACAAAATAAAATCATATATTAGTAGATTTTAATTTTCAAAACATGTGTTAAACAAAACTAAGTCGTTCTACGACCTTAAGTAAAAATTCTTAATTTTTGTTGTTGATACAAAATTATAAATTAAAAATAATTATCTTTACATTTCCAAAATTGCGTCTAAGACAAACCTTTTGCTTCCGTCAACAGAAATTTAGTACCTTCGATTAATGCGAAAATTATATTTAAACATTAGAAAAAATATTAAAGTATTGTTTGGAAAAATTATCCTGTTACTATTATTATAAAACTATTATCAGTTAACTTCACTATTTCAAAAAATGTTAATATAATAATTAAATCTTCAACTAATAACTTATCTGTAGATTTTTCTTTTGCAGTCCCTGTATTCGAGCGCCATAAAATTTGTGACCAGGTTGCGGGGTTTTCCGGTCCAAGGTCCAAATTGATTTAAAAAACTATTGTCCAAAGAAAAATGTTGTATTCTTATATTATACATCAACGGTAACATAATGCCAACTCCAAAAACATAACCATAATATATATTGTAACATCAACGTAACACCACCAACTAAAAATCATAGATACATAATTAATAAAAAACAAAGATTATATACACTTTTATTTACAAATATTAATAGGATGCTTACCGCTGAGCCGCAAAGATACGATATGGTAAAACAATTAAATTTGGCAATTACTTGGCCATATAACCCACTTATACACATCCGTATGGAATGACGGTCCTCAGTTAAGTGAGGTCAGATAGGTAGAGACACCTGACGGACGAATTTAGCGAACAAAAGAATACTCGTTACACTATATATGTATACAAAGATTTTTATTTTTAGTCTAATAAAAAGTTCTATTAATATGACATGCGATCTGGTGTTTTGAATTAGTGTTATTTTCCTACACATATTTCGGGGCTCTTATCGAGAGGTCCTACTGTCTCGCGAGAGCTCAAACACAAGTAAAAACTTCAATCTCAAAATTAAACTTATTTATAGGGCTAATAAATATGATTATACTGATACCAGGGCCCAATCACCGGTTGTCTTGGGCTTTGACTGTTCACGACTGTCGGCTATTGTGTTATTACCTAGTTACTCATACTTTGCGATCAGAAAGTGAATGTAAAGAGCGTTAAATAACTATTTCAACAGACAACTTTGATTTATGAAAATGAGAATTACAGTGGTAAAAGCATTAAGGACTGTTTTCGGATGTTGAACAAAGGCTAAATAAATGGACGCTACAACACTCGATGTCGAAAAGCTGACAACGGAAAATTACATAACAGGGCGATAAGCGTGAAGTCGAAGCAAATCAATGAAAAATGTTTTATATCTTATAGATTAATCGGCCCGTATTTCTAGTAACAATAAAATCAATGAATAGATTAATATTTATTATCCGTTCATTTAAGATGCGCACCATATAAAAAATGTCAACATATTTCCTTACTAAATTAGTTATATCTCTGGATCTTTGTTTCAAGCTGTGGGATTTGGGAATTTTGTGCTTGTATGCTATGTCGCCTGTGCAATAGTCGAAAAAACATTTATTCCACCAAGAGTAGCGTCGAAAGAACTAAGAAGAATTAAATAAAATTTCTGAGTGGAAAATAGTTGACTGAATAATTCTTATGATGAATTGAATCGGTCAGGTGGTGCAGTCAGAGACAACACAAAATAAGTGAAAATATTTTTTAATTGTGCCAAAGCCTACTGTGCGGTGACTCGTCAAACTAATAACAGCCGTTCTCATCGTAGGCCGAAACGTTGGCACAATTAAAAAATGTTCACTTACTTTGTGTTATCTCTGACTGCATCACATGACCAATTCAATCCATCATTAAACAAAAATTTCCTTAAGGACTTTTCCTTATTTTCCTCTAATTTCATCAGGAGAAGTAATAAAAATAATGCTTAATGTTCGTACGACTAGAAAATGATTCATTAATTTCTAGTCATATAAAAACAAGTTCGACAGACACAATTTTTATTTATTTATTCAAATCTATAACTGTATTATAATTATACAACAAGTAAATAGAATAAATGATACGTAATGACATAGAATAAAAGGAAATAGAGAAACAAAGAAAACAAGGTAGTAAACAAATGAAAGACAAACAAATTTAATATTGAATAAAATAAATCAGGTAATATGTGCCCATTCTTTGAGGCAGGTAAAAACATGAGATCAATTGTGAGTACTGGGTGCATTTCAGCATATTACGAATGGCAAAATATTGATTATGAGTTAGGATGATAGATAATGCGTTTGATAATAAACATTAATTATGCTTATGAACTATTTACTAACTATTCCTCGGGACATTTTAAAAATATGAATCAGATTTTTATTTGTTTATGTTTTTTTTTCGACCCCAACTGTTAAAGCTAAGGGTGACTTGTTTGTTTGTTGGTTCATTTAACGTCACTTTTTTGCTGTTTTTGGCTAATCGGACGATGCTACAGTGGGAGCTCTAAATTTTGCCTATCCAGATTTAATTAGGATAGGGATTTTTAACGAGTACCTGACATCTTACAGGCTCGGGACCCCCGTTTAACGTCCCTTCCGAAGGACGGCGTAACTAAGGATTTTTACTCCCTTTAAAAAATCCTAGGGCCACCTGCCGGGCTACGAACCCGCGATCTTGGGCTTAGTAGTTTATTACGCTAACCACTAGACCACAGGTCGCCCCTATGGGTGACTTAAACTGCAGACAGGGTTATTTAACTCATATATAACTCATTTTTGACAAAGTGAACAGAAAAAGGAAATTTTAATCGATCGGTTATAAAAATCAACCAATGACCTTCCCCTTTGGCCCCCTGAAAAAGGCGAAACCTGGAAGACGGAATCAAGGATGTGCTTCGGGCTATCTAAATAAGCAATCGTGTCGTGAGTTGAAGGACATTCGGTGAAGAATACCTCAGTGTTCCTTTTCATTTATGTGCAAAAGCTTCATTTTATGTGTTTTAAAAAACAAGAAGTGCCTGATAAGTGAGATTCATTTTTTGCAGACGATATTGTAAAATGGAAACAAGGACGGATTATGGGAGGTTGTCTCAGGAATATTTTCCGCATCATTTTCAAGTAATTTTAAACATTTATATAGAAATCTTGACAAGGTAATCAATAATAATTATTATAAAATATACAAATCGACGGGAGTTTAGCTTTTAAAAGAGATAATGTCTAATTTCGTTTGTTTGTAATTTATAATCTTACTAATATTATAAATGTGAAAGTTTGCATGTTTGTCTCTCTTTCACGCAAAAACTACTGAACGGATTTGGATGAAACTTTACAGTAATATAGGTTATACATCAGAATAACACATGGGCTATAGCAAGCGCGGATTTAGGGGGGCGCACGGGGGCACGTGCCCCTCCCCACCCCCGACAGTTTTAGAGGTACTGTGGAGAATCCATAATAGTACATAATTAAAGGCAAATCAGGAATTTAGCATCTTGAAATTTGCAGATATTTCCTTTGTATAATTTAAGAAAGAAGTTTGGATAATTCCATCCTTATTATAATAAGGGTTCAAAGGTTGTATGGAATCCGTCAGTTTTGAAGTTAGACATCTGAAATTTTGTACGATTAACCTATAGTGAAAAAAATTAAATTATTTAAATAATTATATTATTTATTATTTTAAATTATTGTTAAAAAGCACTGTTAAGAAACTATATGCGGTAGTCCAAATTCTATGCGAGCGAAGCCGCGGGCAAAAGCTAGTTTATAATAAAAAAGAACTCCAAAACAAGGACATTATAGTGAAAATGTGATTTAAAAATAGAAATTGGGAAGCTTATACTCAACACGAGATGTTAGTACATTGATGTTGAGTAGAACCCAATATTTTAGGAAAACCCAGACCATTTTAAGTCGTGAAAACGCGGGTTAAACATCACATCTCAAAATCTGCTCATTCATCTCAGCCACTTGTATTCTTCTGTGTTTTTCCTTAAAAAACTCGTATTACGCCTGTAAATGTAAAAAAAAAAGAGCCAATACAATCGATGAAACCAATTAGGATGGGAAGTGTCTGCGAGATTACCTCGTATAACGTAATACATATTCTAGGACAAGTTTTAACAAAATTTTTTTTTAAAGTTTTTTAGTACTGCTGATAGTCAATTGTTTGCACTTGACAGGTGTGTATTCATATATATATATATATATATATATATATATATATATAGAGAGAGAGAGAGAGAGAGAGAGAGAGAATACAGAAAAAAAGTTGTTGAAATATTTACGAGGCAAGCGAGGTTGCTCAATCATAGAACGCTGAGTTACTATGATGAAGAATCTTGGTTCAGGTCCAGCTTTGGCAGATAAATTATTATCTCTAGATCCTCCTGTGACTCACCCAACCATTATAAAGTGGATACCCATAATTGGAGCAATAAAGCAGGTGATTGAGCATGAAATAGGACAAGTCGCCTCCCTTCATGACCCTCAGCACAATCTCTACCGTTTTCTGAACCCAAAACCCTTCATTGGTTACAGTGGTACACGTTTTTAAATTATTTATGGTGACCGAAATAATGCTTTGGATATTATGTTAAGAAGCAAGTTTGAAAAATGTTGCTAGGTAAGAATGCAGTTTGTCATTTCAACAGCCAATTCAAAGGAAATAGCTTTAAAATGTAGATTAAAACCAGAAAACTAATAAACAAAAAACTATACCGCAGCAATACGTGAACGGGTCTGGGGTTCAAGTACATGATAGAGACTGTACTGTTTCAAGGACAACGGTTGTGCAGGGTAGTGATTTGACCTATATCACATTCAACCGGGAGATTTTCCCCCTTATTTTGGGTACCCACTACATAGAGGCTGGGTGAGCCCCATGTGGATCCTAGATATGATCCTTCTCCGGCCACTAACAGACTAAATAAAAGTCTTGCTTGCAGCGAGATTTGAACCAGGATTTTGGGCATGGCAACTCAGTGTTCTACAACTGAGCCTCTCCGCCCTCCAACAAAACAATTACTGAGTAATAATTTCGCCAATCACTGCATGATTAAATAAGCTAGTTATTTGCTAGTATTTTAGATGCTTAAGGCTACGAGTGTTGAATCTTCCGTTTGTATCCTTGTCGTTAATTTAATTTCGTCCATTATCACTCAAGTCATCTAGCCATCCATTTCAGTTTGGCTTTCTAAAAACAGAGTTCTTTTCAACTATTAGTCTTAAGAAAAACAAGAATTATCATCAGGAAATATTGAAAGAAATCAAAATTAGTACTGACAAAATCACGTTGTATACTCACAAAGTATACTGTAGACTGTATGTATCATTCTTTATCTTCGGGAATGTTGCTTCAAATGAATTATAAATAAATGGACATATATTTATTAAAATACCTTAGGTTATTAGAGTTTATACCGAAATTTTCGCAGGTTTAGGAGGCTAAGGGTGAAATTTGAATATTAAAAAACATAGGTTAAGATCGGTGATAACAATTGATAAGATAGTAATATCTATCGATCCATCGATTTATTCTAAGGGAAAAAACAAAGTCATGTGTAACATTCAATATATTATGATACTAACTTAGCATTAATGGGTAGTAATAGCTAATGCGACAGCAACTGATAAGCCACCAGTCAAAGGAGGAACTATCAGATAAAGATATTGAACTATGAAATTGTTGGAATAGAACTAAGATACTGTGTTGAAGATCCCGGGTTCAAATCCAGCTATGGCAGTTTAATCAGGCATGTGTAGAACCATTGGGATCTGCAAACTCTCCTAGAGCTCTCAAAAAGTAGGTACCTGTAATTGGGGAAAAACCTGATGGTTGAACTTGATTTAAGAAAAATCACCTCCTTTGACTTAGAAATTGTTCAGTCTCTACCATGTACTGAACCCAAGACTATAGGTTATAGCTTCTTTTTTTTAGTTTTAACTTTCTCATTTACTCTATTTAATGTGATTATGGACTAAATACTATTTAAGAATTAAGCTTCCAACTGATTGCTTAATAAATAATACAAATATTAATTAACAATATAAAAATAAAATAATAAATCCGCAGACCCACCTATATATCTGTGAGTAATTTAAGTATTTATTTATATAAATGAATTTTATTTATTTCTCTTTTGAATTCCAACATTCCTGAATGGTTTTCAAGATTATTTTGGCTGCAAAAATCAAAAGGAAAATATGTAATATGTAGATTAAGTGTAAAAATAGATCCACTTTGGTGCAAAAATCATAATAAATTATTTCTATAATATTGAAATGAAAAAAATGGACAAACTAAATCAGTTCGGAAGAAACTATATAAGAAATTTCAGTCAGATTTCACGAAATTCAGAAATAGCAAGTTTGAGGAATTATAGTGATTTGGTATGAAGATAGTATTGTACTTAATTGAAGCATATAAAAATGAAAAAAATCATTTAGTCATTTTGTAAGAAAAGTTATGTAAGTAAAATATTTACTTTTTTGTTTCGTTTTTTATTTTTGTTTTTTATTTTTGTTTTGTTTTTTATTTTTATTTTGTTTTTTAAGGATATTTTATATACATCAATATTATATATTATACTGTGCATAACGGCAATCCAATGCAGTTGGACAACACTGCTGAAAATAAAGCATTTCTCTCTATATATTGTAGATAATTAATTATGATGTTGCTTGTATATACATATTTTGAATGTGCCAACAAATAAACAATATTTTAATGGATTACTTTGAAAGGAAAAAAGAAGAAAAAAATGTTAAAATTTTTATTGTTATTTAGAATTTGAAGTCATTATAAATATTCTGTTCAGCTAATATGAATTACATTTCTAATTTTTAAATATATAATTATTAATTTCCAGATCGCTGTTTTCTTACTTCTGCTTGTCATTGTAATTGCTATTTATGGAGGGCTAAGTCAAGGTGCTATTATGAGGTAACATTGAATGATAAGTTTAGGTTACAAATATTTTTTTACAGTTTAATGAAAAATCACAGATTTTCGTTTTAGAAATTTGATCCAGTATTTTATTACAAACATGATAAAAAATAGTGGCTATAAATGTCGTAAGAGGGCGATATACCAAACATGATCGTAAAATAAAAATATTGGAAAAGTATTTGACGATAGTGGAGAATAGAAACAAATTAGGATAAACTACATACCTTATTTTTGAAGCAAAATTACAGTTAATAGGGACAGATATTGTATTCACTTGTATGATATAGGCATATACAGACAATAATGTGTAATAGGAGATTCGCTTATCAGAGTTTTACAAGACCTACTAAAATTGTTTAAAAATACACTTGTTTAGAATACATATTTGGTTTAGTTATTATATCATCCGTCATAAACCAACGACTTCCTGTCCTCCTGTATCGTTTAATAACATCCCACTGATTCCTGTCGAACAGGTACGGGACTTAAGACTACACCTTGACAAACGCTTAACTTAGTATCCTCATAATAGATTGAAACGACAAGAAACAGCTCGCCATTTCAGGCTACTTTAACATTTACTAGGCAAATGCTCTAAGCTCCCAATTAATTACAAAAGACTCATAGGCTGATTGAACCAGAAGGTCTATGCTGAAACCATCAATCGCTGTGTATTAACTTCTGTCCACAGATTACCATTCAAAACAAAAATTATATTAGATTTATTAATCAAAAAGGTTGGGGAGGAATATAGATGACTGTACTATTATTATAAGGAGAGTATAATATGGATTTTATTTTAACTTATAAAAGATTTGGTATAGTCCCAAATAAACTGGAATGATCAAGATTCTCATTGTGGTTTCTGAACATAATACTTATAAACTTGTCTGGATATATGAGATTAGATCAGATCAAGGATAATGGAAGTCAAAGGGAGAGTTTCAAACCAAATATACAGGAATTCTAATCAGTAAGAATTATTAATTACAGAAATTAAGTGTTAATTAAATTTGTTTCATTGAAGCTTAAATTAAAAACAACAAAACATTAAAAACCCTGTTGCAACTTTCCTGGAGTTAGTGGAAAATCAGAGTATATAGAGGAGAAAGACAAATTTCAAGGGTGGAAAAAATGTTTGAGTATAATTGTTGACAATGCTGTTTACCAACATTAAATACAAAGTATTTCATCTAGTCAAAATTAATGAAGGTTATATTAGTAATTGTATAATATCGTAATATTGATATTTACAGTTCATTTTCACCTTTCTGGACACAAACTGAATTCCACCTAGGTGCTTGACTCTAAGGACTAAAGCATAATATCTTGTCAGATTTTAATACAATTTGAATTATTTATTTTTCTAGCTTTTGTTATTTAGTTCCATTATGATTTTACCAAAATATGCCTCATTTTTGAGCAGTACAGAAAAACAATTTTTCACCCTTCATTTGATGTACAGTACAGGAAAAAAAACCCATAAGTTTTGTATTTTTCCCTTTTAAAACCTGCTCGATTTGAGTTGGCCGAAAAGTGAAGATTAAATTCTTTAGGATATTCATTGAAGCAGTTTGATTATCCAAGGTTTTAAAAAATCATATCTATAATCTTTAGGTGAAGGTTTAAAGTGTTTATTTTTTAGAATCAATGATTAATTCTTTTAGTATCTTTCATTCTATGCCTAGAATTATAAGCACTTGCCAATTATTAATAAAAAAGTCTAATGACTTATAAATATTCTTTTCTTTAAACCAGTCAAGGTTCCAGCCTTGTGTTGGGAAACTCTCTGGGCTCACCCAGACAATATTAAGTGGGTACTCTGAACTGGTGAAAATCTGATGCAGAAATGATCTTTCTTGCATACCTGTTAGTCCAGAAAGAGTTCTGTATTCACTATGTGCCAAACCGGCATTATATATAATTATAATTATTTATTCTTAAAATATAATTATTTATTCTTAAAATTTAACAAATTAGTATTATTTACCATTTCAGTTTTTTAATTTATATGTAACCTGTACCACTGAAACCCATGGAAGATGGTTCGTTCAGAAAATGTTAGGGACTGTACTGTTATTTAGATAACGGTTGTGCAGGGAGGTGATTTATGCAAGATCTTGCTCAATCACCCAGTTTCCCCCTGAATGAAGGATAAAATCCCCTTCTTAGAGGCTAGGTAACCCCCAGGAGGGTCTGCAGATCCCAGAGGGTTCATGTATGACTGTTAACGGATTATATAATTTTTCTGTCATAACCCAATTTGAATCTGGATTCTTCAGCACACCAACTCTGTGCTCTACTACGAGCAACACCCATCAAAAATTTATATGTGAATGATTTTTTCTTTTAGTTTGCTTGGTTTTGTGCCTCTGCTTATGTCAAGTATGAAGAAAAAGAAAAACAAAGAACAACACCGACTATCATTCATTAAGAAAATAAAACCTTCAGAAGAAAAGTTTGAAATGGTTGATGAAACCGTGATCTGTGTTCGAGATTTCACGCTAGCAACTGCCAAAGGTATGAAAAAGATTAAATAAATTTTAATTATGTTAATAAAAAAAACTTAGAGTGGATCAGAATGTTTTTAATCCACATACCCTTGTTATTTCTTTTACTAATTCTAAACCCATAATCAAGCTATAATAGAACTATAGGTACATATGTAAATTTGTAGATAACTAAATAAGTATAAAACTAAACTATAGTGATTACTTTTTATCTGTTGATTTTATTCTCAAACTATGTTCAATTGAAATTAAGAAAAAGGCAGTGTACTTGTCAATTAATTTGTTTCAGAAAAACGCCGAAGGAAAATTTCTTTTTCTGGAGTCTTTTCACTATTTCGTAGCAAACGAGCACCTTCTAAAGACATATTCACAATTTCAGAGGAATTTTGTGAAATGGATGATCTGGAAAAGGGGGAGAGTGCTAATAGAAAGGGAAAGAAGACAAAGAAAGGTAAAAGTAATTTTTTGAGAATATAGCCACTGACTGGCTTATTTATAAAAGAAAAAAAGAATGAAAAACTGATTAAGTTGTAAGTTACAACAAAGATTGAGTCCATTAAAGAGGAGTGTAGAGTAAGATGACTTGTTCTTCATAAATAGGTGATATGACACATGACGATTACTTCCTAACATGACAAAAGGAGGCACTTTGGTCAAATAACAATGGGAGGTAGGACAAGCCCTTTGCAGGATGCTTAGGATGATCTTTGATCACATTGGGTGACGAAAGATGGAAAATGGCAGGTGAGGAAGGGTAGAAGAGAATTGCCAATGTGGCCAAGTTCCTGCCATGACCATTGTTCCAACATATATAAGTTGTGATGATTACAAAGAAAAATTATTTTTTTATTTTGAAGAGAAAAGATTTGCCCGGCCCGGGATTCAAACCTGTCTCTCCGTGACAGTACTCTACCAATTACTTTTTCATTAGATAGATTGTATCTAGGAAGGCTTTAGACTTTGTAATATCACACTGAAACCTTTAAGTATGGAACATTGATAGATACATTTCAAAGTAAAGAAGTAACCAATAAAACCCTATCATTTCCATGACCATTTCAAGTGGCTGTACCAATTTTTTAACAAATGTGAACCTCAAAAGTGTTATTAAATTGGGAGGTAATGAAGAAAAAGTAGTGAAAATTGATTGCCCGTTGTAAAATGTTATTGCTATTATGAACATATTTCATTAGAACAGCATATTGTCAGTTATTTTAAAGAGTACTTTGTATTTTTGGGTTAAATACGATAGAATTATTTACTGAATTAATGAAACAATTTTTTATCAAATAAAGGCCAACTACTAAATATCACTAATCCCTTAATAATTGTATATAATATTGTATAATCACATAATTGTAGGTTTGGGAGGAATTACTGTAGATCTTTACAAGCTCTCAACAAGGGTCCTAGTTTCTAGTCTAATTCTAATAAAGAATTAGAACTTTGGTTCTAAGCATCTACCTATATCTGTGTATCCAACTGAAGTTTTATGTATTGAAGTAGGTTGATATAGGAAGATAATAATGGTATTAATAAATAATAATGATATTAATTAAATAATAGTTATTTCTCTAAAAAGAGATGTTTTACCCTTACTGTCTTGAGACATTAAATAAAGACTTAAAACAACGTTAAGTGCATATAGCGAATCAAATTAATAATTAAATCTAAAATAAATATTAAATGAATGATTTAAAAATCATGTTTTTAGATTTGTTAAAATAATTATTTTATTTTGCTTCTATTTCAGAAAAAGATCCGTTTTCTCCTTTGGACCAAATTCTGCTTTCGCTCCTCAATGTTGGAATGATGAGAAAAGCTTGATTTATTTGAAGTGAAAAGATTGTCTTGTCCTTGATTTTTTATTAAATCATAAATTTAATAATTTTTGGTTCATTTTCATTAAAAAAGATACTTCATAGCAGGATGTTCAAGAAAATATAATCATCTGCTTGTAACAGTTGTAATTGGGTAGCATTCATCTGCATTAGTTTTAATACCCAAGCTGACTGTAAGGAATGCAGAAATATATATTTTTGTATTTGTAGACAAAGTACTATTAAAACAATGACAAGTCGCTTTAGCTGAAAACCTCAAATGAAAGCCCATGATTTGACAAAGCTCTTCCTAGATAACATTGGGCACCTTCATAACCTGCAGTAGTTATAAATTATTCCAACAGCTTAATTTACTGCCTTTCTGGAAACAGAGAAAGAAGTGGTAATATGTCCCTACAGTAAAATATAACGACTTTATGTTCAGTATTTTTATTCACTAAATGAAAGCACTGGGAATTTATTTAAATTTTTATAAACAATTTTGAATTTTAAAACCTTTAATTAGTGTAGTACATTTTAACTAAATATAGTAAACTAATTTAGAAACAATTGAAGTGCCTGTTTTTCTGAAGGCTACTTATCTAATTAAGTGGGAAGGTAAAAGTTTATTTTATTGCATGTCTGCCACATAATTGAAGTGGTATTCAAACCAGTTACAGCAATGATTTAAAAATGCTGAGGGTGCTTTTGCAACACACTTGGCCATCATTGCTCTATTAAAGTGCTTTAAACTAAATGATTAAAGAAAATTGTGAATCCTTCAATAATATTAAATAAAGTGAAGTAAATAAATTTGATGATTTAACTACCTATTGTTCTTGTTCATTTTCAGGTGGGTATAGGCATTCCTGTATGAAATTTATAAATAAGGCATCTTATTTACAATTACCAATTTAAATAAAAATAAAATATATTTTTTTTTTAATTTAATTTATGGGTATTTACAACTATAATTATGTTACAATAAGTAAATCTGCTAATATGTACAATATGACATGAAAAACACTTGTGGAGAAACTACCTGTCGGTAGCACTCCCATAAAGTTCTATAGTAGATGGTCTCGAGGCCATCTTCTTTTGAGACGCCTCGGAGGGTTATCAGGAATAGTATGGGAAGCAAGTTGAGAGACTAGCGGATTCAAGTGTGTATGGAGCTTGTCATGGATGGATAGGTATCTTGTTTGGGCCAAATCAGTAACATATGGGATATTAAGATCATGATGGATGAGTTTGTATGTGACATAATAAGGAGCATTGAGGATTTTACGAAGGATTTTGGATTGCAAGGATTAGATACAAGATGAATTGGATGGTTTAGTAGAGCCCCGAGGATCAACTCCGTATGTCCAAATAGGCCTGATACTGTCATGTAAATGAGTCTTTTGTAATTAATTGGGAGCTTAGAGCGTTTGTCCAGTAAATGTTGAAGTAGGCGAAAACGACAAGCACTTTTTTATCTTTTCAGTCTTGTATGAGGATTCCAAGTGAGACGTTTGTCCAGATGGAGTCCTAGGTAATGCATCTGTTCGACAGGGTTCAGTGGAATATTATTAAAGGATACAGTAGGGCAGGAATTTATAAAATATCTAAATTTACAACCATAAACTGTTGTAATAAATTATATTTTAACCTACTACCATTAGGAATTATAATGATTTATAACCATCTAAAAGCCTACCCAGGAAGGGTTTTAGGTTCAGTTCATTGTAGAGAGTGTACCTTTTCAAAGCTATTTAGGCAGATGATTCTGCTCAATCTCCATGTTTTCTCCAAACTAAAGATACACACTTTATAGGGACTTGGTGACCAGACGAGGGTCTGCAGATCCAACTATCAATCTATGGTTGTTAAAAGAGTAAATACTTTATCTGACACTGCTGGTTTTAAAAACAGGACATACAGATCATTAATTTACCGCTCTATAAGATGAGCTAATCCACTCATCTACTGCTCCATTCAATAACAAAATAATAACATAAATATAAAAGGAAATGTAGGAAATGTGTGAGGTATTAAAAGATTCATTATTATGCATTTTAATATTATCATTTACTGATACAATGGTAAAAAGATAGAATAAATTTTCAAAATTAATTCTTGGTACAAAGATTAAATGTTTCGAAGGACCTACTGTAGCTTTTAGACTTTGGAAGACTATCATTAATTGATACTATTTAATATTTACAACAATAAAAGTAATATTTACATAGTTATAGTAAACTCATCCTAATTTTATGGACCAATAAAAATATACTTATTACTATAATAGCACTATTACATACTATATCTTACTCACAACTTTCACAGTTATGGCAGCGCCATTTACTCTTACTTAGTTCTCAAATTCTATTTTATGTGCTTTTGTACAATATTTATAATACTTAATAAAATTTATAGATATTTTTTTATAGAATCAAGTAAATGTACCACCTAATTTTCATCTTTGGATTTATATTAAATCACTGAAATCAAAATGTCATCTTTAAATTCATAGCTAACATTCGTTTACTTGATTACTCAAATCAATCTTCCTTCTGAAACAAATTAAAAAATATTAATAAAACAAGGTAAATACATTTTTTTTCCAAGATATACTTGAAGGAAATGTTTGGATATGAATCATTCATTATTCTTGACTGATGCATTGATCTGCATTGATGAGCAATACCAGTGACCATTCTAAACTCTCAAGGTTATAAAATTGTAATCTGAAAAAATCTTAAAAACCATTTTCAGAATGATCATCATTTAGTCCTAATCTTAATCTAGCTAGTGGTACCATTGGTACTATTGATAGAGAAACTAGTCCGAGGTATATAGTGGTATGAGTTAGACTTTCTACTTCTAGTTAGACTTTTAACTTCTAGTTAGTGTTTTATATCATATACTAAAATATTTCTTGAAAGGAACCAAACAACACTGTAGGAACAGGATAATTTGTATATTATTATTTGTAATTAATTATTATTTATCATTTGTTAATTTATAATATGTTCACTATATCTAATAGTTTATAGGATTAAGTTAGCGTTGTCAGAATTATACCAGCAATAAAAACAGTATTGTTCATGGCCAGAGCCTTTTCCTTCCTGAAAAGAAATAATATTCAAAAACTCTAAAGACCTATAGACAATTTATTTGGAATTGTAATAAAGGCAATATGTGGAATGAGTCATATTCTAAATTCCTATAATTATAATTGTGATAAGTATTAGCTTTGTTTTTTAAATAACCTTGAATTTGTTTATCTCAAGTAAAGACAGGTGTTCACATCGCCCAGGTGAATATTGTAAGGGTGTTGGACTGCGATTTGGCTCAGTGGTAGAGCACTGAGTTGCCATGCCGAAATCCTGGTTCAAATCCAGCAGGACTTTTATTTAGTCTGTTAGCAGCCAGAGATGGATCATATGGGATCTAGGATCCTCCTGGGGCTCACCCTGCCTCTATAAAGTGGGTACCCAAAACAAGGGAGAAAAATCTGGCTGTTGAGCAAGATCTAGGACAAATCACCTCCTTGCACAAATGTTATGCATAAAACAGTATAGTTTCTACCACTTACCTCAGTAAGTGCCCCTGGCTCGTTCATGGGTTGTAGTGGTACAGGTTTTTTTTTTCTTGGACAGCAAGACAACTCAGTAACACAACATTTAAACATCACTGACTCGACAATACTCATGAATAACATTGTTGCTTTGAAAATCTGGTAGTCTTCTGTTATTTCTTGCATGGAGAATAATTTTGAGAAATGTAAAAAATTGAAGATATGTCTATAAGGATATGTCTATCTCCATCTGTTATAATCTGTATCCTCACTGAGCAGTGTTACCACTGCTGGTGAATGAAGAGTATTTCTCATTATACTGGGCATTCATATATAGCTGAATAATTATGATAGGATCAATTCTAGGTCAAACACGAGGTACTGAACAGAAGTTGAACTGGAAAGATTATCAGAAAATGCACAGTTGGTCATCTTGTACAAAGATAAGAAAAAGATGTGTGGCAGTTGTTAGAACTACTAAGAACTGATATGCTCCCACCCTTTTTGGAATGGGCCAGACAACACTTTGTCAAAAGTCACTAAAAGCTGATGGTGAAGAAAAATCAAAGGGTAGTCTTTCAGAGACTCCACCTCAAAATATTTCAGTGCCTTCAAATATTAATTCTACAACTACACATTTTTTTAGATCGTGTTAGTGTAAAAATACCACCTTTTTGGACTGATAAGCCAGAAATTTGTTTTTTCAAGTAGAAGCTCAGTTTCAACTGTCTAATGTAACTTTTGAAACCACTAAATTTAATTACTTAGTATTTCAATTAGATCTTAAAGTGGTAGAAAATATATGGGATATTCCTTCATCTGAATACCCTAATAATAATAATAATAATTAGCCAAAAATAGATTACTAAATCACTAAAATAGAGCCAAAAACTTAATTATAATTTATAGCTAACTAAAGATATTTAAGGAAAGTGAAGAAAAACAATTGAAAAAATTAGTGAGTGAAATTGAATAGGTTCACTTAAACCCAGTCAACTTTTGTTAAAAATGAAAGCCCTGGCTGGCACAGAGATTAGTGAAAAATTGCTAAAAACATTTTGGTTGGATAAATTGCCACCACAAATTAGAGGACTACTTTCAATTTCTGATGGAAATTTGGATAAATTATCTGAAATTGGAGATAGAATCTGGGAAATGTCAAGTACACCTACTCAAGTTAATGTGAAATCACAGCCATCTGATTCCTCAATGATTAAAGAGCTTTGTAACCGAATAGAAGCCCTAGAAACAAAAATAAAAAAGTCTCGGTCAAGGTCTCGATTTAACTCTAACGGAAAATATTAAAATATGGACACTTCCGTTTTGGCAACAAATGCAAACCAGAAAAATGCAATGAATCTTGTCAATGGAACAAAAAAAGTAATCAGGGAAACTCCAGCCGGCTAAAGTAAAGGCCGAGTGTGCTGCCTCAGATGTATTTCCAGGCTAACAACATAGATTATTTGTCCAGGATCGTCGTTCTGGTACTAAATTTCTTGTGGACAGTGGTGCGGATGTGTCAGTAATACGCCATAATAAGCCAACTGACTTCAAGTTATACGCTGCTAATGGCGCTGAAATACAAACTTTTGGTACTAAAACTCTAAAGGTTGATTTAGGACTTCGCCGGAAATTAGAATGGCCATTTTTTATTGCGAAGTCCTCTAAAGCAATTCTAGCTGATTTTCTTCGTAAATTTGATTTGGTAATTGATTTGAAAAATAAAAAAATAATAGATAATACCAACAAATTGACTGTGTCCGCGTCGGTTGACACAATTTCTCCCGAAGATACAGTCAGTTCTTTAATATCTACAAATCCATTTACAGATTTGATAAAAAAATTTCCAGATCTTACTAAACCCAATTTGATGCCTAATCATTCAACCCATAGCGTTGAGCACTATATTAATACTTCTATTGGACCTCCAGTTTATGGCAAACCACGTCGACTAGATCCTCATAAATTAAAAGTAGCTAAAAATGAATTCCAATACTTACTAAAACAGGGCATAATTAGACCATCAAAATCACAGTGGGCAAGTCCTATTTTACTTACAACTAAGAAAAATGGACAATGGCGTGCTTGTGGAGACTACCGAGTTTTAAGCGCGCGAACACAGCCAGACCGCTATCCAGTTTCGAGAGGCGAAGAAGACAAGCATTATTGTATAAGTATTTACAAAACTCCAAGAAAAACGATAAGAGAAAAATAGAGGGGAATGACGAATCTAGCCAACAATTTGAGGAAGCCAAACAGGCGCTGGCTAATGCCACCCTTCTTACTTGTCCTAATACCACCTATAAACTTTCTCTACAGGCTGATGCCTCAAATACTGCTGCAGGAGCGGTAATACAGCAATTAGAAGAGAATGAATGGAGGCCTATTAGTTTATTTTCCAAAAAAAATTCAGAAACACAACAGCAATACTCAACTTACGATCGTGAACTCCTTAGTATATACTTAGCTATATGGCATTTCAAGCATTATTTAGAAGGAAGAAACTTTACAGTTTATACTGACCATGCTCCGTTAACTTATGCCTTCCAACAAACACAAAATAAAGTTCAATAAAGAATAAAGCTTCATCCAGACGCCTTAGGCAACTCCAGTATATATCACAATTCACGACTGATATACAGCACATTCCAGGAAAAAATAATGTAGTGGCCGATCATTTATCCTGTTTGGAAGAAATTGTCCCAATAGATTATGAAGCAATTGCGGCGGAACAAATTTCTGATACTGAATTACACAATCTTCGTCATGATCCATTAACAACACTAAAATTTCAACAATTTACTTTGGTGTGACACTTCAAAAAATATTCGACCTTACATACCAAAAAAATTTCGTTTCCAAATATTTTAACATTATCACAAACTAGCACATCCAGGTATGTATAAGAAGAGCGTTAAATTTAATATCAACTAAGTTTGTTTGGACTAACCACGACAAAGACATTAAAACGTGGACCAGATCATGTCTAGATTGCCAGCATACTGCAAAGTGACCCAGCATACTAAGGCACCTCTACATCGTTTTCCCAACGACACAGATCGATTTTCGATAATTCATATAGACCTTGTCGGACCACTTCCAACATCCCAGGGATATATATACTGCTTCACTTGCATCAATCGCTACACCAACTGGATAGAGGTACTACCACTGCGTCATCAAACAAACAAAGAAGTAGCTCTGAGTTTTTTTTGAAGCTCGATTTGGAAGCCCACGCCAAGTTGTCACTGACTTGGGAGCTCAGTTTCGTTCTGAGTTATTTACTGAATTAGCAAATCTGTGTGGATCTCAACTTTTTCGTACAGTAGCATACCACTCACAAAGCATTGGAAAGATAGAACGCCTTCATAGAACCTTAAAAGCAGCTATAATGGCTTACTCTTCGAACAATTGGACTACCGTCTTACCTCCTTTTTTTTTTCCCCTTCCCTGCCTGTGAGGCATACAGGATCACCTCCGATGGGGGTTCACCACTGGAGGTACAAATCGGGTATTTTATTCTGTTTTCCTTTTCTTTTATTTATATAAAATCACACTGGAACTATGGTGTAGCCCGGTGCACGGTTGTACACCTTAGGGTACACCTTATCCTTTCCCTCATCTTCTTCCCTCTCTTGTCCTTCGTCCATCTGCTTCCATCCGGCAGTCTCTAGTGTCCCCATTAGTCATATCTCGTCCTCCTTACGAGGTTTTGTGACTCCTTGCAATGCACCGGACAGTCTCGGCTACCTGCCTGGTGCCTTATGCTCTTATAATTTTCTTTCTTGCAGTTGCTGCAGCTGCGGTCTTATTGGGGCATTCCCTTGCTATATGCCCCAACCCAGCGCACCACTTGCATCTTACCGCCTCCTGCGTACATGTTGCCTTAGAGTGTCCATAGGCCTGGCACTGCAAGCCTCGAGGGTGTCCAGGAAGGTGAGGGTCCACCATTTAACTACGACCTCCTCGCTATGTAGAGCATACCTGATCTGGGGATCTAACTCAATCACCCAGGTTTTGGTGAACCCTGCTCTGGTCTGCCTTCCGTATAATATCCGTATTTGTGAATCTTCGACTTCTATGCGTTTACTGTCTACTTTTTCTGTTAATATCTCTTTGAGCTTAGATTCATTCCATCCTCGGCCACCTTCTGCTGGCAGCCTTAGCATCAAGGCCAGCATCCTTGAGCTTCTGCCATGTCACTACCTTTCTCCTGCTTCTCTATCCTCCACTCTGACCAACACTCCGTCGGCCTTGGTGGCCCTTATAAGCTTGATGTGTATTCCCAGCTCCGTCGGTGACGGTAGCTGCTCTACCACTTCCGATGAGGACTTCCCTTCGGCACCAATTGTGATGTAGAATGGCCCCTTTTGCTACTCGGTTTGATCGACAGTGCTTTAATTATTTCCGCCATCGTCATTCGTTTCTTTTTTCCGGCTTCCGATGTCGGGTTTGGGTTTTCCTTTCCCTTCCCCCTTTCTTCTTCTTGTTCTTACCTTCCACTGTGATGTACCCCTCTTCTTCCGTTTCTTCCTCCATAGCCATATTCCTGCCTCTGCATATCTCCGTTTGGCAGGTTCTTTGCGGCATCGACGTCGGTACCGCCCGGCGTACTTACATTCGATCCTAGACGTCCCAGGTTCTGGCTCTGTCTGCCTGGGAGTCAGGCTCTCCACTTTTGGCCTCTTTGCCCTCGCACTAATCTTTAGGGCTACTATATCTTTGACCCTTTGGGCCACGATCTGATGGAGTTCCTCAGCTCATAGTACCTCCCTTACTATGTGTTTTACCAACACGGGTATTATGTTCCTCTGGGTCTCCAGCTCGATTATAATGTCGCGAAGGAACCGCGTTATAATGTTGGGGACACTCCCAATGATGTACTCCAGTTTTTCTTTTGAAATCGTATTTTTTTCTCTATCCAGGTAGTTCCTTAGCTTCTCCTGGATAATTCTCGCCTTCTTCCCCGGGCTATCCTCATAATGGAGGAGGGGGGGGAGTTACCTCCCTCGTCCTCTTCTTCTTCTTCTTCGACTTGGAGCTAAAAATCTTGGCCCCATCTGTTTCTTTGCCTTCGTTGGTGTCACTGCAGCTGATGGTCTGCATGCCCGTTAAGGTCCTTTCACCAATGACCTTCTCCACAAACTTCGCTATTGGGCTACGTTCCCATTCGCCCATAGCACTCCCACTCGCTTCTACCCCTTCCATTGCATCGGCTCTACTTCCGTCCGCCATCTGGTTTTGTGAAGTATCTCTTGGGGGGTTTCTCGGTCCTTGTTGTACTTTTGGTACCTTCTCTTTACCGTCCACTATTTTTTTCCCGTTTTTTTTCCTCCTGTGAGATCATTTTTTTCCCCTCCATTACGTGTATACTTACGTAATTTGTACATAAATAAATAAATATAAATGTCATAACCTCACAAATAAACATCGATGAAAACATGTGCTCAAATGTCATAACCTAACAAAATAAACATATTCGCTGGTTACTTACTGTTTGAAAATAGAATTTCAAAATGATAAATCAGAATGAAATGAACAGCGAATTCGAATTGATTTTCAAAGTAACCCACGTAAAAATTAATTGCACAATCGGAAATTAACGTTTGGATTGATTGTCGATATGTACTACTCTTCTAAAAGCGAGTTCAATATTTGCTGTATAATGCATAGCTAGGAACTAATGTATAGGCGAATTTGAATTATTGAACATATACTTATTAAGGATCCAAAATTTCATCATAATGAAATTGAAGATGGAGGTGGTAAATCAATTAAAAATCTATTAATAATTTTAAATAGAGGATGCGTTTTTCGTATAGATTTATTCATATTTTAATTTTTTATTCGTAATGGTCCTTCATTAGTTTTTGCAATATTTGAAACTACAATTATTGTAAATGATAAATAAATAATTATTATTACTGTTAACTTGGTAGTTATATTGAAAATTTTAATTAATCTTATGCAATAACAAAGAACATAACCATTCACAATGTGCACTTCATCAAACTGATGAAGTTTCAAAACAATGTATTCAATGCAATATGTGAAACAACAATTATTGTAAATAATAAATAAATAATTATTATTAATGTTAACTGGGCAGTTATATTGAAAAGTTTAATTAATCTTATGCAATAACAAAGAACATAACCATTCACAATGTGTACTTCATCAAACTGATAAATCGTTTCAAAACAATGTATCAAATACAATATTTGAAACTACAATGCAATAACAAAGAACATACCCATTCACAATGTGCATTTCATCAAACTGATAAATCGTTGCAAAACAATGTATTAACTACAATTATTGTAAATAATAAATAAATATTTACCACACACAATTATCAAACAGAATAATATGCGATGAAAAGACTGCAAATGAATCAGCTGTCATACAGGAGTTCTTGAACACTGCCGTTGCAGAGCATTCCTGCAGAATATTATACTCGTATAATAACCCAACTACATTATTTATTTATTTATTAGTTGTTGTTTTTTTTTACCATCAATGTATCCCGATACCCAAAATCTTTTCCCACTAATTCTTCCTATCAGCCCATTCTTCTTCTTCTCGTAGCCCTCTTATTACTATCCCTTCTCTCACATCCTCCATCCACGTCGTCCTCGGTCTTCCTCTCTTTCTTCTATAATCCAGTTTATAAAGGAAGAGTTTTTTTGACCATCCATTGTCTCTCATTCTCACCAGATGGTTAAAGTATTTAACCTTTCTGGTCTCTATTTTATACCATATATATTTCTCCTGCCCTTTAGTTTCTCTTATAACACTATTGGGTATGCGTTGGAGCCTTGAGATGCCTACGTCCTAGCTACGTCCTAGAAAGTCTATCAGAGCAAGCAGTTTATGGGCATCTTGTCTTTTTATTACCCTTGTTTCGGCCCCATATAGGCTTGTCCGTAGGAGAAAAGACTGATGTATTTTCTTTCCCCAACAACCTATACTAAGAATTAACGCCAATTATTGTTAAGCTCAATACCACTCATCTCAGTATAATGGGCTTAAATATGACGTTACCTAATTAATTGAAGAACGAGAAAGATACGTAAAAATGGAATAATGGAAATCTAACACTCGATTCGAACTTCCCACTCGCAACTGAACAGTGCGCTCCTAAGCTACCAGTCTCCCTTGACCTGTATTTATAATAACCCGGAGATTTCTTGAACTTTCGCTGTGTCCATATTATGTAATAGCAGGAATGGGGAGTGATGTCAGAGTTCGAAAAATAGGCTTTAAGTCTTGTATATTGGAGAGAGTGATTACCCGCGCCTGCATTCCTGAGGATTACTAAACCGGTTCAAACGATATCAGTCTTTTGAAGATATGTAAATAAAAACCTGTAACCACTACGACCCGTGAACGAGTCTGGGGTTCAGTATACATGGTAGAAACTGTACTGTTTCATAGGAGGTGACTTGTTCTAGGTCACGCTCAACCCCAAGGCCCCCCCCCTTATTTTGGGTACCCTATTTTTATAATATTTTATAGAGGCTGGGTGAGCCCCAGGAGGGCCCTAGATCCCATATGATCCATCTCCCGCCGCAAACAGACTAAATAAAAGTAACTGCCTGCAGCGGAATTTGAACCAGGATTTTCGGCATGGCTAATCAGTGCTCTACCACTGAGACACTCCGCTCCTTATTTATGTAAATAAAACCTCACATAAAAGAGAAATGAGAAGTAGTACTACACTAAAAGTTTAAAAAAACTATTGAGTACTTTCCTCTTATTCTGACACAATCACTAATATATAGAGTATATAGCAATATTGTAACATTTGACGCTTGGGCATGTCTTCGGTTTGTTGCCTTTTTGTTTTTAATTTATAAAATATCATCTTCGAGAATGCATATTTATAAAATATGCAAACCCCACACACTTCACGGGTTTCTAGTAGTACAGTTTTTATTTTGTTTCTTTTATTTTTTATTTCATTTTTTTTTTTTTACTGACTAAATCAATGGACTTAATGACTGAATCGCATCCTATGTGTGCGGGTTTGGATGAGGCTATGGATAGTCTTTGGAGTCACCAAGATTCCATAAAATGAGTACTCAGGACTGATAATAACTGATGAAGAAATATGCCCCTGAAACCGAACGCGGAAGGCTTCTGTGGATTGCTTACATCGACGACCAAGCAGCCATACTACCGAGTCGCGGCTGATAGATCTCATTGAATCAATCCTGTAATTGCAGCAGCACGGATCCTTCTTAGTGGCGAAATGGCATACCACATGTTTCAACTTACGAGCATAATATTGTGTTTGCACATACCAGTACATCTATAATATCAATGTATTGGATTTATGTTATCATTAATAATCTATTCCAAGATATGCTGTATATACATGTTTGGAATATAACAATAAGTAAACGGCCCTTTTAAATATGTGATATAACGCAAACCGCTAGTAAACTGTATTACTAAATAATAAATATTTTTTTAAACTCACTTTATTTTATGTCCTAGTATTGGCCGCAGATTCCCTTGTCTCGTTCAGTTTCAAATACGTTCCACAATCTGTAAGAATGAAGTTCCTCTGATTAGAAAAAACAGTTCAACAATTTCTAAAATGATTATGTAACTTAGTAATCGGACGAACAATTTAAATAATAATGTACACAAATAGTAAAATAGTAGTATATAAAAGGTATATTTCGGGACTGATGTATGGCCTTCGTACCATTTAGTTGAAACATGCTGACTACGGTAGATACTTCAACATTCTGCATACTTCTTCCTCATACTTTATTCGGTTTTTAATAGTAAACTTCATTTTAATTTAAAATAACTTGTAGTATATTATTATTTCTCTATCCACTTACCCACTACGGTTTCGTTGAGCATCCGGAGGCTAGTTAGGTCGGTGACGTTAGTTATCTTTAATTCGAAATGCTCGACTGTGGAATTGAAAACGAGAGCTGCAGTCTCGATCGGTCCAGCTTCTTCTCTAAAAACTGCTGCAACATCTTCCTCGTAATCCCGTCTCAAGCATGTATCGTTCTCTGAAAAAAAACGAAGTTTTATATTTCTATAAAGATGTATACTCCACACCTTTAAAGAAAAAAAATGTATCTATACTTATTTCTAATAACAATTATTAAAAACAAAGAAATGTGGTATGTTCTTCCGTTCCACGCATATGCGCTTGAAACTGATATTCATGACTTGATGGCCAAGCTTAACAGAGAGGAAACTTCTCCCAAAAAAACATGCAAGCATTAACTGGAGATGGTGTTCAAAGGAATTGACACTTTCTGTTTCAATAGAAAATATTTATTGCTAAGATTAAGTATCTTAATTAAAAAATCGAAGGTAAAAAAATTGAAAATAAAAGTGATGCTTCTAATTCATGAAAATGTTCCAAAGTACCAATTGAACTCATGATGATTTATGATATTAACTGTACTGCTTCCAGAACTGCTTCAACAAATCCCTAGGGTCTGTTCGTGGTTGTTAACAGATAAAATAATGTATGTGCCACAGCAGGTCAAGACCCGAGCACTTCGGCATTGCAACTCCTGCTCCACACACTAAGTCTTCTCTACTCCTTAGGTTTGTAACTAAAAAGTCAAAAAACTTATCAGGGAATTTCCAACTTATTTATTTCGAATAAACAGGAGCATTCTTGTGTTAGGTCAGCCTAGAATAAATGTTACGTTGTTGTTGTGTTTAAAAAAAAGTTATTTTTAAATTATTGGTTTTTGGTCAGAAGTGACTTTTGAACTGAGAGTTAATTTTTTTTTATTGAGGGAATTACGACGCACTGATAAAATATTTGTATGTCAATAAAACAAATGCTAATTTTTAATGGCATATTCGATTATTGGATATAAAACAGGGAAATTTTGTATCTATTTTATAATGTTTGAATTATTTTATGATATTTAATAACAACTTTTTTTAGCAAAGGATGAAAATATAAACTAAATGTCTATATTCCATCCATCCTGCTGATTATCCGAATAATAAAATAAAATTAGTCAGCAATTCTGAAAAACAGTGAAAATTCAGGATAACATTGTTTTCACTTATTAATTTCATTACTAAACAAGTTCCTAATTTCCTTTATTTTGTAAAAAAAAAATTTTTCCAAGAAACCTTTGGTTTGTAGAATTCCAATTATGTAGTTCAGAACTGTTACAAAAGGAAGGTAGTACGTGAGTACCATATAAGTCCCGTCTCTTACACGTCACATTCTTGGATCCATATTGTTACACATGGCAGGATTTTCTATTGCGACCTACTACTTTTGAAAATAATTTTGATTTAAAAATCCTTCGCAGAAGTTCACAAATGAAATATATTCATTAGAAGGCTATTACTCTATTTTTTATATTTGACGATTATACCTTAACAATTAGAAATAATCAAATACTTACTTGTAACAGGCATGTCCATTAATCCTTCCTTCGTTGAATTCTTGATCTCTGAGCTATTAAGTGCTACAGTGCTGTTATCTGTAGCTTCAGTACTAGCTTGGTTATCGGACTTAGTGCCGTCCTCCTCTACAACATTGCTCGGCAAAGTGGTGTGGTTCCTGACGGTGGGTGCTGGCAATTCGTCACCATAGCTCCTCAGGATCGGGTAAGGATCTGGCTTCCAGACGGCAACTTTTGTTGGGCTTCTCCTGCAAATATTCGTCAATATATTAAAAATGTTGAGTTGGTTAAACGACTACGCATAAAAGATAATACAGTATGCAATCAATACGGATTCGTAACTAACTCGAATATCAAAATTAATATTAGGCTGAAAATGAATAGTAATTGTTCGATACGTTTCCTTGGTAAATACTTTGAAGGAGGAAGAGGTGGAGAAGGGTAGAAGACTAATCTAATATACTTTCGGTTTTGTGACATCTCAAGATAAAAAAAGTATCTACTTGGAGGTTTTTGACAGCTATAGATAAAAAACTGATATATTTTCTGGTATTTAATAACATCTCTAGATAGGAAAGTCATGTTTTTGAGATTTATAGATATAATAATGAAATATTTTAAGGTTTTGGCGACATCTCCGGATAGAAAACTGATCTATTTTCAGGTTTTTAACATCTCTAGATATAAAACTGATCTATTTTCAGGTGTTTGACATCTATAGATGGAGAACTGATCTCTTATCAGATTTTTGACAACATTTTTATATAGAAAACTGATTTATTTTCTGTTTTTTGAAATTTCTGGATTGATTTTTTTTTTTACTTTTATAGATAGAAAAATGATCTACTTTCAGGTTTTTGACATCTCTAAAACTAAGAACTTCATCACAAACATTATCCCATTCCTTGAAACTGCGAATATTATAACGTTACATAATAATGCTATAAATAAATTTCTTTTTTTAAAAATTTATTTATTGATATTTACAACTGTATTACAATTATACAACAAGTAAATAGAATGCATGTTACATACTGACATGAGAATGACAAGTAGAGAAACTACCCACTGGTAGTACTCAAATAAAAATAAATTAAAATATAAATTTATGATATTTCTACTTAAAGTAGATATTGTTCCAAACAACATTGTACAGGAGAAAAAATACCAACAAAAATCAACATTTTTACATTTAAAAAATTAATAATTACTTCCTCTTACTAGTACGAGCTAGAGATCTGCGAAGTCTCCGAATCCAGGAACCTCACTGGAATGGAACGAAATGGGGTTGGATATTTACAAAATAATCACACAAATTAAACCGAATGGAGAATTCATTTACAATTTTTCACTGGGACAATATCCAGGGTGAAGCAGTCAGTAACTTTACAGAACAGTTTTCTTTTTAATTATGTCGGTCACTGGAAACGTATTTAGACCTCAATATAGACTAAGAAGTTAGGACCGATGGAAAACAGTTTAATTTAAGTATTGTATTTTTTTATATATGCCACTTACTTTACTAAATATGAATCGTTCACTTAAATAATATTGAAAGTAATCAAGTAAAGCAATATTTCCTTCTAGAAATTTAGTTTTTCATAACCATAGGCCTTGTCTGAGGATTTCCTTGTGATCCGTTTGAAGTGAACAGCTTAAAGCTTTATTAAACATTTCTAAAACATTTTCCTCGTCCCCTGTTAGACTGTATCTCCTCCAGATCCCTGTTCCGGCCACTTAGTTTTTCATATAAATAATTCTTAGTGAATAGTGAATTAACTGAATACAGCTCTGACACTTCTTTTTCTTTTCTTTTTTATTAGCCAAAGTCGCTAATTTCAGTGTTGGCTTCGATAGCGAGTGGTCCTTTTCAACATCACCGCTATTGTTTTTTTTTCGTGTGTGTCGATCTATAAGATTACTCTGAAGCTACAGATGGTTTGCGGATCGGCATCGAATTCTTCTTCTACTGAAGGAAGAAGGGACTTCTAATCGAGAAACCCGTTTTGTTTATTTTGATTATTAAATTTTGTTTATTGTATTCAACGAAACTTTAATGTATTTTCACCTTATGTGTATTTTGTTTTTAACTGTTTGTATCTGATTTAGTCTAATAGTTTGTTTATTTTTTTTGTAAGTAATTTGATTAAATATTTTTTTAATTTTCAATATAAGAGTTTCAAAAATTAAGCATTTGGTATTATATATCTGACATCCCTTTTTTTATTTTATGTTACAATTTAAATATATAACTTATCAGGTAATATTCTGTAAAGAAAATTATTTGATTCAGATTAAGGCAGCAGCCTATCAGAGAGTTGTTCTATAAGGAAAGGTTGTCCAAGGGTGCAATCCCTATTACCCTTACGGCGCCCTAACAACGCCTTTTTGATTTTTCTAGAATTAACTTTTGATTTACCAAAAAAATGTATATAGAATTTGGTTTCTCTAAAAAAGAAGATTCATGTAGACCGACGCATAGACGAATCTCTACTTCATTGAACAAAATTAAAGTTTATTATAATTAGTTACAATCTAACCGATATTTGATGAATATTATATTTATTATGTTTCGTTTTCGTAGTAGATTTTTTTTATTCTATTTTTTTAAAACAATTTTTTACTGAAAGAGGAAATTTCAAAACTTTTCTCCCTTAAATATTTCAATAACCATTGATATTACCTAAATCGCATGCTGTCATGTATTTAAAATAATAATTCCAATAATATTGTCCTTAAATCCCTCCTATGGTGTTTTAGTTAGCAAATATTAAATCAAGTTATTAAACTTTCTATGCCCAAGATTGCAGATTCGTTGCCTTAGAATGTTTTAAAGGGATAAAAAAATCCTTGGTTATGCAGTCCTTTGAAGGAGACGTAAAATCCCGGTCTCTAGCCTGTGCGTTGCAAGGTACAAAGGGTAAAAGGTAGAATAAACACTTCCACAGTAGCATAACCCGACTGGCTATAGCAGTATAAAGCGACTATAATTAATTAAACAAAAAATAATAATATTCTGTTTTAAACATGTTACGAAAATGATACCTTATGGCTATTCTGAGTACGTTCGACTGCACTAGAAATTCAAATCATTTTCAACTTTCTTCTTTTACGACACAAATTACCACGGTGAATGCCTTGTATTTTTTCTTTCAATGACCCAAGGGTATATTATTAGAAAGCAAATATTGGTGTAAGGAAAGGAAAGTCCCGTCTAGTCGTCTTTTCGTATTTTGTAGGATAAGGAGAAATAAAGAGAAAAAAGAAAATGTCCCTTTAAAATATGTTGATGCTACACTGAAAGTGTTGTTCAAAATAGGTAAGGAAAAAAAATTAACTTTAGCTCAAGTGGCAGAGTATCACGAGGGATGCGTGGGATATCAGGGTTCGAATCCCGGTCCTGGACAAATCTTTTCTCTTCAAAATAAAATAAAATAAATTATAAACTTTATTGTTTGCTAAATTACAGAACCAGAGAATGTCGAAAAGAATGTTTTTAAGAATTACCAGTATTAAAATACTCGACGAAATAATATTGTTTATCTTTAGTTCATGGATTTTTCATTTCTACGGTTTACGTTCCGGATGATCGCATCACACAACAAATAAATGTCCGTTCCAAGCAGATTTTTCCTGACTAATGGAAATTATTGAATCAAAATTAAATGCATCATTATTATATTACATTTTCCAATCTTCTTATTACGGTCACCTGTGGTCTAGTGGTTAGCGTAACAAACTACTAAACCCAAGCTCGCGGGATCGTAGCCCGGCAGGTGGCCCTTGGATTTTTTCAAGGGAGACAAATATCCTTACTTACGCCGTCCTTCGGAAGGGATGTTAAACGGGGGTCCCGAGCCTGTACGATGTCAGGTACTCGTTAAAAATCCCTATCTAATTAAACCTGGATAGGCAAAATTTAGAGCTCCCACTGTAGCATCGTCGGATTTGCCATAGCAGCGTAAAGTGAGGTTAAATGAACAAACAACAACAATCTTCTTATTTTCTTTATCTTCTAAAATTTAAATATGTAGCATTTTCTAATGATATACATTAAGATCCCTTCGAATTTTGACCCTTTCTCCAAAAAACAAGGGACATTTCGTGAAACAATTCCAAACAGCCTAAGGAGCATCATATAAGAACTTTTGGACATTTCGAATTCCGATTTACTTCACTTTAATCTATTTAAATTTAATTTTCAAGAATATCCATCTATTACAATTGTAATAAGTTGAATAAATTATACATTACACTAGCAATATGTGTTTAATAACTTTATGTTCATTTGGCATTATCTTTATTAACATCTGTTTCTAAAATTCTACACCAACAAATATGACACGTGAAACGGAAGTCATCATCGACACATAATAAATAAACTTTACATTAATATTTTTTAAACAAAAGTTCCACGATCGAAGATATAACTCTCCAAGGGTTCTTTAAAATTCAACTTGGGTTATTGCCTTATCTATTTAAGACAATGTCTAGATTTAAATGTCTCGAACCATGTACTATATTTTCACCGTAACCTTGATCATCGGTTTTCGTTGTTCTCTGGAAAACTTTTGATGGTTTAAGATGGGCTTACGAAATAGGGTGATATAACGGAAAGGCGGTAAAGTTACGAAAGGAAGATATGGTAACTTTGCCGATTGCAATGACATCAATCTGCAACGCTGGAGTAGGCGATCTCCAATTGAACAAGGTTAACGACATGCCTAGCCTGCCTTCAGCAACCTCCTCAAGGGCGCTTCGACTGTTTCCTTTTCCGTCATTAGTTAAGCATTCTAAAAAATATATGGTGAAGGAATCCAAGTCTACTAACGTCTCAGAGTTAGGACTCAACTCTTGAAGCTACAAAAAACAAACCAGTTTAATACTCGAGTTTATTGCGATATAGAGCGGGACCTAGAATGCGAAAATTAACTTAATCCTGCATCTAAAATTCATTAAATAATATAAAATGGGTATGCAAATTCCACACAGTCCATATTTGACTGTTAAATTTATTTATTGAAATTTCCAAATGGATAATAATAATAATAATAATCAAGTATACAGAATGAACAATATAAAATGGCATGAGATAAAGGCAAGCAGAGGAACTACCCACGGGTATTACTCCAAAACAAAGTCAATTCAGAAGGCTACTAGTCCATCTTCTTTTCTGACGCCTGGGAGGATTATCAGGAACTAAAGAGTTTACTAGAACTGGAAACTAGTGGGAGTAACTACTTGAGTGGGAATAATAAAGTTTGTCATGAAAGGATTGATATCGGGTTCGGGCCAAATCAGTAGCAAGTTGGACATTAAAAATAATTTGGATGACTTAAACTTTAACGAAAGGTTTTCTATAGTAAGGATTAGATATGAGAGGAATTCGATGGCTTAGTGGAGCCCCTAAGCTCAACTCCGTAATTCCAAAGAGGTCTGACATAATAGTCATATATATAAACTAGCTTATGCCCGCGGCTTCGCTCGCGCGGAATTCGGCCTGCCACATAATGTTTCGTGAAAGATCATTTTAAATAAATAGTTTAATTAGTTTTTTTAAATATAAGTTACTCGAACATCCGAAATTTCAGATGTCTAACTTCAAAACTGACGGATTCTATACAACCTTTGAACCCTTATTATATTAAAGGGGAAACCCTTGGAGTGGAATTATCCGAATTTCTATCTTAAACTATACACAGAACCTAACTACAAATTTCAAGATGCTAAGTTCCTAATTTACCTTTAATTATGTACTATAACGGTGGAGTCACATGCCCCCGTGCCCCCACATAGATCATCACGTGATTTACCTTTATTTATGTACAATAATGGATTCTCCACAGTACCTAAAATACTGTCGGGGGGGGAGGGGGGTTGCAGTGCCCCCTTGCACCCTCCCATAAATCCGCGCTTGCTATAGTCTATGTGTTATTCAGATGATAACCTATATTACTATAAAGTTTCATCCAAATCCGTCCAGTAGTTTTTGCATGAAAGAGAGACAAACATACAAACATTCACATTTATAATATTAGTAAGATTAGTAGGATATCAAAACAAATAGTTTCACTCATGTTCTTTCTGTTATTTTAACAACTATTATCATGTGATTTGCCTTTAATTATGTACTATAACGGAGGGGCATGCCCACGTGACCAACATAAATCTGCCCTTGATGTAGCCTATGATAATATAGTTTCACTCCTGTCCTTTCTGTTATTTTAACAACTATTATCATGTGATTTGCCTTTCATTATGTACTATAATGGATTCTCCACAGCACCTAAAAAACTGTCGGGGGGGCACGTGCACCCGTGCGCCCCCCTTATAAATCCACGCTTGATATAGCCTATGTGTTATTCTGATGTATAACCTATATTACTGTAAAGTTTCATCCAAATCCATTCAGTAGTTTTTGCGTGAAAGAGAGACAAACATACAAACTTTCACATTTCTAATATTAGTAAGATGAGCCTTTTGTAATGAATTGAGAGCTCGTCCAGTAAATGCTGAAGTAGCCTGAAAAGGCAAGCAGTTTCTTGTCTTTTCATTCTAGTCGTAATAAAGTAAGGAGCATTGAGGATTTTACGAAGGATTTTGATTAATAGATTAAATAATTTATTTGCCATAGACAGACTAGATCCAGGGAGCTTCAGCATAGCAACTCCTACTCTACAACAGCGATTTACTCCGCTCCCTCAATAACGTTTACAAACAAATTAATATTAATGGAGATATGAAGATAAAACCTACTAAATAATAGAACAATTATTTTTAATTAACAAAGACTAAAATCTACGTCTACGCAACCTACTAGCATTATACATAATACCTATTTTAATATATTGGTGTGTGGTCGGTGAAGTAGCCGTCCATGAATAATGAAACATTTCCTGGTTGTAAGGTCCCTTCTTCATCCACACGAAAATCAAAATCTCTGTATTTTGCCATACCCTGACTCATTGGAAGGAATTTACCTGACTGAAAGATGCAGTAAATGCATAGCGGAAGGCATCCGACTTCTAGACCAGATTCCAGTGTTTATGGATGCCAACTTTAGAAACAAGGAAGCGGGGTAGTTAAGTGGGTAGAGCATTGAGTTGCTGTGCTGAAGGTCCCGGATATATATATATATATATCCATCTGTGGTGGTTAAATTATTTAATCTAATAACAACCGTGGATGGACCCTGCGGGACAGACACTCCTGAGGCTCATCCAGCGTCTATTAAGTGGGTGCCCTTAATTAGGGGAAAATCCGGAGATCGATCTAGATCAAAGCACTTCCCTGCTCAACCTTTGGCATATATAAATTAAATTTTCATCATATGCTGAACTCAAGACCTTTCATGCGTTGTAGTGTTGCAGAAAAAAAAAAGATCTCTGTAAGTCAAGTATATTCTGTACCTTAAGGACGAATTAACATACAAGTTATCTTACAAGATAACTTGTAGGTAAATCTTACATAAAAGTTATTCTTCAATATATACAAGTTATCTTCTTAGTTCAAGGATTTATTTATTGCAAAATTTAATTGTATTTTAAAGTTCTTAATTCATTTTTTCTTGATACTTTAATTTTTTTTCTCATTTCAATTATTAATTAAGAATATAAACATTATAAATTAATATAAATGTATCCTTATACTTTTAATTACATGTCTATAATATTCCAACAAACTTATTTATTTAATTAATTAATAATATGATTGTATTATTTTTTGTATATCTCTTCTAATTTAGTTGTCCTAAATATCTTCTGTTTACGTTCCGAAAATTGGTAATCTACGCGGTGAATAATTTACTTATGTAATCACTTCAGATTTGAATCCGGTACCTATGCGATATAGCGACTCACCAATCTACACACTGATCTATCTCGCTCTCTTGTATACAATATTTGTTACAATGAAGAACAAATAATAATTAAGCGTAACTGTATCAAGTTGTGGTATTTCATTTCAAGGTGAGCGGGGTCATTATTATCGTGTCACGGAAACTAACTGAGTCGTTTATATGTCGATTGCTTTCGGCATTAAAGAGGAATGTGGAGAATTAATGATTGTTTATTTTTCAGAAAATATCAAAATAAAAAATATTTATAAATAAATTTAGAAATTCAATATTTGCGATTTGCTATTATATATTGGAGGTGTGAAATGAGGAAAGAAAATGTGTTAGATAAATACTGAATGGACTATCTTAATATGACCATAAGAAAAATAAATAAAAGAAGAACAAACAACTTTGTTTGTGTATTTTAAAAAATATATTGTGATGTCAACTTTTTTTTTTAGGGAAAAAATGTCTTATGTGTAACGCATAACGTTATATCAAATCAGAATTATATATGATTTTAATATTTCATGACCTCCATCGTAAACCAACGACTTCCTGCCCTCCTGCTCTCCTGTATCAATTAATAACATCCCACTGATTCCTGTTACACAGTTCCGGTACTTAGGACTACACCTTGAAAACGCTTAATTTGGAATCCTCATACTAGACTGAAACGACAATAAACAGCTCGCCGTTTCAGTCTACTTCAACATTTACTAGACAAACGCTCTAGCTCCCAAATAATTACAAACGACTCATATACATGACAATCATTAGACCCATCAGGACTTACGGAGTAGAGCTTTGGGGCTCCACTAAGCCATCGAATTCCTCTCGTATTCAATCCTTATAATCCAAAATCCTTCGTAAAATCCTCAATGCTCCTTACTTTGTTATGAACAAAGTAATCCATAATGACCCCAATGTCCCGTTTATTGCTGATTTGGCCCGAATCCGATATCAATCTTTTCATGACAAACTTCATTTCATACAGTTGTAAATTTCAATAAATACATTTGAAAAAAAATATTTCAGGAATTTTAAGATTATTAATTTTACTTTCAAGATATAAAATTTATCCTCTTTGTTGAAGCTATAATTTATTGCTAAATTTAAGTTCGTAATAAATTTCGTAGTCTTAAATGTATATTTTATTTTATACGATTATTTTAATTTTTTTTTCAATAAAATTTCTTACTAATAACTAATATAGTTCTTATCAAATTTTAAGTATTTGTAAATGTATGTGTTACTGACTAATGCTATTCGGTCAATATATATTAATACACAAACGTTATTTATTTATTGTATTAATTATAGAATTGCGTTAATTTCTTTATTTCTCACCTCAATTAGTTTTTCCCAATATTTACCGTATAGATTTAATAATATAAATTTATAAATTGGTAATCAACGTGGAAGGTGAGTTAATATTGCAATCACTTTGGTTTATTGATTGATTTATTCCTAACACAAATAAATTATTCTTATAATTTTTCTTCCCATGATAAGATTTAGAACAACCTTTTAATCCCAAACATTTGCAAACAGAAATTCAAAACTTACAGTATTTCTAGTTTCGCTGTCCTCGTTGAGTTACACCATACTGTCGACGTACCTGCCGCAACAACCAACAAGGGAAACAATATCTGAAAGCAACAATTGACTTAACATCATTGACATTGATATATAATATTAACACCGTGTGGTGTTTCATATTTAAATGTATTGAAAAAGTATTGATGAGAATCCATCGACAGCAAACTATAAGAAGATTTAGATTAGATTGATTATATTAGATTATAGTATCCTGTCTTATTAATTTTAATCTTCTAATTAATTGTTAATAACCAACTTTCTTCAGCGCATTAAGAAACAATTGCTTGATGACACAGTTAAGCATTCCTAAATTCAGAACACGAAGGGCAGATGATTCCACTGGTTGTCGAACTATTTAAGTTCAGGAGTAAAGGTGGAGGTTCTATTTGTTGGTATCCACTAAGGAATGATACAACTCCAAATCCAAAATACTAGTTAGATTCAAGCATTGATATGACCCCCCCATTACTCAGAAGAAATTTAAAAAAATTGTAAGTAACAATTTGAAAGAAATAAAAATTGGAAGGATTTTACTTTTTCAAAGTTATTATTTTGGGATTACAGAAGTAAGGGTCAATAACGTCAAAAACACAACAAAGAAAGTGCAAACACAGTTATTTTAATGAATAATAGGTACACTAAAATGACAAACCAAAACGTAATAATGTTTATTTACAATTAATTATATTATTATAGCGGCAGTAGTGGCATCTAGCGGCAACAATAAGATCTCAAATGTGAGAAGAACAGTTTAGACAATTCTTAGAATCTAGAAGTAAAGTCTGGATGGGTCTAGAAAGTTCCCTATGTAATTAACTATAGTACTATATATTGTAACCAATAAATAGGGTTACTTGTATTTAAAAGCTATTTCTTGATTGCCCTTCCAAAAATAACATTTATAACTTCCAAAATAACATTTATAAAAAATTATAATCTATTTATTTAATTTGAAGCTACGTGATTATAGTATAATATAAATTATACCTATTCTACGAGACATCTTATTTGAAGGGAGTAATATGTTGGAGTCGTTAACTGGTGGGAGTTAAACCCCCCCCCCCCCCGCCATGAGTCAACTCTTAGTTACGTTAATGCCTAAGCCACTACATGTTCATCACTAGTATGCTGTCTATGCATAAAATTTGTATCTACCGGTCGATTCGAATATTAAAATTTATCATGAAATTGTTTTGGCTTTAAATTCATCTAAAAAACAATGGAACTATGGACTAAATAAAAATAAAAACTAAACTAAATAAAAAACTATGGACTCATGATGGGTATTGGATCTCTGAGACCACGGTTATGAAAGGTCTCTTAACGTTAAAATGATTTCATAAATCAAGCTTTAACTTTAATTCTTAACCGCAAAATTTATTCATCAACCAAGGATAAAGGTAACCACATTATTGAGACTGAGTGAGCCCAATGAGAGTCTTCAGATCTAACAAGTCGTATCATCGTTTTTAATAGAATACATAGTTTATCTGTCCCAGTCAGTTTCGAACTCTGGAACTGGAGATCAGTAGCCCAGCAACCAACTTTTGTTTCGGGCTACATTGCTCCCAAAACCATATAAACTACAACATATATATGGATCCTGAGGCTATTTGTGTTAGTTTGTTATTATGTAGCCTAGGTTTGGTTCCACTTAACTTTTGTATTCTCAAGAACTAAATCTTTTCCATGACAATCATTGATATATACAGTGTAATATGTTTTGAGTATATGTAAGTATCAGAACAGAAAGAATAGGAAGATAGGAAAAGAATCTGTGAAATCATGAGGCAAAGGTGGGCCAAGAAGACAGAAATGCAAAAATAAAACCCTGCATCATAGTAGCAATAATGTATTTTCATTAGGAATTTAATGCTTACTATCAATCATTGTCTTTCTTTATAACAACAGTATGACAAATAAATATTTAAATAGGGGTGAAATGAAACTAAATTTTCATGGAATCCTCTTTATATATCCTCTAAGAACGAAAGTGTCTGCAATCAGCCAAATGCTTTACACCAATTAATCGGATTATTAATTTATACATAAATTTGTAATCAATAACTGGAACGATAGGCAAATATTGCGATTAATGAACACAATTATGAATTTAGTAATAAAACTGAATTTAAATAAGAAATTTCTCTCTTTTTTTCAAAGTTAATAATTACACTAATATTGAACATTTGATCCAAGGGTACAAAACAACTGGACAGTGAGTCTTTGATGACGAATATACGACTCATAACGTTAAAAGAAACACATTAAAACAATAATGTTATTATGTAATATTGTAAACATGATCATAAACTATACAAACCTTGTCCATGGCCGACTGTCTTCCGCCGACTTTGGAGTAGGCACTGCGCTAAGCTCGCTACCCCACTACCATCCTTGGTTGTCACATACTTGAACTTTCACTGCTCCCGGACCATTTACAGAGATTCAACGTCTCCTCCGAGAAAGTCCGCATGATTTATCCGTCCAGAAAAGAGTTCTTCAATGATAAAGCAATGACTAATAGACTGGAATAATTAGTTGTTTGCATTACCAATTACCCAGAGTGATTTGATACTTTCGGGATCGAACTACAATTCTGTCAGTTTTTTAACGTCTCCGAAATCCAACGTTTGTTATTTCTTTCAGGTCGACACTTGACTAGTTCTTGTTCATAGAAGAATGTTTAAAAACGTTAAAAAATCAATTTTAACCATTCCAAAAAAGGAATTTAAAAAACCCTGATTATTATATTTGTTTTAAATCTCTTATGAACCTGATCTGTGACTTCGATCAACTGTTATTATTATTATTATGTTGATATATTGTTGTTATTATTATTATATCTCAATTTTCCTAACAGAAATAAATATTTTCACTTCGGTAAGGCGTAAACCTACGAAGTCCTTGAGTCGTGATCGGAAACTGTTTTGTGATTTATTTAAGTCATGAATTAACAGTAACTTATGGAGAGGAAATCTCCCTCCTTTCTTCGCTGTGGGAATTCTACCTAAACAGACGCCCTCAACTAGTAGTTTATGTAAATTAGAGAAATAATATCTTCAAGATAAAGCAATTTTAGGATAGTATAAATCATTAATTCAGAGCAATTATCCCCTTAGAAATCTCCTCGATTGGAACTAAAAGACACTACCTTGTCATTGGTGGACCTACTTGCTCGTACTGAGAGTGCCTCATCTTCCTTCATGTTATTCTTCTTATAAGCGTGGCATACTGTTTACTATGCTATATCGTTACCCATATATATATATATATATATATATATATATATATATATATATATATATATATATATATATATATATATAGATGAAAAGGTCGATAATACCCAGTGATACCTCTTCCGTAGCATTGATAAGAAAAAAAAACCTGTACCACTACAACCCGTGAAAGGTCTGAGGTTCAGTACATGGTTCAGAAGACTGAACTGTTTCTTGGACATCGGTTGTGCAGGAAGGTGATTTGTCCTAGATTTCCTCAACCACAAGATTTTCTCCCTTATTTTGTGTACCCATTTATAGAGGCCGGGTGAGCCACAGGAGAGTCCTACATTCCATAGGATCCATCTCCGAAATAACAGAAACCTCACCCACAACCTTCCCTGGCTTCTTTGTCGTTGCCCGTTGTTGTTCATGTCGGTAATGGTCATTATAACTACAAGTATGTTGATGGCCCCATGTAATTTTTTAATTGTCTATAACTAGAGCAACAGTTTGTAACACTGATATGTTTAAGAGGAAATTGTCTTCATCCGATAATGTTAAAGGAAATTATTATCAAGTATTCTTTATTTTTTCTTTTATATATATGTATATATATAATATAATAAACAGATTAATCTCAATATAAAATAATATAATGAATAAATTAATTTCAATAGAAAACAGTATTAAATTTATATACATATAGCGCTTTGGATTTATTTAATTTAAATTTTATGAGCTCTAAAAATTTGTAACTATCGACGTATTCTGCAGAATAATGATATATTAGTACTTGCATTCACAGACGATGTGATCCTTCCACCCGCGATGGTCAATCTTCTTCCATAGCTTAAGGTCTTGATGTGCTTGATCTAAGGGTTGAAAATGAAGTCCTATGTTACTCGCTGGAAGGGTTGAATTGAAGTGATCTGTTACTTGCTGGGAGATTTGAAGTGAAGTCTGTTTTATCTATGGAGGGGATGGATGAGGCTGCCGACCCCTAGCGGCATTTTATTTAAACTCTTCGATGCTCTTATAGGAATGATTATATTTTCTTCATTAGACGATAGTTGCGTCATGTATCAATATATATATGTGTATATATATAAATATATATATAGAGAGAGATTATTTATAATTAATATATCATCCAAAGTGTATGTTGTAAGAGCATTTAGGTTATAATTTATAATAAAAACATTGACACTATACTGTTCAGGACAGCGTCCTGGGTCCTACCCTATACATATTGTACACCGCTGATACCCCAACTACTCCTGAAACCTTCCTTGCAACGTTCGCAGACGAAACAGCCATCATATCATCTCATCCAGATCCTGAAATGGCTTCCTCGAATCTCCAAGGAACCTTTCACTCATTGAAATTTTGTGTAACCAATGGCGGATCAAAGTCAACGAGGAAAAATTCAAACACGTGACTTTTACACTTCGCCGGGGAACATGTCCTACTGTCCAATTCAATGAAACCATCCTACCTATTTCCGACTCAGTACGATACCTTGGCTTCTTCCTAGACAAAAGACTTACATGGAATCCTCATACCAGACTCAAAAGACAAGAACTTAATAGACGTTTCAGCCAACTATACAGACTGCTATGTAGGCCCTCCCATCTTTCAGTAGACAATAAACTACTAATATACAAGACGATCATCAAACCTATCTGGACCTATGGACTGGAACTGTAGAGGACTGCAAAAAAATCGAATATCAGACGCATTCAATCCTTTCAATCCAAAGTCCTGAGAACGATTGTCAACGCTCCTTATTATGTCTCCAACAAAACCCTCCATAATGATCCCAACATTCCTTTCATCCTCGACCTCATCCCTACTAAATTCTCAAACTTTCACCAAAACCTTGCCTGTCATTATCCAGTTCCACTCATCCATACAATCCACCCCGCCGCCTAAACCGGTAATGGCCCCGAGACTTGTTATAATAAAGCTATTTGGAGTACTGGCACTGGCCAGATTCTCCACTCCCGATCTGAGTGTCTGAAGCGCCCTTAACCAGCTTCCATTGGAGTTTATTCCAGTGACGCGGCTGGAAAAGCGGGAAGGGCCTCCTGAACTCCTGCTTTGCCCTCATTCCTGGGGAAGAAGCTTAGTTTGGGGACCCAGGCAAATTGTAAATAGGGTTTGAATGTGTACATTAGTTTATTTATTTTTATTTTTATTATTTTTTATCTAGACTTTATTTTATTGTCATTTTTGCATTAATTTCCTTTTATTTTATATATGTTTGCGTATGTATCACTTATTTTATTTTGTTTATACTACTTTTTTGTTTTGTTATGGAATGGTTTTAGCTATATAGCACCATTACTTATTGCCCACAAGTGGCCGATTGTAATGTCTGAATAAAGTGTTTTAAAAAAAAAAATACTACAATAGTATGAGAGTAAAATTGTTAGTATATGCTCCTGTCTGAATCCCATGCCTTCTCTTTGATCAAAGATTCATCTACATCCTTTTTGACAAAGTTACTTAGATGTTGTTTTAATTAGGCATGTGTTTAACTTATACACAACAAAGGATAGGCAAATAGGAAAAAAAAAATGGATATAAAAGAGATATCAACAGAAATTGTATGTAATGGAATTTGATACACAACAATAGTTTTAAAAATAGTCAAGGAAAACGATTAAGTATTTATTTGCTTCCTCCAAGAAGACTAGACTTAGTAAATCTATTTAATCGCCTGGTTGCAAAGAGAGGATAGTCATAACAATCTGAAAAAAAAATGCCAATCAATACAGATAATTTTATTTTACGCATTAAATGTCATAAATAACAATTTTCACCAAATTCAATCCATTTTTTGGTATTTAATTTATACTTTTGAAACAAAAAAAAAGACCCCAAACTGTAATTTTATATATTTTTTTCACTTTTATCCTCTCCTGATATTCATTCATTAATACCTTCAATGTGTGTTCAGAGCATTCACAATCTTTTAGACACACAACTCAATAAAATAATTAATTGCAAATATATATCTGTACATATACATATATATGTATATTAAATATTTTTTATATGTATATCTAATATATAAAATTGTCGTGTCACAGTCTTTGTAACCAAACTCCTCCGAAACGACTAGACCGATTCTTATGAAATTTTGTGTCTGTATTCAGTAGGTCTGAGATTATGATGTAAACTATTTTTCATACCCCTAAGTAATACTATAAGTGTCGGCCATTATTATTGATTATGCGTCGATCGTAGCAGGGACGCTTGATGATGCTGCATTTTTGGTATATTGTAATGGCATGTCTGAATAGTGTAATTCCAAGTTCGCAACCGAAAAAACGGACGGGAATACTTTTGGTGGCCAAAAAACTTCGAAATTTTCCCAAATGCAGCTCTGTAGGTCTAACAGATCCTGAGTTACGTTCCAATCATACAATAATTAACCGGAATCTTAGCTCTATCGTCTTCTAGTATATAAAATTGTCGTGTCATAGTGTTTGTAACAAATTTCCTCCGAAACGACTTGACAGATTCTGATGAAATTTTGTGTCTATATTCAGAAGGTCTGAGAACAGGATGTAAACCATTTTTCATACCCCTAAGGGACATGAATCGGCCATTATTATTGATTATGTGTAATTTGAATCCATCAATTATGGAATCTTACACGTTTGGTCATCAAAAAGATCACCGGAAATGTTATTGAAGTAGCCATGTTGACTAGAAAGATTAAAAGAGAAATGGTCCTGTTGCCACGTTTTCCAATGATACCATCAGAACCCAAAATACAGTTCAAAAGACTTCAATTTCCTATACCCTTTGCTATTGCTATGACCATCAACAAGTCTCAAGGCCAGACAATTTCCATTTTGCGGTTTGGACCGAGAACATCCATGTTTGGGCAATTATATGTTACATGCTCACGTGTTGGTAATGGTTATCTAATCTATTTGAATTAGCAACGGACAGATTAACAAAAATATTGTGCATCGATTAGCGTTCAATTAAATTGAAATAAATAGTTATAATTTAATATAAGCCATAATTAAAAACCAACCATGAAATACCTCATTCATTAAACTAATAATAAAATATTTTATCAGTTAAGAACTTTGTATATTATTTATTTGTTATATACTTAGATATAAGATGAATAAAAGGTAAAACCGAAAATCTATTTAATTCAATCATTGTTTCTTTAAAATTCTAATGTTAATGTAATATTTTTTAAAACTATTATAACAGCCACAGCAAAGCGTGGCCGGGTCAGCTAATATATATGAATGAGACTTTAAAATAATATCAAGTAGATCATTTGTTCTTTTTATTATTAAGATATTTTATTACTAATAAACTGACAAATCACAACAAATTTAATGTAAATCAATAATAACTAAATACATCCTGAATTTATATACTCACTAACTGTAGTTTCATTGAGCATTGTTAGACCAACAAGTTCTGTAGTATTCCATATACTTCCCATTTTAATGATACTGTATGTAGTGTTAAAGACAAGGGCTGCTGTACTAATTGGTCCAACTTCTTCGGTTTTATCTTCTCTAAAAATAGCTGCAACATCATCGGTGTAATCTCTTCTTATGCATGTTTTATCTGTTGTAAAAAAGTAATTGCAATAATAATAAATGTAATAAAACAACATAAAAAGTACTGAGGACTACTAAAAATTAGGTTTTTAAACAATGATTCAGATTTTTCATAATCGATTAATGTTTCACTTAACAATCAAAAAGCCTCCAATTTGTATTTAAAGAAAGAATGTATCAAGCTAATAGTACTAGTATGAGATGAAAATAGTTGACTGGATGATCTTATGTAAAGGAGATAGTTGGGGGGTGCAGTCAATAAGAACACAGAATAAGTGAAGTACTTATATTATGTGCCGACGTTTCGACCTACAGTGTAGGTCATCTTCAGGGCGAATGTTGGAAAGCGTGGCCGTTACATATAACTTTACATAATAGTACTAGTATTTAAAATTGAAATCTACATATACAATTATCAGTTCCATACTACCATACTAGTCCCTCCTTACTGAGGATACTTGTGAACGGGTAAGATCACATAGCCACAATCATGATGAGTTGGGACCATCAAAATCTCATCTACGCTGATTCAAAATCTAACTTATTTTGTTGTTTTAGTTATAAATGCAAGAGAATTAAAATACTTGATCAAACACATGGTGAAAAAAATTCAATAGGATAAAATGTTTTAAATGATGTGATTCATAAAACTACAAAAAAATACCCATTATGACTAAGATCGTGGGTTTATAGCCTAGCAGGTGTCCTTAGGATTTTCAAAGGGATTAACAAAAAAAAAAGGCGCCTGAGTCTGTACAATGTCAGGTACTCGTTATAAATTCCTATCCTAGTTAAACCTGGATAGGTAAAATTTAGAGCTCCCACTGTGGCATCGTCCGATTAGCCATAGCAGCACAAAAGTGACTTCTTAGTATAATTTATTCATTGAAATCTACAACTGTATTATAACAATACAGAAAATGGCTATAGTTATATAACAACAAGTAAATGACAGGAATGGTATATATTGGCATGACTAAAGACAAGTTGAGAAACTACCCAGTGAGAGTACTCAAATTACAAGTTCAAATTGGTCATGAGGCCATCTTCTTTTCAGACGCTTCGGAGGATTATCAGAAATTGAAGACGTGGCTAGGTTTGAAACTACTGGATTTGAGTGGGAATGATATCGATGATTGATATCGGATTTGAGCCAAATTAGCAACGAATGGGACATTAAGGTCTTCATTGATTATTCTGTTCATAGAAAAGTAAGGAGCATTGAGGATTCTATGAAGGATTTTGGATTGTAAGGATTGAATACGAGAGGAATTCGATGGCTTAGTTGAGCTCTACTCTGTAAGTTGTAATCAATCGGGAGTTTAGAGCATTTGTCTAGTAAATGTTGAAGTAGCCTGAAACGGCAAAAGTGATGTTAAATAAGCAAACAACAAACAACTAGTATGCGTTATTTTTCCATACTTAGGAGAAAAATCAGTATAAAACACATAATCAGAGCTGAAAATACAGTAATAAATGTAAAAATTACAAAAACCTTGTCAGTGTGAAAAAAGAGTCTGAGAGATATAACCCACAAATAATAGATTGAAAGCAAATCTATTTTCAATTATGTTTGGGAGTGGAAAAACTATGAGATCAGGTGATGAGTAGGTTTTTATGTCCATAGGATTGATATATAGAAGAAACATTCAATTATTAAATTGAATTTGTGATTTTATACCAATTTATTTTTTTTAAACTAAAAACAATAGACCTTAGGAAATGATAAAGATTAATAACTGAAAAAGACAAATAATGATCTCAATTTAGCCATTTGAGGAAAATAAGAGTAAGAAAACATTAGACAGAACAAAACACAGGATATCAATAATACGTAAAAAGTTGCTAATAAAATTTACTTGTTGGGGGATCCGGCAAAGTAAAATTGGAGACATCCATCTTAGTATCACCAAAACTGATTATACTCATATATCCATTGTTTTCATAATTATCACTGCTAGTCTGGTTTGATTCAACTAACATTATTTTAGAATATTCATCTTCTGTTGTATTCATGAGAGAATCTTGGCTCATTGCAAATGAAGCAGCAGTGCTCTTCCTGAAATATTGTTTAATAGCATGTAAAGTATATTTTAATTTAATAATACTAACATTATTTTAGAATGATGTTAGTATTATCTAGAATAGGCTTAAACAGGATAATTAATCTATAAATGTTGTATACAGATTTTTAGTTTTAATTGTATACTTAAAGTAGTTGCTGTATCAAGTAATATATACTTAGTAACCAGCATTGCTTCGAGGAATAAAAATATTACCCTGACAAAGGATTTTTATGAGTAAACCTGTAAATATTACAGCATGTATATAAATATATATTTTATTTTAAACCTAAAATATACAATTATCATATAAAATTTACATTTCTGTTTAGGCCGATTATTTTCTTTAAATGTATTATAAATACGTTGGCCAGTTGTTTTGGCCATAAAAGGAGTACACTGGCCATTAACTGAAAGAATATTAATTAAGTAAAATAATTAATAGTATGAACAGATAACTTTGGATAATAATAATAATTTAAAATCAAAAGAAACAGGATAATCTAAACTTTAATAATAATAGAAATATGAAAGAGAATTATAATTCATTCTAACATATTTGTTAGCTCAAATGGAAGCAAACTCCTGAAATCTAGTGCTAACTATCTAATGGAACAGTTAAGATTATTTATGTCAGGGCAAACAGTGAAAAATTTATAATGCTGCAAGAACAGAATTTCTTACTGAATTATTTCTTCACAAGTGATAATTTTTATATATTTGACACTATTACTAATATATTATGATATGTATCGAAATAATAAACATAAAAGATATATATATATATATCTTCAAAATTAAAAAAAAAAAATTTAAATAATTAAAAAAGAACCATAAATGAAATATATATATATATATATATATATATATATATATATATATATATATATATATATATATATATTTCATTTATGGTTCTTTTTTAATTATTTGAATATTTTTTTTTTAAATTTTGAAGAGAAAAATATATATATATATTTCTAATGCTAAATTATGAATATAATATGAATAGGCTTTTTCCCATGAGGCAATATGTCTAATCATTTCTAACGAAAAGTCTAATTCAATGCAGAAAATGTTCAAATTGAAATAAAACATAGTATTATTACACTGAGCTAATATAAATAAAGCCAAGAAAACTTTTATTTTGTATTAATTTCCAAAAATCATTTCACAATTTCTATTTATATAGTGAAATAACAAAAGTAAATTACAAGAAATTATCTTGTTCCAACCTAATTCTTAAAATGATAAAAAAAAACAACCAACCAAAAATTCAAAACATTTTATGAAATTTTTTTAAACCTTTCTCTGGGAAACTATTGGTATTCAACACACCTTTATCATTGGAAAATCTCAATAACCATAGCATTTATGATTAGTTTATGTAATTATGAGAAATATAAAGGAGAAAACTTTGATGTTTTAACAAAATAGCTCCAAAGGTTTATGCATTTAGAATTGGAAGAATCAATCTTTAAAAGTAATAGAGATTACCATTCACCATAGATTACCATTTAAAAGCTAAATCAACTAAAAATTAAATTTGAATTTTTGGTAATTTTAAGAAGTCCTTTTAAGAAGTCCTGGTAAAGTTAAGAACTCTGATTAGGAAACAATGTTATTTGCATTCTTTTTTTAAAAATTAAAAAAATCCATATTTGCTCCTCTACAAATTAAATAGTTCAAAAGAAACAATATTAGTAAGATAATCTTGATTATTATATAAAATACTTACGGGATTCCTATACTTGTTGTGCCACTATTCCTTGCTAAAAGTACCACCAAAATGGTAAGAAGAAGCGTTAAAACCTGAAATAAATTAAGAAACATAAAAATAGAAGTAATAAGAATTTTTAAGACAAGAACTTATTCTCTCTGAAAGTCATTGTTCAATTAAGGACAATTCAAAGTTTTGTTATAATACTATGAAAAAATTACTTAGAGATTAGTAGAGGATGGAGATAGTTGGGGAGTGCAGTCAAAAAAACACCAAATAAGTCTAGACTTATTTATCTTGTTTGACTCCATTATATCTTCCAGTCAATTATTGTCCTCTCCAAGAGATTAGTATTTCATTCTAGGTGCATAATTGCAAATTTCGTCTTATTAATTTTTTTAAATATAATAATAGTGAAATAAAATTCAGTATTCTGATAAGATTTGGAGATATTTCTAAGGATCAATTGAAAAACAAAATACAGAGATTCTTGAAATAAGATAATATGACAAGTTTGTCATAATTATGATATTAATTACTGTCACAAACAATCATATTGAGAGTTTTTAGGATAATATATTTAGGATCTAAATTGAATTTGTAGTAATCCTAGTGATGAAAGGTTTGATTTGATTATAATTAACTCCACATCTATTTCTAACACTAATTATTTTGATATACAACTAATCTATTTACTGTAAATCTTCTTACCCAAAGCATGGCCAGAAGCTGGTCTTTGACTGTCAACTATGAAAAGATCCACTGATGTCCCTACCATGTTCTATAGACATTAATAAAGATCAACAATCAACAAAATAATCTCAGTCATCAATTAGAAAATGAATAAAAGAGCATAGGGTCGATAGATCACTTTGATTGAATCTTACATCATCTTCCTGATAAATAATTTAAAGTTCTCTATCTTTAATTATTTATAGCATTATTTATTCCCAAATATTTTTTATTTAGCATTACAATAATCAATAGAATTTTATATATATACATATATATATATATATATATACACACACACAATGATGTCGCCTTTATCTACCTTTGATTTAATTTAAAGGAGTCTAACTTTGAAGAATTAACTAAATATATATTATTTATTCTCAATTATTTTCTATAAAGCATTGGAATAATTGATAAAGTTTTCATTTAAAAGTTTTTTCAAATATATATATATATATATATATATATATATATATATATATTTTTTATATATATATATATATATATATTTTTATATATATATATATATATATATATTTTTATATATATATATATAAATTAGGCTGTGGCCATTACGGTGTGGAAATTAAGGTCGTACATGACCAGATCTAGACTTTGTGAGATCTTGGAAGATACAACATTGCATGGCTTCCTTGTTTAGTCCAGAGAGCGGTAATAGAGGATTTAGAAGCAATGGAATAATTCCCAAGAGGAGCGAAGAGTCAAGAGTGGGAGAGGGGAGCTTATTAAAATATAAATTTTCTTTTGATAAATAAGTTAATTAATTAGTTTTCTACTACAAAGGGACTGTCAGCAGTCACGGCCCTTTGCTTATACCACCAATAACGGCCTGATGTATTCCTCATAAACATTAATATTTGTATATTTTAAATAACAGAATGAAATAAACCTCTAAATACTTTAATTTGCATGATTTTATTTTCCAAATTGCCAAATTTTCATAGGTTCAACAGTTCACAGAATTTGTGTTTTATCTTATTTTTGTTGGATAATTGATTTGTGTACCCATGGCAACCATCTCTTCAAGTATTATTGTGTGTAAAAAATTCCATGTGAGGTTATCCTCTCTCACGTTTTGTACTTAAAGTTTAATAAAGCTAAGTTTCATAATATGTCTCTTGTGTCTGGTTCTAATATATCAAAAAATATAAACTAACAATTTTGACACTGTAACATTATCACTTGTAAAGTATTTTCATCTACTCTAATTTCATAGTAAATGCAAACTGATATATAGAATAATGTTGAATGAGGACTGTTTACAGAAATTAAAAAGTTTTTCTTATAATTCACTACTAGAGCACTAATAAATCAAACCAAAATGTTTCTCTTTAAAGTTAAATAACTGTATTTGTTATATATTAGATAGTTATAAGATTTTAACCATTAACTATTTAATCAGCAATGATAGAAATTTATAAATTATTTTTTATTTATTTTTATTTGATGGTGATAATTTAAATATTGTTGTTTTGAAGAGAAAATGTTTGTTGCGGCCAGGGACAAATTCTTTTTTTCCTCTATAAAATAAAAATATTTGAAAGAAATTTATGTTGTTATCTTAAAAGACAAATGGTAATTGTATTATGTATACATTTTGATTTTATTCAGGCATTCATAGGCGGATCCAGGGGGGAGGGGCACGGGGGCACGTGTGGAGAATCCATTACAGTACATACTTATAGGCAAATCATGTGATGATAGTTGTTAAAATATATGAATAAAATAACAGAAATAACATGAGTGAAACTATTGTTTAGATATTTTAATAAACCTTTGAAACCTTTCTATAAATACTACAAGTTATTGTTGATTTTTTTGCCCGTTGTCCGTTGTGCCTCCCAGAAAAAAATTGTCCGCCCTTGCAGGGATTATCAAGACACGAAAAGAGTTAGATAAATTACATCTCGAAGAAGAAAGTGCAATACATCCCACAATCAGCAGCCCAAACAGGCTCTCAACCTGAGACAGCACCCCACCACCAAGACGTTCAATATTCACAACGTGTAACATCGACTGGCAAGTGTTTGTTTTACTCCAGAATTTTATAACATAAGGCTTTGCATTGTGGTTTTTCCAATTGCATTCTAATAAATGTTAGTGTTTCTTTTTGAGTTTTGGCTCTAATTTATTGTTTTGATTTTATTATTAATTGAATGTTATATTGTGTATTCGTATAGCTGACCTTAATCTAAAATGCTTTATTTGCTTATTTTGCTAATGTGGGGTTATGAGCATGCAAGTTATACCTAGAGTTTAAAATATGACATGTTATCTTAAAAAATGTATTAGCTAAACCAAAGTAACCCTAATTGAAAAATGATAAATCTATATCTATATTTTTTATAACTTGATTATAAATTTATAATTACCAATTATATATCCTCTCATTGATTTCATTACCAAGTAGGGAAGTGTCCCATGGATAAGGGATGTAATGATTGATGGAAATTCCTTGGAAGTTTCTCCCAGCTAGGTCTGATGGATCCTCTGACCAACAAACCAACAATGAGAGTGGCTCTACAAGGGAGCTGTTGGAAGTTTTTTTTATACATTTTTCTTTTTTTTTCTTTCATTGTAAATTATGATTCTCCACAGATATATTAAAATTTGTACAATTGTTTTAATTTGAGACTGGTCTATTGGTACAGCATTTTTATTTTGTGAATTGTAGCAAATTATACAAGGAAAAAAAAAAGGCTGGTGGGGCATAGGTTTAAATGCCATACGCATATTGCTTTATAGTAAATGAAATATCACTAATAGTGATGAATCCCTACGCCCATGTTCGCAGTCAAAACAGTCGGGTCTCCGGACGGGGACTGCTTCAGGGCATTCAACATTACTCTTATTAAGAAAAAATAAGAAAGTTAGGTGCTTCTTTGAAGAAAAACAGATCAAAAAATGACATAATATCGATTAAATATGTCTCCATCAATTATACTGTATCAATAATTCTGAATATCAAATTAGTTGATCTAAACAAAACTTTTTAATACCATTATATGTATTTTTATTTCTTACATAACATATTTCATATTTTCTTTGTATGAATAATACTCATTCTATTAATACAAACCTGAATGAAATTTTATATTTTTCTACAGGTTCAGCATAACTTAATAACTTTATATGTCCAGTAATTTTATTGTAATTAATACAAATATTTTTGTACTTTTAAAATCATTATAATTATCTGAAATCACAAATCAGTCCTAGTCTAGTCCTAACAACTAGGTATTTAAAAATTTATATCATTAAAATAATTTATTTAATACAGAAATAGATCATGATTGATGGACCATTAGCTGGGTCTTTATTAAAACAGTCCAAATACATTAAATATATTTTTGTATGTCAATAATAACTTATTAACAAACTCAAAGTATTACAATTATCTATCCTTCATTTTTATAAATAAAAAATAGTTTAATGCTAAATAACTAAAATTATTCCGAATGTTTCTAAAAGGTTAAAAGTTTAATTTACCTCACTGCTTAAAATCGTTTAAAATGTGATGCGAACTGATATATTTTATTTATTTCATGTATTTACTACTTATTTATGGCATTTGCTGCGACTACTTTATAGTTAAAATAGTGAATTCAAGAATTTACATAAAATTATTATAGTTATTTTGTGTAAAGGAGATGGTTGGGGGGTGCAGTCAATAAGAACACCGAATAAGTGAAATACTTATATTATGTGCCGACGTTTCGACTTACAGTGTAGGTCATCTTCAGGGCTAACAGAGAAACAAACAGAACAAAAATGTAAAAACATCAAAGTTGTACAGTAACAATACTAGTGACAAATAATGTAGAAAAATACAAAGTGGCAGATATGAAAATAGAAGATAAAGAATATTAAAAAGGAGTCAGATTATAATAAAATAAAGATATAGACAGATTTAAAAATTACTGATAATGAAAAGGCATTAAACTAGTGGTAGATATAATAAAAATCAGATAAAGACAAATATAACAAAATTATTGAAATAGTGACAGATATAATTATAGAAAATGTGATAGAATATAATAAAATTAAGATAAAGACAGATATAACAAAGATATTGATAATGGAAAGAAAATGAAAATAATGGCAGATATAATAAAGTAAGACAGATTTAATAAAATTAAAGAAAATGAGCAGAAATGATAAATAATAAATAACGCATATAAAATAAAAATAGAAAATAAATGTACAGAATGGATAGTACAGTACAATATAATAATATAAAGAAAAATCAAAAGGAGGAGTTAAACAAAAGAACAAAACGAGGATATTTACATATAAAGAAAGGTTGGAATATGAATAATACAGAAAAACTAGTAAAATAAAGATGTAAAATGTATGATAACGGACTTAATGATGTTACCAAATTACAGAAAAGTATGGAAATATATGTACAATAACAACTGTGAGTAATAGAAAAACTATTGTACAATAACACCAGTGTACAATGACTGTTTTGAAAATATAGTAGATAGGAATAGAATATGAAAAGATAAAATAGGTGAAAACGCTAGTACAGTAACAATAGTTTACAATGTATGTATGAAAAAATTAGATGGGATTAATGAATTAGAAAAATAAAATAGGTGTATAAAAATATGAACACATGATTACCAACATATGATGGATGCCAAAATGATAGGGGGAAAAAATAAGAAAATTAAAAATGTAGAAAGGATAAAGAGAAAAGTTTAAAATAAATAAAAAGAAGAGATGAAGAGGAGACCTACCGAATGATGGGAAGCGTGACCGTTACAGATCGCGGCTAGAGTGTACTGTGCCAATTTGACCGTTGAGAACGAGGGGAGAGATGGAGGCGGAATCTGGTGGCCGGAAAGTTAACTATAGAAGGTAACTATACTGGAGTATAGGAAAAAAGGATAAAAAATATAAATAAAATTAAAACAATGAAAGAAATGTCGATAGAGTGATAAAAAAGAAAACATCAAAGTCGGAGTGACGGGAAATTATCGGATTCCAGCAAAAGAACGTTAAGACCGGGGGAAGAGATAGGGGCGAAATCTAGTGGCCAAAAATTAACTATAGAAGGTAACCATGCTGGAGATTAGGAAAAGACGGGGAAAGGGAGTAGAAGGATAAAAATTGATATGAATACATATTTTTATATAATATGAATACAATAAAAATAAAAAAATTGAAACAATGAAAGAGATGTAAACCGAGTGATAACAAAAGAAACATAAATGACGTAGAAACGGAATTTAAGGTCTTTTGAGTAAATTAAAAATTTGGGAGTAGGTAGAGGAAAGGTGATGAGAGTCAGACTTAAGATTGATAGAGGAGGAATCTAAATTTATGTGGATGGTTTCAGAGAGGATGCGTTTGTCATGGTTATGCGCTGTAGCTAGGATAGACGTATTTTCAAAATCAAAGGTGTGGTTTAAAGAAATGGCATGTTCGGAAAGTTTAGAGGAGGTGAGGTTATGGGAGGAAATGGCATATTTGTGTTGAGAAATACGGTCTTTAAGGAAGTTTTTGGTTTCACCTATATAGGAAGAGTTGCAATTAGTAGAAGAACAAGGTATCCGATAAACGACATGGGAACGAAGCTTGAAGGGAATAGGATCTTTGATACGGGTATAGATATGGGAAAGTTTGTTATGGGATTTGAAGGCAATACGTAAATTGGGGATAACGGAACGTAAGAATTTTTGAATGCAATTAGAGAGGGTGGGTATATATAGGGATAGATGGTGGATGTGGTGATCGAGTGAGGGTGGGGGGGTTATGGTAGTCATGGATGAGTTTATTAACAATATAGGGAGGGAAATTGTTTTTAAAAAGGATTTCTTTGATACGGAGGGTGTTGGTTGTATGGAAGCAGGAGTCAGAGAGGGATAGGCCACGGTGAATAATATTTTTAGCGACGTTAATTTTAAGGTGGTGTGGATGTTGGGAGTAATAATTAAGAAGTCGGCCGGAGTAAGTGGGTTTTGTATACCAATCGGTGGATAAGGTGTGGTCAGAATTTTTAATGATAAGGAGGTCAAGGAAAGGTAGTGACTTATTGGATTCGACTTCAACGGTGAAATGGAGGCGGGGATGGTATGAATTGAAGGAAGATAATAAATCAGTAATGATGTTGGGATTGATGATAAGGAGGAGGTCGTCTACATATTTTTTGATGAAACAAATATCGTCGCGGAACTGTGGAAGAATGGAGTCTAGAAGGTCATTAAGAACAATATTAGAGAGGTCAGGAGCAAGGGGATTTCCCATGGCAAGTCCAGAAATTTGGGAATAGAACTGTCCATGGAAGGTAAGGTAGCCAGATTCACAGCAAAGTTTTAATGATTGAAGGAATGAGGACCGGTTAAGAGATGTATGGGGTTCTATTAGTGGCCAGTGGTTATCTATAATGTCAAGAGCTTTGTCTAAGGGAATGTTGGTGAAAAGACTTTCGACATCGAAGGAAGTGAGGATGTAATGATCAGGGATGGTGAGGGATGTTAAAAGATCACGTAGGTGAAAGGAGTTATGGATATCGTATGGGTTATTACGGCTGAGGGCTTGTAAGGATGAAAGTAAGAATTTGCTAAGTTTTGTAGATGGTGAATTGACATTGGCTGTAATCGGACGGAGGGGGTTGTTGGGTTTGTGGATTTTGGGAAGACCATAAAAACGTGGGGCTAAGGAGTTATAGGAAATGAGGTTTCTGTAAACGGGATAAGTAATTAATTTAGAATTGACAAGGCTTTTTAAGTGGAGGTTGAATTGTTTTTGGAGAGATGTAGTAGGATCACGAGGTATGGGTTTATAGGTGGAAGTATCAGAAAGAAGGGAATTAATTTTGAGGTTATAATCAGAAAGGTCCATAATTACAGTAGAGTTACCTTTGTCAGCTTTGGTTATAATTAAGTCAGCATGAGATTGAAGAAAAGAACGAGTGGAAGCAAGGTCTTTGAAAAATTGCGGGGAGAAATTAGAAGGGGTGGAATGAGGGTGTTGAAGGAAGTTGGAAATAATATTAGCTACAGAGACGCGTGAAAGATCTGGTTGAACATGTGAATGGTTGAGGAGGGGGTCATTATGGATGTATTCTAAGTCAGTCAATAAGTCGGGTATAATTTTTTATAAACAGGTATAAACGTCGGCACATAATATAAGTATTTCACTTATTCGGTGTTCTTATTGACTGCACTCCCCAACCATCTCCTTTACATAAGATCATCCAGTCAACCATTTTCAACTCATACATATTATAGTTATTAATTAATTATCAATAATAATAATTATTATTAATAAATAATCAATAGAAGAACAGTTGAACTATACATACTGGCTTAAAATTATTTTTTAAATATTAAAATATCAGTCATTATATTTTATTTTAGTTTGAAATATAAACACAATTTAGCTGATTCCGGACTCATTGGCTTTTGGGTTTAAAGTATCAACGGACAAAAACTGAGTTTTCTTCTCTTTTACTTGTTTGAATATGGCAGATCAGATAGTAACTCCTTTGGAACAGCAACTATTTCTTTAAAGGAGTCTTCAAGTTCAATTTCTGAAGGAAATGGTATATTCGGAGATCCAAAAAGGGGCAGATTTTGAAAAAAAAAAAAAGTTCAAATTTATAATTTAAAATGCAAATCTTTCCTTTAAAAGCATAAAAACATTTATTTATATTTTATTTCAACTATGAAATTCTTGTAATCAGCATCAAAATCGTTGAATGACATAGATGTCTGAGGCACAGGTCAATAATCCTTTTCCTTCAGATCTGACCTAGTTATTACTGATAGTAGTTGCATCAATTCTTGATTGTAAATGGGGACCCTTCTGACCAATAATAGTGTATCATTAGAAGTTAGTCAATCTATGCAAGAGTGTTTTCAAGTGTCTGGTTGAAGATTGCGGAGTTCACACCTGATTACTTCGGTTTAATATTTGAATTTGAAAACTTAATGCTGGGTGTCATCTGCAGGGGGGATAGTGGAATGAGATATACATTGTTTGCCATAAATTCTACTTTCATATGATCCATAATTCCAAGTAACCTTTTGGAAGGTTTTACTGGGCTACTATTTGAGAGTATATTCACGTAGTTAACTGTTCCATGGTATAATAACGTATAATATGGTAAACCAAGAAATAAAATAACGGTCGCCTGTGGTCTCGTGGTCAGCATAACAAACTAATAAGCCCAAAATCGCGGGTTCGTAGCCCGGGCCCTAAGTTTTTTTAAGGCAGTAAAAATTTCTTAGTTACGCCGTCCTTCTGAAGGGAATTAACGGGGGTCCCGAGTCTGTACGATGTCAGGTACTCGTTAAAAATACCTATCCTAATAAAACCCGGATAGGCAAAATTTAGAGCTCCCACTGTAGCATCGTCCGATTAGCCATAGCAGCATAAAGTGGACGTTAATGAACAAACACGAAATAAAATAATTATATATTTATACATTTCTTTCCCGTGAAAAAAAAAACACATCTTACTACACACTTTATTGACTGTACAGTTGTTAATCATTCCAACCGGCCTGATCTTCTTATTGCAATTTTGGGATAACGTCAAGTGCCGGTATTGTTAGAACCAATCTTACAGGCTTAATTACCTTTTAACCTCACCGAACTTATCACTCCGCCTCAAAGTAATAATCTATAAGGCAGTTATTAGACCAGCACTCCTTTATGAGGCGCCTATGTTGAATAACATTTCACGAACAACTTCAAAAAGGCTCCAACAATTTCAAAACCGTACACTGAGGCGAATAGTAAGGCACACTTCTCTACAAAGGACGAAATCAGACATGATACACGAGACCCTCGGACTCCCGACGGTAACAGACTTCATCACACGGAGGCATATTAAGTTCTTTGATAGCCTACAACACTGCACGAACCCACTATGCAACACACTTACACCGACAGGCCGACCTCAGCGCTGGCAAACGCATGTACAGACACTCAACATGGACTAAGTCAACTACTACTAACTCCAATCAGAAAAAAATAGTGAGCCCCATCACTAGACCCCCTGTTCGTGCCATCCAATTGTAACCCATAATATCCCGTACATATTCCTCTCTTAAAATCCACCTGGTGCAGTAAAAGAGATACCACGTTCATATTAATATTTTATTGTCAAAAATTAATAAAAGCCAAGGGGCTAAGAAACAAAAAAAAATCATTCCAAAGAGTAGATTGTTGTTTGCTTATAAATAAATAAGCATTGATATTTATGTTGTTATATATTTATGTATTGTGCACATATTTATATTGCAGTGTAAACGTCTTTAAATAAATGGAGTTTAGAAACATAAAATCATTCCAAATCATCAAACGAAAACACTTCAAATTCTTTAACAGCCTCAAATACTATACGAACCCTCTTTTTAGTGCTCTCGTCCCAAAAAGACACCCACAAAATTGGCAGAATTGCGTTCGGAATTCAGCCTAGATTGAAAAAAAATAATAATAAATAAAAAAACTTCAACATTCAACAGCACGGTGAGCCCCGCAACCGGAAAATGAAGAAAGAAATTAAAAAAAAAACAAAAATGAGAACTTTTGCCACTCCACATTCACTGCTTAAAATGTACCAGGTAAGAGAACTCTTGATACTCTCATAACACCTTTGTAGTAGAGCAAAATATCAAAGTTCAAACCCAAGGGGCTAAGAAAAAAAAATCCCATTCCTCCTTCCGCTGTGCTATATAATTTGAGTTTTTTTAAAATATTATTAATTATAAATTACCAAATTGAGACGGCGATTCGGAAGCTGTGATGGAATATACGTATGCTAATCCGCTCCGTGGCTCAGCTTGCAGCATTCCCACTTCACTCAGCATTTTGGAATACCTGATACAAACACATTTAATTTAGTATAAGCGAAACGCAATTATACAATGTGTATAAATAATAAAAATATGCGTACAAAAAGTGGACACTGCCTTTTACAGGTGGTCTTCCGTAACATATTGTGGCTGATCCGATAAGTACTATTAAAATCTGAAAATTACAGAACAGTCAATGGAATATATAATGTAATGAGTTTCTTTTTTTTTTGTCACTAAGTTCGTTCCTCATGTATCTCTACATATGTGAGCTCACTCTACTGTGGGCTGTCGTTACGTGCGAGTGCATATCAGTGATTTATATGGCCAAGTAATTGCCAAATTTTACTGTTTACCTTATATTTTCTTTGCGGCTCACCGGTAAGCATCCTATTAAAATTTGTAAATGAAATTGTATATAATCTTTGTTTTTTATTAATTATTTATCTACGATTTTTAGTTGGAGTAGTGTTATGGTTATGTAGTTGGTGTTATAGTTATGTCGTTGGGGTTATGGTTATGTAGTTGGTGTTACGGTTTTGTAGATGGTGTTATGGTTATGTCGTTGGTGTTACCGCTTGATGTAATGAATATGTTACGAACTTTATTATGAATACAACCTACTTTTTTGGACTTTCTTATTTAATCAATTCGGACCTTGGACCGAAAACCCCACAAACTGGTCACAAATATTATGGCGCCCGAACAGGGACTACAAAAGAAAAATCTACAGATAAGTTATTAGTTGAAGATTAAGTATTAACAACTTTTTGAAATAGTGAAGTTAACTGATAATAGTTTTTAAAGTAATTTTTCCAAGCAAAAGTTCAATAATTATTCTAATGTTTAAATATAATTTTCGTATTAATTGAAGGTCCTAAATTTTCTGTTAATTAAAGCTAAATTTTTGTCTTAGAACCAATTTTGGAAGTGTATAGATAAATATTTTAATTTATTATTTCGTACTGTATCAACAACAAGAATTAAGAATTTTGTACCTAAGGTCGTAGAACGATTTAGTTTTGTTTAACATATGTTTTGAAAATTATCTCCTAACATATTATTTTTTTACCGTTCTATTTTGTAAGTTAAAATAGTTCAATTGAACATGTGATTGATTAACAAGTAAGCATTAAGTTCACTTAGAGACAACAGCTGTTTGTTTCTATTTATTGTAGTATTATCTTATGTTTAATTTTAAAAAGAAAAATATTTTTTTTATCAATTGATAACTTATAAAAATATTTAATAGGTTTGTAAAGGACGCTTACCGATTTCATTTAATTTAATTTATTATATATTATATTAATTTAATTTATTACCGATTTTATTATAATTTAATTAATTAAATTTTGCATTATTTTACAACTTTTAAAAAGTTCTATTGGTATTTTTCTACAATATTTAATTTCTTTGGCATTTTTTGTAACGTTGGGTAACGTTTTGTTTTTATTGTCGTAATGGATGATCCAGTCGTTCTAGTGTCAGAGAGGGAGGATATCTTTGCCGCAATGCAATCAATTTTCACAAAATCCAAATTTTTGAGTGTCCATTAAGCATTCTATTTTAAACCAGCTTATGACAGCTTAGTCAAAAATGAGCTCTGTTTTGAAGAAATTCAATTTAAAATTCGGATATTTATTGCAACTGTAAAGAACAATAGTGAAGAACTCGAGACGACAGAAGTACAAAATTCGTTTAACGATTTAGTTGATATTACTAAAGCAAATTATTATAAAGTGGTGCAATCGACCTGCCCTCCGGAGAATAAACCTGTGGTTGTCCATTCTCATTCTATTCCTCATGAGCTAACGAAGATTGATTTACCGATATTCACAGGGAAATTAGAGGACTGGAATAGATTTTATTCTCTGTTTGACTCTATGGTCCATAGGGAAGAATTCCTATCGACCATTAGAAAATTTCACTATCTTCGTAAAGGCTTACGCGATGAAGCTCTGTCACTTATCTCGGGCTTTGCATCAGACGAAGCTAATTATTCACTCGCTTACAATGCATTGGTCTCTCGTTATCGAAATAAAAGGTGACTCGCCAGATTTTATATCAAGAAGGTGATGGATTTTACCCCTTTAAACAATTCTTCAGCTGCCAATTTGCAGAGATTATTATCTGAGCATGAAAATATTTTTTCCGCGTCATCGGCTTTAGGCATTGAAGACATGGGAGATTTCATCAAACTTCATTTAGCTCTTACAAATTTAGACCCGGGAAATAGAAAAGTATTCGAAGAACGAATAAAATCAACAGACATTCCCTCTTATAAAGATTTAATTAATTTCGTTACAGAACGAACAAGAATATACGAGATGATGGCTCAAGACGGCCGAGTAGAAAAGCCTAGTAATGAAAAATCCCGCTCTGCGAATTCCACTAGAAGATATAACAATCCCAATTCTGATAAAGAACAAATACCTTCGAAAACCTTTACTATTTCGCCCGTGGGAAAAGAAAATAATGCTGCTGCTAACAAAGCGAATCGCGATCCTCAATTCGACCAAATGAAAATTCAGGCAGTTGGTTCTAAGGAACAGGTAGTCTCACCGACTGAAGTACATTCAAGAAATGGTACCGAATCGATTCTTTACGAGAAAACGTCTCTAAAAGAATCACAACCGGCTCTACCAGCTAAGAAATTAACTTGCTGGAATTGTGGTGGACCCTGTGTATATTCGAGATGTTCGCTACTTCGTAAGGTGTTCTGTTATCTTTGTGGTACCCCGGGAGTTTCCATTCACGCATGTCCTAAATGTACTCCGGGAAATGTGCAAGGGAATCGGAAGTAAGGGTCATTCATATTCCCATGGTTTCAGCTGACCCACCAAGTACCGATTTACCTATTACCGTGCCTTATCGTTTACCTTTTGTACCACTAGATCTGATATCGTTTCTCCTTGTGTCGTATCGAATTCTCCCGAAAGTTCTACCGTATTTCGTTATGGCTTACCGTTTCCTAAACAACGTTTATATCGATTTCCAAATTGGGAAACATGATAAAGGAGGCCTTTCCTACTTGGCCCTGTTTGATCCTGGTTACACTTTCTCATTTGTTGGACCAGAAGGGGTGGAAATTCTCCTTAAATTGGGATATGAAGTTGAGAAAATTCCCAAATTTAATATTTGTGTCGCTAATGGAAGCTCTTGTATTGTGGATAAAAGATTCTCTATTTCAATTACCGTTGGGTACCGGTCATATGACACGAAGCTTTACGTTTTAACCAAGCTTCCATTTATGTTTCTTTTAGGGTTAGATTTTACCGTTAACACCAATATTTGCACGAATCATTGTGAAGCGACGTGGTGGTTTCAAGATGATCCTGAACATATGTTCTTGTTTCGTCAAGATGTTCAATTAGTAGAAGGTGAAACATCAAAAATATGCGGTATTATTTCACTTGATTCCTCAGAAAGGGTGGATCTGGATATAATAGTCAGTGAAGGTTTGCGAACTCTCCAAGATTCTCCAGGATTAATAATGTACATAAGATAGATGTTCAGGGTGTCCAACCTATCAAGCAACGCTCCTACCATTATTCACCCAAAGTACTGGAGGTAATGCACCAGAATTAGCCAATCTCCATGGTCGTCTCCAGTAGTCATGGTTCGTAAGGGATCTGGTAACCGTTTCTGCATAGATTTCCGTGAGGTTAATGAAGTCACTTGTAAGGATTCCTATCCTGTGCCTAATATGACTTCTCTCTTAGATGGACTTCGACAGGCTAGATATCTCCAGCTAAATTTTACCTCAAGCAGGCATTTTTGCAAGTGCCTCTTGCCGACAAAATTAGTAAAGACATTAGGGCGTTTACAGTTCCTGGCAGAGAATTATTCAGGTTTAAAGTTATGCCCTTTGGGCTGACGAATTCACCTGCTACCTTTCAGAGGTTAGCCGATGCAATATTTGGACCCGAACTTAACCCATACGTAGTCGTTTTTATCGATGATATTTTGGTTTGCACGCCAAGTTTCGAACTATATTTGGATATGCTAATGGAAGTATTCCGTCGACTTAAAGTTTCAGATCTGTGTATCAACCCGGAAAAATGCGAATTTGGATGTAATGAAGTTAAGTACTTGGGCTATCTAGTTAATAGCGATGGCTTGAGTGTAGATCCTGATAAGGTTGGTTCCGTTACTTCGATTCCTCCTCCCACCAACGCTGGGCAGCTCAGAAGATACCTAGTGAAGAAACGCAACGCTGGGACGAGAAACTAGGAGAGATCCAGTTTGCTTTAAATTCCGCCGTTCAAGGTTCGACCATTTTCAGTCCTGCCTTCTTGATTTTTGGAAAAGAACTGAGGCCTCTGCATCAAGCTACCGACGAAGATATTCTTGTGGCTTGCACAAACGAACATGCTGATTGGGCCGCTAAAGTGGGCAGATTGGCCAAAGTTCATCATATAGCCGAGGAAAACTCACTGAAGGCAAGTATAAATCAGAGCAGTCGATACAACTTAAGATGCCGAAAAGATCGTTTCCACCCGGGGGACCAGGTCTTAAAGATGAGGTTTCAGCTATCTTCGACAGCTGTTAAACTTGCTGCTAAACTGAACACCAAGGCCGTTATACGGTTGTTTCAGTTACGGGTGGTGTATCCTGTAAGTTGAGAGATTAGGATGGAAAGATAATAGGCTTATGGCACCCCTCGAAACTTAAATTATTTTATCTAACCTGATGGACTTAGTCGCTGGAAGGGAGTGTGTAACGATTTTCTTTTTTTTTCGGCACTAAGTTCGTCCGTCATGTGTCTCTACATACGTGAGCTCACTGTTCTGTGGACTGTCGTTTCGTGCGAGTGCATATACTGTTATGCGATATTATTACTTGCCCATGATAAACCACTGGATTTATATGGCCAAGTAACTGCCAAATTTTACTGTTTACCTTATCTTTTCTTTGCGACTCAGCGGTAAGCATCCTATTAAAATTTGTAAATGAAATTGTATATAATCTTTGTTTTTTATTAATTATTTAGCTATGATTTTTAGTTGGAGTAGTGTTATGGTTATGTAGTTGGTGTTACCGCTTGATGTAATGATTATGTTACGAACTTTATTATGAATACAACATTCTTTTTTGGACTTTTTTATTTAATAAATTTGGACCTTGGAATGAAAACCCCACAAACTGGTCACATTACATATGATGAAAATAGATGCTTGAAAAAGTGATAGTATATCCAAATCGTATATTTTAGTTTCCTAAATAGCAGCGTGGCGTGGACCGTTCCTATACAGCATGAGATACTTCAGAATACATGTAAGAGAAAAATATATGCCCTAAACAGAGAAGATATAATAGTTTCCGAATAAAATGAAACAAGGAACTTAGGGGAATGTACCAGGATCCAGACCTCATTTCCAGTATTAAAAAATGAATAATAAGATGGTTGGTGCGCGTACAACAGATGGATCAAGGAAGAACCCAGAAGCATGTAAATGTATTTAAGTTCGGAAACTTAAAAAATGATCATGCTAACAGCAGTGTTGCTACTATCGATGAAAACTGTCCATTCATAGTCGAAACAGACGCATCTGATAACGCCAATGGAGCCACTCTCTCACAGAATGACAAACCTGTTGGATTTTTTACTAGATCGTTATCTCAAAGCGAGAAGAGACATTCTTCTGTAGAAAAGGAAGCTTATGCAATTGTCGAGGCAATTAAGAAATGACGACATTATCTCATGGGCAAACATTTCACTCTTATGACAGACCAAAGATCCGTAGCTTTTATATTCGATTCAAAAGTTTCATCAAAAATAAAGAATGACAAAATTTTGCGATGGCATCTTGAACTTTCCAATTTTAAATTCGACATAATCTATAGACCAAGAAAATTCAATGCAGCTACTGATGCATTATCAAGATTTTGTAATGCTACTTGTACACTCACTACGTTATTATAAATAAACATCAAACACTTTGCCATCCAGGGGTTACTAGAATGTATCACTGGGTTAGGAGCAAGAACCTCCCGTATTCCTTAGAAGAAATAAGGCAAATAACTAAAAACTGTTGCGTTTGCCAGGCAGTAAAAGCAAATTTCTATAAAATTGAAGGAACTCTAATCAAGGCTACACAACACTTTGAAAGATTAAGCTTGGGACTTAAAGGACCTCTTCCTTCTACTACTCGCAATAAATATTTTTTAACAATAGTTGATGAATTTTCAAGATTTCCATTCGGTTTTCCTTGTCCAGATATGACTTCATCAAATGTTATTAAGCCCCTAAATTATTTATTCAACCTTTTTGGCATACCGTCATATATTCATTCAGACCGTGGAACTTCCTTAATTTCTCGAGAATTGAAATCATTCCTGGACTCTCTTGGAATAGCAACAAGTAGAACAACTCCCTACAATCAGGGGAATGGACAATGTGAGAGATTCAATTTTACTATCTGGCAAACAATCTCCCTCGCCCTTAAATCCCAAAATAAACATATTTCGGAATGGGAGAAGGTTATTGATGACGCACTTTGTTCCCTTCGGTCTCTTTTGTGAACAGCAACTAACTGCACTCCTCACGAACGTTTTTTAATATTCCAATGGTGTTCTCCAAGCGGCATCTCTTTACCAACATGGCTCTCTTCACCTGGGAAAGTATTTCTAAGAAAATTCAACAGATCATCGAAATACGATCCTATCGTAGAAGAGGTGGAACTACTAGAAGCTATCATACGCACACATACGGTATACTGATGGTAGAGAATATACCATTTCGACTCGACACCTTTCCTCAGCTCAAGACGAACAGGCGCATGCAAGAACCTGTCTAGACAATTCGCATGAAATCCACACTACTCGCCAAAACATTGAACCTGAAGGTGGACCAGTGCCTTCTCAAGATGACCAAATAAATGAAACGAAAAGATGAAGCCAAGAACCGAATATTTTAGAAGAGCAGACACCGATCCGGTCTACCAGACCGACAAGAAGTAGGAATCCGCCTACATATTTACAGAACTATATTCATCACTAAGGCGGGAAGAATGTCATAGGTTTCTATTTAAATTAATTTAATTGATCATGTGTTTTAAATGTTAGTGTTCATTCTTATGTGAATAAAGCCATAGATTGGTTACTTTAAACTGTCTTATTCATTACATATCCCAACGATTATCATTCTCTAATAACTCTCTTGCCTCACATGCCTCTTGAAGAGTTAAAAATTCTTGATTATCGAGCTTTTTGAGATCATTGAAAGAGGTTGGCCCACTCACCTGGTGTAAAAGAATTAAAACATATGTTTATTATTTACCTCAAATAAAATTAATTATATTAAATCATATCCTATTTCGGCCCCTTGCAACCCTTTTTTGCATTTAACATGTAACCTACACCCTTTCTCAGGCTCTAGACTATCTCTGTACCAAATTTCAGTTAAATCGGTTCAATAGCTTAGGCGTGAAAGCGTAACAGACAGACAGAGTTACTTTCGTTTTTATAATATTAGTATAGATTATTTATAATTAATATATGAGGCGTTTAGTATCAAAACCAGTTCGATCCATTTCATAAAGTTTTTCAGGAGAGCCAAAAAACGTTTTAAAAAGTCATAACCATCTTTTGGAACATTTTATACAAATTTTTGCTTCAGACATGTCAAAAGTAGTTTGTTATTATATCAGTAGAACTAATTTAGTCGATTCGCGGGGTTCATAATGTAATAAAATTTTTAATTAATTAATAACCAAATTGAATGCCTAGTCAACTAATGACATAAATTTGCAGTGTTTTTGATGAAATTATTTTGTAAGATGAAAAATAAATATTGGGGATTCTCCCCTATGCAATATTTAAAACCGTTTTTAAAAATAATAATTAATGTTAATTATTATAGATTGAAATAACTGACTTTTTTTTTAAACTGCGAATATAAATCAGTTTCCCAAAGTAAGGTGACTGTGAAAATAATAACATATGTTTTAGTGAAAAAAATCATCTTTTTAATTATTATTATAATAAAATTATTATTAAAAAAAATATTATAAGACAAGGATAAAAAAGTAGTAGGTATTTATTATTAAAATAAAAATCAATTGAATTGCTATTTTATAAAATTATATAATAGCAAGAAAAATAAAATTATTTTCAGTTAAAATGTCTTCATTTTCGCTTACATTAGAATCTTCAACAGTGGGTTGTAGTCCGTTTTTTGATTAACGCTCGCAGCGGCAAACTGAGTAAGCTTGGATCGAACTGATTATGTTGCACATCTACTTTGTGGCCAATTTTGTATGGGATGGAGCCGCTTTAGATCCATACGGTTAAACACACTTTTAGAATACTTTTTAAACTTTCAAAACACATTAACAACATTTTTTTTATAAAAATGGGATCGAACTGGTTTTGATTCTGTTGCGGGGGAGAGGGGCCTTTCACAATCGAAACGCAAATCTCTTCCCCTGGGGGGGGCCAGTTCTAATGAAGGACCAAATATGGTGGGAGGAGAGGGTAAAAGAGATCAAAAATCAAAAAAACTGATCCGAATCATTAGCCCACTCCTAAATCTTATATTTAATATATTTGATAAATGGTGCAGTAATAACAAACACATAAGAGAACAAAATATTTTTATTATAGACAAAAAAAAAATAAAATACAAAATCAAACTACATACATACAGCCATCTTCCTACTAGGGGTGAGTCAGCGCTAGCGAAGTGTGTCTTCTCGACCCAGGTGAGTAAAAATGCGACAAGTCGCCCAAGGTGAGCCGAGAAGAGGTGTCCTCTCGACCCAGGTGAGTAAAAATGCGACAAGTCGCCCAAGGTGAGCCGAGAAGAGGTGTCCTCTCGACCCAGGTGAGTAAAAATGCGACAAGTCGCCCAAGGTGAGCCGAGAAGAGGGTCAGGAAGGAAGTAGCGATAGAAAAATGACTTCTCATGGTACCTGGCAGAGAGGCCTGAGCGTTACACAGTTTTACTTCCCCCCTGGCCCCACACTCCGCCAGCTCCCGTCACTGACTGCCTGGGCGCTAGTAACACGTGACCTATGGGACAAAGTACGAACGCCCGGGCTGGTCATTCATAACATAGGGGGGGGGGCATCACCTTCATGAAAATAAAATAAAAAAATAACAATTTGTACTTAACAGATTCTAAACGCTTCATATCATCCAAAGTGTATGCTGTAAGAGCATTTAGGTTATAATTTATAAAAAAAATGTGCACTATACTGTTCCATTGAGAAGTCCTATTTTAAAATAACTTGGGATAAAATTCTATAAACATCATCAAGAAATGAATGTATCACTTTTGGTGATAAGTCAGTTAATAAAATGTGAGGTATTCATCTGTATCTTACAACAGTATTAAACAAAAAGTGGCATGGAAGTGATTCAATACCGTTTTTAGTTCAAGAAATGATACTATTATAATATATATTTTATTTTTATACTCTAATATGAGATTATATTGTTAGTATTTGCTCCTTTCTGAAGCCCATGCCTTCTCTTCGACCATACATTCATCTATATCCTTTTTGACAAAGTTAGGCAGATGTTGTTTTAATTATGCTTGTGTTAGCTTATACACAACAAAGGATAGGCAAATAGGAAAAAAAATGGATATAAAAGAGATATCAACAGAAGTTGTATTTAATGGAATATGTTACACAACAATAGTTTTAAAAATAGTCAAGGAAAATGATTGAGTATTTATTTGCTTCCTCCAAGAAGACTAGACTTAGTAAATCTGTTTAATCGTTTGGTTGTAATCAGCGGATAGTCATAACAATCTGAAAAAAAATGCCAATCAATACAGATAATTTTATTTATATGCATTAAATGTCAGCATTAACCATTTTCACCAAATTCAATCCATATCTTGGTATTTAATTTATACTTTTGAAACAAAAAAAAGACCCCATTAATTTTATATGTATTTTTGTTTTTGATGAGAAAAGATTTGTCCGGGATTCAAACTCGGGACGTCTGCATCTCCGGTGCAGTGCTCTAAACCACTGAGCTACCAGGGGTCGTATCCAAGTCAGACAAATCCGTTCTCTTCACCGATCCTATAACCGCTGTTTTCGCAACTTTTGAGATGTATATATGGGGAAGAATGTTCATTGAACATTACTTACTTGATTTACGTCAATGTATTATTTATAATTTATTTTTGGTGATTATTATTAATGGTGATTATTTTTAAATCATACAATGGTAGCTGAGTGATTTAGAGCACTGCACAGGAGATGCAGACAACTCGGGTCCGAATCCCGGCCAGGACAAATCTTTTCTCTTCAAGAACAAACATATTTAAATATTTATAGTACATTACATACAATTGTACTTTCATGTTGTTTTTTCTAATGTTTACATTTTTTTGTTTTATTTATCAATAAAACATAACGCTAAATTGAAAATACAACATTAAAACACAGCTTTTTTTTTTAGAATAATTTATTGATATTTACAACTGTAATTATATTACATCAAGTAAATCTGCTGTATGAACAAAGGACATGAAAACAAAACACTTGTGGAGAAACTATCCATTGATAGCACTCCAATAAAGTTCTATAGTAGAAAGTGTCGAGGCCATCTTCTTTTCAGACGCCTCGGAGGGTTATCGGGAATATTATGGGAAGCAAGTTAAGAGACCAGCAGATTCAACTGTGTATGGAGCTTTTTATGGAAGGGTAGGTATCTAGTTCGGGCCAAATCAGCAACATGTGGGATATTAAGATCATGATGGATGAGTTTGTTTGTGATATAATAAGGAGCATTGAGGATTTTACGAAGGATTTTGGATTGTAAGGATTGGATACGAGATGAATTGGATGGTTTAGTAGAGCCCCAAAACTCAAGTCCGTATGTCCAAATAGGTCTGATAACTGTCATGTAAATGAGTCTTTTGTAATTAATTGGGAGCTTAGAACGTTTGTCCAGTAAATGTCGAAGTAGGCGAAAACGTCGAGCAGTTTCTTTTCTTTTCAGTCTAAAAGAAAAATATAATTCCAATTTGTCTGAATACGAGTAGAATGGCCTATTGATAGGTTTAATTCTTCTATTAGAGTAGTTTATAAACATACATGGATTATGTCGATTTACAAACATCTAGTGAATGCATTTATGAGCCCGCCAAGACAATAAATTCAATTTCACAAAATTTTACAGTTGCGTCATTATACTTCCGGAGCAGCGATATATACAAAACCATAAGGATTCTTGTAAGTTGAGGTTGGAGCATCATTCTAATTTTAGTTTACTACAAATTAAATATGATAAAAAAAGCTAGTAATAACAATAATTTTAAAAGATATCAAATCATCTATATACTTACATAAAAGAGTTTGTTCTGACTGGCCTAACATCGCAGAGCTACAGACTTGAAATTGGACGGTAGGTACATTTTACAAGGTAACGCCCTACTAAGAAAGGATTTTTGAAAATTCACCCCCTTTGAGGGTGTAAGTGGAGTAAAGTAAGTCTAGTTTCTTCAATCAATGGTTCAGGTATTGTGCGATTGGTGAGTTTGTACAACGTACTTTGGCTGTCAGTTAGTATGCAAATAGATGTCCTGTGGAAATTAAATGTCTGTATATATTCCAGTTTTTTCAATATTGCATATTGTTTAGCTTGATTGTTTGTGCAATTAGGTCCAATTATGTATTTCTTTACGTCAGTCAGTACACCGTCTTCAAAAATGATCGCATCACATCCCACACTTTCAACAAAGTATATTTTAATTTAATATTACTAACATTATTTTAGAATGATGATCTAGTAAATGCTTAAACAGGATAATTATTCTATAAATATCGTATACAGGTTTCTAGGTTTAATTTTTCACTTATAGTAGTTGATGTTTTAAGTAATTTATACTTAGTAACAAGCATTGCTTCGAGGAATAAAAATATTACCCTGGCAAAGAATTTTTCTGAGTAAACCTGTAAACATTAAAGCATGTATACAAAAATACAATTTATTTTAAACCTAAAAAATACAATTATCATATAAAAGTTTATATTTCTGTTTAGAGGGATTATTTTTTTAAAATGTATTATAAAGGGTGTCCCGAATTTAAATGGCGAAACTTCAGGAACTTATAGGGGACCGAAAAACTAAGACAAAAAGTCCTTTAGAGATTTGCTCGATTTTGCTTAGTTTTAGAGAAAATCGCAAAAAAAGAAACAAAACAAAAATGTTACAAGTAGCGATTATCACCTTTCAAAGTTCGTCAGGCTAGGCAGTGAGATATGTAAACACTTAATGTTATCCTTTACATTCTTTTATTTGTTTACAGATCAGATCAGTCAGTTACTCAGATATTTTTGTGTGAATAGCATCAGCCACAATGCCGCATACATATTCTAATGTTGAATACGCTGATATGATTTTTGTGTATGGTTTCTGTAACGGTAATGCTTTAGAAGCGGTGCGGGAGTATGTGCGCCGATTTCCAAATGGAAGAGTGTCTAATCGACGAGTCTTTTCGTTAACTTTTAATAGACTTTTAATAGAGACTGGTTCATTCTTAATGCGTAATGAAGGCGACCATTTCCAGGCAGCAGTAATAAAGTGGAGTAAAGTAAGTCTGGTTTCTTCAATCAACGGTTCATGAATTTTGCGATTAATGAGTTTGTATAACGTACTTTGGCTGTCAGTTATAATGCAAATAGATGTCCTGCGGAAATTAAATGTCTGTATATATGGTAGTGTTTTCAGTATAGCGTATTGTTCAACTTGATTGTTTGTGCAATTAGGTCCAATTCTGTATTTCTTTACGTCAGTCAGTACACCGTCTTCAAAAATGATCGCTTCACATCCCACACTTTCACAATCTTTACTACCGTCTGTATAAATCTCTGCTTCAGCATGATCTTCTTTTGTAGGTTGTTTGATTTCTGGGAAATGTGCAGGATGCTTGCAATGTCTATAGTTAATAGGTCGTTCAAGGTCATCGGCAAGTATTCCATCACAGTCTTGGTTGGTTCGAAGTAAGGTGTATAGTGTATTGTACTGTTGAGCGATCGAGTCGATGGGGATCATTTTTGCAAGTTCACAGGCTGCTTCATAAGATATTGTCTTGAAACCTTTCACAATTTTGATTGCCATTAATCTCTGTACACTTCGAAGTTTCCGAAAATTGTATTTTCTCTGCAGTTCTGTGTGCCAGATGTTAATAGCGTGCGTTAGTATTGGTAATATGGCTCCTTTGTACAGTATCCTTAATTCAGTTTTCAGTCCCCATGTATTCCTAGCTGCTATCGTTAAGTTGTTGGTAAGTCTCAGTAGTTTAGTCTCCAGTAATTCAATATGTACGTTCCATCTTAATTTTGGGTCAAATATTACTCCTAAATATTTTAGGTTATTTATTTGTTGTAGATGCTGTCTTTTAATTTTTACCTCTAAAGTTGGTAAAGTCCTTGATCTGGAGAAAATCATGTATGTAGATTTTATAGTATTGAAAGTTAGTTTGCTTTCGTGTGCCTAGTTGTCAATTTTTTGTGTGTATTGATCAATAAATTCTTGAAGTGTTATAGTGTTGTCAGCTTGTGTAAGAAAAATTATCCGCAAACGCCTGCACAACCACGCATTGCGGATATTCTCAGGAGATTCCACAATAACGGAGATAGTGCAGACGGAGATTGAGTTTGTGTTTTTCCAACTATCGAATGTGGAAATTCAACTATGGAAATGGAAAATGGGAATGTGGTGTTCTTTTGAGAATTAAAAAAAAGCAGCTTCAAGGTTCAATAAAAATTAGTGCCTATAGTCAAACCAATGACATTTATTTTACATTGTTTTTGTAACTGATAGATGCCTCTATATGAACTTATATCAATCATCAATCCTAAAGCAACTGCTATAAGTCGAAAACGAAAACTGTGTTCTTTTCACATTCGATACTTTGCAATGGCAGGGACGATATATATGACCTACATAATTATGAATAATATATTGATAGTATAATTGATTAGTAAATTGGTAAACACACAAAGGACCTCTGGAAAATAATCCAATTAAGACTAAAGTTATTAAAGTGAAACTTTTATTCTATCGCCCCAAAATTTTTCGCCCATCTATCAGCATGTCGTTATTACTCCTGGAGAAGTGGTAAAGTGAAATGCGCATGACAGAGCAGCCAAGGCCAATATGGCGGAGTCCAGTCAGCTGACCGTGTAGCATTTATATTTTCACTTGCAAGTGTTCCGCGGTATTTTGGTGTTTTGATCTGTGTATTAATGTAAATGCATTTATTTACTTTAACGTAAAGGTTATAATGTTGATTAACTTTAAATAAAATTAAAAAAAATAAAAACGATTTGTTTACTATTAACAAATCTCTTCAAAAACTATCAAATCCTTTTATCAGTGTGTACTAATTTTAATTTTGATATATAGTAATATATTTAATTATTTTTATACTCTGAGGCATAATAGCTTACAACACCTGTATTGTTATTCTAAAGGGACTTGTCCCAGAATAAATAAAGATATTATTATTATTATCTTGTTCTTTATCTCGGTTTCTACCGGAGAATGGACCTACCAGGACATAAGTCAAGGTTTAGGCTAGAGTTTGTATAATGATAAAATACATCCATGATATATAAAATACATCAATATATAATCATAAACAAACACTTTATTGTGAATATCCCTCTTATATAATATTTCTCTTACTTTTTAATATGCGTTTATCATCTAAATGATTGTATTAACTATGTATTCCGTAATCTAATACGCAAATTGAAATTAAATTTTATAATTGAATATTTTGTCTACTATTGATTTCCTATTATCATTGCCATTTTTCAATAATTAAGTCAAGATTAAAAATGCAATTTTAATACCCTAAATCGAATAATTTTTCAATTTTTTTTAGTTAAATCCCTACAAACCGAAAAAAGTTTCACTTGCATCTTGGTTTCATTAATTTATATATTTTTTTATTATCCTTTATTTCCAGATCGGCTATTCATAGCCTTACATGTTTTTTTAAATAATGAGTTTTAAATTTTAACATGAGGTAAAAATGTGGGTTTCGTCTCATGTAAGAGACACCCCTAACTGTACATTGTCAGCTTATTTACAAGAGAAGATATAAATATATAATACTTTTTTTCATATAAAAGAATGATAGTAGTTTGAAAAATAAAAATAAATACATAAGTAAACAAAATTAAAATAAATGTAATAATAAACAGAACTTAGTACTATAAAACGGAAATCTAAAAGAACACAGGATTGTATTACAATTTGTTAAAACGATTTGTGAGTTCACATCAGAATATCTTTCAAGAGTCTCGGTTTTAGTCTTGGGGATGAAATAGATTCGCCTATGTTGAATGCTGCAGCACCTTTGACTGCTGGTTATCCGGTCTTAAATCTGGCGTAACACTTTTTAATAAATTCTTCTATCGTCTCTAGTTTTAGCTCTCGGTGTAGTTGACTGTTTTGTACAAACCAAGGCGCGTTTACTGCGATCCGTAGGATTTTATTCTGGGAGGTTTGCAATTTTCTTCGCTTTGTTGTTGACACTGCACCCCACCGTACATTAGTAGAGGTCTAAGTATGGTTTTATAAACTAATAAGGTCGTTTCTGGTATTAAGCTATATTTTCTATCGATTATCGGATAAAGTAAAGCTAGTCGTGCATAGGTCTTTGTTAATTTAGTGTTGATATGCTGGTTCCAGATAAGACAACGATCTAAATAAACTCCGAGATATTTTATAGCTTCTTTATTCCACGGGAGGTTGCTGCCATTGAGCAGTAGCTCAGGTGGGTCTGAAGGGCGTCTAAGGGTGAAAATTTTTGCGCAGCATTTTTGAACGTCAAATTTGAGGTCAAATTTCCATTCAGGAAAGTTTTGTTTTAACTCATTAAAGTGACTTTGAAGTGTGTCCCTGGCTATAATTATGTCATCACTCTGCGAGAATACTGCTGTGTCATCAGCAAACATAGTTATGGAGGTAAGTGGGGACTGTGTGATGTCATGAACATAAAAGTTGAAGAGGATCGGAGAAAGACAGAACCCTGTGGGATACCGGCACTGATTGGTCTAATGGTTGAATTAGTGTTCTTCTTAGGGATGGACCGTGTCATGTCGGTGCTATTAACCAAGCTTTCGCTCATCGTGCTGTGACCTTTTTCAGGGCTAGTCAGTTAATGAAGAGCGGGTTTTTTTTTTTTTCTTACCCTCCAAATTTATTTACAGACTAAAATACAAGTACAACTAAATCTAAGAAAACTTAAATCTAAGAAACTTAAATCTGATACTTATGGCTGAGGCCTCCTTTTACCCTAGGATATTATAAAGCAATTGTGATCTTACCGCTGTATGCGGGAGCTTACATTTTTTGCCTTTGTCTTTCTTTGCCTTGGCATTACTAATGGGAAGGGACCATTTTCGGGCTTTGCTTTTTAAGGGATAAGGAAAGGAGAGGGATGGGAAAGGAGAGGAAGGAGGAAGGATGAGGATATAGGAGTGGGGAATGGGATTGAGGGGGTTTAGACTGCAGAGTCCAGGCCCCCTCCCTCGGCTACTACGTCTGCCAGGGGGATTGTGCCTTGCCGTCTCCCAGGCCTGGGAGAGGGTGATACCGCGTTGAATAGGGGGTTAGTACAGGCCTTCAGCCCATCAAAGAATTTGATGTGCCTCCGACTTATATACTCAGGCACCGAGGGTAGTCTGAGCTACTCTCTAATGGTGGTGTTGCGTGCCCTTTGAATTGTAGTCCCCCTGACTATACGCCGGAGGACGGAACCTTGGAAGCCCTGCAGTCTTATAAGACATGACCGGTACATGTAGCGGAGCAGTGGTGCACCATAGAGCATCGTTGGTCGAATAATCGCCTTGTATATTTGTAGCGTGAGCCGTAGTGAGAGCTGTGGTGACGTAAGAAGGTGATAGAGCCTATGCGATTTGTGCCCTGCTAACTTCATTCTCTCCCCGAAGTGTTTCGAGAAGGTGGGGTGCTTATCGAGAGCGACGTAAAGTAGAGAATTGATGACGAGCCTGGTTTTTCCTCTTCTTCCATAGTGAAGGTTGAGAGTAGAAGTTTCTTTCCGCGCTGAAACGACATCGCGATAGCATCCGTCTTAGCTGGATTCACCTTGATGCCATTTAGATCATTGGTGATGGCAGTTGATGCGTTCTGGGTGATCTTCAATACTCTCTTCACATTAAAACTTAAGGCGTATATGCCGATGTCGTCCACATAAGCTGCTACAAAAGCTCCTGGATGTTTCACCAAGACCACAGGTGCCATGAAAATTAAAAACAATAGTGGCCCCAGTATTGATCCTTGAGGTATCCCATAAGTGGTATGGTAATGCTTAGAAAGGCTCTCGCTGACACTTACGATGAAAGATCCACTAAGATAGTTTCCAATCAGACGACGTAGAGGGACGGGAACCTGTACTCTTCCATACGACGGATTAGTAGTGTGTGAGACACACAGTCAAAGGCCTGCGTGCAGTCCAGGGAGATGAAGGCTGTGGCTTTGCTACGATGCATCTGCTCTATGGTGTGGGCCTGGAGTTTTGCTAGATGGTGTTCGCAAGAGTCCCCTCGTAGGCAACCAGTCTGCTCCGGTGGGATGAAATTTTCCTTTCTGCAGTGATTCAGCAAGTGATGGTGTATCAGCCTTTAAAATCTTACTCACATGAGAGAGCAGGCTGATCGGCCGATAGTGCTCCGGTAAGTCTCCTTTCTTCGCTGGTTTGAGTAGTGGCACCACGATAGCACTTTTCCAAACATCAGGGAAGTATGAGATTCTGAGGCAGGAGTTGACGATGTTAAGTAGGAAGGCTTTACCCCTCCTAGGTAGCATCTTTAATATTACATACGGGATGTCATCCTGGTCTGATAACTTGTTCCCATTCGTGCGGCGTAGCCCCGACTTGAGTTGGCCGTATGTGGAGAATAGAGGTTTCTCATTGGAGTACGTTCCCGAAGAGCACCGATCCGTGAAGCGCAGGACAATGACGGATTCGAGGCGGCCAAGAAGAGGGTTATCAGAAGGAAGACTCAAGTCACCGCTGGCCCAGCACCTATACCGGTCGCGACTCGTTTCCAACCTATCGACCCCAGCACTTCTAGCCAGGGGAACTAACAGACAGAAATACCGAAACAAAAACTGCCACCACCAATAATTATCACCCCGCCAGCCTCACAGTCAAGTCTCAGAAGCAACCTACTGGGTGCCGGAATCACGGACTTCAGCACACATACCACAAACACAGACACCATGATGCCTACCTCTGCTTTCCTGTACTTCCATGGCTACGCTGTCTACAGGGAGGATTATGCACCAGGATATCAACAAGGCGTCACCATCCTGGCCAAAAGAGATTTACCTTCGAGTACCAAACCCACTGATCTCGACTGATGATACTCATATAGTCACAGTTGACGTGAAACTGAAGCATCGGTTCACGTTCTGCTGTGTCTATAGGAGACCACGGGCCATAATTCAGCGAGGACGTTGCTACAGCATGCCTAGTCTGCCAAGGTGAGCCGCTTTGTTGTCCCAGGAGACCTCAACGCCACGCACACCGCCTGGCTATGCGGTAGCAATAACACTCTGGGTACGTGCATCACGAAGACCCGGTTGGCCGTCTAGTGGAGTCTTCCAGTCGGCATAAAGCGCTAGCTGAGCAAGATAAACTGACACTGGGGAGCACAGCGAACAACTTCACAAGAGCACTTCACTAGAGTTCTTCAGGAGAGGTCCATCTTCTTCGGCTGCTGCTGCTGGAATGAAGAACGGTTTTTTTTTGTTTTGTTTTTCTTACCCTCCATGTTTATTTATAGACTAAAATACAACTACAACTAAATCTAAGAAACTTATTATTATGGCTAAGGCCTTCTTTTCCCCTGGAGTATTATAAGGCAATTGTGCTTTTACCGCTGTATGCTTGAGCTTACATTTTTTGGCTTTGCCTTTGCTTTGGCATTACTAATGGGAAGGGACCATTTTCGGGCTTTGCTTTTTTAGGGATAAGATCTTCTCTTTCGGAAGCTGAGACAATTCAGCTATCATTTCGGCTCTATTGAGTAGAGTGTTGATGATTCCTTCCTTATGAGCCGAATGGTGATGTGAAGTGGCGTGGAGGTATCTGTCGGTATGGGTAGACTTTCGGTATACGCTGTGTCCTAAGTTGGTTTCTCTCTTTTCAACCAGGACATCCAGGAAGGGAAGTTTGCCATACTTCTCCAACTCCAAGGTGAATTGAATGTTAGGGTGGATGCTGTTGAGATGGAGTAAGAATCTGTCCAATGCGTCTCTTCCGTGTCTCCAGATGGCGAAGGTGTCATCCACGTATCTGAGCCAGCATTCAGGTTTTTCGGCTGCAGTAGAGTGCCTTCCGTTCAAAGTTTTGCGTGTACAGATCTGCTGCGGGTGAACTCAATGATGATCCCGTGGCTGTACCTTCCAATTGTTTGTAGTAAACTCCATTGAATAGGAAATATGCCTCCTTCATGCATATCTTCGATAGTTGGTACTCTTCTTCACTGAGTAGGTTCTTTATGAGCTTCAGGGCTTCATCGGTAGGGACTTTAGTGAAGAGCGACTTGACATCAAAGCTCACCAGGATGTCTTGTTCGTTGATCTGGATGGTCTTGATGGTATCTATAAATTGTTTAGAGTTGCGGATATAGTTTTGATCATGTCTGAGATGTATTTGGAGGGATGGTATGTAGGTGAGCCAATGGTGCTAACTATAGGTCTTATAGGGATGCCGTCTCTGTGTATTTTGGGTTGTCCGTACATTCTTGGTGGGGGGGGGTCGGATATTATGTGTCGTTTGATTTTCAGTGTCTTAGTTGTGCTGGTATTGATAATAGTGTGAATTTTCTTGTAAATGCCATTTGTTGTTGGTCCTTGTCTAGTTTATTGTGTGTGCCATCATTGAGGATTTCCTTCATTTTGTATTGGTCTTTTTTCTTGATGACTGTGCGTTTCCATTGTCTGCAAGAATCACGAATGAATTAGTGTTGTTTATTTTAACTGAAGAAATGAGTATATGATATCGTGGAGGCATTTTGGAATATTTGCTTTTTTGATTTTTTAGAGGAGACCGGTGTGCCGAACCTTATCAAATGCTTGTTAAAAGTCTAGGAATGCGACCAGCGTGTGTTTTTTAATTTCAAATCCGTTGACTATGAACTCTGATAATCTTGATAATTGGTGTGACGTTGAATGGTTGAGTATGGTAAAACCAAACTGAAAGTTTTGGATTATGTCTATAGATTGAAGATAAGAAGAGAGGCGCATTTTGATAACTCATTCGAATAGTTTTCCTACGATTGGTTGTAGATTAATGGGGCGGTAGTTGCTAAATTCTTTGGCATTTTTGACTGGCTTGTAGTATTAGGAAAATATCCAATCCTTACAGCTGTTGAAAATTGAAATTATTAGAGCAACTGCTTTCCTAGGTAATTTTTTTATTGCGATATTCAAGTCGTGGCCGGGACTTTTCCTAGTTTTGAGCTTCCTAATTAATGAGTGAATTTCTTTTGGAGTGGTGAATTCCATCGGTAATTATACTGTTGATAGAGGTGATTGTAAAAACTTTTCGATTTCAACGTCTAACCGCCCTCTATTGGATTTTGAATTTGAAAATGTTTGTTGGAAATAATCGGCAAAGGCTTCGACTTTATCCAAGTCGCTGGTGATATACCCTCCGTTCGTTACTAGACTGGGGATATTTCCTTTTTTATTTAAAAATCGTTTTGTAGCCTTCCATAATGATTGGTCTTTTGGGTCCATGTTGGAAAAAATATTTTTTGTACGTCGATATTGTGAATTCCTCTAATAACTATTTTTTATGGCGCGTTTAGAAAGTTCCATTTACTTTTAACTTGAGGATTCCTGGTTTGCATCCATCTCCTCCTTGCCATGCTTTTTTTCCTTTATTCTAAGAAGAATGGAACTAGGCACACTGCTTGTGAGAGTTATCCTTTTTGCTAGAAATATTCGTATGATTGACTGCTTTAAGCATTCAGCTATGGTTTGCTGCAGTTTGTTTATGTTTTCATCGATTTCTTATGGGCTGGCGAAATGATTTTTAGGACAAACATTATGGTAAATTAGGTGCTTGTATGTGTCCCAATCGATTACTCCTTTGATAAAAGACGTTCGAGCAGGAATTTGTTGAATTTCCGTGCTGAAAAGAATTAAACCGAGATATGATTTGAGATAAGAGCGGATAATGTTTGAACTGTTATCGGTAGACTGATATTTTTGGTTAACACTATATCTAGGATATCAGGTGAACAACCTCTTCTTTAAAATTTTGGTTCACTCGGAGTCATAACATGGATATTTTGCCTGGTGCAGATGTCTAGAAATTTTATATTTCTATATAAAATTTCCACTTGAATTCGTTTTCGACACCCCCAGTAAATATGCTTGCTATTCATATCTCCAATTACTATTGTTTGTATATTTGGTGGAAATAACTCAAGAATTTTTTCTTCTCTGATGTTCTTGTTAGGTGGCTTGTAAACAGCTGTGACAATGGTACTAGGTACTATAGCAATCTAAACAAATTGATATGGTTTCAATACAAAACACATCACAAATAATATTTTCGTAAAATCTGATGTTATTTTTACTATGAGAGCCACACCGCCGGAGGCAGTTGCACTCTCTCAGTGGTTCCTAAGAGTTTTGTAGCCAGGTATATTAAAGTTATCAGTTCGGCAAAGATGAGTTTCGGAAATGAATGCTATATAGACGGAGTTTGTTTCTAGAAATATTTTGAATTCAGTTTTTTAGAGGAAATACCATAAGCATTCCAGTTTAAAATTACCAATTTTCTTAATTCGTAATAGTCATAAATTCCTAGAGAGTATTGTCTTGATAAACAATGACAAAAATGCAAATAAAAATAACGATAATAGAAGGTTTTGTAGGAATTAGTAACATTAGATAGTTTGTTGTTTAGTTAACGGCCCATTTGTAAATAACGTGGTAACCAGGGAACTTAACTGGGTAATTATTTGTGAAAAGTTAGGTTTTATCGCTTCTATAATAATGTTCATGATTTTTGATAAAAAGTTTTCAGTGCTATTACTTTCGGTGTTAGTTTCTTGATTATTTTTTTGATCAGGCGTTAGGACGGAAGAATATGTCAAATTTGGTGTAGTTCTACTGCCTGGCTTGTGCTTAACATCAGTTTCAATGTTATTCATAGTTTCAACTGAAGGTGAGTTTATTTTTTATTTTTTAATACTTTGGTAATAGGCATAACCTTTATAATTGCCAGCATGCCCTTGATTACAATTAACACAGTAAGGTTTGTCTGTGAATTTTAACGGACATTTTGAAAAATGGTTGTTTTTCCCTACATTTAATACATCTGGGTTCTAAATGACAGTAATTTTTTGTGTGACCATATCTTTGACAGTTAGTAAACATGGGTATATCTTGATTTTTATGTTTTGGTTCTACAGATATTATAGCTGAAAATAAATTAATCATATTAAAAATATCTTTGGCCTTTTCATTATTGACTAGCGAGACGGAGCAGAGAGATGCGAGTTTTTTTTCCTTATTAAGAATTCGCGCAGCATGTAGAACATCGAAATGTTTAGATTTTAATTCAACTTTTAGTTCTTCTTCTGTTATGAATATGGGACTTTACTCATAACTACATTAAGAGATTTGTTTTTTTTTCACTGAATAAGTATGATATTAAATTTTTTCACCATCATAATACTTAGTTACTCTCCGGAAATCTTCGATAGATGAAAGCATAATTTTAGTTCTTTACCGGATAATTTTGTAGTGAAAGGGTTTAAATATAGAGCATTTAGGTCCTTTAACAATGCTACAGGTATCAGTAACAGTATTTGTGTTGGAATTAGGATTATTTCGATCTTTAACATTGATTTCTATTAATAATTGAAATTTGTTACACTTGTTGGTGACATTTCTATAGTATTTACCCATTTTTTTTTTTTAAGCAGGGAATAGGTTTAGTGGAAAGCCTCCGAAATTTCGTTTCTTTGAGGAAGAACCTTCTATAAACTCGCCATCTGGTTTAGAAGCACCGGTCTGAGAAAAGGATGGCGAAACACCTATACCACATCGTCCCTCATCATTAATTATGATTCCATTAAACATGAGTGAAAAAAATAAACAAAAGACAGTTATGAAGAGTTAGTAAAATGTACTTAGTTCTTAAAGTCACAGTATAACCGCACTCTATCAAAATTAGAGACCAACTGAAGATAAAGTTAGAAATACTAAAGTGAGTAATTATCTTAAATGATACTCTGGCATCCCAAAATCAATCAAAATATTTAAAATATATTAAAGAGTATAAAACATAGCTCTATATATATATATATATAAAAGTTAAGAGTCAGGTCCTGGTAATAGTGGAGCTTAATCCTACTAAGAGTGTAAACAACTCCCAGATACTATATAAGAAGGATTACTTGATGAATAAAGTCAGTGTTTTACCAGCTTGGTAGTGTGTAGTTTCTTTCCCAAATTACTCTTTTTTTTATGTTTCGCGAGACAAAGTACTTAAGTGGTGCCGAAACCCGGGAAAATTATTTGAAGTCACAAGGATAATTTTTTTTTGTTTGTTTTGTGAAGTATTTAAATTGTTTTGTTGTTTCTGTTGTTTTGTCACTTTCTTCTCAAGAAACCGGGAAAACAAATTTCAATATGAATGAACAACAAGGACAAAGCATTCTCGGACTGGCAACGTTAACCTTAGAGCCGCCGCAGCCAGAACAGGTGAATCCAGAGTTTCCTCTATATCCATCTACCACACTAGCAATGGCGAGAGCAGACTTAGCAGCTCAAGAAGCGAATAGGATCGCACAAGAAACAAATGAGCTAGAGAGGATGAAAATAAAAAAGGCCAATGCACAAGATATCAGGAGGGAGATATCGGACCTGGAAAGGTTCAATGGTGACGTGGGTGAACTTAACCACTTTATTAAGGGCGGAGATGGTTTCATGGCCAGTATTCAGTCCCAGGTAGCAGCAGATCTGTTGGAAGAAGCAGACGCGCAGAGATTACGGGTTGCCCTGGCGCGTCGAGTAAGGAGGAGCGTTCTGAACCTGATTCAAGCCGACGAAGATACTACGTGGCCAGTTATCTAGGAAAGGCTGAAAAAGGCTTATGGAGGGGGGCGATGGGCCCCAGAAGAAGACATGCTCCAGTTATTTCGGGAGACCAAGAGGGCCAATCAGTCGAACGGTCAGTACGCTGCAGGCCTTCTCGCAAAGTTGAATAAGATCAATGAGAAGCTGCGAGAGGTAATGGACAACAGCTCCGTTGAAGCCTGGATGCTCTTTATGACCACTGTGCTCAAGGTACACCTGGCCAGGGATACTGGCAAGAAGGATGGTCTTCCTAGGGACAAGGCGTTCGTAGAATGGGCCCAGGAAATGGTAGATGCAAGTGCTCGTGATGAGGAGGAACGGGAGGTTTTTGAACCAGGGTGGAGTAGAGTATCCTACGGCAGGAATGAAGTAAGGAGATATAGGGGAAGACAAGACCTAGGGAAGAAGAGAGATGGAGAAGTGGGTAGAAGAGAAACGCTACCAAGAGACAGAAGGCCGTTCATAGATAAGAAGAATGTTAAAAAGGTGAAGAGGAAGTGCAATGAATGTGGCAAGGCAGGACATCTGGTAGCACAATACCCTCGCACCAGATGTTACGAGTGTGAAATGGAAGGGCACCTAGCCAGGCAATGCCCATACATGTTCCGCAGGAAAGATACATACCACGGAGAGCCGATGGAGGTAAATGCGCAGGAGGAGCGCAAAAGAAGATACTCGGCCAGGCGAGGTGAGGCTTCCAGGGACTCGACCAGTGGATCTGGATCTTCAGAGACGGAGGAGGAGCTGGGGAGCAGTAGCGGCGAGGGCAGCTGGAGTAGCGGCCGGCCCCGGCAAAGGAAAGCAGCTCAGCATCAAGGACGGCGCCAGGTGCTGACGGTGAGACGGAAGCAGACGTCAGTATGAGGAGGGTGCGTCGAGAGTGGCGACCGAGCTTGCACCATCAACAACTTAGAAGGTAAGCTTAAGAATTGGTTGCCTATTATCAAAACTAAGTGTGGAGTGAAGTGCCTCGTGGACACAGGGAGCTCGAGCACTCTGTTGTCAAAAATAGCGATAGAGAGTTTATGTGTTAGGGGGAAGGCACTTCAGATTCGGGAATGTGATTGCAGATTAATTACTTTGGGAGAGCCGTGTAAAGTAATGGGTGAGACAACCATTGGGTTGGACGAGTGGGGTAAAACGGGGGCGAGGTTGCGGGTGCATGTGGTAGAGAGTATGCCCAGGGAATACCAGATCATAGTTGGGTGTGATCATTTAAAAAAAGTGGCCTTGGAAGTAAAAAATACGCAGGGCAGGTGGTCCGTGAGATTAGCCGGTAGGTCATTCGCATGTCATCGTGTAGTTAGGGGCGCGCGAGTAGGGGCCGTAAGTAGGTGGGTAGAGTGGAGAGCAAATTTATTGCTTGAGTTCCGAGACATTTTTTTTCAGGAAGGGGAAGTATTAGGAGTTACGGTAAAACAGTGCATGAAATCCCGTTAAAACAGGAAAAAGTCACTTACGTGAAAGAGAGGCGTTATCCCCAAGCGTTACGACAACACATTCGGGAGGAGTTGGAGGAATTACGTAGGCAGGGAATCATCATCGATAGTTCATCCCCATACAATAGCCCCCTGTGGGCGGTCAAAAAGAAGACTCCGACGGCGCAGGAGAAATACAGGGTGGTTGTTGACTTTCGTCAATTGAATGAAAATACAAAATATGAAGCGTACCCGATTCCTCGTTTTGACGACATCATGGATAGACTCAGCGGAGCCACGATTTTCAGTACTCTGGATTTGAAGGCTGGATATCACCAAATCCAACTTCATCCTCGTGATCAGGAGAAAATGGCCTTCACATTCGAACGGGGACACTATGAGTTCACCAGGATGCCGTTTGGGTTGAAGAATGCCCCCCTCACGTTCCAACGATTAATGGACAAATTCCTTAGGGGTATCGATGAAGGGATCTGCCAGGTTTACATGGACGATCTCCTGGTGTTCAGTAAATCGGAGGAGGAGCATGAACGACACCTGAGACAGGTATTTGAGAGGGTTCGGGAATTCGGGTTAAAATTGTCCCCGGAGAAGTCCACTTTGGGTAGGGCAGAAATAAATTTTTTGGGTCACACCGTGTCAAGGGATGGGGTGAAGCCGGATAAGTCCAAAGTAGAAGCAAATACCAAGATGGCAATTCCCCGCTATGTAAAGGGTATCAGGCGGCTGCTGGGAGCGCTGAACTATTACCGGCGGTTTATACCAGACATGGCGCGATGCTTGGTTCCCTAACAACCTACTGAAGAAGGGAGCAAGGATGATTGTCACACCCAGTATGGAGGACAATACACGGCGTTGTATGGAGCACCTCAAGGGAGAACCCGTGTTGGCATTTCCCGACTTCACGAAACAGTTCACGGTAACCACAGATGCAAGCGAATATGCCTTGGGTGCGGTGTTGTCCCAAGACAGTGCATGCGGGGAGCGGCCCATTGCATATGCTAGTAGGCGGTTATCTGATGCTGAGGCGAGATATAGCGCATTGGAACGGGAATTGCTAGGCATCGTCTGGGCGGTTGATCAATCCCGGCCATACCTGTTCGATAGGAGATTTCGAGTACAAACTGATCACAGACCGCTGCAATGTGTGGGACAATTGAAGGAATCGTCGGCGCGAGTTTCACGCTGGAAAGAGAGGCTCAACCAGTATTCGATGGACGTCGTCTACAAGCCCGGCAAAGAGAATGTCGTCGCTGACTTGTTATCCCGGGCGCTGATGGTAAATGCCCTAGACGAAGACACTGCGGGGCCATCGCAGGACATCCGCCAATTTCTTCAAGACTGGTCACCAGGAGGCGAAGGGGAACAGAATACCACAGAGGCGGAAAGAGAAGAGATGTCCTCAGCCAGAGACAGTTCTACAGACGAGAGACCAGAAGATTTGGAAGAAATTGACGAGATCATCAACGATAAACTGTGCCAAATCATCTGGAGGGCGAAGACTTCGGGCATGCTGTCCATAGAATACTCACGTTACGGAAGGTCGCGGGTCAACGTAGTTTCGTCACAACCAGGGATAAGATTAGATCTAGTATGTAAAGCCCTGAAGGACGCGTCAAAACCAGGTCGCACACACCACCTATATGTGGGGAACGCCGCAATTTGGGAAAAGATCAAGCAAGTGTGGAAGCGGACCAGATTCCGGACCGCGTCTTCATTCGGTGCAGGGTCATGGTGGAAACCATTAGGGATGTTGAGCGCCAGAAGGAGCTAACAGGGGCGTATCACCAAGGCAAGGCCAATCACCGTGGGGTCAATGAGACGTTACAGGCGCTCAGGGGACGGTATTATTGGTCAGGTATGCGGAAAACGATTCAAGAGGTCATAGGGGCATGCGAGGTCTGCATGACTACGAAATACGACCGTCACCCACCGCGAGCCGTGCCAGAAGCAACGCCAACGGGCGATCGGCCGCTCCGGGACCTGCATGTTGACACGTTCACCTGGAGGGGGTTTACGTGGTTAACGGTCATCGATGTGTTCAGTAAAATCGCTATGGCTCACCTGATCCAGTCTAAAGAAGCAGAGTCTGTGTTGTCAGCTCTCCGGACATGGTTTATGTTTTACGGGGTACCGGATAGCATAACGTCTGATAAAGGGAGGGAATTCGACAACGCGTGAGTGACGAAATACGTAAGTTGGAGGTCACGTGGCACTTCAACACTACGGGACACCCGAAGGGTAGAGGAGGAGTGGAACGTTTGCATGGTACACTCAGCGACCATCTCACAGTTTATCACGTCGACCAGGGGCTGACTCCAGATGTAGCGATGCGGAAAGCGGTTGCGGCGTATAACCACTCGATTCATTCCGTAACTGGGTTTTCTCCGTTTGAGGTGCTGTTCGGAGTTCGGGGGCCTAGTAGGGATTTCGGTGGGACAATCGGGGACAATACGTTTGCTCGCGATATTGTGGCAAACCACGTGCAAATTCGCGGGACCTGGGAGAAGGTGAGGAGAAAAATCTGGAAGGAAAAACGAACCAGGGTGACGAGGGAGAACGCGAGGTTACGAGACTGCACGGGGGCGTTGAAACTTGGGATGATTGTATACCGGCGGATTGGGTCCAATAGGAGTAAAGAACCGAGGAGATACGAGGGGCCATTCCGTGTCGTTGTCTTGAGAGAACACAACGTAGTCACCATCGAGAGTGTTGGGGACCCAAGAAGACGACGGACCGTTCATATTGAGCAATTAAAGTTTCCTTTGGGATCTGGGGTGCCTTCGCCTGTGCATACGGAAAACATGTAATAAACCAAGATATGTATTAATTTTTTGTTTCTATATGGAAACGTCATGTCATATACTGATGTACCATGTTAATTTTTTTCATGTTAATTTTTAAGTTGTTTTTTGTGTGTGTGAAGACAATGATTGTTTTGTTTTAATATTCTTATTATATGTGGTTATTTTTCTTCGTTTCAGGATGCTACAGTTTTTTTTTGCTTTGTTATTTCCTTATTATTGAATGTAATTATTTGTGTCTGGGAGCTGTAAGTTTGTACAGGAGCAAGCTCTACTAATTGCCCAGCCTAGCCACTTCTTTTAGTTTCCAAAAGGTGTCTGGAAACTGGAGGGAGGGAGTTAAGGGTCAGGCCCTGATAATAGTGGAGCTTAATCCTACTAAGAGTGTAAACAACTCCTAGATACTATATAAGAAGGATTACTTGATAAATAAAGTCAGTGTTTTACCAGCTTGCTAGTGTGTAGTTTCTTTCCCAAATTACTCTTTTTTTTTATGTTTCGCGAGCCAAAGTACTTAAGGGGTGCCGAAACCCGGGAAAATTATTTGAAGTCACAAGGATAATTTTTTTTTTTTTGTTTTGTGAAGTATTTAAATTGTTTTGTTGTTTCTGTTGTTTTGTCACTTTCTTCTCAAGAAACCGGGAAAACAAATTTCAATATGAATATATATATATATATATATATATATATATATATATATATATATATATATATATATATGAATGAACTTATATCAAGTTGATCATTTTTTCCTTTTATTATTAAGATATTTTATTACAAATAAACTGACAAATTAAAACAGATTTAATGTAAATCTATAATAACTAAATATATTCGGCAATCAGTGAGGGATGACCTAATACAAAAAAGAAAAGTCCAGCGAGATTTCTCCACCCGAGATATAGGTTGGCAGGAAAACGACTGCCACCGCATCTATTTAAGCGAGGAAATGACAGGAACTAATAGGCACCTCTACTGGCTTGCACGTCAGAAGAGGGCAGCGGGGAAAATAAAATATGTCTGGTTCTCTGGGGGTAGAGTGCGATGTAGAAAAGAAGATGGACACCGAGTGGTCTACATCGATCAAGCTCACGACCTGGATATTTTCGAATGACTACTGAAGACCGGTATGCCTTCAAGCCTAACGAATAACCATGACTCTCACAACGGCGCTCACGGGTTCATCTTGAATTACCCCCACAAACTCAAATGTTCTATAAAAATTTTATTTTTTCCAAAGTATTATATTGCGAAATTAACTTTTTTTCCTCACATAAAACTAATTTTCATTCTTTCTTTTATCTTATATCTTTTATTTGTTGTCTGTTGTTTAATTTATTTTTTTATCTATGTATCATTTTTCCTTTCGCTATTCTTTAATTTCAATTTCCCTTCATTAGCACCAAGATTTATAGCGGATTTTAGTAATAACTCGCCCCGGATAATCTTCTCTCCGCATTTTCAATCTCTTCAATTACCTCTGCCAATAAAATTCACTCCTCATAGCTTCCTCTCCCAAATACTGAGAGCTTCTCTTCTGCTTCCCCACCATGTCTAATGTCCTAACCTCCTGTCACATTAACTCCCAATCCTTGCCCGCTCACTTTGACGAATTTCAGCAATATTTTACCCAAAATTTTTTCCACACCATTGGAATCTCAGAAACTTGGCTAAAACCTTATATCCCGTCCTCCACTGTTTCCTTACCTGACTATTCCTTCCTCCGCCACGACCGAGTTGACCGGACTGGAGGAGGTGTAGGTCTTTACGTCCATAATTCCCTAAAATCACGCATCCTGTTTTCTTCACCAGTGTCCAATTTCCCTCACATAGAATTCCTTGGCGTCGAAATTTCATGCAAACCCAATCCTCTCCTATACGTTGTAGTGTATCGCCCTCCTTTGGTCCCTTTTGATCTTATCTTTGAGTCGGTCCTTTACAACCATGTTCCTCTCTACGACCATATAATAATCTCCGGTGACTTTAATACCAATCTTCTGGTCCAATCAAATGATAAAATGTATCTTGAAAACCTTTTTTACTCTCTGCACCTCTCCATTGTCTCTTTCTCTCCTACCCATCGCACTCTCCGATCTGACACCTGGTTAGACCTGTTCATTATTGACTCATCCCAGAGACTCCTTTCTTCCTCACAATTATCTGTCCCTTTTCTGTCCTCTCACGATTTAATCCAAATCTCATATAACATCCAAACCCCAGAAATCCTACCGAAAACTATAACATTTCGCAACCTAGATGGACTCTCTTCTGAAAATATATCTCCTTCCCTCGAAACCCTGAATTGGAACCAAATTTATTCCTGTACCACCGTCGATTCAATGGTCGACATACTCACTGCCAATCTTAAAAACATCCTGGATACCCACGCCCCTCTCAAATCCTTAACCTTCCGCCACCATCCTGCTCCTTGGATGTGTCAAAAAATTAAAGACCTGCAAAGGAAACGTGATGCTGCTCGTAGACGCTTTAGACGCACTAGGCTTACCGATGACTACCAAGCGTTCAGGGCTCTTCGCAATTTGACACAATCTACAATCAGACAAACAAAATCCAAATACTTCCACGAAGCCCTTTCCACTGCTCCCGATCCTAAATCTAAATGGCAACTCCTACGAAAGCTCGCCCTCTGCAATCCATCATCCTCCAGAGCCTTCCCTGCTTCTCCCGACGAAATGAACTCATATTTTTTGTCTGCCTCATTTAACACATCAAAATCCTCCTCCTCCGTCTTTTCATCAACGCCATCTTTCAACCCCGACAATTTCTATTTCTTAGACATATCACCTACAGACATAATTTCCTCCGTTCTTAAATCCCGCTCCAGTTCTACCGGATTAGACGAGATACCCGTCAAACTACTCAAACTATGCCTCATTGATATCCTACCTGTCCTACTTTTCATTTATAACTTCTCACTACAAAAAGCAGTATTCCCGACTTCCTGGAAAAAATCCCTAGTCCATCCTATAAATAAAACCCCAAACCCATTATCTCCCAAGGACTACCGGCCAATCTCCATACTTTCCAACCTTTCCAAACCTCTCGAAAGAATAGTCCAGTCTCAAATATCAAATTTTCTCGAACAGTCCAAACTCCTCGTTCCGCTTCAATCAGGCTTTCGCCCAGGTTTTTCCACTCAATCTGCCCTTACCAAAATCACCAATGACATATAAAAAGCCATGGACAACAGACAACTAACCATGCTAATCCTCCTAGACTTTTCCAAAGCTTTCGATTCCTTGGACCATTCTATCCTTTTCTCCAAACTAAAGTCATTGTCTTTTTCCTACAGCTCTATTCTATGGTTCCAATCCTTCCTCTCTGATAGGTTCCAAGCGGTCTCTATGCCCAACCAACCCCTTTCCCGTTTCCTTACTCTATCCTCAGGTGTGGCTCAGGGCTCAAGCATCTCTCCTCTCCTTTTCAACTGTTACATCAACGATCTTCCTAAATCCGTTCACCACTGTTCCTACCATCTATATGCTGACGACTTCCAAATCTATTTATCCTTTCCTCCATCTGAGCTTTCATATGCGTTCGCCAGTATTCAGCAAGACCTAGATAGAATCAGTGCCTGGGCAAAGCTGAACAAACTGGAATTGAACGCAATGAAAACCCAGGCCATTGTTCTAGGTTCCAACTCCCTCCTTGCAACTATCCCCACCCTTCCAACATTAATCCTAAACGACCACCCCATCAGTTTCTATTCCTCCGTTAAAAACCTAGGCATTACCATTGACCAAAACCTTTCCTGGAAGCCACATGTCACCCAAATATCCCGACGAATAATTAGTTCCCTAAAATTATTCCATCGTTCTCGGCATCTCCTTACACAACCTACTAGGAAGCTGCTCGTATCATCCCTCATCTTCCCCCACTTCGACTACTGTAGTGTGGTATACGGGGGCCTCTCGAAAACGCTTGAGAGCCGCTTAAAAAGAATAATGAACTGCGCTTTAAGATTTGTCCTTGGTACTCCGAGGCGATCCCGGGTGTCACATCACTATGATGAGTTAAAGTGGCTCTTCCCTCCCATCCGTAGACAATATATCCTTAGCGTTTTTCTATACCAATCCATCAACTCGCAACACCCTTCATATATCTATAGTCTCCTCCCATTCAAATCCTCTGTCCAGCACCACAAAACAAGATCTCGCCTTTCCGATTTCTACATTCCTTCCCATAGAACTAAGGCATTTGAGCGCTCCTTCCTCGCCCGCTCCACCATTGTGTGGAATTCAATCCCTCCTTTCATTCACCATTCCTCTTCACTAGCTTCATTTAAATCCCTGCTTTTCCATCATCTCTTGGCATCTCAAAAAGTCGCTCTCCAAGCAGGTCAAATGTCTGCTTGAATATATCAGTATTGTAAACTCGATCCCGCTACCCTTTGTTTTGTTTATTTTTCCAACAACAAAGATGATACCGACTTTTAAATATATTATCGCATACTATGCTAATCAATTATTTTAGTTAGCAATTTCGTCATCAACTACTGTATTAATATTATTAATCATTATTTTGTTAATATAAATATATTTATTTTGGACAATTAGTTAAAAAGCAGTCAAGTTCTTTGTATTTTATTTATTTATTTTCTTATCTATTTCTATTTTTACAATGTTTTGTCACACTTGATTATTTCATGATGTGTTATTATGTAGCCTTCTGGCCAGATGAATTTTATGTTTTTTTTTTATTTGTTCATTATTGTTATTCTAAAGGGACTTTGTCCCAGAATAAAGTTTATTTTCTATTCTATTCTATTCTATTCTATTCTATTCTATATCCTGAATTTATATACTCACCAACTGTAGTTTCATTGAGCATTGTTAGACCAACAAGTTCTGTAGTATTGCGTATCCTTCCCATTTTAATGATACTGTACGTGGTGTTAAAGACAAGGGCTGCTGTACTAATTGGTCCAACTTCTTCGGTTTTATCTTCTCTAAAAATAGCTGCAACATCATCGGTGTAATCTCTTCTTATGCATGTTTTATCTGTTGTAAAAAAGTAATTGCAATAATAATAAATGTAATAGAAGAACATAAAAAGTACTGAGGACTACTAAAAATTAGGTTTTTAAACAATGATTCAGCTTTTTCATAATCGATTAATGTTTCACTTAACAATCAAAAAGCCTCCAATTTGTATTTAAAGAAAGAATGTATCAAGCTAATAGTACTAGTATTTAAAATTGAAATCTACATATACAATTATCAGTTCCATACCACCATACTAGTCCCTGCTTACTGAGGATACTTGTGAACGGGTAAAATCACATAGCCACAACCATGATGAGTTTAGAACCATCAAAATCTCATCTACGCTGATTCGAAATCTAACTTATTTTGTTATTTTAGTTGGAAATGCAAGAGAATTAAAAAACTTCATCAAACACATGCTGAAAAAAATTCAATAGGATAAAATGTTTTAAATGATGCAATTCTTATAAGTACTAAAAAATATCCGCTATGACTAAGATTTTATAACCTAGCAGGTGTCCCTAGGATTTTCAAAGGGATTAAAAAAAAAAAGTTGGCGTTCGAACCTGTGTAATGTCAGGTACTCGTTATAAATCCCTATCCTAATTAAACCTGGATAGGTAAAATTTAGAGCTCCCACTGTGGCATCGTCCGATTAGCCATAGCAGCACAAAAGTGACTTCTTAATATAATTTATTCATTGAAACCTACAACTGTATTATAACAATACAGTAAATGGCTATAGCTAAATAACAACAAGTAAATGGCATAAATTTTGCATATTGGCGTGAATAAAGACAAGTAGAGAAACTACCCAGTGATAGCACTCAAATTACAAGTTCAACTTGGTCATGAGGCTTCTTTTCAGATACTTCGGAGGATTATTAGAAATTGAAGACATTGCTAAGGTTGAAACTACTGGGTTTGAGTGAAAATGAAGTTTGTCATCAAAAGATTGATATTGGATTTGAGCCAAAGCAGCAAGGAATGGGAGATTAAGGTCATCATTGATTATTCTATTCATAGAAAAGTAAGGAGCATTGAGGATTTTACTTTGTAAGGATTGAATACGAGAGGAATTCGATGGCTTCGTTGAGCTCTACTCTGTAAGTTGTAATTAATTGGGAGTTTAGAGCATTTGAATAGTAAATGTTGAAATTTCCTGAAACGGCAAAAGTGATGCTAAATAAACAAATCTCTTCATGTTTTATCTGTTGTAAAAAAGTAATTTCAATAATTAATATTTTTAATAGATGTATACGGATACTCGTATGATTATTATGCTTTATTTTTCTTTATTTAGGAGAAAAATCAGTATAAAACACATAATCAGAGCTGAAAACACAGTAATTAATCTAAAAATTACAAATACCTTATTAATGTGAAAAAAGATTCTGAGAGATAAAAAACAAAAACACAAATAATGGATTGGAAGGAAATCTATTTTCAATTATATTTGAAGTGGAAAAACTATGAGATCAGGTGATGAGTAGGTTTTTATGTCCATAGGGTTGATATATAGAAGAAACATTCAATTATTAAATTGAATTTGTGATTTTATACCAATTTAATTTTTTTAAACTAAAAACAGTAGACCTTAGGAAATGTTAAAGATTAATTACTGACAAAGACAATTAATGATCTCATTTAAGGAAAATAAGAGTAAGAAAACATAAGGCAGAACAAAACACAGGATATCAACAATACAAAGAAGTTGTTAATAAAATTTACTTGTAGGTGGATCCGGCAAAGAAAAATTGGAGACATCCATCTTAGTATCACCAAAACTGATTATACTCATATTTCCATTGTTTTCATAGTTATCACTGCTAGTCTGGTTTGATTCAACTAACATTATTTTAGAATATTCATCTTCTGTTGTATTCATGAGAGAATCTTGGCTCATTGCATATGAAGGAGCTGTGCTCTTCCTGAAATATTGTTTAATAGCATGTAAAGTATATTTTAATTTAATATTACTAACATTATTTTAGAATGATGATCTAGTAAATGCTTAAACAGGATAATTATTCTATAAATATCGTATACAGGTTTCTAGGTTTAATTTTTCACTTATAGTAGTTGATGTTTTAAGTAATTTATACTTAGTAACAAGCATTGCTTCGAGGAATAAAAATATTACCCTGGCAAAGAATTTTTCTGAGTAAACCTGTAAACATTAAAGCATGTATACAAAAATACAATTTATTTTAAACCTAAAAAATACAATTATCATATAAAAGTTTATATTTCTGTTTAGAGGGATTATTTTTTTAAAATGTATTATAAAGGGTGTCCCGAATTTAAATGGCGAAACTTCAGGAACTTATAGGGGACCGAAAAACTAAGACAAAAAGTCCTTTAGAGATTTGCTCGATTTTGCTTAGTTTTAGAGAAAATCGCAAAAAAAGAAACAAAACAAAAATGTTACAAGTAGCGATTATCACCTTTCAAAGTTCGTCAGGCTAGGCAGTGAGATATGTAAACACTTAATGTTATCCTTTACATTCTTTTATTTGTTTACAGATCAGATCAGTCAGTTACTCAGATATTTTTGTGTGAATAGCATCAGCCACAATGCCGCATACATATTCTAATGTTGAATACGCTGATATGATTTTTGTGTATGGTTTCTGTAACGGTAATGCTTTAGAAGCGGTGCGGGAGTATGTGCGCCGATTTCCAAATGGAAGAGTGTCTAATCGACGAGTCTTTTCGTTAACTTTTAATAGACTTTTAATAGAGACTGGTTCATTCTTAATGCGTAATGAAGGCGACCATTTCCAGGCAGCAGTAATAAAGTGGAGTAAAGTAAGTCTGGTTTCTTCAATCAACGGTTCATGAATTTTGCGATTAATGAGTTTGTATAACGTACTTTGGCTGTCAGTTATAATGCAAATAGATGTCCTGCGGAAATTAAATGTCTGTATATATGGTAGTGTTTTCAGTATAGCGTATTGTTCAACTTGATTGTTTGTGCAATTAGGTCCAATTCTGTATTTCTTTACGTCAGTCAGTACACCGTCTTCAAAAATGATCGCTTCACATCCCACACTTTCACAATCTTTACTACCGTCTGTATAAATCTCTGCTTCAGCATGATCTTCTTTTGTAGGTTGTTTGATTTCTGGGAAATGTGCAGGATGCTTCCAATGTCTATAGTTAATAGGTCGTTCAAGGTCATCGGCAAGTATTCCATCACAGTCTTGGTTGGTTCGAAGGAAGGTGTATAGTGTATTGTACTGTTGAGCGATCGAGTCTATGGGGATCATTTTTGCAAGTTCACAGGCTGCTTCATAAGATATTGTCTTGAAACCTTTCACAATTTTGATTGCCATTAATCTCTGTACACGTCGAAGTTTCCGAAAATTGTATTTTCTCTGCAGTCCTGTGTGCCAGATGTTAATAGCATGCGTTAGTATTGGTAATATAGCTCCTTTGTACAGTATCCTTAATTCAGTTTTCAGTCCCCATGTATTCCTAGCTGCTATCGTTAAGTTGTTGGTAAGTCTCAGTAGTTTAGTCTCCAGTAATTCAATATGTACGTTCCATCTTAATTTTGGGTCGAATATTACTCCTAAATATTTTAGGTTATTTATTTGCTGTAGATGCTGTCTTTGAATTTTTACCTGTAAAGTTGGTAAAGTCCTTGATCTGATGAAAATCATGTATGTAGATTTTGTTATTTAAAATTATGTCATCCGCAAACGCCTGCACAACCACGCTCTCCGGATATTCTCTCATCAATAATACATTTACGATTAGATTCCACAATAACGGAGATAGTGCAGACCCCTGCGGAGTTCTTGTCTGTGATTTTCGTAGTTGACAATGAGATGTTACAATACTAGCCTGTCTGTCTTTGAAATAGTCGAGTTGTAAATATTCCGTGGACAGTCCATTGTCTGTAAGGTATGTAGAATTGATGGCAGCCAGGCTCAATGATCCCTTAATATCAATAGATATTAGAAAACATGTAGTTTCCTACTCAAACCATATTGAATGAAATCAGTTGCATTTTTTAGTGCATCTGCCATAGAAGTTTGGGGGGGTGAAACTTATGTGGTGTAACTTATTTGGATGGTGATATGTATATATATGATATTTATATAGTAAATTAACAAAACTAAAGTAGTTGAAATTGTTTTGTTCCAACCTAATTCTTAAAATGATAAAAAAACAACAACATTTGAACTAAAAATTTAAAACATTTTATGAAATGTTTTTGATTTTTTCTCTGGGAAATTATTGGTATTCAACACACCTTTATCATTAGAATATCTCAATAACCATAGCATTTATGATTAGTTTATGTAATTATGAGAAATATAAAGGAGAAAACTTTGATGTTTTAACAAAATAGCTCCAAAGGTTTATGTATTTAGAATTGGAAGAATCAATCTTTAAAATTAATAGATTACCATTCACCATAGATTACCATTTAAAAGCTAAAACTTGCATTTTGGGGAAATCTAAGAAATCCTCGTCCTTTTTTTTTTTTTAAATTAAAAACATCCATATTAGCCCCTTTACAAATTAAATAATGCAACAGAAACAGAATTAGTAAAATAATCTTGATTATTATATAAAATACTTACGGGATTCCTATACTTGTTGTGCCACTATTCCTTGCTAAAAGTACCACCAAAATGGTAAGAAGAAGCGTTAAAACCTGAAATAAATTAAGTAACATAAAAATAGAAGTAATAAGAATTTTTAAGACAAGAGCTTATTCTTTCTGAAAGTCATTGTTCAATTAAGGACAATTTAAAGGTTTTCTTATAATACCATGAAAAAATGACCAAGAGATTAGTAGAGGATGGAGATAGTTGGGGGGTGCAGTAAAAAAAAACACCAAATAAGTCTTGACTTATTTATCTTGTTTGACTCCATTATATCTTCCAGTCAATTATTGTCCTCTCCAAGAGATTAGTATTTCATTCTAGGTGCATAATTGCAAATTTCGTCTTATTAATTTTTTTAAATATAATAATAGTGAAATAAAATTCAGTAATCTGATAAGATTTGGAGATATTTCTAAGGATCAATTGAAAAACAAAATACAGAGATTCTTGAAATAAGATAATATGACAAGTTTGTCATAATTATGATATTAATTACTGTCACAAACAATCATATTGAGAGTTTTTAGGATAATATATTTAGGATCTATATTGAATTTGTAGTAATCCTAGTGATGAAAGGTTTGATTTGATTATAATTAACTCCACATCTATTTCTAACACTAATTATTTTGATATACAACTAATCTATTTACTGTAAATCTTCTTACCCAAAGCATGGCCAGAAGCTGGTCTTTGACTGTCAACTATGAAAAGATCCACTGATGTCCCTACCATGCTCTATAGACATTAATAAAGATCAACAATCAACAAAATAATCTCAGTCATCAATTAGAAAATGAATAAAAGAGCATAGGGTCGATAGATCACTTTGATTGAATCTTACATCATCTTCCTGATAAATAATTTAAAGTTCTCTATCTTTAATTATTTATAGCATTACTTATTCCCAAATATTTTTTATTTAGCATTACAATAACTAATAGAATTTTATATATATATATATATATATATATATATATATATATATATATATATATATATATATATATATATATATATATTTATATATATACACACACAATGATGTCACCTTTATCTACCTTTGATTTAATTTAAAGAAGTCTAACTTTGAAGAATTAACTAAATATATATTATTTATTCTCAATTATTTTCTATAAAGCATTAGAATGATTGATACAGTTTTCATTTAAAAGTTTTTTCAAATATATATATAAATTAGGCTGTGGCCATTACGGTGTGGAAATTAAGGTCGTACATGACCAGATCTAGACTTTGTGAGATCTTGGAAGATACAACATTGCATGGCTTCCTTGTGAGAGCGGTAATAGAGGATTTAGAAGCAATGGAATAATTCCCTAGAGGAGCGAAGAGTCAAGAGTGAGAGAGGGGAGCTTATTAAAATATAAATTTTCTTTTGATAAATAAGTTATTTATTTAGTTTTCTACTACAAAGGGACTGTCAGCAGTCACGGCCTTTTGCTTATACGGTCTGATGTATTCCTCATAAACATTAATATTTGTATATTTTAAATAACAGAATGAAATACACCTCTAAATACTTTAATTTGCATGATTTTTTTTTTAAATCGCCAAATTTTCATAGGTTCAACAGTTCACAGAATTTGTATTTTATCTTATTTTTGTTGGATAATTGAGTTGTGTATCCATGGCAACCATCCCTTCAAGTACTATTGTGTGTAAAAACTTCCATGTGAGGTTATCCTCTCTCACGTTTTGTACTTAAAGTTTAATAAAGCTAAGTTTCATAATATGTCTCTTGTGTCTGGTCCTAATATATCAAAAAATATAAACTAACAATTTTGACACTGTAACATTATCACTTGTAAAGTATTTTCATCTACTCTAATTTCATAGTAAATGCAAACTGATACGTATATAGAATAATGTTAAATGAGGAGTGTACAGAAATTAAAAAGTTTTTTTAATTTTTTATAATTCACTACTCTAGGACGTATAGAGCACTAATAAATCAAACCAAAATGTTTCTCTTTAAAGTTAAATAACTGTTTTTCTTATATATTAGATATTTATAAGATTTTAACCATTAACTATTTAATTAGCAATGATAGAAATTTATAAATTATTTTTTATTTGATGGTGATAATTTAAATATTGTTATTTTGAAGAGAAAATGTTTGTTGCGGCCAGGGACAAATTCTTTTTTTCCTCTATAAATAAAAATATTTGAAAGAAATTTATGTTATCCTAAAAGACAAATGGTAATTGCATTATATATATATATTTTGATTTTATTCCGGCATTCATAGGCGGAACCAGGGGGGATTTTTTGTGTACTGTGGAGAATCCATTACAGTACATACTTATAGGGAAATCATGTGATGATAGTTGTTAAAATATATGAATATAATAACAGAAATAACATGAGTGAAACTATTGTTTAGATATTTTAGTAAACCTTTGAAACCTTTCTATAAATACTACAAGTTATTGTTGATTTTTTTGCCCGTTGCCCATTGTGCCTCCCAGAAAAAAATCCTGGATCCGCCCTTGCAGGGATTATCAAGACACGAAAAGAGTTAGATAAATTACATCTCGAAGAAGAAAGTGCAATACATCCCACAATCAACAGCCCAAACAGGCTCTCAACCTGAGACAGCACCCCACCACCAAGACGTTCAATGTTCACAATGTGTAACGTCGACTGGTAAGTGTTTGTTTTACTCCAAAATTTTAAAACATAAGGCTTTGCATTGTGGTTTTTCCAATTGCATTCTAATAAATTTTAGTGTTTCTTTTTGAGTTTTGGCTCTATTTTATTGTTTTGATTTTATTATTAATTGAATGTTATATTGTGTATTCATATAGCTGACCTTAATCTAAAATGCTTTATTTGCTAATTTTGCTAATGTTGGGTTATGAGCATAAAAGTTATACCTAGAGTTTAAATTATGACATATTATCTTAAAAAATGTATTAGCTAAACCAAAGTAACCCTAATTGAAAAATGATAAATCTATATCTATATTTTTTATAACTTAATTATAAATTTATAATTATCAATTATATATCCTCTCACTGATTTCATTACCAAGTAGGGAAGTGTCCCATGGATAAGGGATGTAATGATTGATGGAAATTCCTCCCAGCTAGATCTCATGGATCCTCTGACCAACAAACCAACAATGAGAGTGGTTCTACAAGGCTTGAGGGTGGATGGGGCATAGGTTAAACGCCTTGCTCACATTACTTTGTAGTTAAAAAAATACCACTAATAGTGATGAATCCGTAAGCCCATGTTCGGAATTAAAACAGTCAGGTCTCCTGACAGGGACTGCTTCAGGGAATTTAACATTACCCTTATTAAGAAACATAAGAAAGTTAGGTGCTTCTTTGCAGAAAGACAGATCAAAAAATGACATAATATCGTTTAAATATGTTTGTATCAATTATACTGTATCAATAATTCTAAATATGTAATTAGTTGTTCTAAACAAACCTTACTAATACCATTATATGTATTTTTATTTCTTACATAACATATTTCATATTTTCTTTGTATGAATAATATTCATTCTATTAATAAAAACCTAAAAGAAATTTTATATTTTTTACAGGTTTAGCATAACTTAATAACTTTATATATCAAATAATTTTATTTTAATTGATACAAATATCAGTCCTAGTCTAGTCTTAACAACTAAGTATTTAAAAATTTATATAACAAAAATGACAATTTATTTAATACAGAAATAGATCATGATTGATGACCTTTAACCAGGTCTTTATTAAAACAGTCCAAATACATTAAATATATTTTTATATGTCAATAATAACTTATTAACAAACTTAAAGTATTACAATTATCCATCCTTCATTTTTCTAAATAAATAAAAAATAATTTAATGTTAAGTTATTCCGAATTTTTCTAAAAGGTTAAAAGTTTAGTTTACCACACTGCATAAAATCATTTAAAATGTGATGCGAACTGATATATTTTATTTATTTCATGTATTTTCTTCTTATTTATGGCATTTGCTATGACTACTTTATAGTTGTAATAATGAATTTAAGAATTTACAGAAAATTATAAATTAATTATCAATAATAATAATTATTATTATTAATTAATTATCAACAGGAAACCAGTAGACCTATACAAACTGGCTTATAATTATTTTTTAAATATTAAAATATCAGTCATTATATTTTATTTAAGCTTGAAATAATAAACACATTTTAGCTGATTCCGGACTCATTGGCTTTTGGATCTAAAGGATCAATGGACAAAAACTGAGTTTTCTTCTCTTTTACTTGTTTTGAATATGGCAGATCAGATAGTAACTCCTTTGGAACAGCAACTATTTCTTTTAAGGAGTCTTCAAGTTCGATTTCTGATGGAAATGGTATATTCGGAGATCCAAAAGAGGCAGATTCTAAAAAAAAAAAGTTTAAATTTATAATTAAAAAAGTAAATCTTTCCTTTAAAAGCATAAAAATTTATTTATATTTTATTTCAACTATGAAATTCTTGTAATCAGCATCAAAATCGTGGAATGACATACATAGTTGATGTCTGAGGCACAGGTCAATAACCCTTTTCCTTCAGATCTGACCTAGTTATTACTGATAGTAGTTGCATAAATTCTTTACCGTAAATGGGGACCCTTCTGACCAATAATAACGTATCATTAGAAGTTAGTCAATCTACGCAAGAGTGTTTTCAAGTGTCTGGTAGAAGATTGCGGATTTCACACCTGATAACTTCGGTTTATTATTTGAATTTGAAAACTTAATGCTGGGTGTCATCTGCAGGGGGGATAGTGGAATGAGATATACATTGTTTGCCATAAATTCTACTTTCATATGATCCATAATTCCAAGTAACCTTTTGGAAGGTTTTACTGGGCTACTATTTGAGAGTAAATTCACGTAGTTAACTGTTCCATGGTATAATAACGTATAATATGGTAAACCAATAAATAAAATAACGGTCACCTGTGGTCTCGTGGTTAGCATAACAAACTAATAAGCCCAAGATCGCGGGTTCGTAGCCCGGCAGGTGGCCCTAGGTATTTTTAAGGCAGTAAAAATTCCTTAGTTACGCCTCCTTCTGAAGGGAATTAACGGGGGTCCAGAGTCTGTACGATGTCAGGTACTCGTTAAAAATCTCTATCCTAATAAAACCCGGATAGGCAAAATTTAGAGCTCCCACTGTAGCATCGTCCGATTAGCCATAGCAGCATAAATTGGACGTTAATGAACAAACACGAAATAAAATAACTATTTATTTATACATTTCTTTCCCGTGAAAAAAAAAACATCTTACACTTTATTGAATGTACAGTTGTTAATCATGCCAACCGGTCTGATCTTCTTATTGCAATGTTGGGATAACGCCAAGTGCCCTTATTGTTAGAACCAATCTTACAAGCTTAATCACCTTTTAACCTCACCGAACTTATCACTCCGCCTCAAAGTTATAATCTATAAGGCAGTTATTAGACCAGCACTCCTTTATGAGGCGCCTATGTTGAATAACATTTCACGAACAACTTCAAAAAGGCTCCAACAATTTCAAAACCCTACACTGAGGCGAATAGTAAGGCACACCTTTCTACAAAGGACGAAATCAGACATAATACACGAGACTCTCGGATCCCCGACGGTAAAGGGCTTCATCACACGGAGGCATATCAAGTTCTTTGATAGCCTGCAACACTGCACGAACCGACTATGCAACACACACCGACAGGCCGACCTCAGCGCTGGCAAACGCATGTACAGACACTCAACATGGACTGAGTCAACTACTAACTAACTCCAATCAGAAAGAACTAGTGAGTCCCATCACTAGACCCCCTGTTCGTACCATCCAATTATAACCCATAATATTCCGTACATATTCCTCTCTTAAAATCCAAAATTGGCAGAATTGCGTTCAGAATCTCAGCCTAGATTGAAAAAAAAAATAATAATAAATAAACAAACGTCAACGGTGAGCCCCGCAACCGGAAACTGAAGAAAGAAATGAAAAAAAAACAAAAATGAGAACCTTTTCCACTCCACATTCACCTCTTAAAATGTACTTGGTAGGAGAACCTTTGATACTCTCATAACACCGTGATAGTAGAGCAAAGTTCAAACCCAAAGGGCTAAGAAAAAAAAAATCCCATTCCTCCTTCCACTGTGCCTTATAATTTAAGTTTTTTTTAAATATTATTAATTATAAATTACCAAATTGAGACGGCGATTCGGAAGCTGTGATGGAATATACGTATGCTACTCCGCTCCGTGGCTCAGCTTGCGGCATTCCCACTTCACTCAGCATTTTGGAATACCTGATACAAACACATTTAATTTAGTATAAGCGAAACGCAATTATACAATGTGTATAAATAATAATAATATGCGTACACAACGTGGACACTGCCTTTTACTGGTGGTCTTCCGTAACATATTGTGGCTGATCCGATAAGTACTATTAAAATCTGAAACAGAACAGTCAATGGAATATATAAATAAGATGAAAAATAGATGCTTGAAAAAGTGATAGTATATCCAAATCGTATATTTTAATTTCCTAAATGGAAGAGTGGCGTGGACCGTTACTATACACCATGAGTTACTTCAGAACACATGTGAGAGAAACATAAGAAAAATAAATGCCCTTAGAGAGAAGATATAATAGTTTCCGAATAAAACGAATCAAGGAACTTAGGGGCCCATACCAGGATCCAGACCTCGTTTCCTGTATCAAAAAAGGAATAATAAGATTGTTGGTGCGCGTACAACAGATGGATCAAGGAAGAACCCAGAAGCATATAATGGATGGACACCCAGATGGTAAGAGAAGAGGCAGACCAAGACTACGATGGCAGGAGGAAATAGAGGCTGACTTCCGGCTCATGGGAGTGGTTGTAAGGAGAAGCGCAGGAGAGAATCCTGCTGAATGGAGGAGGATGTTCTAGGGGGCTAAGGTCCTTCAGGGACCATATCGCCGGAAGAGTTACCTAGTCATATTATAATTTTTTTAGAGGGATTTATAGGATAGTAAAAGGATATAGGATTTTGTACAAGTAGTGTAGGATAGCTCTGTAGGAGTGGAAAAAAGTTGACTGGACAATTCTAATAATGGAATAAATTGGCCAAGGAGTGCAGTCAAAGATAACAAAAAATAAGCAAACTTATTTTATTGTGCCAACGTTTCGGCCTAAGATGTAGGTCATCTTCAGGGCAACCAGTAGCGGGCGTCGAGTCTGATGTGACGCGTTAAACTATCAACTATCAACTGATTAACTGGTCAATTGCCAATTTAAATTCAAAATAAGTTGATTTACTCATCTCAACAACATTTGCAGCTGGTAATCCTATCAAGAGTAGGTTAGGAGCTGTTATTACTACCACTGAGATTAAAACATTAATGATATTATTATTTTTTTAATATTTTCCTTGATAATAATCATTCGGAAATTCTTCATTAACTAACTTAATTCATTACATGTACGGGATTTTATTTTTAGACTTAATAATAGAAGAGTATCCTCTCATACAATAATAATAGAGTAGCTGGTGCTGTTTTTTTTATTGCTTCGATCTTAATTTAATTAGCAATATGATGTTATGCAATGAGATTACAGCATTTACATGAAATATGTCATTACTTGACTGTAACGATTTCGTAAACAAAAAATGTCTATGGAAATTCATGGACTGACTAGACGACTAAAAGATCATAAGTGCAGAGTCCTGATATATGAAGGTGTGTAAATCAATTGCCTTTGAAGTTAAAACAGGTCTGACGAAGGGAAATGGACTCTCATCGATGCTTTTCACCATGGCAACAGAGAAAGTAATAGAAACGTAAAGTGAAAATGGAGCAGTTTATGTCTGAATAAAACATAAAATCCAATATTGTAGATAATGCTACAGTTCTTGGAAATTATGTAAAGGGTATTAAGGGGACGCCAAGACTAATAAGAGGAGTAGATAAAGTCAAAGTAAATAAAGCCGAAAAATCCACCCAAACATGGAAGTTAAGTCGTTTCTGAAAGTAGAGCGATTCAAATATCTCGGCTCTACAATAACCTTATAAAATTAAATTTTATAAATACAAACCAATAAAAAACATTTATGAAGCGTAAAGGGAGCTTTCTTCTAGGGTTCTGAAATCCTTAAAATCTCTAGAAATCTATAATTACTTATGTACAATGCCTCTTTACGGTAATGAGTTTTAAAATAATTGGCAACAGACCACAGAGAAGGTAAACGACCAGTTGGGGTGAACAGAATTAACAATGATTAGGCGGTGTTGCTTGCAGCAAGCTGGTAATTTCTGGGATAAGACAGACAGGGGGGGGGAGGATGCTGATTCGGGCAACAAATGATGTACAAGATCTGTAGAGCAACCGAAAAAACAACAACCTAAAGCGATTGTAGTCTTATATTGAGCCAAAATTATACATAAAATTAAATTCATCCTTTGATTCGATGATATTAGCCACCGAAAATGAAGTAAAAAGGAAAAAAATAAAAGTATATAGATATATTTTATAAATAGCATGGATAATGTAATTAAATACGTTTATGATTTTTCTGAGCATTTTATATTAACCCATTTACGGCCAAGGCTAGAATAAGTTCAAATTTTTTATTTTTTCCAAAGAAATATTTTTAGGGTAGTTTAATTAAAATTAAAATAAAAAAAAATTTTGTTTAGCCATAATGGCAGTAGAAAATGTCACTAGCCTGTAGAATATAATATATATACTTTTCATCTCATATATACTTTTTTATTATTTTTTTTTTTAAGAGATGGGTAAGGTGATATGTTTGATAAATATTGATATGTGAGGAACACTGGCCGAAGGAGTGATCCTACGATGAAAGCCATGGGGAATGAAGATGTAGTAATTTTCATTAGCTTTAATTTTAGCACAGACCGAGGCCTGTAGGTCTAATAGATTCTGAGTTACTTCCATTGGTCATTTTTTCCAAATAGTCCAAATATGAGCCAGCGGCCAGGTGTTGAGGTGTCATCAAATTGAAGAGAGTTGCATTTTTGATATGTTGCAAGGGCATGTCTGAGTAGTGTAAATCCAAGTTTGAACCGAAAAAACGGATGGGAAAACTTTTGGTGGCCGAAAAACCTTTTCATTCCGTTGCATTTTTGATATGTTGTAAGGCATGTCTGAGTAGTGTAAATCCATGTTTGCAACCGAAAAACGGACTGGGGGAGTCTGGGTAGCTCTTTGAAAATTGGTAATTTTTTCCAAAAAGTCCAAATTTTAAGTTTGTCCGACTTTCATGAGGGGCACCAGCCGAAGGAGTGATCATACGATGAAAATCAAATGAAATGGAGTTGTAGTAGATTTAATTAACTTTAATTTAAGTACATAACGAGGCCTGTTGTTATACTTCTATTGTTAATTAAAAAAAAGGAAAATCGGGTAAAGTGGGTGTTTTAAGAAAATGACCTTGTACGCCACGAATCGATCTAAAACCGCTTTTTATTGTAAAGTATAAACATTTACTTGTAAATTACCTATACAAAAAATAATGGTAGTACTAGTATGCACTACTATGCAGGGGAGAGCCACCCAGTCTCAAGGTTTTTCGGACACCAAACGTTTTCCCATCCGTATTTCGGTTGCAACCTTGGATTAACACTACTCAGACACTCCTTACAACATATCAAAAATGTAACTGTCTTCAATTTGTTGCGAACTTCAATCGCCTGGCCGCTGGCCTATATTTGGACTATTTGGAAAAAATGACCAATGGGCGTAACTCAGAATCTATTAGACCTATAGTTGGTCTGTGCTTAAATTAAAGCTAATTAAATTTACTACAGCTTCACTCCCAATAAATTTCATAGTAGGATCACTCCTTCGGCCGGTACTCCTCACGAAATGCCAAAACTTAAAATTTGGATTTTTTGGAAAAAATTCCAATTTTTAAAGGGGCGTAACTCAGGATCTATTAGAGATACAAGGCCGCGGTTTGATTCATATTGTAGAAAATTCAATCTACATTAAAAATGTTGATTAATGTTTTTTTATCATAAAAGCACCGGTTAGGAGATAAAGGCCAACAACTTAATTAACTCCGAAAATTTCGAGGATTTTCGGCCACCAAAAGTTTTCCCATCCATTTTTTTCGATTGCAAACTTGGATTCACATTACCCAGACATGCCCTTACAACATACAAAAAATGCAGCTCTCTTCGATTTATTGCGACCTAAACCCTTTTTTTGTACCTGGCCGCTGGCTTAAAAGTGGGAATGCTGCAAGCCCGGGAGCTGAGTATCTTACTTATATTCCACCACAATCGAGCCCAAACCACCACTGCGAACTCTATCTACACAAATAAAATCCTATTCTATTGGTTAAACAAGTAAAGAGCCAACTGAACTTCACAAATCTTAACGATACAACGATGTGTCTCCCGAAAGTTTCAGAAAAATCTCTCTAAAAGAACGCGTGAAGTAGTGGGGAGGGATAAAAATATATTCGCCTATGCCCCGTATTTATTTTTATTAATCTTTCAATCTTGAAATAACACCTATTGGAAGTGTATGATGTGATAAGTATGAGAGTAATCAAATTTCAGTTTTTATTCCTGAATCTTATGGTCTTTTTCTTTCAGTATCTCCTCACGTTTTTCTTAGCCTCTTCCTTTCTTTCTGCGACTGATGATCTTAAAGGTGCTCGACATTCCACTGGGGGATCAATTGAATCAGGTGTATTTTCCCTTATAAAAGTATTTGCTATTTCTTTCAAGTTTTTTTTTCTTTCCGCGATACTTAGTACAATGCTCTTTCCAAGATTTTTTACTGCCTTATGCTCGACTCATATCCTTAACTAATTTTCTTGTGCCTTTTTCTTTTGATATTTCTGTCTTTCTTTTTCTTTCATTTCTTCTTTTTGTTGTGGGTCATTTTTAATTCGCTGATATCTTAAACGTTCAACTATACGTTTTTATTCTAATATTTCTTCTCTTGTTTTGGCTGGCTTCTTTTTGGGTGGCATTTTGAGATACACCTAAGAAAGAGACGATATTGTTAATGATTTTGATCATAGATGCGCAATCTAGCATGTCAGACTTGAAAAAACCTAAAGAAAACAGTCTCCTGCGTTATTAAACAATCCCCTGTCATTTCATAGCACCAGGGGTCTGCCAGGGGACTGTCATTTTTACATTCAAATTGAATAAAACTAAATCATCTAAACTTATAACATTAAGGAAACAAATGCGGCTATATAATTAATAATCAATTCTTTTAAACAAATATTTGTAATTAAAACTCTTAAAATAGGAAAAGAATGGCTAAACAGGGGACTGTTTAATTTAATGGCCAAGGCTCGTAGTTCACTAGCAGACTGTGGTGGCACTAACAGAATGGGAACTGCCCACCCAGCTATACACCCGAACGAACTACACACTGATTGCGCTCTGTTTCACGATGCTAACGTTTCGCGCCAATAAAAAATTTGACTTAAGCGCGGTTTTCAAATTTTAACAGGGGACTGTTTAAAAAATTTGAGGACAGCATTCACGTCGGAATTTTTAATTAAATTTTAATAGTAAGTATATTGTAATGACCTTTCCCCTAATTGATTTAATAATTATAAAATATATCCGTGGACCCTTAGGAGGAGAAAATAAAGTCAATTACAAACAAAGTTTACAATGGAAACCCCAAATAAAATTATATTCTCAATATATATATATATATATATATATATATATATATATATATACACATAAAATAGCATGACATGCAATCACTTCTTATATCTATTACAATTATTCAAATATTTCTAATACAAGCCTGATAGGGATCTGAGAGAAGCAGGAGGTGAGCGTCTAGAATGAGACTTGAAAAGGTAGTGATGAAAAAGTGAATTAAAAATCCAGACGGAGGTGCGCTATCGCTACCCCCACCCTCAACACTTCACCTCCCACTCTCCACAAATGTAAACATTAAAGCGATAAAAACTAGATAAGTTGAACTCTGCTATGGCATAATATTCATACAGTCGAATACAAACTCGTTAATACGTTAATACATTCTTATCTCGCTAAGGTACATAGTTGAACGGAACATCCAATACAACTTATATAAACAATATTGAATACGTAATTCTTATATAAATACCTCAGGACGTGATTTAAACTCCATACAAAAATAAATTAAATAATACATACAAATCAATTAATATAATTATACTTATCAATAGTCATACATCTAATCAATTCATCATATTAAACTAATCAAATATAATTAAATAATTCCTAATTATTATACCTTTAAATAATCCATATTATATATGTATATGTGTATCCCTAAACATTTAAATAATATATAATATATGTAGTCACCACAATATAATTGTGATTTATAAAGATGCTGACTGTTTTTTTAAATGTATTTTAATACATTTTATTTAGTATCAACAGCAAAAAAAATTATATTGGTCACAAGACTTGTAATTTGGGAAAAGGGACATACCAGGGAACTGTGTTTTGAGGTGTTTGAGGTTGATTTAAATAACTATTACATTATTAAATTACTAAATAAGCTGTGAAGTGACAAGAATACCTAACAATTTGTCATTATTCATACAAAAAATGAGAAGTATTAAAATTGATTATATAAAATTTGCTTAGGACAACGATTTTCCATTTAGTAGAGAAATGTCCGTATAACTATTAGGTTCTATACGATTTTTAATTTTTGAAATATATTTTTATATTAATAAAAATAACAATTATTAGCATTAACCTTATAATATATATTTTTTCACATGAAATATTATAATAACAATTTAAGATAAATTTGTAGATTTGACACTGTTACCGTTAACTTTAGCAAATACTGAATTTTTTTCTCTGAACGTTTTTTTTTTAAAAGATAGAATATTTTAAGTATTTCGAAGGTATGATTCGTAGTGCCGTTAGTTTTAGATTAGAATGTAACTGGACTTTTTTTTAGGTGAACTTAACCTGAAACCGGTTATCGCAACACCACAATCATAATATATGCAAAAAAATTATCAATGAACCTTACCATGTAGCTAGGCATTTTTTGTAGGTGATGCTAAGATGTACAACTTTCGTTTTAAGTGGTTTTTGTTTTATTAAATTTATTTATAGAAAAAGGGAAACCCACTTTTAGGAGGTTTTTTTTTGCAACTAGAACTTGAAACTAGTGTCCATATTGTTTAGATCTATGCTCTGTCCTTACTCATTAAAAGAAAGTATTCAAATACAGTACATAAACCTGCGGTCAAGATACACTGACTTTTGACTATTATCTGGTTAAAATGTTCTGGATGGTTCTAATTGATATATACATATTAAAAGCGATTTCTTATTTTTTTTTTTTTTCATTCTTTCCCTGCAAGAAATATGAAATCTCGATCTGTAATTATCATCGTAACTCTCTATTCGGGGTATCCAAATAGAGATAGATTGGGATGCCAAAGTCAGCCAACATGTGAGTATTGAAGAGACGTTTGAGTCAGAGATATTTTCATAATAAAACAATATTTTAGTAAATAATAAGAAAAAATTACATAGTAGAATGAATTTTATTTATAAACGTTTTCTTCGATATTAGTGTTTATGTTTTATAATTTATTTTTATACATTATACTTTATTATCGGAACTAAAGTGGGCCACTTGAAACTATGAAGGTTGCAGACCCCTGCTTTATTAAATCTTAAGCGAATAGCAGATTTGTAATTTATTTTACTTAACCTTTTTAGTTCAACATTTTAGGTTGTTAAAAATTGAAATATAGGATATCACTAATTACATGAATTGAACTGAATGAAGTCAATTAAATGAAATATTATAATATGCAATTATTGAAACTTGTACAGGTGCTAATGACGCCAAAGCTGCCTATGGAATTCCTTGGACCCCCGTAAGATGGAGAAGCTGCAAGACCAGAATTTAAAAAATAAAACTTACGCTATTAAAAATCCAAAGAGAAGTAATAAATAAACTCAGCATTATTTTGAGTAAAAATGTTAGTTGAGATTAAATAAAAACACAGACAGGCTTATGTTAACAGGTCGTAATCGTTTCGTACAGATCGCTATGTACCAATCCTCTAGTCTGTTTGTCTCTATTTTCACTATTTTCCATACCTTTGTTCATGCAGCTCTGAGTATAATATTTCATACAGTGGAGTGAGTCTAATACTTGCTACTGAACTTAAAAAATAAAAAAACATTAAAGTCTCACTTATACTGAGATAAATATATATACCGTAAGTTCAGTTTAAGGCTTGAGTAAATTTCAAGTAAGTTGGCAAAGTTTGCACAATTGTAAAATCTTCGATTATAATATATTAAATCAAACATTTTTTCAAATAAAAATTGCTTTATTATTATTTCTTTTAATTTCCTAATTATTATTAATATTTGGTAATCTCAAAATCAACCTTAGGGCTATACAAGAAAATGCTTACGAATTCAGTAGAGACTTCTTCTCTTGAGGTTTGTAAGACCTTAGTTATACAATTATTTCATTTTCAGTGGAAAATAAACTCAGTGTATAACAGGAATTAAATAACAAAAAAAAATAGAGCAAATATTGAAGTTTTCATGCACTTCTTTCCTCATACCACAACACTGATGAATGGTTTTATTAAGATTCAAATTCATAGAGATTTTGTAGAAAAAATATAAATACATTTCTTTTAATATTAAGCGGAGCGGGATAGCTCTGTAAGTAGTATTAATGGTCTATAGGGCCCGAGATCGAGGCTGTTAAATTATTTATTCTGTTAATCATTAACCGGGCCTATCGTATCTGGAGACCTTTTGGAGCTCAACCAGTCTCTATAAAGCGGGGAAAACCTGGCGTTTTCATGATCTGGGCCAAATTATCTGCTTCCACGATTGTTGACTTAGAGACTGTACAGTCTATAACGTGTACTGTTAGTTCCATGAAAGATATAACGTATTTTGATCTGCTTTGGTACAGTTTTTCGAATTTAAAAGCATTGTCTTAATTATGAAAATTTACGCCTTCTTCGCGCATAATCGTACACTAACATACAGATTCATGCGGGTTGGATATTCCTATAATAATTGAATAATAAAACCAAATAAATACTTAAATAAAGCTAAGGACTTACCCTGATCATGTCTACACTTAAAGAAGCTGAGCGGGCGACTGAGCGATCAAACCTGTCCCAACATCTAACGGGGATTTCCTCTGAATATTTATCCCACCTCTTAGATTTGATAGTAGCTTCTGTACCCAAGACCCGGGTTCAACCCGTTCTAACTCTTTTATTGAGATATTGGATCACCCGAATTTCTTTTGAGTACAAAGGCGCCGTTCCCCGATCTATATCTTAATAGATAAAAAATGTTTATGTATAAGGCATATTTTATGCCAGATTTGTGATATCAAATTATAAATAAATCATATCTACAGCAAAAAAAAGACATAGTTTTATATTATTATACGGTTGTACCCTATTATTTCAATTCTTCTTCTTCAATCTTCTGTTTCAGTAGTTACATTTCATTTCATTAATGTAAAAATAGTAACGTTTTTAATTAATAAATATATAATTATTTTTATGGAATTGCATTAGGTTAATTTTTATTATGACCTAATACCTTTATATTATGTATTGATAAAAATAAATGTGTGTGATATGAAACTAAAGACATGTGGAAGGAAAATTTTAGTATCCAATAAAAATTGACAAAATGTGTTAAAAAAATATTGTTACGAGCTACTGGGTATTAAAATGACTTAAACACTCCTCAATTAAAGATACTAATATTTATTTACAAAAGTAATACAAAAATACAATTAAACTATTAACAATTAAACTATAACAAATAAATTACTAACTGAAATAAATTTACAATAACAATATTTTAGATATTTATAATCTAGGCCTGACTTCTATTTAATTCTTACAATAATATAAGATATTATTATTACTACTAAATAGCTTAACTATTTATATTATTATAAATAATAATTATAATTATATTAAGCTTGTACAAATCACATAAAATTACAACTGCTACTTAATTAATTAATTACTACTAATTAACACTTACAGTTCACTAATTAAAGTCCACCGACTGTAAGAATCTCTGAATATAACAAACTGACACACAATTACACTCACAAACTGTCACTGACTTATTACACTGGCTTATCACTGATTCAGATGTTCACCGTACCGCGTGCTTTAAAACTCTGTCTCTGCTCGCGCCGAGATGCTCTTTAAATAGCAAGGCCGAAGGGTCTGGAACTTTCTGGAAACGGTATCTTTCATCTCTGCCGACAAGGGGCTTTGCTCTCTTCCAGGAATCGCTAATTCCCCGCGCTCGTCTTTCTGTGACCGTAACAATATTGAAAACAACTAACGGAATATAGATATATGCATTTACAATACTTCTATAAAATAATTATATCATTATCTGCTCAAATTTTTAAATCATAAAAAAAAGAAGAAACCTTTATCACTACAACCCACAAAACATATCCGGGTTCAGTACCTGGTAGACTGTTGAGTTGCGCAGGAAGGTGATTTGTCCTAGATCACGCCATCCACTAGGTTTTATAATAATTGAGGATACTGCATTAATACAGGCGGAGTGAGGGTCTGTAGATCCCACAGCATCCTTCCTTGGCTAATAACAGATTTAGTAAATTTAGCTGTCACAGCTAGATTTGAACTCGTGCCCTTCAGTAGAACAACTCAGCACTATAACACATTACGTTACCCCACTCCCAAATATCACAGACCAACGATGAAAAAAACTTTGTACTGAAAATACCTTATTCCTATAGTTTTCAGGGTGCTGAATCCATATATGATATAAAAAAAGCAGTATTACCCACAATTTCTTCACATTTTATAGTTAAATTTATTAAATTAAGCGATTTTTAAAGAATTGAACAGCTTTAATATTTAAAATAAATAACTGAAAAACTAGATCTATTGGTGTAGATGAAGTTGGTAGCACTGCTGAAACACATTTGCTGGCCAAAAAAGGTTGATTCTGTTTTCTGTTAACAGCTGATGTTTTGTTTACTGTCAACCTAACAGCACTTTCACGCTTCCTGTACATATGCTCAGTACAATATCTAATCGCGGTTGTAAAAACTCTGCTGACAGTTTTTGTTATATTTTTGGTTAGTTTTTGATTAAAAAACAGCAAAGAAACATTACAGACTTCGTCAAAAAGGTTTATCTATCATACTTTGGAACTAAACTTGGTGATCAGGATAAATCTTGGGCCCCGCATAAGGTATGGTCAGCAAGGCGGTTTTACCAAATTTCCATGTTTCTTGTGTGAATGGGACAGTAGGGCTAGGGGTCAACATTGGTGCAGAAAGGACTGGCCTGTGAGTAAGTCTTTAAAACCTGGTGAGAAGAACATTCTACGCAAAAACCTCGTAGATCCAAAAAACGTGCTTCTACCACCTCTACATATAAAGTTAGGCCTCATGATACAATTGGTGAAGGCTTTGCCCAAAGATGGACCATGTTTCAAGTATCTCTAAGAGCCAAAAGTTTACATGCCTTTCAGAAGCTACACTAAAAGAAGGAAAATGTCTGATGTTAACTTTGAATCCACAATGACCTTAAATGAGAAAGAAGCATGGGTATCATTCAAGCAAGTCTTTACAAAGTTCATGGGAAATGAAAAATACCCAGAGTATGTTTCTATTATAGCTAACATGTTACAGAAGTTTAAAAAGTTAGGATGTTTGATGAACCTGAAAGTTCACTTTTTGAACAGCCACCTTGATTACTTCCCGGAAAATTTGGGAAATGTTAGTGAGGAGCAAGGTGAGCGTTTTCACCAGGACATTAAAGTGATGAAAAAACGCTACTAGGGCCGCTAGAAGACCAACATGATGGGGGACTACTGTTGGTCACTTCATCGAGAAGTTCAACAAGCGATTCACCGTAGAAAAAGCTACACAAGAAGCTTCAAAGAAGAAAGAGAAAGAAAGTATAGACCAATTCCAGTTGACAAGTGAAACCTTTATTAGCACATCATATCACTGTTTTAAGTAGCCACTGTAAATACAAACCATGCTTATGATGTAACATAGTGTTTCATTAATTCTCCCGTCTATTGTATAGGGGTTTAGATAGGGGTTTATACCATATAATACAAATCATATTGCTGGATAACTACGGGTGATACAAAAAAACTAAGGCCAGATTTAGATTCAGCACATACAAATCTATAAAGATCAACAATTAAAGTTAAAAAAGTTTTCAAATTTTTTTTTTTTTGTTGGCCTGTTTATCCCATCATATGTACTTGGAAAGAAAAATATAACTTCTTTATTTAATATTATCCTCTTCAGGTTCGATTGAACTGATGTTGTTTTCTAAAATTCATTAGAAGCCACCAAATTTTCAAATTCACTAAATACATCTGATTTCTGCAGCCACCAATAAAACAATGTGAACCAGTTTGTTTGATAATGATCCTTAACACATAGTTACAAAATTAAAATTCTAAAGTCTTAGAATTTTTTAATACGTTTTAACAATTTCCTAAATCCACAAGATGAATTTATTTGAAAATAACACCTTGAAAGTTTATCTTAATGTATGTTTTAGAAATGTTAAAGTTCTATAGATTTAAAAGCATCACTAAGTGCTAAATGATGAAAACATTTACTCCTTTGCCCATATTTTTTAACTAATTTAAATGGAAACCCTTAAGTATCATGAATATGAATACCACTTTAAAAAATAACAGCTCTTTTGATAGTTATGTTGCAAAGCAGACTTTGCCTTTTTGTGTAAGTTCTTTTGAATATTATTGTAAAAAAATCGTCTAATAAAAATCGCTCTTATGAATATTTTAATTAAATTATGCCACTAATTCATACACCTATTGAAAAATTAACTAAACATTTTGAAAAATTAATCTCTTAAATTATCTAGGATATCAAAATATAATTTCAAGTGGTTAATAAGGATGACTTTAAATAAATATGATAATAAATCTTCAATAAAAACTTAAAATTGAAATAAATCTTCAAAATATGAGAACATGGGTTTCTTTATTATATGGATAATTTGAAATGGAATAAACCATAATCAACTTAATCCTAGAAACTTTCCAGAGAGTTTTTATCCTATCTCTCCTTTCAAATGCCTTCCTCTCACTTTTATTTATTTATTTCCCTAGTAACATAAATCCATTTTAGAGTTAACATTTTTTGATTTGTAATAACAATGATTGTTGTAGGGTTTCATTTCTTCTTCATCTTCTTTGACTTCCTCTTAAGTCATTGCTAGCATTGAGGAGCCTCCACCTTCCGAGGCTGTATTGTTTCTTTTGAATAAAATTTACTATCATGCAGGTTATTAGCCCAGCAATAGAGGGCCCGTATCCTCGGGGCAACTGGTCTCCTGAATATTTATGTCCCCTCAGGAGAAAGGGTGACCAGGCTATATCCTCCGGTAGTGGGTTTCCCCCAACCTGGAGGACCAGTGGCTGATTGCATTCAGATGACTGGCCGATGGGGGAGGCCACCAACTCCCTATGCCAAAATGATTTCATTTCTTGGTTTTTAAACAAGCTAAAAAATACTCTACAGGCGGGGAAATTCTACAAACTCACATGCCTCCCTCCCAGCAGCCTAGAAGATGGCCTACATCTTAGACCAAAACGTTGGCACAATAAAATAAGTTTTGCTTATTTTGTGTAATCTTTGACAGCACCTCCTGACCTTTTCAATCCATTATTAAAAAATATTTAAATTTTATGTTATTAAAGCAAATATGTGAGGTGTTCCAGATCAAAAGTGGAAAGTATTTATTTTTGATTCATTATTCAGATGAAAGTATACCAGTTTGACTTTTGAAGAATAATGTTTACAAATACTATCATAAAAAAGTGGAAGGAGTCTGTTTTCAAAACACATAATGAAAATTCATATCTCCTGTCTAAAGTTTTTTCGGAAGAAATATTATTTATAATGAATGATATATATGTAGTAAATTGTCCTTTAATAATGACTTTGTACTTTTATAGCATCTATTTTTAAATATATACTGTGCTTATTGTTATCATCCATCTTTGATTGTCAAGAAGCTATCTGCGATGGGATTAGGTTTTCAATTTCTAATTATTTATTTATAATTCTGATATTAAATATGGTTACTGTTTTCTTTTTAAATTAAAACGTGTTTTGTGTTTGAACAAACTTCTTTGCATTTTGATGACAAGGGACACAGTAAGCATTATTACTTCTTCCTGTTCTCATGAGATCTGAGTATAAAATTAAATTTTTCATTGGGAAAGTTTTTGAATTTAATATTTTTTAATGATTATTCTAATAGCACCATTCCATTTCCATAAATTTATCTACATTCTTATATAAAAGATCATTCATAACGAGGGCAAAACTGATTACTACTAGATGAATATTTTGGATTGTAGCCACAGCTGACATGCTATTCACAAATATTTTTTGTTCTTAATTTTCCATTTTTATTTTTCTTGACAAAAATAAAAGTCAACACATCCATTGTCAGATATTATCTTCTTTACTATACCATTCATTAAACCATGCATCCCATGAATCTGAAAATGATAATCCACCCATCAAATGATAATATAACCACTTCTGGATCCCTCGTAACAATACAGAAACAATAAATTATTAATGAAAAAAATTTGGGGCTGTTTGGCAGGTTTAAAATCATTAAAAAACTTTTGTATGTTATGAGAATGTGCAGAGCAGATTTACTGGAGTGATATTTATGGATCTACTATAAAAAAAAGGAGTTTATTGTAATATGATGGCTTACTTAATTGTAATATGAAGCTTACTTACTCGAGTCTTTCAAGCTAATTTAATGGCAATCAATGTGCCTCAACCCTACAGGGTGCAGGGAGTATGGATAGCCTTGAGATGGATCTAAACTGACACCTTCAAAACCAGAACTCATTTCGGCGGGAGTCTGATCTATAAGCAATAAGGTTAAACTCCATTTGGGAAATATTAAGAAATAAAAATATTTTAGATAAATCATACAAAGAAGTTCAACACCTTACAATGAGCAGGATATCAACTAGAAGTTTAAAAGGACTTAATACAGGCCACCAGAATAAACACCTCTATAACCTTGGGTTAATCAAATCACCAATCTGGAGATCTTAGGGTAGAAAAGTAATCACTTATACATTAAATTGCAGATATGTCACCTACATTTGAACGGAGCTCTTTCTCTTTGGTTTTCAATGAAACCTAACTTTTGCAAACTCACAAAAAAAAAATCATAATAATTCACACATCATTTGTTTTTCTTATTTTTCTGGAATTAAGAAAACCTGTATGTCATATTTGTTTTACTGCTGAAATTTGTAGTAAAGAATGTGTTCTTAAGATATTTAAGCTTAGTTTCATTTATTGGTTTTTCAAAAATCTTTTTTTCTTTCCTTCATCATACTTGTTTTTACTGAGATAGCATTATAAACTTAGTAGTCCAGGATCTATGGTCCATTTTTGCACTTGATTACTATCAAGCTGAATCTTCGTGAATAGCTTCGTTTCGATAAGACGCTCAACAATTTCCTGTGCGAAAATTCTCGATTGTGGTAGCTAACAGAGGTAGCAAGGATAAAGTATGTCGATTTGATGATTCTCAAATATTTATTACTAACTGGATTTTTTTTGTTAAATCTCAAGATAATTATCTAAATTATTTGAAAAAATATTTGTCCTACAATATGTATGGTTTGATCAAAGACTCCTCTCTTTACAACATGTATCAATAATGAGGTCATCAAAAATGATTACTAACCAGCTGATACATTTTATAGGACAAATATTTTTTCAAATAATTTAGATAATTATCTTGAGATTTAATAGCTCATGAATAGTCTTTAATATAATAAATAATTTACAAACCCAGTTTCTACAATGTTTTTGATTTTGAATTAATATATGTCTCTTCATTATGGAATGCATGTTTTTTCTTAACTTCAGTTTGAGAGAAATTGAATTAAATAGTGGAATAAAGATTTTATTTTGTTCATATTGAAATACTTTAGCCATATCATATCAAAAGCCATCATGAGATTTTACCCATCATTATTATAACATATAAATGTATTATACAACTGCTTGTGTACGTTGTATGTTGAACGTCTTGGTGGTGGGGTGCTGTCTCATGTTTGGAGCCTATTTGGGCTGTTGATCGTTGGGATATATTGCACCTTTTTCTTCGAGATGTGATTCACATAATCTTTTTTTGTTTTTGTGTCTTGATAATGCCTGAATAGGTGAAACGTTGACTGGTAAGTGGGTGTATTCCTGGAAACATAAGGCTTTGCATTGTGGTTTTTCCCAATTGCATTATAATAAATAATAGTGTTTCTTTTTGAGTTTATGGCTCTATTTTATTGATATTATTAATGAATATGTCACTGTTCCTTTAAATATTAAATTGAGATAAATTAAAAAGTTTCCAGTTGTATACATTCAAATAGAATAAAATTTTATTTTCAGACCCCCTGGGATTCATCCAGCCTCTTACAAAAAAGTAACCTTAGTTGGGAAAAAACCTGAAGGTTGAGTGTAATCTTGGAAAAAATTCCCTTTCTGCTTAACAGTTGCCTTCGAAACAGTACTGTCTTTACAGTGTACTGAATGCAAGACCCTTTATGATTTCTAGTCGTTCAGGTCTATTAAAGGATAGATTGAAATCATACAACCAATTTCACTGGTTAGCAAACCTGCCTTCTACTTTTTTTAGTTATGAACATATAGTTATACATAGTTATACAATAGTTCATTATTTTTTTCTTCAAATATATATTGAAATATAATATACATTCAAATACGTATTTTATATATTTATTAAAGTAAATGTCCATTTAGTCCTTTTAATTATTTGAATTAGATATTTAAGCATATTATTGATATAATAAATACGAGTACCAAAAATTGAAATAAAGAGGTGGAAACATAAAAGATCAAATAAAAAAATTAGGGAAAAAATCCTACAAGTTAAGAATTGATAACTCAATCAAAGTTATGATCCATGACTTACTTTAACTATAGCATCTTGTCAAGTAGTATACAAAATAAATTCTGGCATACATTTTTTAAAAATAAAATATATTAATGGATGACACATTGTTTTTGGTAATAAAAAAATAATGAAATTGTGCTGAGTTTAGCACTATTATAAATTATAACTTTCAATTAAATTAATTACAAAAATGTGTTTTAATTGTTCAATGTAAGGTCCTAATAATTTCTAGAAAATTGGTTAATAAAATTTGTTTTGTGTAAATCTTGATAGTTGCATACAAATAACCCTACTTTCAGTTAAAATGTAAAGTATTAAGAGAAATCAGTTTTATAATTTGCTCAACAAGTTATTAATAATAGATGTTTTTTGGCTATAATTTTTTTTCAGTTACTGATCATTTTTAATTGATTGATTTACAATGAAGATGTCAAAGTAAATTGAAGAATTCTTTAAGGAATCTCAAATAAGTAAAAATGTAGAACAGACTATCTTTAGCTCAATAATTATTTATTGTTTTTAACTTAATTCCTAATCTTCTGCATTGTTAAGTTATGATATTTTTTACATAAGGTGTGCAAAAAAATATTTTTTGTGTCCAATATTTGAATTCATACCCATGATAGAAGCAAGCAAAATGGTTGATACTGACCAACACTCCAATTTGATGATTCAGGCTTTCAAACTTAGGTAGGTTAGGTAAGACTAGCTGCAATGTAATGGAGGGTATATTACTTAAATTTCGTTAATTATTAAATTTATCCTCAATAGAATTATGTGAATGGGTAGTCAAGAAAATAATGCAGGATTATGGTTTTAAAACAAAAATATAAAAACTATTAAATTATAACTGTTTTTATTTATCAAAATAGTCTTCATTACTTACTTATTTCGTAAATATCGGTCTAGGTGTCTAAAAAATTAGCGAGAGGTCCTGTGAGAAGGGCAAGTGTAGCAGAATCTCTTAGCCAAGAACGATTTTCAGAAAGTCAAATGTGAACTATGTCATAAAATGGATTGAGCCCTTTCAGTGAATAAAGATGATTTCATTATTGCTAGTTTCTGATGCATTACTTCAAAATGGTTACAATACGAGGCATTGATGATTTCACCAGGATTCAAAATGCTGTAATAAATCAGACCAAACAAAGTCCATCACATAGTAATAATCACATTTTTTTTTTTTTATGATTTTGGGGGTTAGGAAAATATTGTGCTGCTTCTCCTTTGGCCAGCCACTGTATATGGATATTTCATTAAAATTATTTATTATGTGGAAATTTTATTTTCCTTTCCCTGGCCTCCTTATGGCTTGTGATCTGTCCCTTAATATGACGTTTGAATTGATGACAGAGAGAATTGACCACCAACAGAATCACATGTGAATTATTTTGGATATTTTTTTGTGAGTTCGCAAAACTTAGGATTTATTATGCATTCAAATCGAAAGAGAAAGAAAGAAAATAAAAGATTGATTATTGTGAAAATTAAGTAATGTTAATTGATTTTTAGGAAAATAATTGGTGAAGCAATGCTTTAGTTTGATTCTTAACTAGTGTAGTGACGAGAATTGGTATTAGGAGTGATGCTTCAAATTAATCATTCCTAAAAAAAAAAAACCAATGGTTTTTTATTTTTTCTTGGTGCCAAGATCTAGGAGCAGTATGCAAATGCAGGTGTCACCTTAAGAAGTTTTTATAGTCTTTTTTCCTGTTTTAAATTAACAGGAAAAATCTGCAAGTATGATCACTATCAACATCTTATGGTGTTTTTCACAATTTATGCAATTCTAAGATCCAGACCACGATACCAACTGAATGGGTAGTCGATCCTATAATAAATATAAATGTTGGGTATTGGATTTATTTTGAAAAGTAACATAGGGTTTGTTGATACCAGAGTCTCAAAGGCTAACACATGGTAACAGAACTTGAATCTCCTCAACAAAATAAGATAGCATTATGATCACTAAATAAAAATCAAGAGGGGATTAAAAGTATTTCAAGCCAACATACATCTGACATATGTTTGGAGGAGCATATTTTCTATATAACTGCCTGATAAAAACTGGTAATTCTTCCCTGCCTGATACTTCTGCTATCATGATATAACCCTCTGCTAACATATTGTTATACCGATAGATATCTTTGTACAACCTATTTAGTGCTTAAGTTTGATATCCCAGAAGGTTGAAGAGTTCAAGTTAAGAGAGGCTGCTCCTGGTTCTGCAATTATTCCAAAATCAATATTAGATTAATTCTCTTGACTACAGGTATCTTTTCTGTGATCAAGCCACCAGTATTCCTGAAGAATTCTGCCATTGGCTCTTGTCAAAATTTTAAAGAAGGCCATTGGAAACATCCTTTTATTTGTAGGCAGATGCAAATTCTGTGTTGAAACAACTCATGAATAAGATGCTACATTTGAAAAAAAAAGGCCCATGAATCATAGATATAAAGACTAGAAATAACATGTTCAAGTTATGCATAAATGATTAATCAGTAATTCAGTATTCAAAATTATAGTTATATAGTGCTTCCATATTCATTGAATTTAAAACAGTTATCAGCTATTTTAAATTGAAATGATGGCAGAAGAAAGATTGTTGAAAAATTCAATACTTAAATTTGATTACAAATGACCATTTTTCAAAGTTATTTAATCAGCGTCTTAATGCAATCAGTTATTACCAGACTATCAATAGAGTACATATAGTTTAAAATTTGTGTTGTAAATATTTTTTAATTAAAATGTAAACATAGTGTAAATAAATTAAGCGGAATGCAGAGCTATATCGGATATATCAGGAGCTAGTCATGGTGCAGCATATAAGAATAGCTAGGTTTTGATGGGCTGGACTTGTGGCCAGAATGGAGGACAACGCTACTCATAAGAGACTACTATTTGGGTATGATGATGGAAAAAGCAAATGTGGACATTCACAACTAAGATGGGCAGACGAGGTCGAGGAGGATGCAGGTAGCATTGTTTGATCCACAGCTTGGAGGACCTTGACACAGGACAGAAAAGAGTGTTGGGGATGCCTTGATGCGGCCAAGACCTGTACTGGGTTGATTGATTGAATCAATTTATTTATTAAATTTATTTAATTGTAAATAATTTTGGAAAATATATTCTAAAAAATACTGCACTACTACAATCCATGAAGGGTATTGGGATTACTACTTGGTAGAGTTTTTAATGGTGTACTGGAATGTCGCAGTTTGCAGGAAGGTGACGGCAGAGAATACACTATTCCAGAATATACATTTTTCTCCAATTAAGCACGCTTTATATAGGCTGGGTGAGCCACAGGAGAGTTTGCAGATCCCATTGGGTTGATCTATGAATGTTTACTGATAAAATAATTTATCTAATGATTTATAAAATACAAACGGATAATGATACTTAATATATTCACCAATACATGGAACTTTAAAATTCAAGGTACCGTAAAACAGGGCTACTTTGGCCCAACGTTTTGAAATTTTTCAGTCACGCTTAAATTTTTTTTGTAACTTTCCTATATCTAAGCTCTGGTAACCTTTATTACACAACTAGACTACCCTAAATTTAATTTCTAATGAGTTTAACAAAAAAAATTAAGTATTTCTTTTTTTCTTTTTATTTTTTACTTGGGCCAATGTTACCCTCATATTTGGGTTACTTTGGCCCAATGATATTTTACGTACTTTAAAGCATTGTGGAATTAGGTTGGGTCAAAGAAAGCCTAGGGTTAGTAAGAAAATTCATTTATAAGACAGAAAAATACATTTAAAATTCATTTAAACATTCTTGTTTTCATAAAAAGGTACAAAAAATTAACAATTTAAAAAATACACATTTATCTTATGTCTCACTAATTGCTGACTTTTCATCCAGTTTTGGAGGGTCGATTATCTTCTTTATAGCAGCCCATTCTTAAACAAAGTGTACTTTACTGCTGGCCACTTCTAAAATTTGTTAGTGCGTCCCATGCACTCAACATCAGCATATTCATCCGTCACATTCACAGTTATCCCAGGGAACTCTAGCCCGTTCCATTGCACAACAATAAAATTCCCTTCTTTTAGATTTGCCATTAAATTTTCTTTAGGAGTACTTTCTGGAGGTGTATTGGTGTTTTCTTCTGGAGTTTCGTTACTATCTTGAGGATTATTGCCATTTTGGGAAGTAGGTGGTACAACTGAGTCAACCAATTCCTGTTCATCATCACTTGAAAAAAACGAGGTCCCTGTGGCCTGAAGAAATGAGGCTGTAGTTTTCACTATCTTCTTCTGTTGATGAGATGTTATGTTTTTTTGTAGTCTTCCTCTTCAGGAATTTATCATTTACTTTATTTTTTTTTCAATTCTCTCTGTGGTATTTTTTTAAGTTTTTGTTTTTCTCTTAATTCTTGTTTTTGCTTTTTTTTTCATGCCTCTTTCTCTTTTCTGTTGTTCTTTCTGATACTTTTGCATTTCTTGATATTGAATATCTTGGACTGCAATGCTCTTACCAGCAGCAACTTCCAGTTTTTGTCTTTTTATTGTGAAGAACCTCTTTTCTTTTTTGTTCCAAATGGTGAATGAAAGTTTCTCCAATCAGTTCCAAATTAACAGATACATCCTTAGAAGGTAACCGTTTTAAAACTTCTTCTTTATAAATAGTATGTATTCCATTAAATCCAGACTTAAAATTTCTTCGGCTTCGTCTTCCGTTTCCTCCTAGTTCCTTGGTATCTGTGTACAGATTCCCTTTCTAGTGAGCCTTCGACCTCCACCTTTTCTTAACTCTTCAGTCACCTTGACCATAAGGGGACCATAGGGGTCACCCTTCTACCTGCGTGACCTACTTCTCGCAAGCCAACATTGTTCTGTGTGCAAAACAAATTTACTTTCATGATGCCTCCCCCCCCGTAATGCATAGCAATACCTAGAAATATAAGTTTTCAAAAGCACGACTTACTTTGGCCCACAAAACAGCTGGGCCAAAGTATGTCATATTTTTGAGGTTACTAGAGCTGTTGTTATTTTATATTTTTTTACCAAAAACCTAAACCGTAATGACAAATACAACTATACCACTGCCTACCGTACTAAGCAAATTAGTTGATTAGGTACTTACCAAAGTTGTAACATACGTGGAACGGTTTCGAAAGTGGAAAGTTTGAGAGTAAATAAAACACGTGTTTTCGCAAGGTTACGAAATGCACAGGTCCTGATACTAGCAGGCGATTATCGAACTATTTCGTGTACATCAGTGCCGACTTGGGGCTGTAGCTTTGCGGAAACTGCAGTTCCTAGTTGAACAACTACTACTTGAAAGTATGTAGAGAACGTTTTATCTTTTCCTACATTAGGGCCAAAGAAGGACCCTAGGGCCAAAGTAGCCCGGTATTACGGTATTTCAGTTAATCCAAGCATATTATTGGGCTTACCTTTTCTATCTATATATTTGTTTTTCTTTTTTCTTTAAATAAAAAAATATAATAATAAAAATTTTACAAAAATAATAAATGGCTGAAATATATCTATGTATTATACTATATACTATAAATAGAATAAAATAATAAAGCAGCTTTTATAGTTGTGGGGGTAATAATAACCATCAGCAGCTTTTTACTGTTAAAACTAATCAATGATAATTATTAATCTGTCTCTGCTGGATTCAAACCTTCAGCACATCAAATCAGTTTTAAACACTGACCTCACTTTCAGGTTAACAATAATTTTGCAAGCATTCTTGTGGAAATGGAATTTTGAATACTTGACTTTGTAAAACCACAAAAAGATATGTGGTATCAGGTTTTTGTAAAACAAGTTTTTAATTGAATCTTGTAGGTATTCTTCAAATGTTTATAATGAACTGACCATCCCATTTCCAGCAGTTTCTTTTTACTACCTAACTCTTCTGAATGTATTCTATAAACTAATTTTGTAAGTTTTTTCAATATGTATTAGATTTATGCATAATTCTTATTACAAAATAAGTAAAGGATTTCATAACTTGAATTCATGTTTCATTTTGTCTATTTGATAATGATATACTATTGGAATTTGAAAACTAAGCTATGATTAATAATTTGATTACTAGGAATGTATATATGTTTCTAATCATTTATCATATTAATGAGATAAAAGTCATTACAGTAAATACAGTGAATTTTATTTCCAATGTGTAGAATTTTATTGTTATGTCATTAGAATATGTTCTTGAGGTTAGGTTATTAGTTATAGGTAATATTAATTATTTTAGCTCATTAAATTTAATCATAATTATTCAAAGAGTTAGATTACAGTTTGTGTAATATGAAACATTATGAAAAATTAAACTATTATTACCTCTCTTTTACTGCTATTATCTAGGAAAAATGTAATACTACTGTCTGTCTTTCTTTAGTTATTAATAATAATAACTGTCACATAACAATTCATGATTCAATTTTTCAAAAGCTATGTTGGTACAATTCTATATTCAGTATAATTCATAGGGTAAGTAGTTGGCTTTATCAAAAAATGGTGGGATAGTTGTGTTGCCTAACGGAATTCGTAGTAACTAACTACTTGGAATTCAAATGTAAAATTCTTAATCATTGGAATTATTAAAACTTATTATTGTCACTAGTTTTTGCTCGTGACTTCGTACGCATTGATTTTTAATAAAAACTTAAGTTGAGTTTAAATGGAGAGTGAATCAACTAACTAATTAATTAACTGCCTACTCCAACTTAATTAAAGTTATACTCCATACTATTCACAATGACTTAAAGCATTGTGAATTCAGCCAGCCTAATAATTCTTATTCCTTTGTTGATCGATTTTTATAAATTGCCCTATTGAATATTAAATGGCATAATTACAGAAATTGCCATGTGTTTTCGATTGAAATCCACTATGTAATATCTAAAACTGTAATCTCTTGAACTAAAATGTATACTCGGATGGTATTAGAAGTATCTGTGAGATATAAAATATAAAATTTTATGTCACTTGCTCTAAAAGTGACGTAAGTCCCACACAAATATCCATCCCTTATTATTATTTCATTCCTTATTTTAAACTTTTAGGGGTTGATTTTCGAAAAAATAAATAAAAATACGTAATTCTTTATTTTAAATGTAGAAATGAAATCTAAAATTAAAAATGACGTAAGTCCGATACAAACTTTCATCCCTTAGGCTTCTGGGTGTTGATTTTTCAAAATCTTGAATACCATAGTGAATATCATGTTTAAAAGTAAAGCCTGCTTATTTATTTTCACATCTCTAACTTAACATTTCCCCTATTTTACTTTTAGGGGTTGTTTTTCAAAATATAAAAAAACACGTAATTCTTTATTTTAAATGTAGAAGCGAAATCTAAAATTTCATGGTGCTCGCTTCAAAAGTGACGCATTTTTATTACAAAAGTTTTTCACCCTTTTCACCCTTATAGGGGATGAATTTTCAAAAATCCTTCTTAGTGCGCGTTGACCTTGTAAAATGTACCTACTGTCCAAATTTCAAGTCTGTAGCTTATGCCGTTTTTGCCCTGCGATGTTCGGTCAGTCAGGAAAAACTCTTTTATGTACGTATATAGATGATTTGATATCTTTTAAAATTGTTGTTATTACTAGCTTTTTTTATCATATTTAATTTGTAGTAAATTAAAATTAGAATGATGCTCCATGATGATGTGAAATTGTCTTTATTGTCTTGGCGGGCTCATAAATGCATTCACTAGATGTTTGTAAATCGACATAATCCATGTATGTTTATAAACTACTCTAATAGAAGAATTAAACCTATCTATAGGCCATTCTATCAAGACAAATTGGAATTATATTTTTCTACTAAACTGCTCTACGTTTTCGCCTACTTCAACATTTACTGGACAAACGTTCTAAGCTCCCAATTAATTACAAAAGACTCATTTACATGACAGTTATCAGACCTATTTGGACATACGGACTTGAGCTTTGAGGATCTACTAAACCATCCAATTCATCTCGTATCCAAACCTTACAATCCAAAATCCTTCGTAAAATCCTCAATGCTCCTTATTATGTCACAAACAAACTCATCCATCATGATCTTAATATCCCATATGTTGCTGATTTGCCCCAAACTAGATACCTATCCTTCCATGACAAGCTCCATACACACTTGAATCCGCTAGTCTCTCAACTTGCTTCCCATACTATTCCTGATAACCCTCCGAGGTGTCTGAAAAGAAGATAGCCTCGAGACCTTCTACTATAGAACTTTATTGGAGAGCTACCGATGGGTAGTTTCTCCACAAGTGTTTTTTGTTTTCATGTCAATTGTTCATATCAGAAAATTTACGTGATGTAAGATTATTACAGTTGTAAATATCAATAAATTAATCTAAAAAAAAAAATATATATATTTTACTTTTGCTTGTCCTGTAAAACTTCATTTTTGCAGTTGTGTCATTATACTTCCGGAGCAGCGATACATTGAGGAATTGTTATTAGTGGAAGTCAATATAAATAGTAATTTTAAATAATGTATACATGTATGCAGTAGATATACAGCTGTAGTAATTTTAATTTTACTGTTGAATTCAAGGTAGTTACTTACCACTGATTCTGTTTGATAGCACTGGTAGGGTGCTTTCAATTGATAAGGGTACACCTCTTTGAAGTTTTTTTCGCTATGGTAATTTTATTCTTAATTATTTGCAGGACAGTAACTTCTGGCTTCTAGAACTATAATTGGTTAGTTTGAACAAAATTGAAAAAAATGTGGAAACATTATTAAGTGCCTCAGGACATAGGCTAGTGCTGCGATCTGTTATAAAAATTGCGAATAATATCTGGATTTTCGCTATAAGCGATCTAGATGTATTTTTGAACTTTTTATTTGGTTTGTCGGAGTAAGTTCCTGGACCAGGGGGAGAAAAAAATCTGATCTGGGTGAATGTTTCTTAAATAACTGGATAAATGTCCCTCATTTTTTATAAGTAAATTTATTTAAGAATATGCCTGTTATCATCATCCCTGAACTTATTTGTTTATTTTTATAAATCTTGCAACCAACATTATGCACATTAACTCTGATTGCAACTCTTCTTTTCTTGTGCCGTCTTGTATAAACAAGTTTTTTTTAATCTATAACGTTAACGTATAACGGTCAATTCTGTATTGTTTCTAAGACAACGGTTGTGCAGGAAGGTGCCTAGTCCGTGATAACGCTCAACCGCCAGGTTTTCCCACAATTAACGATAGCCACTTAAGCCCAGTAGGGTCCCATAGGGTCCATATATGGCTGTTTACAGAAAAAAGTTATCAGTTACTGCCCCATTTGAACTTTTTACATCATTCCTGATTATAAATTATGTTTTGAACTGTCGTGTTCTATTACTAGATGGTTGATAGGTTTCTATGATGTTAATAAATAGGTGTTTTACTAAAGTCGTTTCATAGTCCTCCATATGAGAACGGTCAGTCCTTTGATCTATTTACGATATGTAAACTGTATATGTGAGATCCGGACATGGAACATTCATTCCGAATTCATTTCTATCTTGTCCCCTAAGTATCTGACATGATGCAGGACTCCTGTGAATATTTGGTATAACAATAATTATTGAAGACTCCCATTTAATTTTCCAAAAATACAAGTTATCATGAGAAAAGAGAATGTAATTATGGTAAATGAGTATACTTCGGTAATCATTTCATCTAGAAATGAACGTTTCAATAAACATATATCATCAATACTTAGAAATGCTAGTTGAAATTTTTATGTCTTGATAAAATGATTACCGATATATACTCATTATCCATAATCACATTCTCTTTTCCATACTAAATCTCACGATAACATGTATTTTTGTAAAATACTAAAAATGAAATGTATAAAAACATAAAACTTGATGTAACTCATATCGAAGCAACAACCTGCGGAATAATTACCATTACTTGTATTTATGTTTCATTTTATTTAGATTTATGTATTATTTGAATTTAATTATTACGATTTGGTTAATAAATCAATATTTGTGAGTGTTGTTTATGTCCGGAGATCCCGAAATGGAGATGTTCTAGTTTTTTCTTTACAATTAACAATGACAAAATTGGGCCAAATTCTAAAATTATGATTTCAAAATCTATGTACTATAACTACATGTACTAAAATAAAATAAAAGAGAACATACTTTATCAAGCCTGTTCTCCTTCATATGAGTTGAGTATGGACCGCGTGGTTTATATTCGTGGAACCAATGAGCTCAACATTAGTCATTCACTTCTCGGAGACTAACATTATTTAATCTCCAGTTCCAGTTAAAAAAAACCACAAAAAGGTCACTAAAGAATGACAAATTAAGAATAAAGGATGCGAAACTGACAGGTTATCGTAAAAATGTACTTATGTCCTGTTGAGGTCGTAGGATACTTCGTGAGCTGACTTTTCATAGCAACTTATAAATTAGACTTTATGTTAAATCGGCTAGCGTTTTTGTTTTTTGCCTGCCAATGATTTTCATTATTCTATTACTATTATTTCTATTATTAATTCTATAACGAACTATTAACAAGTTTTAACTGTTATTTTATATTTTATTTTATTTTTTTTCCAAAAATACAAGTTATTGTGAGTTTTTGTATGGAAAAGAGAATGTAATTATGGGTTATGAGTAGATTTCAGTAATTATTTTATCATGAAATAAAATTTTCAACCAACATTTCGAAGTATAGACGATATATGAGGAAGAAGATGGTACGGGGTGGAGGTAATAAAAATTGCTCTTAAGTAGAGAGAATTGCTTATTGAAGAGCCAACGTTTCGACCCTCTTCTTCAGGGCTAAATGTGCAAAATACAGACAATTAAAATAACATAAGGTAAATATTAAAATTAAAATACATAACCATCAATGCACCTTAGTGATAGAACATAAAGATGGGGGGGAGGTATATATACAAAGTTGTAACGTTCAAAAAAATGTTAAAAAGTGCATAAGGGAAAACTCAATAATAATCATAATTCTAAATACGGTTTATAATTTCCAGTATTGTTTAATGCATTAGAATCCTTATCTAAAACCAATAGTCAAATTTCTAAAAGAACCTTATCACTATGTTATAACGAAATATCTTAATAAGATCCAGTTGGGAGCTATCTATGGTTGTTTAATGAAATGTTTATTGGCTTGAATAATCTATAAGCAAATCCATCATGGCCGTTTATAAAGATGTTAGCAATATACATCGAATGAGGAAGATGGGTTGAATTTTTTCTGGATTGTAAACAATTGATAATGTTTATTGACATGACATAATCATTCTCTAAACGATATTATCCTGTTTTAGCCTGTTAACACAGAGCGATATTTTATAGTTATATTGAATAAGAAATGATAAAAAAGAGCAGTAACAAGAAAACATTTTATCTTTTTATTTTTCATTTTAGAGTTATTAACTTTTCAGTTCAATAATAATAATATAATCATACCGCTGTTATTATATAATAAGTTACTGTTATTATAAAATGAGGGCTCAAAATTAGTGTATCACCGATTTGAACACAGATCAACTGTTTTTATTTATTCATTTTTTTTTATGTTTCGAATCTTTTCAGAGAGTGTCTTTTCCTAAGGCGGAGTCTTGGAACCCCCTCTTTGATATCATGATCCCCTTGACCATGGAGTCTTGCTACCTGAGTGACCTATTTCACTGCAAATTCCTATTTATTTTTATAATAACGCCCGGTATGATACATAGCTGGATGAAGGCTGTCATATAGGATGCATGTACTCTTCTGATTTTCAGAAACTAGAGAGATGCTATGTGAGATACATCCCATTGGTGGAAACAGTTGGAGGCGGCCTAGACTATAATAATGCTAATACAACAAGAACAAAAATGCAATAAAAACGATTCGTTGTTGAAAAATATTCGGTATTAGATGCAGTATAGTTTATGGCGATTTATATTTACTAGGATCATTGAAGTATCTCCAGTTGTGATGAGCCGTCCTCTTGAGACTTATCTCCTTCCTGATGAGGAGGATGTTAAAACCCAGATAGGTTCTAAAGATTATTGATGTGTCGCTGTAATTATGATTCAGACGGTGGCCTTAAAACAATGCGATACCCCGAGGGCGGACCTTTGTCGGCTACTATTGTACGCCTCCTCCATTTGTTCGCGGACTCATTCATTAACTCCTTCAGGAACTGATTGTATTTCCCACAGGATTCGTTTCCTAGCGCTGGATCTCGATGATTCTTCTCAGAGCTTCGTGATTAAAAAAATTGTAAAATATAGCCGTCCAATAATAAGCACCTTCTACATTAGGTAACAATGATTAACATTTGATGGTCATTAGGTCACTTCGAGTATTATACTCGTGTAATTATACTTTGGTACTATTTGGGATACAAAGAACATTGTGATTTATGCAAATTGCATTCTGCATCATTGTGATAAGATTTGTTAGCAAGACTTAAACAAAATAAAATGAGTATTATTCAATATTAAGATTAAGTTTGGAAAATTGCTCCATTTATAATTGTTATATTTACTTTTTTTTGTCGGAGTGGGATTCCTCAGTGTGTAGAGCACGAAGGTACTGGATTCAAAGTTGACTGTGGAAGATTAATTATTTAATCTGTTAACAGCCACTAATAGACCCAGTGGGATCAAGCCCAGCCTTCCCCTATGATCTCGGACAAATCACCGCCCAGCACAACAGTTTTCTTAGAAGAAGTACAGTCTGTACCATTTACTAAATCCAAGACCCTATTGCAAGTATAGTGGTACAGGTTTATTTATCTATATACTAGATAAATAGATAGACTTCGTCCGCGTTGATTTTAAATAAAAATCTATGTCGAGTTTAAACGGAGAGTGAATTTTGAATTCCATAAATGAACTCCTTATTATAACCAATAACTTAGAGCATTTGTGAATTCAGCCAGCCTTCCAATGCTTGTCCCTTTGTTAATAGATTTTAATAAACTGTCCTATCAAATATAATGGCATAATTACAGAACTATCGATTAGTTTTGTATTGAAATCCACCGTTTGCATATGGTATCCAAAACTAATATTTAGGGGTTGATTTGGCAAAATCATGAATACAATTATTATTATGTTAAAATTTAAAGCCTGCTTATTTATTAACTTAACACGATACGATTTCTAGTATTTTTACTCTTTTAGGAGTTGATTATCCAAAAATAAAAAACACATATTCTTATATTTTTAATGTTGAAGCTAAATCTAAAATTTCATGGTGCTCGCACTAAAAATGGCGTTTTTTATTTTATTACAAACGTTTGTCACCCATATCACCTTATGAGGGAAGATGAAAGGCCAGGGAGTAGAGGGCAACGAAGTGAATACGTTGGGCGTTTGGATGACACATCCTTACCTGGTAACTAAGCCTTCCCTCCTCAGGGCGACCTCAAAAATAAAAATAAAAAAATACTACGAGTATAACTTAAGAACGCCTGGACCGATTTGGATTTTTCTTGGGTATTCTTCTTTTTTGGCCGGAGACCAGTTCTAATTGGTATGAATCATCGAAATCGGTCCAGGCGTTTTTGAGTTATTAGGTCAGTAATTAACGCCACTCTTTTATATATATATAGATATACTTAATTTTATCCATTTAACAGGATGATGTGGGTCGCGTTCAAAACGGTATTTGGTCAATTATAAAAAAAATAAAAAATTTAAATCTATTTTTTAACTAGTATTAATTCTATAATTTTAATATAATTAGTATTAGTTAATTTTTTTGGTTATTCCGCTTTTATTTCTAATTCACCAGTACTGAGATATTGAAATAGAATTCATGACTCTTTTTCTGATTAATTGAATTAGCAGAAAAACATAGAAAATAAATGGATACTATGAAGGGGATTTTTTCTTGAGAAATTAGAAGTCAGTTGTTAATTTTTTTTATATAAATATATATTTTTGATGTATCATCAGCAATATTAGTATTGTACTAGTAGTAATATGCTATTATACTACTTCGGATATCATACTTGATTTATAGTTGAGTTAAACTATATAACATATTTTGTTCTCTGAAGAACCTTACTTTATTTTACTATAAAACTGATTTATTTGATAACTAGCTTCCCGCCCCAGCTTTGCGGTAATAAGGCATATTATGCCTAGATATTTTGTCTATCTACTGTACTTTATCATGTATATATTATAAACATAAAAATATTCTAATAATGCCCATGAAATGCTTAAGGTAACTAAAGTATATAAGTTGATAAGGATTAATACTGTACCCGTCAAAATAGCTTTCCAAATACCGCATTGTACGTTATGAATTTTTTTGAAAATAAAATAGGTAAAGTAAGCTATCCTTAGACAATAGATAAATGCTATCTCCGAATTTTTTGTAGATCTATAAAAGAGGAATATACCTCCAAGCATTGTTTCATTATATGTCGAAGGAATCAGGCAGCATCTTCCATGAAACCTTTCTGGAGGTTATATTTTTTCCTACACTTCAAATAATTATTGTTATATTCAAAGCTATTTAAACGAAACCTTGACAAATTATACACCAAAACCATTCTCGTGAATCGCTCTATCTATTGGTGAAAACATGCAAGTAGTTATTGATTATACCGCGAACAGACGCGACCGAGGACTGTTTTATAATATGTATAGATGTATAAAATATATATATATATATATATATATATATATATATATATATATATATATATATATATATATATATATATACATAAAGAATGATAAAATAGTCGATGTTTCGATATTAATTCAGTTCAATTTTTACTTAGACATTTTATAGATTACTAAGACTTGCTAAATGATCGTTTCCTGACTAATAATGAAAATTTGCTGAAAGATAATTCTGTCATTATTAGAGATAGAACCACTTCATTAAACTTCTTTGTTCTTTTCTTTTCAATTTCTTTAAGTGCACTATCGCAATACGTTTATTATCTTTATGACGGTAAATACGTGCACTATCTTATGGATATATAAATATGAGCATTAAAACTATGATTTTAGTGTTGAAAAACAAAAACAATAAAATGTTATATAATGTCTCAATCATTATGACTATGGATCACTACAAATAATTTCTGCACTATCTTGTTCTGTATTGCTTATTCGTGTCATTTACTGTACCTGAATATAGTCGGTTTAACCACATAATAACTTCAAACCTCAAAACCCTGTAACTGACTACTGCATCAACTACCTACCTAGGCACCATCTCATAGAAAGCTCTGTAAAAAAAAAAATAAATGAGTTATATTCTAGTCGTTTAAGAGAAAATGAGATATTGGTTGAGGTAGAATAACTACAAAAGCCATTCAGTTGAAGAACGAGTACTTATTTCCCGCTGAAACAGATATATCAAGTCGAATTGCTTTAGCCCTCTTATCCTAAGAGGTTTTATGATCTCTTTCCATTAACTTCTTGTACCACATTTTTACAGCATTTACCTAAAAAGGTATGATAATATTTTCTTTATATGCATAACATACTAATAAGCTAGTAAATGATTAATCTGAGGATAATCCATTAGCTTAAAAATAATTAGTTATGTATATATTTAATGCAATAATTCATATTTAAGTGATATTACATAGACATTAACAGATTAATGATTTAGGAATATATTAAATAGTGATATTACACGGGCAACATCAACCGATAAATGTTTTAACAATATTTAAGTACATTTTTATAACTTATGTGTCGTGACACAAATAATAATAAAAAAAAGAGATTAAAAAGGAAGGAAATGAAACTCACTGTTAGACTTTTAGAACAATACTGATTTATTCTCTCTCATAATCCTGCTTTTATATCTTTTGCAGTGTTTACATTTACATTAATGGTATTAGCAATACTACTGTCCTAGTTCCACTTGTAACTTATATATATATATATATATATATATATATATATATATATATATATATATATATATATATATATATATAATATTTTAGTTCTCGAGTTTCAGTCCTTCTTTAAATTTCTTAGGCGACGTTTCGAGACTAGGCTGGTCTCATACTCATGCCCTGACAGTGAAAAAATGAGCTTTTAGTAAAAACATTAAATAGCACACTAAAATAAATATAAAATGACATGTGTAAGTTGCAATAGATAGGGTGTAATTACAAGTTCCAAAGAATGGAACAGTTTATCATTAATCAGTTACTTCGCAATTTATCATAAAATGCTATATTGCTATAGCTATGATCAATGAGTAAGTAATCTATTTTTAGGAATATCAATTTATTTAATTGTTGAATCATATTAGATTATATATATATTATTATTTAAGAATTAATTAAATTTGCATAACACGAGCTTAGATCTTGAACATCAGATTTTTTGTTTACAGCGCGATTTTTATACATATCTATAGTTATAATTTCTTTTATATTCCGTTTGAAACTATTTTTCTCTTGGTGTATTATTTTAGGTTTATCAAAATTAAATGTATGTTATGTATTTCTAAAATGTGTAGTGAGAGCTGTTTGATCTGGTTTATTGGGGTTTTATATTATTGAATCACAACTATATTTGTGTGTCTACATTTTAAGTATTGTTCCGATTAAATTTGAACAATAAAAAAAAGCAAGCAGAAGATACACCCTATCTATTGCAACTTACACATGTCATTTTATATTTATTTCAGTCTGCTATTCAATGTTGTTACTAAAAGCTCATTTTTTCACTGTCAGTGCATGAGTATGAGACTAACCTAGTCTCGAAACGTCGCTAAGAAGTCTAAAGAAGGACTGAAACTCGAGAACTAAAACATAATATTTCCATAACATTCAAGATAAATAGAAACCAATACATATATACTCTGTTTATAGTGTCGTTAATTTAATTACCAATTGATGAATATTATGTTGTTAGATACTTTCTATGATACATATACAAAAAAAATCTGTATGTTTAGAATTTTATTTGTCCTTTGTGTTATTTTTAGCGGAAAATAACTAGTATAAAATTCTTTTTACTTCAACCCTACCAGTTGTATCCATCAACGTATTTATCTACTTTATAAATAATGTTATATAGCTAGCTAGATAGATGATAGATAGATAGTGTCTCACCCAAAAAGGAAAATTTTTGTTGTTTAATAGAAAATATAAAGCTGAATGAAAATGATTATATGATCATATCAAGGCTATTGATCTTATTAGGTTACAAGAATTGTCTCATTGCACTTATTGTATTTGATCAATCCATAATCCATTGCTAATAAGTATCGAATATTTTATTACATTTGTTTTACTTTATTTTTATTATTTGTTTTTATCCTGAAGATTTGTACATCTTCTGCTTGCTTTTTTTTAATGTTCAAATTTAAATTTGTTAACATACATTATTTTTTCTTCTTGAGTGACGTTTAGGCTTGCACTTGCTTGCATTATCGCTGATCGAAGAATATTTATTTCTAACTATATAGCATAAATTTAATTCGTTACATTTATTACTATATTTACATATTTATACATAGATATTCTAACCAAGATGGGTAGCACTGATGCAAAGCTAACTGGTGGAAACCTGAAAAACTAATAGGATAATTATGCTATTTCCTTTACCAATTATTATATTTTTTTCTAAGCTTTCCATGAATAAAATAATCATTATTGTTGTATCAATATTAGAAAAAGTATTATTTTTTTCTTGTTTAATATTGTATATAATATTTTTTAATTAATTTTTATTAAATTAATGACCACTTATGATATGTACCCTTTATAATTTTTGGTAGAAACTTCTAGCACTATTTAAAAAAAAAAGAAAATATTCATTAAAAAATAAGGCTCAAATTCACTCAAAGATAGTATTGACGTATTATATTAATAATGAGGAAAAAAATTAAGGTATTTTTGACCCTAATATACATGAATAGTACATACTACATAAGAGAAGTCTTGTTTTCTTTAGTTCTACTGTAATTCTTTTTATACGCATTTTACCACAAATGATGTATTAAATATTTTATATTGAAGGTACGGTACGCATGATAAGGAATTATGATTCTGATCACTGATCCTTTACTAACATCGAGAGAAAAGAATATAAGATCATAATCACGTATGTTAAAAAAAAATTAAACTTATGTCTTAGACTAATACGCTATTTTATCTGAGCTTTAAGGATGCTTAAGGTAGTTCGAACTGAATTACGACTTAAAATATCACTTACTTAGCAACTAGTTGGCGCTTTTGAGTAATATTTGCCGATACCAATCTAAACATTAGAGAACATGAAAGGATAGCGAAGAGACTTTAACGATGGTGCAAGTGGAGGGAGTACAATATACAATACGAACAGCGGGGAGTTATTGATGGCACTCTGGATGAGACCTTGTTTATTGTCCAATTACAAATAAAACACTGGGCATGGTCCTATTGTCTCTCCCCTCAATTACCTGTATATTCTCTCTGTCCGTTGGACGTCGCGTTTATTGGAATTCTCCGCGTTTTCCTTACTCGGATTACGGCATCCGGAGGTACACCGACTATAAGCAGGGTATTTAAATGGCCTAGTCGTCCAGCTTGATCCCAAGACTATTATTATATAAATGTAACTAGTATTTTCAAATTGCTTTATAATAATAGCGCACAGTTAATTGGCTGTTTGGCTTGTCAGTAACATTTTTTACACAGTATTCCGGTATATAAAGTCTGCTGAATAATTATATTATATATTATATATCAATCATATTCAATAATAAAAGAAGAAGCTTTTAAGCACCTCCAAGTAACAGACGTACGTAGATTTCAACGAACAGATGATAAAGAGAGGAAGACACCACTAAACCCGGTCATTATTACAGTTCCAACAAACATCACCATTGATGACATCAGAAAAGTGCGGCATGTTAATAGGTGCATCTTTACAACAACCACCTATATACCAAAAAGAGACGGCCCAATACAATGCTTCAAATGCCAACAATTCGGGCACACACGAAACTATTGTGGTTACAACGAGAACAACACGACATTAAAAGCTGTCCACGCACAGGATCCCCAAAATGTGCAAATTGCAATGAAGAGCATGTCGCATCCTATAAGCAATGTACGGTGAGACAGAAATTATTACATTATTATATTATTATTACATTATTATATTATTATTATTGGCTGAAGAAAGGAAAAAGGAGAAGGCAACAGCCAATCAGAAGAGAGAAGCCCCTCCCACCACCAGACAATACAAGACGACCAGCGCAGGGACCTCCTACTCCTCCCTCCTCCAACCCCTCACTCATGACGACACTGAGACCCCTCAGACATCACCGCCAACCACTCATTCTGAGGGCAACACTCCAGCGGTCACAATGGACCAACTAATACAGATGGTATACAACCTCACCAACCAGGTCGCAGCCCTAGTTCAACTGGTAGCAGCCCAACATCAACCATGAATTCGCTGTCTATCATAAACTTCAACTGCTGCGGACTCCTGAACAAGAAGGAGGAAATAGAAGCTCTTCTGGCTGCAACACAACCGACTGTGGCCGTCTTCACTGACACCAGGCTTCAAGGTAACCCACCACGTCTTCGAGGCTACTCGTTAGTAACCGATGAAATACACGACCCGCTCGGCGGCGTGATGATTGCGGTGATGTATGGGACCCAGTGGAAGAAAATCAAAGAACCCATGGCCACTCTTGACAGAAAAATCAGCCACGCGACGGTCCAGGTTCTGATGAAACAACCTACATATATCACTGGTTTCTACAGAAGACCGTTTGGATCTCTAAAGGAGTTCAAATCTTACCTTGAGGCCTGCGCAGTAAGGACCAATCACTGGCTTGTGGGATACTTCAACGCCAAACATACGGCATGGCGCAACACCAAGAACAATAAGGCTGGCTCGATACTAACCAAAACAAGATACTGCATAGTACACCCGGACACAACCCCGTATGCCAGCGATGGCAGGTAGGGAAAAAAAAAAAAAAAAAAGTACACCCGGACACACACACCTTCAGACACGTTGGAAACGGAGGCACTTCTACCTTGGACCTTCTTCTCACCAAACAACCTCACCGTATCACAAGCTGCTCAGCATTAAACTTCCTCTCATCCGATCACCGCCCAGTACTGTACACTTTAAACGGAAATAAAGAAGAACCGATGAGGGAAAAATTCAGATACCAAGAAGCTGATTGGAAGAAATACAAAGAAGAAGTGTACAACAGCCTCCCAACCATTCCACGACTGACCACCAAGGAACAGGTAGACAGTTATTTGGAAACCTTCATAGAAACCATCACACAAGCAGCGACAGCATCCATTCCGAAATATAGGCCGGCACCACCACACCTCCGACCACCGCCACCAAACATCCTAGCCCTTATAAAAAATCGCCACACTTTAAAAAATAAATGGTACAGAACCAAGGATAAAAACATAAAAATAGCAGTCAACGCCATCACTACCCAGATCAAAAACCTTCTACGACAATGGAAGACATCGATCTGGCATGATCAGCTCGGAGCAACGCATGGGGACGTACGCAAATTTTGGAAACTCACCAAAAGCGCTACGATGAAGTCCTCGACTATCAGAATACATGATGGCGACCGCCTCCTTACACCAGAGGAACAGGCAGAACTCCTAGCGGATCACCTAAATAGTGACATACCGTCCAGAACTGATACCAGTACACCTCCAACTATGGACAGGGGCATTAATTACATGTTTCTCAGCCCTAAAGGCTATACTGAGACGGTCAAACGTCAACCGCTCACCCGGTCATGAAGAAGTACAGACAATTCTTCTGAAGCTACTACCACGGAAAGGAATAGCACACCTCACGCATCTGTACAACTCATGCCTCCGACTGAGATACTTTCCTCAACAATGGAAACACGCCATCTTGTTCCCGCTACTAAAGCCAGCCAAAACAGGGGATAAAGCGGAACACTACAGGCCCATCAGTCTTCTACCGCACCTCGCAAAAACCTTCGAGAAAATTATCCTAAATTATCTTAAAGATTTTTGTGAGGAAAACTCTGTTATCCCCTACGAACAGACCGGCTTTCAAGCACACCTTAGCACTGAACACCACCTAATGAAAATCCAGACGGAAGTATGCAGAGACCTCAACAGAAATGCAGCAACAGCTATGATCTCAATAGACTGTACAAAGGCATTCGATTCCGTGTCCCATGGAATTCTTTGCCAGAAGCTTCTGGATCTAGAGTGCCCGGAACAGCTCTACAGCATCATAGCCGCATTTCTAAACCAATGAAGCCTGGCCGTACGCGTACGGGACAAATTATCGAGAATCATACCTCTCACCTGCGGAGTTCCACAAGGAGCGGTACTATCCCCGACCCTTTTCTTCATCTATACTGCTGATATAGTGGGCAAAAATTACAAACGAGCAACTGCCGCTGCATACGCGGACGATATAGCCATTTATAGCAGCAGTATGAGCGCAAAACGGGCTTTAAAACAAGCCGAAAGTACGTGCCAAGAAATCGTAGAAAAATTGAGACACCTCAACATCCAGGTGAATCCGGCGAAGACGAACTGCGTAGTGTTTGCCCTCCAAAAAGGAAAAAGAGGCCGTTTACCAAAAACTCTACAAGTGGCTAATACCACTATCAGCCCATCTAACTCCATAGTTTACCTCGGAATCAAACTAGATCGCCACATGACACTGTCAACCCACTGCTATTCAAAAATCCGCATGGTAAGAAGAAGACTTATAGACTTCATCACCTACTACTATCTTCAGCCTTATCACTGCGTTTAAAAATCAAAATTTACAAGAGCATCTTAAGGCCTGCACTTCTATACGGAGCCCCGTATAGCGGCTTTTCACCCACCTCAGAGTCGGAACGCAGCGCCAATTACAATTGTTTCAGGACACTATACTCCAAAAAATTGTTCGGTCTACATCGCAGAGAAAGCTAAAACCGGAACAATTACACGATCTCTTCAACCTACCTACAACAACTGAATTCATAAAACGAAGACACATAAAATTCTTCGACTCCCTCAAATGCTCAACTAACGAAATATTTAAAACTCTGACACCTGCTTCAGCTCCAATAAGGTGGCAACAAGTAATGGAAGAAACTCCATAAATATGTTATTACGCAGAAAGGGTCTTGGGTTCAGTAAAAGGCAGAGAATGAACAGTTTCTCAGCCAATGGTTCTACAAAGAGGTTATTTGGCTAAGGCTTTTTTTTTATTATTCGAAAATCTTCCATAAATAATATAAAATTTATTTTATAAATAATACTATAAAGCACATACATATACAATAACTAAGGAGCTTACCCATAAAGAAGCATTGCTTAGTTATTTATTGATTCCTGGAAGAATAAAGTAAATTCATTGAAAAACTACATGCCCGTAACAAATAAGAGGAACAACGGTTCTCAAACGATTTGTTGAACTACTTTTACTGCGTGTAAACTGACATATATTACACATTAGACCACCAAACCGTTGTTGCAGAACTGTTATTCTCATTTATATAGCGGGCTTTGTTCAGAACATGGATAAAATCATATTTCAGCTAGAAAAAAAAAAGAAGAAGCTTGATTAGAAAACATTAACATTCTTTCATTAATAAAGAACTGTCATATTTGACATAACTTTTTTTTTTACATTTTTATGAAAGTTGTATGTACAAATGCACTAAAAATCTAAAAAAAGTTACTGTAATGAATCCATCATAAAACGTTGAAAAATAAATATAAATATTAGGATAGTGTTGTATAAAGAAATTAACTAAATATTTAATATTGACTGATATTGAGACTCGATGTTTTTTCTTAGTATTTTTTTTTAATCCATCCCTTAATATTTATTTTGTGCCCATTTATGCCTTCTTTTTCTCTTAGCAATCTAATAATTTTTCATTTTTATTCAGGGCTGGTTGCACCAATTTCAATGCACCAATCAGTTTGAGTCCAGTTCCTCCTAGTAAATTTTAATCGAAATTAGTTCACAAGGGTTGAGTATGACGTCTTATTTGTATCCCAATTGCAAACTCCATTTTATCATGGCAATTACATATTGAAAAATATATAAATCTTATCCTATGGTAATGTTTTATTCACATCCCGATCCAATTGGGAGTATATAATAGGAATCATTTGATTTCTTTTGGCAATCAAAGTTGTATGTGTAATAATTTGTTATACCATCAACTTTTCAACATTAATATTGACTTTTAGAAGTTATTGGAAACTTATGGCAGCATAATAACTAGAAGTTATCATTGACGGTAATAATGAGATTGTATGAACATTTATATTTTTAAATGTCAAATTACTAATTTATTGTTATTCACAACGCGTCCATTAGAGGGGATATTAAAGAAATCGATTTACTTTTTTTGTAGTTTAACTTGTATAAAAATGATTAAGAATAATTAATACTTTATTTTTTATATGTTATAATTTATTTATTTGACATTTATTATTAACAATTATCGTTGATAATAATTATTCATGAGATATTAATTAGGGGATGTAAATAAATAATAATGACTATCAGATAGAAAACTTTCGCAAATCAATACCTTAATTTTTTCAGAGGTAACCAGTTATTTTCCCAGTAAACCACTGTTTCCTAATAAGCCTTATGGTTACCTCACACAAAGTTAATCTTTAACACTGGGACATGTACTAGTTGATACGAATATATCTTATACTAACTAATATGATATGTCCTCTTTTTGTTTTGTGTTCTTTATCATTCTAATAAAAATGGACTTGTTTGAATGTTGGCTTCATCTTAACATTAAAACTTAATACTTATTATCTAAAATAATAACAAATAATTGAAAAAAAAATCAAAACAGGAAATTTAGCGCACTCATAGTCACAACCTAATGTATTTTCTTACCAAATACCAAGGTCTTTGTCGTGGCACGTCTTATTTTATTTTTCTGCATGCTGTAAGTATGGTGTGGATTGCCATCAATGAGCAATCCCCACCGCCATAAATTACGACAGACTTTGATATTCGTAAATACATACAAGTCTCAATATTTCCAGTAGTTTCATGACATATGGAATCTTCACGATCCTTGAATGTACGAAACGACTTCCAAAGTAAAGGCCAAGGTACGACGCAAAACTCTGTGCACGTAAACATGAAGTAGTGCCTGACAGCCTGAGGGTACGGCCACTGGTTGATGTGAGCAATTAATACTTGAAGTGTGAAACTGAATAATAATGTATCGATGGCACGCCATTCTTATCTCTAGTGATTGACTAATGATCATTATTACAGCTATTGCTATTCCTGACAGGTTTCCTATCCGCCGGCCATACTGTATTAACCATCCCACCACCTATCTCCTTTATCACCTACAATAACGGCCATCTCGATTTGATAGCCCGGAGGTCGCCGAATCATTTTACTATTGCCGATATGAATTCCCGAAGAGCGGGAGGAATATTAATGACCCTCTGAGATCATCTCTACTCTTAGAGTTTATCTCCTAACACAGGAATTCAGTATTTTGCTGATGGTTTGGATAAATAATATATTTTCACTTTATTTTTATTTTATTAAAACAGTAGTAGCTAACAGTTGAAATTTTCGGATATTCCAGAGTATATAAAAACACACTTATTTCATTTATACATATTCTTTAAAATTTTAGGGTCACCATTGTTGTTATTTCATTTAACTTCACTTTATCCTGGCTAATAGACGATGTTGCAGAGGGAATATCTTAAATGTTGGCTATCCAGGTTTAATTAAGATAGGATTTTTAACGAGTACATGCCATCGTACAGGCTCGGGGAACCCATTTTACTTCCCTTCTGAAGGACGGCATATTCAAGGACTTATTTAGCAGCAATCCTTCTTAAGTAGCAGATTGGCATGCTAAATTCTACACCAAATGTCGCCCCCTACAAAAAAACTGGCCGATGTTTATAATTATTTAATGGTACTATGTTTATACACATCTATAATTGAGGTGTTAGCATGGAAAAGGTAGTAAGGAAATTAAAAAAATCACTTTGGATTTTTTTAATAGAAATCCCAAACGCCAGTCCTGGATCTTCAATCGCTAATTTTAATCATTGGGGATACCTCACAGATGTGATTTAAAACCACTCCTTTGGCGATCATATTACTAATGATGTTGGTATATCCCATAATAAATTATAGCTAGTTTAAAAAAACTTCGTTGAAACGGCTAAATCAACCAAACAATTCTTGGTAAAACGATAGGAAGACAGATCTCTTGGCAGTGTTTCCTCGAACGCATTATCATTAGTAGAACAAAAAGAAAGAATCATTGAAACCTTCTGTTAAAGTCAAGCTTCAATTAAACGAATCATACCCGCTTTCGGGTATAGTGTAGTGGCTTAGTGGAAGAGCTATGCTGAGATCCCGGGTTCAAATCTAGATGTGACTAATTGGAACTATATGAAAACTGTGGGAACTGAGGACCCTCCTTGGGCACACAGAGTCTCGACAAAGTTGGTACACAATAACATATTTACTATTCACAAATGATCGCATGTTGTTAATACCATACACTAAAGATTGTTTTCCTGAATTATTTTTAAGGTTTTCCAAATATTGAACAATGATCTTTTTAAATACCTATAAATTATATATTTTTTTAAATCAGACCCAAGCGAATTAAAAATATAAGACCATACTCATTCGTTCAAAGTACTTTCTTAATTCCCTCCCTTATTATCCCTACCTATATCACTTACCCATTCACTTCCAATCCTCAATGAAAATTATGGAGTAATTTTTGCTCATAAACATATTTCCAAAATTCCTCGGAAACACATATCCGTAGCTATACTGAATTAGTATCTAAGATTATCCCATTTCATGAACTTAAAAGAAATCCTCTACTCATTATCTTTCCGATTTGGTTTATTGCGTGCTTGTGTATGGTGAACTGTCTGATCGGCATGAGACAAGGCTGAAGAGAATAATATTTGGGAATATCAGGCGTTCCAAAGTCTCCAGTTGGTATGCCGACTTGAAGTTGCTTCGTCCCGTTTCCGAACTCCCAGATGACTATCTTTTTCAGTCCTTCATAACCTAAAATCCTTCCTACATTTTCAGCATTATATTATATTATAGCATGTTGCTTGGTCCACTCTTTAAACGAGAAGTCTCAGTCCACTATCTTATATATCCCTTCTCACAGATCTGACTCTGAGAAATTTATTTTTGCACACATTTTCTCTCTTATAAAACCTTGTAATCTAAATGTAATTGTTTTGTCTAACAGATCAGACGTGTAAGGCTTAACTTAGGAAAATGTTGGCATTTAAAGTTATATGTTTTGATTTCCATTAAAATTCTTAGTTTAATGGTTTATAGAACGCCGAGGACGAATGCAATTTTAGTTTTTAATGTTCGGCCTACTTTACTGAATATGTATTTTGTTATAAGTAAGTATTTCTAATTTTAAATTAAATTAATTAACTTAAATTAAGTCAATCGTCAATATGTTTTATTCGCACTTAACACAAATCAACAAATCGATTGCTGAATTTAAGCTTACTGTAAAATTATATTTTAATAGTAATGGAAGTACACTGGCAAGAAACCACAGGCACGGTTTTTTTAATTATTTTTAAATTCTGCCACAGTCGCATGTGCGTAGATGTGGTTTGTTAGGCGTTCCATTTCGCAGCTGGAAGATTTCGTTTTGATCTCCCCCTGAAAGATGGCTTGAGATTCCTAATAAAAATAGGAGTTGGAGCTACCTGCAAATACCAGGATGAGATGAAGACATCCTGAACTGGAAAAAGACTATCCTGGAGGATACAATCGAAGAATGGAACCGTTTGCTAACTCCAAGCTATGGGTAGGAACTTTACGGAAGTACTTTCCCACTGTCAGACCACGTTTTGAAGCAAAATAGGTACTCCCAGGATGACAGATGTCAGGGCACAGAGGCTCCGTTCCAAGGTCCACTATCATGGGCAAGGCATCGTCCTCTTCCGTCCCTTTTGTGGAGTACCCAAGACCGCAAACCAGGTCATTGTCTGCAGCGGTACGAGCTCCAGAGAGCAGTTCTACTGAAAAAGAGGAATTTAAGCACGGAAAGTGTTAATAAAAAGAAGAAAATTATCCGCACTACAATGAATTTGTGCTTGTGTGGAAATCAACAAAGCCGCCTTTAATCTCAGACGTAGATAAGGTAGCTCCTGGGAGGCAACCAAGACCTTGTATGTTTTTTACTTAAATATGCATGTTTAATGGCAGCGATTGCTTAATATGCCACCACGCCATACTTGTGTTTTCAACAGGGAAGATAGATTCGAATCGCATAGATCCTTTTAAAATTGAATGTTTGAGAATCTACATGTTTAAAAATTATTTAACGGCAGGAAAGTAAAATTAAATAAATAGATAAAAAAAGATTATTTTCTAGTTGATCTTCGCAGGTGGTAAGTGATATGGAGTCAAACAGTTTAAACTTTAGTTCATAATAATAATAATGCTGGTTCCTGGGAGCTTGTTGCTGGTTGAACAAAAGTTTACCAATTGAGCAGGATCTCAATAGACAGAAACGAAAAGCACAACACAATAGTTTTCAAGACCTAACCTCAATATCAGACAAACCATTAGAAAATACCCCAAACCCATTGCTAAACCAGATACCTCCCCCACTTTATATAAATGATGAAGAAAATTACTCGGCAATCATTACATTCCTAGAAGAAAAAAGCCGGACCAATACAATTCACAGTGAAGTCTACACTTAAAGGTGTAGCTGTTTATCCAGATACACCTGAAACCTATCCAAAATTAAATGCAAGCCTTAGAAGTGAGGGGGTTGGTTTTCATATTTTTCCCCAAAAGTGCTCCCAAAAGACACATGCCCAAGGATAGTGATTAAGGGCCTCCATCACACTACACCGTTTAGGATCATAAAAGAGAAACTGAAACAGAAAAGTTACGACGCTTCGAATATAACCAATGTTATATCTAGATTTTTAAAAAAAAAAAACCTTCCAATATTCTTCGTGAATATTACTATTTCGAATATTCTATTAATAAAAAAAAGACATCCCGTAATGTTTAAGGTGCCAACAGCATGGTCACACTAGAGGCTACTGTAACCACCCATCAAGGTGTGTTATTTATTTATTTATTTAAACACCCTTCTTTGTCTTACGGCAACACGGGTTTTGAAAGTATTAATTATTAGACAATATTAATTATCACACAGTAGTTGTATTGTATATAATCTTCTCACTCTAATTTTTAATGTGATTCACCATGTCTCCTACTGGTCATTTCCATGTGTTCTTCTTCCAAGATTGAAGAGTGTTTTTCCCACTTCCACTTTCCACTCATACACAAAATCGTGTCTTGGGTCATTAGCTGAGGGAATTCATTCTCGGGGAGAACGTAAAGTCCGGTTTCCCTCACCAAGATGTGTTATATGTGGCGGGCATCACGACAGCAAATCTTGCAGTGAAACAAGAGAAACAATCAATTGTGGTAATAACCTGCCAACTATAAAAGTCGCCAAACGCTGAAGAATCTCAGAATTCAGCGTCACCAAAGCACCATGGTACGCCAATAACAAGACATTGCATACGGACTTAAAAGTACAAACGGTTGACGAACATACTACAATCGCTTCCAAGAAAATCTACACGGACACCCAAACCCTTGATAGACAAATGAGTACGACTCTCATGCCTGAGAATACTATGAGGACACTAAAAAGAACGTGATGGGGGATCTATTACAGTAGGAAATTAAATCAAGCCAATGGAGAGGTACTGCTGGGTACTGTTCTTCTTCATGCCTTTCATGTCATTCTGTATTATTTTTCCGTCAGCCAATCTGCTGATTGTCAGTTATTGGTATTTGACAGGTGTGGATAAAAATATAAAGAGAAAAAGAGATTTTTTTAGTTTTGGTGGAGCGTATCCGTTACTAAGTAACTAATTTGTAAGCGTCAAAACTTTAAAAGCTGTTCTAACCTAGACAAGCATACTTTCACTGTTCACAGTCCATATGGATTGATGAGTTGTGTTGCTTCTTCCTCCCTAATTGCTATGTAGATTGCCTTTTAACAGAGCCGCCAGATGTTACCCTATGAGAAAATAGTAAATTACTCCGCCACAGTCTGAGTAATTGAAACGAAAGGATCTGTCGTAATGTGTGGGCGAGTAGAATCAAAACCTATCTTTTTTTTAGCTTTTTATTTTTCTTCATTTTTTCCTTTAGAAAGGGCTCGGCTTAAAAGGTTTCAATTCTGAGGTCGCTCTTGGAGAGAATTTTTCGAATCAAATAAACCTATTTATTGGTAAATATTCAACTGTAATAGCGTGAAATAGGCACAACAGGTAATTAGTACTTAATTAAACGCCAAATAAGAAGCCATGTGGATAACGAACAATACATTGTCTTTTCAATTGAATTATTCGACATAAATTATTGCATTTTTTTTTTTTTTAAGTCTCAGATAGGAAATTTTCTAGTTTATATTCATGCTGACGTGACTTTAATTTAGAAGTTGCCTTCTTACGTTCTGCTTGTAATAAAAAAACTAAGGTTGGAATAATTATCATTTACGCAAATCTTCTCATTTTCATTCACTTCTCTTCAAGTGGAATCAGTGAGAATCTGTGTTATCGATTTTATTGTTAAAGAAAAAGAATTAATATCCTCATCCGTCATTATGCCTTATAATTTCTAATTCTTCAATTAAGCTACCGACTTTAAATAGTCCAAGCCGATTGGAATAATTAATTCATTTATTTAAGTTTATTATTGTTATTATTATGGAAGGCTTTTATATATTTTATATACAGTCGATTACTATACCTCAGAAATTTTTACCTCCACAACACATGAAGTAAGTAGCTTGGGATGAGCAGACTTTCTAACACAGAAAAGTAACTAAGCCGAAATCACACTTAACCACCAGGTGTTCCCCCAATTAAGTGCATCCATTTAGAGAATGCCCGTGGATTCGTCATGGCTGTTGACAGGTTAAATAGTTTGTCTGCCACACACGGATTTAATCCAGACACTCAGCACATGAACTCAGTGTTCTACACACTGAGCTACTCCGTTCCTTATTATATTACTATAAATGAATAGATAAGAGACTGGCCTTCTACCGACTCATGTCTAATACTCAAGAACGTAAGAACACACTTTAAAAGTAAAATCAAATTGAGCAGCATACATCCAATAAGATACTTCCGAAGGACACAATGCATATGGAAAAGTAAATTGTTTTTTTTATATTTAAAATTCTGCTCGTGGTCCATGTGATAGAAAATATTTGAACATGAAGAGATAAAAATAAAAGTCCTTTTTGTACGCGTTCTTCAATAATACTCACAAATTATTTTACGACAGTAACTTTTCGGACTAATCTTTCTTAATTCTGACTTCTTCTTGATTTACTCGGAATTGATATCTTCTTCTTTCCCCGTCTCCTAGCCTTATCATTGAGTTACCTATTAGATTAAACAGTTTCCATTCGTTGTTCCCATAAGTTTGAGTAAATACTTCATTTTAGTATCAGGTCTTCTCTGACACGGTTTACACAATCCTACTTTCGGGGACTACCTTTTATGTAATGGTTAATATAACAATCTTCGAGTTCTAATCATATAACAGCAGTACGTTATTGATATATGTGATGACTCGACAGGTGGCCTTAGGTTTTTTAAAGGTTATAAAATATCGCTCCATATGCCGTCCTTCGGAAGGCGTAAAATGTAAACCCTGCACGGTGTCAATTACTCTTTAAAGATATCTATCCTAATGATACCTAAATAGGCAAAATTTAGGGCTCCCGCCGTAGTATCGTCCGGTTAGCCTTATCAGTATAAACTGACGTTAATAAAATGTTAACGTGGCTCAGTGGACTTCCTAGACCACAGCCATCGTCCCGTCTTGTGAGGTGTCTCGGAAAATGGATTCCGGCTAAGAAACAAGAGGTATTCTTTAATACCTGATGTGATACACATGATGTGTATTGAAATCAATCACATACAAAGCCTTTAATATACAATATACAAAGATAACATTGATTTAGAATTGTCTCACAAACATATATTTTCAGAATTCAACAGCAATAATAATATTTAATATATACTAAAAAATCCTTGGTTATGCAGTCCTGCAGAAAAGACGTAAAAAAGGTGCCTCGAACCTACGATCCATTTATCTATCTAAAGTGATATTTTCTTATGTTACTAGTCGATACTGTCACAACAAAAACGCAACTGATTAATTTTCCTTCTAATTTTTGGTGCGTCAATTATTTGTCAAATTTCTGTTATTGATGCCAATAAATAAATTGTTGAAGTCTAACATTTAATTAACACAATTTACGTATAAAACATCTACTCCCAAAGTTAAGGTGTAAATGGCTGTTTTTGTAATGTTGTAATGTATCCTTTTCAGATTTTATCCACCACAGTCCGAAACTTTTAATAATATTTGTTGGTCTTTTATAAATTATATATTAGTGGTAGAGCGCTGAGTAGCCATGCCGAAGGCCCTGGGATCAATTCCGCTCGCTGCAGTTCTTATTCCGTGATTTATCATAAATTATTTATTCTCTCAGCGACCGGAGATGGATCCTATGGGATCTAGGACACTCCTGAATATCACTCAGCCTCAATAAAGTGCTGAAATATAAATAAGGGGATAGTGAGATTTGGTGAAACAGGAGAGGGGGAACCCAGCAGTTGAGAGTGTTCTAGGACAAATCATCTCCCTGTACAACCGTTGTCCTATACTGAAACAATACAGATTCTACCTTGCACACAACCCAACATCCTCTATGGGTTGTAGTGGTACGGTTTTTTTCATTTTTTTAATAAAATAAAATAACAATCAATGTGGCTATCTATGCTACTTATTCTAATCTAATTCTAACATTCACGAACACTTAAAAATTTCGATTAAAAAAACAAAACATTTATACATCGATATACATTTCTCCATGGCTGTTTAGACATACACACTGTTGAACTTCAACGAACCCAATTTGATGCTTACAAAAAATATCCTTTAATACCTTCAATGTCCTCGTAACTATAGAATAGTTGTGCATCCTTCAATTTTGTAACTTCACTATCAAACTAATTCTTGAGATCTTATTCATACATCTCAATTCATTTCTGATAACCGTCGGAAACCTCTAAGTTGAAATTTCAGTATTCGTTTACGGTAGAATAGTCATTAGATTTCTTCTGATGTGGACTCCTCAAGTCGGTTCGGCAATCGTATATTGCATTGGTTACTAAATTGATTGCAAATGCAGGCGTACATTCCAATAAGCACATTTTTATTCGCATTTAGTGTGGATTGGCTGAAGGAATCCTCGAAGATGGTCGACTGGAGATAGTCCCTAAGGAGCTACTAGCCACCCACGGCGATGACCAATGGGAGATTCCTATCTAGAAAACGCTTCTTCCTTCTAATGTCATTCCCTCATATTATGCCTTGGTTCTGAATCCTATCAGTTTATGGACGCCATCATATATGTGTGATGGGTTTTATTACGCCTATTCTACTAAACGTTTTATTGTTTTCTCACTGTACTAATTTTTCAATGTGAAAAAAAATGTCATTTCAGTCACATTTACTGGCAATAACGGAATAGTAAGGTAATAATCGATAACGATTAAAGAATAAAGTTTAAATTAAAATATCTATCATATGCTACTTCAAAATTAGTTAAATTGTGGAGTGTTGAGTTTCTCTGTTGACGGTTCCGGGTCCAAATACTTCTGTGGCAGAAATTGCTATTTTATAAAGAAATGCATATAATTATGAGTTTAAATTTTTGTTCGTCATCGAAAAATTAACTTTTTTACTACTACTAATGTTCATTTTTTATTTTATTTTATTTTTTTTACCAAATTAAAAGTGCCTCTTTATAAAAACTGTTTATTGAAAGACACGAAGCTACTTGGTGGTGTTACCTTTTCCAACTGAAGGAGGAATTAACCTTGGCAATATCTTGGCGAGGAAAGATTATAAGGCTCATCAATACTTCTTTGTAAATGTTATTTCAATAAAGAATTCTGCAGGCATTCTACTTTCTTCCGCAAGCAATAAAAAATCAATGTAATATTGAAATAAAATCTCACCAACATCATATATGTCAATCAGTATTATTTAATCAAATGTAGAAGTTATATTAAAACCTGTAAAAAATTGTATAATTTCATTGACTGATTATATCACTGTATACAATTCATTTGCAGGAATCGGTTTACCATAGTAACGAATGCAGCAGAACAGATGATTGCCATAGAATATTTGGTAAGTTGATTTCAGTGTTATATAATATATTTTCATTATATAGTTCACCTTAAGACCAAAACAATCTCTTTTTCTAATTAGATTTATAGTTTAGCATATATTTTAAAGTTATTACAAAAGTTAATAATAAGGTAAATTGTTAGATATACATTTATTGACTCAATATTTGAGACCTATATTTATTTCTTGTTTTATTTTCACCATATATTAATGAAATTAGTTTCGTATTCAAATAGTTTGTAGATGATAGAATTAATTAAAGATCACTTAAGCCTTTAGTACTTGATAATGGATGACACGTAACAATTATCCTTGATTTTGAATAGTTAAATTGAGCAGTGTTAGTATCCGATCACACTTGCGTTATTTTTCAAGGAAACATGATCATGAATCCGTAATCTTCAATTTTTTTTCTTGTATACAGAGATGATGATATCATCAAGGAATACTATGTTTAGAGTATGACATAGGAAATCGCCCACTGGCAAGTGCTATGTCCTCTGGTCGTCAGACATGTTTGGCCAATCTCTAATTTATGAAAGAAAAAAGAAAACTTGCTTCATGCACCTACTTATATAAATCTATATCTGTAAATGCAACCAACCACTTATAAAATAATCGCCGTATCTCAAGAACGACAATTTCTTTGAAGCTGTTTGTTGTGGTGGTTACGATTTTCGTCTAGATGTAAAATAATGCTGTGGTTGTAAAAAAATCCTCCTTCTAGCTGGTTAAAAATAATATCTAATACTTTAAAAAAAAAAATTGATATCTTGAAAACCACATTACTTTTACACATTACAATTGTTTAGATTAATTGCTCTCTCTAAACTACCGTAACCTTATATTAAATATAATATTAATATTATATAATAATGATTTTCAAATAAGTAATTAAATCATTATTATTAAAATTAATAAATACTTATAATATCAACATAGCTCTAGTACTATAATAGCATATTATTTTTTTATTATAATTCATTTTTACTTGCTTACATTACACCATATATTTTTTCTTAGCTTACAAAAAATAATCACACTATTTAATTTAAATTATTTATAACATTCATTTTACTCTTACCATAATAATTATGTCATGATTGAATACAATAATAATTTTAGAATACAATAATACAATATAGAATACAATAATGAATACAATAATAATTTTATATTGATAATAATTGTTGACCTATGATAATTTATGTTGAAGAAATTGGTCCGGGTAGAGGTCACTGAATGAAATTCTCAAGTAATTTCAGATGATATTTATTGTTAGCCAACGTTTCGACCTACGTTGTAGGTCTTCTTCAGGGCTATAAGCAAAATACAGACAATTTAAGAAAGCGGTATGAATATAATAAAACATTTTAAATATAGATAAACTAAAAGAAGGTGAATACAGGCAAAAATTGATAATTATGTGTAATAATGATGATAAAAATTGATAAAGGTGTACAGTAAAGTAATTATGAAGGTTAAAATGTAGAAAATAATAATAAAACATGAAGAAAATAATAATAAAACAGAAAGTGTTGACAGTTAAAAAATTAAGGTATTACAGATAAATAAAAACTGAATATACAATAGGAATGTGAAATGATATGGGTAAATTAGAAAGTGATAAGAATTACGCACTAAAATTATAGGTAATAAAAAAGAAGAAATAAAAATTGTAAAATTATAAAAATCTAGAAACGAATTATATAAAATAGAATAAAATTGAAAATAAAAATTATTTTAGAAAATACAGTATTAATATTAATAGGTAGAAAATACTTTATACTAGTGTAAAGAATATTAATTACATAAGAGAATGTAAGAAGACAGTTTATAAAAATGTAAAATATCAATTGTATAAAAGTAGGTATGTTTTCAGTAAGGTACGTGATAATATAATCAGGCTATATTGGACTAAATAACAGGCTAATAACAGGCTATATTGGAATTATGATATATATTGATGAATATTTAGGGTGGTATATAGATAACTAAAACAAATAAACGCCTTACAGTAATAGTGAGCTTGGAAGTAGTGATAATAACGGTAAATTGGGTATAGTACTGTTTTAGGTTATGAGGGAAAGAAATTAAAATGAAATGGAGGAGGGAGGGGGAGTAAATAGTGCAAAACATAAGTTACCTGTGGGGGTGGGACGGGGGGTGGGTCCTCTCTGGCTATGAAACACTGACTGATATAATTGAGAAGGAAGGATGGTTCCCCACCCTTACTAAGTGTAAAAAAATTTCTCAGAATATAAAAGCCGTTACAATGGCTATAAGTAACGTATAAAGGGGAAGAAGCAAATAGTGTAGAAGCCTCAAATAAAGACTTGAAAATCCATACACACACACTCACATACACATATTCGTATGTATATGTATATATATACATATATATATATATATATATATATACACACACCCACACACACACACACACACACACACACACACACACACACACACACACACACACACACACACACACACACACACGCGCGCGCGCGCGCGCACACACGCGCACACACGCGCACACACGCGCACACACGCGCACACACACACACACACACACACACACACACACACACACACAGAGACAAACATACATACTTATATATAATATTGGCACGTATGAGGGGGGGGGGAGGAGAAAGTCATTAGGAAGCAGGGGTGGTTAGTTATTTTGTATTAGGTCTAGTATGTGTCTGTAAACTATTGATAGGTTATTTTTGTCAGTCTTTGTGTTTAACGGATTTTTTTCTAGGTTAATGTATATGATTTCTATGGTAAATTAACTCTTTAACTCCTACCATCCCCGTCTCAAATTTACCATAGAAACTGAAACCAATCACACCCTCCCCTTTCTTGACCTCCTCATTATAAGAAATAATGATAGCTCCTTGTCCTTTGATTGGTACACCAATCCCACATATTCCGGCAGACTCCTCAATTTTTTCTCACAGCATCCTTACCACCAGAAGATCAATACAGCAAAAAACCTTATTCACCGGTGTTTATCCCTATCAGACACCCAATTTCGACCAACCAACATCCTACGAATCCAAAACATACTACTCTCTAACAACTTCCCAGCCCACATTACCAATAAACTACTAGATCCCCTTAAACACCCTAGTAATGTAATTTACCCCTCCCCGTACCCAACAGTACCGAACCCCAGTTCCTTCATATACCGATCTTTTCCTTATATTCCTGGTCTGTCTGACAATATCCAAAAAATCTTAAATCTTACCTTTCCCAACCTTCGCCTTGGTTTTAAGCCATATCACAAATTATCCCAACTATTCACATATTTAAAAGACCCGATCCCCATTAAAAATCTCTCCAACATTGTTTACCGCATCTCCTGCTCTGCCCCAAACTGTACCTCCTCCTACATTGGGGAAACAAAAAACCACTTTTACAGACGACTATCACAACATAAGACCTCTATATCTACCCGGAACATATCTGCTTCCAAACTATCAGAACATGCCTTAACCCTTAACCACACCTTTAACTTTGACCAATCCTCTGTTCTCGCCACTGTTCCTAATTATACCAAAAGACTAATTACAGAATCATTATACATTAACCTAGAAAAAAATCCGTTAAACACAAAGACTGACAAAAATAACCTATCAATAGTTTACAGACACATACTAGACCTAATACAAAATAACTAACCACCCCCGCTTCCTAATGACTTTCTCCTCCCCCCCCCCTCATACGTGCCAATATTATATATAAGTATGTATGTTTGTCTGTGTGTGTGTGTGTGTGTGTGTGTGTGTGTGTGTGTGTGTGTGTGTGTGTGTGTGTGTGTGTGTGTGTGTGTGTGTGTGTGTGTGTGTGTGTGTGTGTGTGTGTGTGTGTGTGTGTGTGTGTGTGTGTGTGTGTGTGGTGTGTGTATATATATATATATATATATATATGTATATATATACATATACATACGAATATGTGTATGTGAGTGTGTGTGTATGGATTTTCAAGTCTTTATTTGAGGCTTCTACACTATTTGCTTCTTCCCCTTTATACGTTACTTATAGCCATTGTAACGGCTTTTATATTCTGAGAAATTTTTTTACACTTAGTAAGGGTGGGGAACCATCCTTCCTTCTCAATTATATCAGTCAGTGTTTCATAGCCAGAGAGGACCCACCCCCCGTCCCACCCCCACAGGTAACTTATGTTTTGCACTATTTACTCACCCTCCCTCCTCCATTTCATTTTAATTTCTTTCCCTCATAACCTAAAACAGTACTATACCCAATTTACCGTTATTATCACTACTTCCAAGCTCACTATTACTGTAAGGCGTTTATTTGTTTTAGTTATCTATATACCACCCTAAATATTCATCAATATATATCATAATTCCAATATAGCCTGTTATTAGCCTGTTAATTAGTCCAATATAGCCTGATTATATTATCACGTACCTTACTTAAAACATACCTACTTTTATACAATTGATATTTTACATTTTTATAAACTGTCTTCTTACATTCTCTTATGTAATTAATATTCTTTACACTAGTATAAAGTATTTTCTACCTATTAATATTAATACTGTATTTTCTAAAATAATTTTTATTTTCAATTTTATTCTATTTTATATAATTCGTTTCTAGATTTTTATAATTTTATAATTTTTATTTCTCCTTTTTTATTACCTATAATTTTAGTGCGTAATTCTTATCACTTTCTAATTTACCCATATCATTTCACATTCCTATTGTATATTCAGTTTTTATTTATCTGTAATACCTTAATTTTTTAACTGTCAACACTTTCTGTTTTATTATTATTTTCTTCATGTTTTATTATTATTTTCTACATTTTAACCTTCATAATTACTTTACTGTACACCTTTATCAATTTTTATCATCATTATTACACATAATTATCAATTTTTGCCTGTATTCACCTTCTTTTAGTTTATCTATATTTAAAATGTTTTATTATATTCATACCGCTTTCTTAAATTGTCTGTATTTTGCTTATAGCCCTGAAGAAGACCTACAACGTAGGTCGAAACGTTGGCTAACAATAAATATCATCTGAAATTACTTGAGAATTTCATTCAGTGACCTCTACCCGGACCAATTTCTTCAACATAAATAATAATTTTAGTTATCATATTTCGATATTTTCAATGATTTTATGGCAATAATTTCTTATTATTATTTCTATTTTTGTATTACGTATTACGGGTATATAATTATTGTTTTACGGGTATTAGTATTGTACTGTTGATTTTCTCTCTCAGCTTCAATGATCCGTCTAAAAGCTATACTGAAATGTCAGCGTATAAAAAATTATAAAGCATATAAGTTCGTTTAATTCAATAAAATAGAGCCAAAAACTCAAAAAGAAACACTATTATTTATTATAATGCAATTGGGAAAAATCACAATGCAGAGCCTTATGTTTCAAATCCAGTAATACACCCACTTACCAGTCGACGTTTCGCCTATAGACGAAATATTATATAAACGTCGACTGGTAAGTGGGTATATCACTGGATTTGAAACATAAGGCTTTGCATTGTGGTTTTTCCCAATTGCATTATAATTCGTTTAATTCATTGACCGCACCTCGTCTAATTTTTACTTATTTATTACTAATACGAACTATTTCCACATCTACATGAAAAAACCTAATGAAATTCGTATTCGGGTTTTTGGCGGAGGTTTCCTCATAAACCTATGCAATCGTAATTAGGTTTTTAACTGAAAAATATGCAGTTCACTTCTACACACTTCATGGTCTCATTCCTATGGTGGTTATGCAATCTAACGATATCGATACAACGGCTGTGCATTGAGCGAAAAAACACTTCTTAGCTTAGCATTAGCCGACGGCTCTGTAGATTTTAATTAAATTTCCCAAGATCTCCTTAAGTCCTTCAACTAAACCCAACTAGGTATGGGTTTACGTATACGTGCACGAAATATTCATTGCATTTAGGTTTTCCACATCTATGAATAACAGCATATTAGAATACGTATCCAGATTCCAATGCTAGCCCGAACATAGATTATTAGCATTTTAACTGATAAGGAAACTACATATTTCAAATATAAGCAATTCATAATCCCTAGGGGAATGCAATCTATGTAGCTGCTCCGAACTAAAAACCGCTTATCCCTTAGAGTGTTGCGCTTAAATGGTACAGAACTTGCATTTTTTTCGTAATCCTTTTACGGCCTTTAGCTACTTATGAACTGTAACACTGAGAAAAAGAACAAAAACGTTATGATGAAAATTGTCAAATTTATCGATGAAAGATTATTTATATATAAATAATTTATTTATAAATTTATATATCTGAGGCCATCCACTTGACTTCCAGGTTGAAGGAACACACACTACCATATCCATATTACACAAATACTGTACAATATACAAAAGCTCCCTTGCATGGTTCAGTCGAAGCCGACCCAGATGAAGGAGTCGATCGAGAGGTTACCATGTGACATTCTCAACACTTGGAACGATTTGAGTGGACCAACTACTCGTAGGAGTTTATATATATATATTTTTAAAGAAGCCAAAAAGAAATAACACTGGTCTGATGTAATGGACAAGCCATTTGGCATTAGAAGAATTAAAATTATTTCAGTTTAAGTTCTTCCATACCTAAGAGAAACTGTAAAATCAATCCTGCGGTTCTACTTATTGATAGCTACCAGTTGATAGCTGCTCCTGAAGTGAAAAAATATAGACTCGACAACATGTGAATAAGTGAGTTGAAATATATTGGGTTCGGAAGCAGTTTACTTTCTAGGACACTACCTTTTTGTATTCTGGGCACGTGAAGGATGAAGCACGGCATAATATTGAGACAGTATTGTTTTTTGCTAAAATGGATAAAATAAACTAAAGGAATTGAAAAAGAATATAAAAAATATGCATTTCTATAAACAAGGATAAGTAATATTATTATATTATAACATATACGAGCAGAAACTACGGAAACTGATAAGAAGAATGAATTCTTGGAATTCATATGATACGCCCAATATCCACAGTGATAAACATCTCCTAATGGGTAAGTTAAATATTCAATTTATAATTATTAAAAAAATAATTATCGTAGCGTTAGGTTTAAGAAGGCCGTTAAAGTGAAGAGAAGAGTGGCTGCTTGGAGGAGGACTTGAGAGCGACCTTGCTCTTATCGTGTTCTGTTTCCTCTCAGCTGTTCAAACAGCCTTCCACTTATCGCTACTGTTATGCATAAAATCTGCCCCTTAGTAATTTTTTTAATTATTTTTTTATTTTATTTCCGTTGTTCTTACTTCATCATGATATATTTGAGTCATAGCGTTTTCACATGTTCCGATAAAATTCATAGCAGGATCCAGCAATTCATGCAAATACTCTACGCACTCTCGAATATGCTCGAGGGCAGATTGAGGCGAATCATGAACTGCTCTCTACGGTTTTTCTTCGACGCCCCGAAGAAGTTTCATGTGTCTCATCTCTATGATGAGTTAAAGTGGCTTTTCCCCTCCATCCGTAGACTACATTTCGTATGTTCTTTCATTTACCAAAACATCAATCTTATGTATTCAATATTATCCAATCTCAGTACAGAAGAACTCGCCTTTCCGACCTTTATACTCGTTCCCACAGAACCTAAAGCGTTCCTTTCAAGCCACCATGCTTTAAAAAATCACTCCTACCCGATATCTGTCGTGCTTCTTCCTTATTCACGTTCAAATTCAAGCTTTTTTTTACATCTCCTAAATTTACAAACAGATGCTCTCTAATCTATGAGAATTAATAGCGAAAAGTAGTAGTACCTAATCTTCCGTACTGCATCCTAGATTACAGTTTGTGGAACTGACCTCAGTTTTGCTCATTCCGTAAATAGATATCAAGTATGAATAAATTGACTGATTATATATTTAAGTGTCATAATAGACAGATGACAATAAGGGCTATAGGAATGGTGGGTATAGTAACAATAAAGCGTATAGTGGCCTACACTTCTATAACCTCCATTGTTTTGTAATCAACTGTCAACCCTTACCCCCTTTTTAAGCACCGAAGAAGACTTCCAATGTGGGTCAAAACGTTGGCTTGAAAATAAATAGTTCTCCTTAATACCTGTGGTCTAGTGGTTAGCGTAACAAACTACTAAGCCTAAGATCGCGGGTCCGTAGCCCGGCAGGTGGCCCTAGGATTTTTTAAAGGGAGTATAAAATCCTTTGTTACGCCGTCCTTCTGAAGGGACGTTAAACGGGGGGTCCCGAGCCTGAACGATGTCAGGTACTCGTTAAAAATCCCTATCCTAATTAAACCTGGATAGGCAAAATTTAGAGCTCCCAATGTAGCATGGTCCGATTAGCATAAAGTGACGTTATATGAACAGACAACAAAAAAAAAAAAAAACAGTTCTCCTTACTAAAGAAATTTTTTTCTGATTTCCACCCGGACCATTTTCTTCTTTTTTTACAAGCCTGATTATCGGTGAGTAGATGACTAGGTATGTCCTAGAATAATGTAGGGTATAACTAAGAGTGTCGGTAGAACCCAAAACTAATTCATAAATTTTATTTAAAACAGAGGCGGAGGTTCGTCTTGAAAATATACTAAGATAAACCCTTTTATTAGTTTTTCCAAAATTATTAGCTCTTTGTATGTTCAAAATTTATAATATAAAATTTCATTTTTTATATTAAAAAAAGAAATGATGAAACAAATTAGATTCGTACACATATAAATGTTCAGGCCCTCAACATATTATAAAATATTAAATATTTTTATTTTCAGAAAAAATAGAAAATAGAAAGAGAAAAGATAAGCCAAGATAAGCTATCCTGATTCGTACCTGGGTCAGACAAATCCATTCTCTTCACCGATCCCATATCCCCGTTTTCTTGTAATTTAAGATGTATACAAGGGGAAGAATGTTCATTGAAAATTACTTTAATTAGGATCTTATTGACTTAATAATTTTAAAGAGTCTATTTTAAAGAGAAGAGATATGCCCAGGGCCCGGGTATTGTATTATATAATTATATTTAATTTATATATTATATAAAATTTAACAAAAAAAAACAAAATAAAATAAATTATCGATTTTATCATTTTGGCTCAAAAGAATTTAAAACTTTAATGTCGTTCTTTTTAAAGATTTAGAAATACGAGTGATACCATTTTTTCATGTATCCGTTGTATGAATCGTGATAGTTACGTTATGAAAAATAAGCAGAAAATAAGTAAATAAATAAAATAATACGAACAACAAAATTTAGAAGAATATAATCTAAAATGCCTATTAATGTTACATAGCTTAATATAACATAGTACAAGCAATTAGCATGCTTATTAACCCTTTCAACTTTAAATTTTTTATTCGTGTCTTTTGCGTTAATGTAACCAATATACTAATTTACGGCAAAAAAAAAAATAAACAAGAAGCAGTAATTTACTTAAAGCATCAATTTTCAGGTCTGAAATATATTTAAGTACAAATATAATTATATATAGTTTTATATAAATGGAAATACGACAAAAAAATAATAAAAAATAGATAACTAAACGTATAAATTGTTACTTACTTCCCGGGATATGGTAAGGAAGGTATAAAAATGGTATTAAAAATCATCTCTCAAGATTATTTTTGATGTCATGCCTATCTAATAAAATTTGTTTGCTATATTCTGTAGAAAGTAATGAGTGATAGTTTAATAATTAAAGATAATTCAGTATATTTATTTTTTAATTCATTCAGAATATAATATTTGATGAAATCTACTGTACTAAATGATGATTGGAAACACGTATTGAGAATGACCACATGGGTCGAAATGTATACATATAAAGAAAAATAAATAAATGATTACCTGGACAAAAAAGGGTTTTTGTATTTATAAAACAAAAGGAAAATATAATTCAAGTCCAGTACCTTAAACTATTAATTTTAAATATTTGATGTATTGATTTAGAATTTAAAAGGAGTATAAGGAAATCTTTTCGTGTAGACATCGGATTTTTCAATTAACATCTCATATTGTCGGGACTTGAAATAAATGCCTTTATTTATAATTCTTATTATTTATTTAAATACTCATAAAATAAGTATAATTACTAGAATTATGAGTCCAAACTTTAATCCGCCATCCTTTAATATTCATCATTATATTTTAAGGAAGAAATAGTTGGGGGTGCAGTCAAAGAAAACACCAAAATAAGCATAACTTATTTATTATGTGCCGACGTTTCGGCCTACAATGTAGGCCATCTTCAGGGCTAAGAGAGAGAAACAAACAAAAATATATAAAAACGTAGCAGTAACAAGAATATATAAAGTGGTACAGGAGTGAAAATAAAAATAGTGACTAGATATGATGAAATAGTGAAAAGATAAAATAGTGAATAGATAAAAATAGTGACTAGATATGATGAAATAGTGAATATATACATGATAAATAAGAAAGAATATAAGACTGGTTACAGAATATAATAAACTTAAAAAAGTGATAGATAAAATAAAATTGTAGATGATGAAAAGAAATTCTAATGGTGACAGATATAATAATACAAGAATACGAATATAAAATAGAAAAAATACATGTCAAGAAAGGATAAAATGTAAACAATAATATAAAGGGAAAGAAAAATGAGGAGGTAAACGGAAAGATACAAAAAGAGAAGATTAAAATATAGAAAAAGGGGTTACATAGGTATGAGGGGTTACATAGGTAAAGTGTAATAATATAAGCATATATAGAAATAAAAGCTTGATAAATTTCAAAAAATAAAACATTGAAAATAGTGGTATTTATAACTATGAACTATGAAGAATGAAAAGAAAAAGAAAATATAAGTAAGGGAAGTTAATATGTAACTGTATACAGTAGAAAGAAGTGGCATTAATGCAAAATAAGAGGTGAATATAACATAAACATGTAGAAAATAGGTAAAGAAATACAGTGGATGAAAAATATGAGGCTAAATGATAATGAACTCTATACTATTAACAAATGATGGATGCCAAAAGAAGGTGTGAGAACAGGTGCGAAGAAAGGTGAATGTGAAAAGGATGGAGATAAGATAAATACCAAGATATGTACTAACCGAATAAAACACGAGGCAGCTAGGCAAGCTCAGAATCAAGTGAGAGAAATACGTTAGGCCGGCTGGTGGAAGCGATACAGGCGATCTCTGACGGCCAAAAAAATAATGACAAAGAAGGGGGAAGGAGAAATGCAGATGCAGAGGAAATAAGATACCGTAAATAATGTAAATAGCGTGAACAATTAAAAATTAAATTAAAAATTAAATAAAATTAAAAAGGAGAAATGCAGATGGCTGGATATAAGTGAACGTAAATAATGTAAAATGCGTGAAAAATTAAAGTCAATGTTCAACATGTAATTAATAAAAGAATGGTATAATAAATTAAGAATGTAAGGTTATTTTAGTAAATTAAAAATTTGGGAGTAGGTTAGGGATAGGTGATGGGAGTCGGTCTTGGCATTAACGGTAGAGGAATCTAAATTGATGTGAATGGTTTCTGAGAGGATGCGTTTATTATAATTAGGAACGGAGGCTAGGATCGACGTATTTTCGAAGTCAAAAATGTGGTTAAAGGATAGGGCGTGTTCGGAGAGTTTAGAAGCGGTTGGGTTGTGGGAGGAGATGGAGTTTGGAGATGGAGATGGAGTGTTGGATAATGCGGTCTTTAAGTAGGTTTTTGGTTTCGCCGATGTAGGAAGAGTTGCAGTTGGGAGTAGAGCAAGGAATGCGATAGACGACCTGAGAGCGATGTTTTAGAGGAATGGGATCTTTGACTCGGGTATAAATATTGGAGAGTTTGTTGTGGGATTTAAAGGCGATGCGTAAATTGGGGATCGCGGAACGTAGGGATTTTTTAATGTTATTAGAGAGGGAGGGTATATATGGCAAGGATCTGTATATAGGGATAGAAGGCGGATGTGGAGATCGGGTGCGGGTGGGTGGGTTATAATGGTGATGGATGAGTTTATTGATAACATAGGGAGGAAAATTGTTTTTTAATAGGATTTCTTTGATGCGTTGGGTGTTGGTGTTATGGAAGCAAGCGTCGGAGAGGGATAGGCCACGGAGGATGATATTTTTGGCGACATTGATTTTTTTGGTGGTGCGGATGTTGGGAGTAATAATTGAGGAGTCTGCCAGAATAGGTGGGTTTCGTATACCAATCAGTGGATAAGGTGTGATCGGGATTTCTAATGATACGGAGGTCAAGGAAAGGTAGTGATTTGTTATGTTCAAGTTCAACAGTGAAATGTAGGCGGGGATGGTATGCATTTAAGGATGATAATAAACCTGGAATGATGTTAGGATTTAGAATAAGGAGGAGGTCGTCCACATATTTTTTAATGAAAATGACATCGTCACGGAACTGGGGTAGGGTGGAGTCTAGAAGGTCATTTAGGACAATATTGGAGAGGTCAGGAGGGAGGGGATTTCCCATGGCCAGTCCAGAAATTTGGTTAAAGAACTGTCCATGGAAAGTGAGATAGCCAGATTCGCAGCAGAGTTTAAGGGATTGGAGATATGAGGACCGGTTGAGAGAGGTATGGGGTTCTATTAGTGACCAGTTGTTATCTATAATGACAAGGGCTTTATCTAAGGGTATGTTGGTAAAAAGACTTTCGACATCGAAGGAAGTGAGGATGTAATGATCAGGAATGGTGAGGGATGTTAAAAGATCACGTAGATGAAAAGAATTTTGGATATCATATGGGTTGTTACGGCTGAGGACTTGTAAGGATGAAAGTAAGAAATTGCTAAGTTTTGTAGATGGTGAATTGACGTTAGCTGTAATAGGACGGAGGGGGTTGTTGGGTTTGTGGATTTTAGGAAGACCATAAAAACGGGGGGCTAAGGAATTATAGGAAATGTGGTTTCTGTAAACAGGATAAGTAATTAATTTAGAATTGACAAGGCTTTTTAGGTGGAGGTTGAATTGTTTTTGGAGAGATGTAGTAGGATCACGAGGTATGGGTTGGTAGGTGGACGTATCAGAAAGAAGGGAATTAATTTTGAGGTTATAATCAGAAAGGTCCATGATTACAGTAGAGTTACCTTTGTCAGCTTTGGTGACAATTAAGTCGTCATGCGATTGAAGAAAAGAGCGTGTGGACGCAAGGTCTTTGAAAAATTGCGGGGAGAAATTAGAAGGGGTGGAATGGGGGTGCTGAAGGAAGTTGGAAATTTTTCATCCAGTGTATTTCTTTACCTATTTTCTACATGTTTATGTTATATTCACATCTTATTTTGCATTAATGCCACTTCTTTCTACTGTATACAGTTACATATTAACTTCCCTTACTTATATTTTCTTTTTCTTTTCATTCTTCATAGTTCATAGTTATAAATACCACTATTTTCAATGTTTTATTTTTTGAAATTTATCAAGCTTTTATTTCTATATATGCTTATATTATTACACTTTACCTATGTAACCCCTCATACCTATGTAACCCCTTTTTCTATATTTTAATCTTCTCTTTTTGTATCTTTCCGTTTACCTCCTCATTTTTCTTTCCCTTTATATTATTGTTTACATTTTATCCTTTCTTGACATGTATTTTTTCTATTTTATATTCGTATTCTTGTATTATTATATCTGTCACCATTAGAATTTCTTTTCATCATCTACAATTTTATTTTATCTATCACTTTTTTAAGTTTATTATATTCTGTAACCAGTCTTATATTCTTTCTTATTTATCATATATATATTCACTATTTCATCATATCTAGTCACTATTTTTATCTATTCACTATTTTATCTTTTCACTATTTCATCATATCTAGTCACTATTTTTATTTTCACTCCTGTACCACTTTATATATTCTTGTTACTGCTACGTTTTTATATATTTTTGTTTGTTTCTCTCTCTTAGCCCTGAAGATGGCCTACATTGTAGGCCGAAACGTCGGCACATAATAAATAAGTTATGCTTATTTCGGTGTTTGCTTTGACTGCACCCCCAACTATTTCTTCCTTAAATTAGAAGATACAGTCGACCATTTCTTCTCTAACATTCATCATTATAATTAATCAGACCATTAAAATTACTTTTAGGTATCTTATGATATTTGTATCACTGGTCTCCACTCGGATCTCAAGAGGCAGAACTAGCCTTGACCGAATTTTCATTGAGGAATTTCTAATAGTGATAGTGTAATTACAATAAGTGCTGCCGTAAACCCTTATCTCTCTGATAAAACTCTTTATACAAGATCTAATTCCTAATAACGACCAGTTGCAAACAAATAATACTCTACATTTTGCTCTGTGGAAATAATTTTATCATATTTATACTATTATCATTATATTATGAGGAGACCCAGTCTCGGTGACGGGATATAGAGCCAGCTATGTTATATTATCAATCATATTTATATTAATTTTATCCTTTATCATATTTAATAGATGACGCCTTCAAAAGATGATAAATATAAATAAATCGGCCTTTATGATTTTTTAAAACTAACAAAAGCTACTAATATAATTTATTTTATTGTTATATGATGTAATTGTTTAAATATTTTATTTGAAAAGAAAAGATATGACCAGGACCGGGACTCGAACCCGGGTCTCCCACCACGGAGAGGTCTATGCCGGAGCTAAAGTCATACTTAATATTTTATTGAGGAAGAAAACGGTCCGAGTGAAGGTCAGAAAAAAAATTCTCTTAAATAAGAACAGTCAACCTTTGACCCCATAATAATCCCTGAAGATAACCTGCAATAGGTGCTGGAACTTTGGCTTAAAAATAAATAGTCGTCCTTATTTAAAAAAAAAAAATTTCTGACCTTTACCGATACCGTTTTCTTCATCTTCTTTTTCTTTCACTTCATCTTATGCCATTGCTAGCATCGAGGAGACTATTTTCTTCAACATTTATGTAACGTCAACTAACATTATTCAAGGTAATTTATTAATAATAATTAAAAATGTATATGAACAGTATATGAAAATAAAAAGAGCATATATGTGTCCGTATTCACTTTTGGTAACTTTCAACAAACGCATATATGCGCTCATAGTCCCCACCGATTGCTTTCACTGAACAGATATGTGCGTCCGTAGCACTTAAGTCATGTTCTATGTACTATGCTAATCTTTATTAAGGGTTAATTAAGTAAGCATTCTTCTGGAGTACTAAGGATTTGAGTGCATCTACCTGAAGTTTATCCATAGTGTGTTTATTGTTCATTGATCATTATTGAAAGCTATTAATTGCCATCATAATAGTTAACCATGACGTGTACCCTTCACAGAAGAGCTCATAGCACAAGGTACCTTACCGGCTTCAGTGAAGAGACTCCCAGGAAGACCATTGTTACATCGTGGCCTAAGTGGAGCCGTTAGCCCGGGCTTTTATCCACTTCTAGAAAGCCGATATTGTAACAGTTAGTGAGTTGATTGGATCGGAGGCGAGGGCATTGTGGCCTACCCTCTGGGGAGCCATAGGCCACGGCGGCCGAGGTCTCTCAACTTCTTACCCGACTATCGTTATTGTTTTAGTCCTTTTTGTTTTTGTTCCCTTTCAGCGGAACAAAACACGGGGAAGTGTACACTTTGTCATGCTATGCTACCCAGCTGCGCCTGTTAACTAATCTCATATTAACACTCATCGTGAGCTGTAGGCTGTTTTGTATATAGTAGCTTGTTATCTCTGGCGTTGTTTAGTTATTTAACTTTTTGTTAGCTTTAAAGTTTTTTATTTAACAAAATCCAATTGGACAACCCTAAATTTCACCACTAATGGAACCTGTAATCCTCCATCACATATAAGTTATAAGTACTTGTAGTAGTTTGTTATATGTGTTTGTAGCAATTACATCCTTTTTCTTTCTGGTATTGAGATATATAATTTAACTTGAATTGATATAGGTTAACTTCTATTTAGCAGTTTCTAAATTTTGTTTATGTTTTTTTACAAATTCTTTGGGATCTACAATCCTCTTGGGGCTTTATTTGAGTTTGAGCGTGATATCGGGCAGGTCATCGTATAGAAACTTTAGTTTCTAGAAAAACTGCATTGAACTAGAAACAGTACTGCTGCTACTATGTAATGAACCCAAAACCCTTTTTTTAATCAAAGTGAATAACCACCCCATCTTACTAAGGTATAACTATTATTTATGTATTTATTTATATTTTTTCCATTCAAAACCATAAGGCCGTTGGTGTATTTAAATTGTAATTAATATTTGCGATAATATATCCAGAAAAATATTAATTCTTATTTGTTTTTAATGGATGCGTTTCTCTTTGCATAATTTTGTCCTTTTTAAGTAATCTTGATAATTCACTGATACATTAGTTATTTGAAATCGACAAACTTCTAATTATTAATTTTAACTTATTATTTTTTAAATAGGGGAGCGGAGTGCACTGAGTTCCCGTGCCGAATGTTATGTTTTCAAACTCCGCTTGCTGGCAGACTTTTATTTAATCTGCTAGTGGCCGGAGATGGATCCAATGGGATCTAGGATTCTCCTGGGGCTCCCCAAGCCTCTATGAAGTGGGCAACCAGAATAAGGGGGGAAATTGGCTGGTCGAGCGTCATCAAGGACAAATCACCTCCCTGCACAACTATTGTCTGAGAACAGTATCTGCCAAGTATTGAGCTCTAGATTCTCCATGGGTTGTTATGGTACAGGTTTTTTTTTTTTTTAAACAAACATACAGTAATGTATTTTTTTTATTGTTAAGCAAATGATTGTATATAGGTTTATTAGCCATAATAGAAAATTAATATACCTAGAGATGACTATCTCTCCATAGATTAAAGAGGAGCAGACCATTTTTAAAATAGCTTTACTTCATGTATAACCTTTGACGTTGGTCTGAACTGTTAAGTTCGTGATTTGGCCATGGACAGGGCCATACATTCCATACTCAAAGACCACAATTCGCTCGTCATCGGGGATGTCGGGGATGTAGAAGTGAAGCCTTAAGGAGGATGACAAATGAGAAGCCCCAGAGATGGCCCGGTCGCCAAACGAGCAATGATTGATGTCTTTGCCCTAGCAGCTGCATAGAACGCGTTGAAGATCGATTCTAAAATCGATTATGGTCTCTTGTTAGTCAGTATTCTTAAGATTTTAAATCCGTTGATATAATGATTGATTACAAAGACTGGATTAACAAATGCGTTATAAATATTACATATTATTCTCATCTTTAGATCCAAAAAAGGATGAAACCACTGAATAATTTAGGAGATTATACAAAGCGAACTCACAGATCATGCATCTAGAGAACAATTATATTAATTTCTTTCTTTCGATGGTTCCATCAAGTCCCAGAAGAAAGAACAGTGCCTTAGTAATGTTAATCTCCAGCAGTCTAACCAGCAATAGATCAGATACTTCATCTCATGATTGAATGTGGCAACGGGAATTAAAATTGATACTGCAATTGTTCATTCATGATAACTATTCGCTCGGGTAGATTTATACGAAGTATTATCCCCCCAGTACGACCCATTTTGAGGAAACAAACTTATTTCCTGTTTCTGTGAAAGCATATCCGAGTTAGTCAATCTTCACTCTTAGAATAAACAACAAGTGAGGCGTTTAGGATCAAAACCGTACAACTACAAAATTTCAAAAATTGACTTTTTCAGATTATCTCCAATTTTGTCTATCGCGATACTTTGCCACTGTATTTCACATGGATTTATTCCGATTCTGAATCAGAAGTTTTGGGACTAAACTACCCAAAAATGTGAAAAAGTCAATGAGTTGTCCGCTTTTGACCTGAACGCCTCAAGTGTGCTCCATGATTAGGTTGAAGTAATTGTTAACGAGGTTTAAATGAGGGTCTTTCAATACCTGTGTAATATTTCAATAAGAGACGAACGCAGTGGTTTATACTAAGCCTAACTAGAAATTATTTTATTAATTAAGTTTCTGATTAGATACACTGATATATCGAGAGGATAAAGTAAAAAAAATGTGAAACCCTTTTAGTAATTCTAAAAGCCTAATATGAACTCGACAAATAAACTTAGTTACTATAATCGACAACAAGTATAAGAGTATGAGAGGAAAATAGTTGACTGGATGATAAAATGTAGAACGGAGATAGTTGGGGGTGCAGTCAAAAAAAAAAAAAGCAACACTAAATAAGTACTAGACTTATATTTATGTGTCGACGTTTCGACCTACAGTGTAGGTCATCTTTAGGGAGATTTGGAGAGAGAAGAAGCCGTTGGGTGCATCGGGTAAATTTAGAACGGAGATACTTAGGAGGTGCAGTAAAAAAAAAAAAAAAAACACTAAATAAGTACTAGACTTATATTTATGTGCCGACGTTTTGACCTACAGTATAGGTCATCTTCAGGGCGATTTGGAGAGAGAAGAAGATGTATTGGGGAGGACTGTGATATATTTCATAATCAATGTTATTAAAATGCATTTAATTAATCAAACAGAATATTAAATAGAAAGATTAATCTAAAGAAATTTAATTTTATCGCTAGGTTTTAACACACTTGAATATTGTCTCTAAGACTTACTTATCTTTACTTTTATAATTTGATATAAAAAGAAAAGAAAAATTTGGATATTGGTAAAGACAAGCATTCCCATTGGAATGATGGTGATGAACTTGTTTTATTAACCTTTAAAAATTGTTTAATACCTTGAAACTTTTTGTATTTTAACCTATGTCCTTATTCCCATAAAACTTTATTAAAAAGAAAAACATGTTGGAAATGGAATATCATATGTCGTTCCTGAATAAAAAAAGCATCAACCAATACAATTGCTACTCAAGAATTACAACACCCCAATTTTTTAGTTATGTTGTTTTTCTTTTGAAATAGTGATATAGACTCTTAATTACATATGAAGTTTCATTTAAATGAAGATATAGCATCTCTAAAATTTCAAATCCGCCATTGAAGTGCTTATTAGACTGATAGAAAAAGAAATAGCAACTCTTATAATAAGAAGCAACAAGTGACTTTTATGCTCGGCTAGATTGTTTATGTAAAAAAAACCTAATACCATATTTACAATTATGTACTAATTTCTATTTCAAGTATAACCACAGTTTAATAATGCTAGTATTATTATATTAAGTTATTACTTACGAAACCATGATTTTTAATTATATAATATTATGATATTATGATATATTATACCTATTTTATGGTCATCTGAACTTTCACAACGGAAAAATTAATTATTTAATCAGTAATGTAATTATACACTAATGAATTTAAAAAAATAAAACTACATTATTTATAGCATGGGTGTAAAATTTGTCTAATTTATAGAAATTAGCTGTTATTTCAACATATTATAGTTTCTATTCTTCGCTTGTGATATATCCTCCCTCAGCTGTATTGGATTTGAGTGAGATATCTACAATCGGTATGAGAATAATGAGAATTATGTACTATAATAGGTATGAGACGGTATCTACTTGTTCAGAATGCTCATTGATGATATGTTCGGATGATGAAATCAATAGGCACTCTTTATATTATAAATATAATGATGTAGATAAATAGATCATAGATGAATAAATATGGTTTTATTTTTATTCACATATTGTATATATCTAAAGGGAGGGGGGGATCCGTGTTTTATTTAAATCACCTCCCTGAACAGCCTTTGTCCAAGAATCAGTACAGTCTTAGCGTATCCCTCACAAGTATTTTTAAAAGTAATATATATATATATATGTCGTATGATGATAATTATCATTATTTATCGTCGTTACAGTTTTCACTTACTGCTTATGATAGAGATGGCGTTCCACAGGGATATTATTGAGGCGGCTTCTGCTGATGCCCAGAGCAGATGCCTTCCATCGTGATGTCATTAGACATCAGTTAATCGACCTCTTTCATGCCATTGGACGTTTTTACTCAGTACGTTGACCTCAAATAACTTACTCTAATTGACAACTCTTTGTCCTACACTTTCCATCATCGGATACGTCAATTCAGAGCTTCCTTTCGATCCACCGCCGAAGGAGGTTGGAACGCAGGAGGAGCGATCATCAATAACCAATGACTCATTCATCATTCACAATGGCCTCATACGAATATGTTCTCGTTAGCCCTGTACCTTTTCTTTTCTGTTTTTTTTTCCTTTTATTTCTACAAGAACAATTATAACATCATTGATAGGATATGTCTATTCAGTCTTTGGATCAGGGATTGTGTAACCAACTTGTCACTCTTGTTTATTAAAACAGATAACAATTTTTTTTTCTTCCGAATTGGTGATAAATCTATTTTATATATAAGTGACTTTATTTAAATATATTTATTTCCAGTATAATTTGCTGCAATTCTCAAAAGTAATATGCTGTAACAAACAGACCAGTCTCAAACTTCAAAAACTTGGACAAATTTAAATGTATCTATACAGAATCACAAATACAATGAAAGAAAAAAAATATAAAAAAAAACTCTCAACAGAGAGAAAAAAAATTAATAATCAAAATAAACAAAAATTGTATCTCTACAGTCTTAATAACATATATAAATCTAGATATACAATAATAATAAAATAAAAAAAATTGATATCCTACAATATTAAATGCTTTTTTTTTTATGTACATATCATTTTGTACTATTTTTTGTGTAGGTCCTAATATTTTTTATAAGTGGGTTATCAGTGACATTAATTATCGATGATGTGAAGGTAAGGGGATGTGATTTAACCCGGGAGAGGCATCCCGTGAACATTTCCCGCACATGGTTCATTATTTGAGTATAAATAATCGATATTTACCAACAAATCATCCTATTTGATTGAGATTTTGTCTCACTGGACCTGAATAGTCATGCAGCTGACAAAAATGCTGCAAACTATCTAGTTACGCTACGGGCTGAGAATTCGTGACAGCGTCAAGTTTGTTTCAAGATCTGTGAGGGGATATGGTAACGCCGGGTTTTACCCACGGTTAAACTCCTAATAAAATATAGTGTAAAACATTGTTATATATCTTATTTTTCTTGTGATATTTATAATCTATTTTTTCTTATTCCATTATCCTGAATAACTATAAGTTGAAATTCAAATGAAATAGGAAAACGTTCATGGGGACACCTCTTGTGTAACATAAATAAGGGCACCTCTTCCGGGTAAAGTACATGTTTGGTTTTGAAATCTTTAGAAACTTTAAATGTAATACGAAATTAAGGAGAGGTTAAAACCCGGAAATGGTTATCACTTTTCAATTGCAACATTATTGAACTCGTCCATTCTGCCCCAAAACATAAAAAATAATAAACAAAACTTTAGTGGTTTCTCGTTAAGATCGTGTTGTTAAATTTATCTTTGCCAACGTTTCGCCAGACATGTCTGAACCACCAGAAACCACTAAAGTTTTGTGTATAAATAGTGGTCGTGGAAACTTGAAAGAGTATATAAAAATTAAGATTTTTTTTTTCCTTCCTTCTTTTCTGTACAGGAAACTTAGTCCCCAACTATCATAGAGGTACGAACAATATCTTAAATTTTTCGATACTAAGTTATTGAGGTCCAGTTTCAAAGAAAATTACTAAAAACTTTTTGATCAAAAATACTTACATTAATCACAAAAGCACTTTGCAAATGGAATTAAACGGTTGACGAACACGTACAAAAGCTTTCAAGAAAAACCACACGGAAACCGAATCCCGTTGATAGACATCATTCTCATGCCTGGACCTCTAGGAGACTCAGAAGGACGTGGATAGGGGATCTATTATCATAGGAATTTAAATCAAGCCACGGTAGTTGTACCGCTAGTTACTGTTCTTCTCAATGCCTTTCATGTCTGAAAATCCGCCGATTATCAATTGTTTGTACATGACATGCATCAGTCGGTCTCGGCATCGAAATTCAGGGTTCTTTCATCTATGTTTTGATTATACTTAATTATAGTTTGTTCAGCTTTAAAGAACATGTCAACTGTGACTTTAACTTTAAAGTACAACTGTGATACGTTCTTTACGCGAATTTGATACTCTTGTCATACAATGCTTACCTTCATTCTTGTGTCATGGCTCATTTCGTTCTGGGGTGCCTGTGCCATCGTAGGCCAGCCCCGCCTTGATGACTCAGTTGTTTACATCAGACACTAAGGATGGAACTCTCATCATTGGTGATGATACTCTCGGTGCTCGGGAGGCGCTCATAGACTTTCGCCACATTTTCTAATACACTACTGCGGCCGACGAAAGGTGCGTTTAAGCATTTATTATTTCGTTTATTACTCTAAAGAGAATGCCAACGATTGCCAATCGGATTGCGCAACCTATGTGTAATATCCACTGCAGGAGGTTATGAAATATTCATTATTTCACAATATTGGAAGTCATCGGGATGATCATGACATCTTTTGATATTCATATCCATTCTCTCTCACACAGCTATTGGATTCCAAGGGTCTTATGTAATCATACTAGTGCAATAAATTTGTGGTTATGCTAACTAAAAATCACTCTTATACAGCATAAATGATCGTAACATTTTCAACGATAAAATATAAATAGTATGTTAAAGTCTAAATACGCGAAACATTGATATGCCAAACATTATACATTATTGCTATTGTGTTATAAACTAGAACTGAATTTAATATACAGATTTAAACAAAAAACAAAACATGCAAAAGTATGGACGGATAAAAGGACATAGTACAAGACAACTTTGTGCGAGAACATCCTATAGTTAAATCAATGCAAGACAAACATTAAAATTTAGCTGAAAATATAATATAATCCCACACAGATACTATGGACAAGAATACAACATCCCTTTCGTTAAACTTATTATATATATATATATATATATATATATATATATATATATATATATATATATATATATATATATATTCGGTTTTAATATTAACTTATAATTACCATTAGCAAAGTAGGTATTTTGAATAATCATATACAGCTTGTTCATGTCACTATGTTCATAAGATACTACAGTCGATTTTGTTTTCATACTGTAGATATTATAATTGAACACGGTGATTGATAGCTTATTATATGACTTGAGGTTTAGAGATGATTCATGCCGGTGCAATGAGACGTTCATTACTTCAGAGTGGATATGCGCGGCATTTTGTTCTCGGAATGCTCGGTGCATTGTCTATCCGATGGAGGTTGGGATGTGTGCGTAATGAGAGCGGAGCTTAAGGCTTAATGAGCTATAATGGACCTTAATAAAGGAGACTTTTGAGAGCTGATGGATGGGGTGCCATCTTGTAGGCTGCAATCCAGGCTCCTATAAATAGCCAGTGCCTCCTGTATCTCCAGGAATCGCAACAAGTCGCCTCTCAACCTCGCACACCGCTGCCATTGTCGGTCTCCCACCAGCGACAAATCTCTGTCAGCTCTATCTTCACGCTCATTATCGCCACAACAGGACACTTTATTCGCGTGTTCCCCCTCGATAGCCCATCGCGGGCAAAGTAAATACATGTTCCCCGTCTATTTACGGAAGCGATAAAGCCTTAAGTGAATTCGGTGATGGATGCTCAGTGAGCTCCTCAGGCTGTATAATTGCGCCTGCTTACTAATTTTCTTTTGACATTTCCGCCATTTAAATTACACGGTGTATAGTACTGTGGATTCTGCTTTGATATGCTTCACCTCACGGCTTAACAAAATGGAGCTTACTTATATTATTTATATGAGGTAAAAATGATCTCTAAAGCTAGTCCACACTATGAGACATTTTCTAGGCAATAGACGAGACAAACCTTAGTCCGTCTCAGCAACGGTCTAGTAGCAGGCGGATTAGTCTCGTCTAGCGTTCACACTACTATTTCAGTTTCTAGACCAATCTTAGTCAATATATCATGGAGAGCATTGATCTGTGCGGAATGATTTCTTGCTTTATGCTTTGAAAAATACGAAATAAAATATTTAAACATTTTATTGCCTGTTATTACTTACTTATATTAACCTTCTTGCATTTCCCACAATCAACGAATGTAGCTTCTCAAGGAAATCAGATAGAATTCAAAATTACATTTTAAAAATTACTAGAATTATAAAATTATACTTAAAAATTATTTCTATGAATGTCGCTTTGTTTTGAACAATCTCATAATCCGTATTGCGCATAATTGCATTTAGCACAGATTTCACGTCCAAGCCATTATTAACATTAAAAAAAAACGTTTTTTCGGCTATAATGACATAAAATAAGATAGCACACTGAAATAAAATAAATATATGCAAGAAATAAAAAAGTAAAAAATGATGCAATGATTAAAGGTCGCGCTTATCTGTCATATTAAAATCTAATTTCAGTAATTGTTTAAAAAAAGTGCAAGTTCAATTTATATGCTAGTTTAAATTACCAATGACTTACCAATTTTACATTTAATAATTAAAAATAAAATATTTTAAAAAATGACGAATGGATTTCGAATTTCTCAAATACAAAAACTTTTTTTTACCTTACCATTAATTGTAAGAATTTTCGGTCAAGACTATGGTAGGGCTATGGTCGAAAAAAAGATCTCAAGAAACTCAAAAGAAATACAAATTTACATTTTCAAAACGACAAGCTACATTAAATTGTACTTAACAAATATTTCCAGGAAAGTCGAAATATCTTAATCAATTTCATCATCTTTATCACATATAATTGCATTTAGCCCAGCTTTCACGTCTAAAGCATTATTCAAATTAAAAATATATTTCTCGACTGTAATAATAGAAAATAAGGTAGCACACTGAAATAAAATACAAATTTGCAAGAAATAGAAAATTAAAAGACTGATGCAATGATTTAAGGTTATCTGAAAAAAAAACAACAGAAAAACTATTAGTAATAAATAGAATGGTCTGTAATAGTTTGGATCAAGTGAAAATTCAATTAATTTGTTTGTTTAAATTACCAATGAATTAAAATTTTTACATTGCATAATTATAAATGAGGTATAAAAAACTACTTGAATTTATGTATTCCTCATCAGATCCACAACACTTTAACCTAACTATTTATTGTAGGAATTTTCGGCCAAGACTGTGGTTTGGTTGGGTCGTGAGAAGAGGGAAATATTAAAACCGACAAGGATTAAAGAAAGTTTTTTTTTTCTCATTAAAATTCCATCCACACCTGTCAAATACAAGTATTGACAATCAGCAGATTGGCTGAATGAAAAAAAATACAAAATAACATGGAAGGCATGACGAAGAACAGTACCCCGCGGTACCTCTCCATTGGCTTGCTTTAATTTCCTACTGTAATAGATCCCTCATCCACGTTCTTTTTAGTCTCCTCCTAGTGGTCTCAGGCATGAGAGTCGTGGCCATTTTTTGTATCAATGGGTTTGAGTGTCCGTATAGTTTTTCTTGAAAGCATTTGTAGTACGTCCGTATGTGTTCGTCAACCGTTTGTATTTTTAAGTCAGTATGCAGAGTTTTATTATTGACGTACCATGGTGCAAAGTCTAAGAACTTTTGACTGAAAAGATTGTAGTCGTTTTCTGTGAGTCTGTTTAGCGATACCGTAAATTTGTAAAGCATATGTCCAAACTGGTTTTAGTAAGTAAGTGTACGTATTTAATTTCTGTCTTAAATCTAATTTTGAATTTTTCCTGAATAGGAGTACATTAATTTGAGTTTGTGATTAGTAATTGGCGTTTTATCTTAACGTGTGGACCCCATGTCATTCTCCTATCAAATGTTAATCCAAGGTATTGTACTTTGTCTCTCTGTGGGATGGGTGCGTTATTAAGGAAAATGGGAGGGCATGTTTCTCGTCTAAGAGTAAAAGTGATGTGTTGTGACTTTTCGTGGTTCAGTCTGATTTTCCACAGTTGGCACCATTCATTCACTTTTTATAAGTTGTGTTGCAAGTTTTGTGAGGCCTGTGTCGCGTCTTGATGTTTGGTGATCATGGCAGTGTCGTCAGCTTAGGCTGCGATAAGTGTGTTAGGATTTTGTGGAATGTCGTGTGTATACGTTATGTACAATAGTGGTGAAAGAATTGATCCCTAAGGCACACCGGCTGAGATGGGTCTTATTTAAGATAGATTTGAGCCCTGTCAGACTGAGAAAAATCTGTCTGCAAGGAATGAGATGAGGGAATGAGAAGAATGAGATAATAAGTGTGGAATGAGATAAGACGGTAGTATAGTCTTGAGCTTAAAAAGAAGCCCCTTGTGCCAGACCTTATCGAATGGTTGGGCGACATCCAGAAACACTCCAGTTGCATATAACTTCTCCTCTAGTTTTGTCGATATGTAGTCATTTACTCTGTGTAATTGTTGAGTAGTCGAGTGTGATTTTCGAAAACCGAATTGATGGTGAGGGATTTTATTTTTGTCAGTCAGTAATTTCATTAATCGGGGATAACGCAATTTTTCAAAAACATTTGAGCAAATAGGGAGTAAACTAATAGGTCTGTACGAGGAAGGATTGCTAATATCTCTTTCTTGTTTTATAATCATTGTAACAATAGAATATTTCCACTGTATAGGGAATTTCGTGGTTTTAAGTATTGAGTTATAGATTGTCGTTAGGAAAACTAGAGCTTTCCTAGGCATTCGCTGGAGCACCTCAGCATTTATTAAGTCATAGCCCGGGGCTTTTCTTATTGGTAAATGTCTAATTAGTTCTGCTACTTCTGTTGCAATGAAGGCGGTGGTAATGTTAGTTGCAATGGAACGTCAAATGTATTATTTACAGAAATTTCGTGTTCTGTTTTTGTGAAGTCAGTATGTGGTGTAAACACGGAAGAAAGATGGTCGGCAAAAAGCTCAGATTTTCCCTCGTTCGACACAGCCCGTCTTCTTTTCTAAGAAGTGCCGACATTTCTCGATGTTTTAAGAGTCTTTTGATATGCTTCCATAAATTTCCATCGTCTGTCGAGAGGGATTTAATATAATTCTCATAGTTTGATCTGTTAAATTTAGTAATTTGACGTTTTAGTTCATTATTCAATTTGTTAAATAACCGTCTATCTGATGGTTGCCTGTTAGTTTGCCATATTTTACGAGCTCTTCTCTTGGCCCTGATCAAATCTCTTATATACTGTGGGTTGCTTGGTAAACTATCCGCTTTTCTATCCCTTGGTTTTGATGATAACCACGCTGCGTCTTGAATACTTGTAGTGAATTTTTCCACTGCCTTATCTAGTTCTACTTCATTCTTTATAGAAATAGGGATTGAGAGGTGAGAATTGAGATAACTTCTGTATAAATCCAGGAGTGTTTAGAGGTGTTTAAATTACAGGGGTGTGGTGGTCTGTTCCGACACCAATTCGTGGAGCACAGTCTGGGGTTCGGTGCGCACAGGCGCCAGAGGAAGAGTGGTGTACGAAACCGTGGCGAGATGTCAGCTCTTAGTGATGAATGAGCCCTCTGGCCCAACATTCGTTGGAGCCAGGGGCCAGAGCTGGATCGACAGGACACTCGCCACAGCTACCATGGCGAGGCGCATTGCGGTCTGGACCCTAAGGCCTGATACGAGCTTCGACCACCGCTTCATAGCATTCAGTGTGGTAGAGGAGGAAGTCGGAGCCTTGGCGGAGAATAAGGCTACGTTACGATGAACTGGGGAGCTTTCTCCAGTGAACTAGAGGAAATGTTGGTCGATAGAGAATGGGAAGAGATGGAGCCGATAGAAGGCGAGTCAGTCATTGACCGCAAAGTGGCGGAGCTGACGGGGGCCATCACAGACGCAGCCAATATGACCCTCCAGTGCCGCAGAGCGGGAGCGCGTCCGGTCCCAATGGTGGACGCCTGCACTCCTCAAGACGGAGTACTACAGGGCCAGAGGCAGGTACCAGGAGTGTAGGGATGAGGAGAGGAGAACTGCACTCCGAGAGGACATACCGAAACGGCGCGCGTCACCAAAAGAAGGTATCCAGGGACGAGTTCATCGTCAAGGAATTGGAGAAGAATCCCTGGGGTATCCCGTACAGGGTGGCACTGGGCAATGTGAAGCCGCTGACCATGATGGCTGCTATCAGAGTGAGAGTGAGATCCTGGAGGAGACGGCTGAGATGTATATAAACTATACATAGCCCAGGGATGATCCGTCCCAGGATACGGAAGATGATAAAATGGAAAGACGCACCACGGTGTGCCACCCAGGTACCGAATTGTGTCCACCATGGGATATTTGGGACCTACGTCTAGCCGTGGATAGGCAGATGATCGGCAGAGCTCCAGGAATCGACAGAATAGACGCCGCGATCTTGAAGAGAGCGCCCACCTCATTGAGGACGACTTTCTGGGTATCTTCAATGAGTGTCTGGACCAAGAGCGTTTTCCGAATAGGTGGAAGATCGCGGTCTTGAGACTGCTCTACAAAGGAGGGGGCAAGGATAAGGAGTCGCCTAAGGCGTACAGACCACTATGCCTTCTCCCTGTCGTCAGTATAGTCCTCGAGAGCCTCATCGTTGCCAGTCTAAGGCCGGTCCTCGATGCAGCGAGTCATCCACGGCAGTTCGGCTCGACCCATGGCAAGGGAACCACAGATGCACTGCTGAGAGTGCGCAGGATGTGGAAGAAAAGGCGAAGAAATATGTCATGCTTGTACTGTTTGACATATCCTCCACCTTTGACTGTGTATGGCGGCCCTGCGTACTCCTGCGGCTGCAGGAGTTCGACACCCCTAGCAACTTGTACTCCCTGAGTGGCTACCTCAGTGACAGGACTGTCAGGATTAGAGGTGGCTATTAAGAGGTCGAGAAGAAGATCGAGAGAGGATGCCCACAAGGGTCGGTCTTTGGGCCAACCCTGTGGAAGCTCGTGTTTTACCTTGCTGGGGGAGCAAGAAGAGGAAGGGTTCCTTGCCACGGCCTACGTCGACGACCTGTCAGTCATCGTGGCAGAGAACAGCAGAGCCAGACTGAAGATGCAAGCTGAGAGGTGTGCCAGTCACGTAGCAGAATGGTGCGTGAGGAGTAAGCTGAGTTTGGTCACCGCCAAGACCCAGGGCATACTCCTCAGAGGCTCCACCGACAGGGCTCACCCTATCAATTTGGATATTCAAGAGAGTCAGGCTGGGTGTGGAGGTGACGTACCTAGGCGTCAAGTTTAGGAGAGGCTTCGACGCCACCCCTCACCTGGGATGCCTGAAGGATAGGGTGACCATGTCACTGAATAGACTTGGAAGAATAGGGAGTGCATTTTGGGGCCTCAGGCACCCGGCAACGATGACCATTTATAAAGGCATGGTCTTGGGTAACCTGGGGTATGCATCCCCGGCGTGGAGCCGCAACCTCACGCAGCTGCAGAAGAGGATACTGGCCATGATCCAGAGATTGACTCTGGTGCGAGTCACGAAGACTTACAGAACGGTGTCGCATGAGGCGGTGCAGGTGCTTGCCGGAGCGATGCCCCTGGACCTCGTCCTGAAGGGGGACGCCGTGAAATATGAGGCGAAGAGGCAGGAGCTAGGGACGCTGCCGGAGGAACTCCGTCAGAGGATCGGTGAGACCCCGAACATGTGGAAGAAGACAGTGAGGGAGGACTCGATAGAGGAGTGGAACAGGCAGTGGGTGACGAGCCAGAAGGGCTCTACGTTGAGGAAGTTCTTCCACACCGTCCAGTCGAGATTGGTAGCCACATAGGTCCATCCGGACTACTGGGATCACAGATGCTGACGGGACATGGTGGATTCTGGGGAAAGCTGAGCGAGCACAGAAGAGGAATGGACCCCCGGTGTCCCACCTGGGAGTCCCAGAGACGGCAGGCTCCTGCACCGCGATGTAAGGACACGACACATGGAAGGACCTGACACAGAGATTGTCGAGGAAAACCGGGAGTTGGTCTGTGGATGGAAGGAGGTGGTCGGTCCTGCGCACTTCACCATCAGCAGGATACGGTCACCCGGCGAGTTCTTCCGCGGTTCTTAGATGCTTATTTTTGTTTAATGGATACATTTTAAATGTCTACAAAGAACATTGGTAAGGGCTTCTTAAATCTTGAAATAACGTTGGTTACATTACAAGCTTCATAACCTTTCTCTTTCAATTCCTCTTTTATAATACTAATTGGTGTAGAGTGATGGAGGCCCTTAATCACTATCCTGGGGCATCTGTCCAGTGGGAGCTGAAAGGTGTGAAAATCTGCGCCTTCGCTTCTTAGGCTTGCATTTAAATTTCTGTAAGTTTCGGGTAAATCTGGATAAACAGTTATACCTTTAAGTGTGGTTTTCACTGTAAAGTTGTTTGGTCCGGCTTTTTCTGTTAGGAATACATTTAATGCAGAATAATTTTCTACTCCATTTACATAAAGTGGGGGTGGTTTTTGATTTAGCACGTGTCTCGTAGTATTTTCTAGTATTTGAAAAGTGTTGTGTGTTTGAATTGGTGCTTGTCGTTTCTGTATAACATTGTTCAATTAGTAAAGGTCGTTTACGACCAGTAACTGGCTCCCAGGAACCAGGATTATTATTATTAGTACTTAAATATAAACTGTTAAATTAGGTACTGTGGAGAATCTATTATAGTACATAATTAAAGACAAATCACATGATAATAGTTGTTAAAATAACAAAAAGAACATGAGTGAAACTATTGTTTTGATATGCTACTAATATTATAAATGCGAAAGTTTGTATGTTTGTTTCTCTTTCACCCAAAAACTACTGAATGGATTAGGATGAAACTTTACTGTAATATAGGTTATCATCAGAGTACCACATCAGAATACCACATAGGCTACAGCGAGGGTGAATTTATGGGGTAAGGATTTATAGGGTAGTGAACCTATTGTTTTGATATCGTACTAATATTATATATGCGAAAGATTTAGGGGGCACGGGGGCAAATTTTTTTTTGTGTTCTGTGGAGAATCCATTATAGTACATAATTAAAGGAAAATCGGGAATATAGTATCTTGAAATTTGCAGATAGGCTCTTTGTATAATTCAAGAATGAAATTTGGATAATTCCACCGCCAATGGTTTCCCCCTTAATATAATAGGGGTTCGAAGATTGTATGGAATCCGTCAGTTTTGAAGTTAGACATCTGAACTTCCGGATGTACGAGTAACTTATAGTTTAAAAAAAAAGAATTATTTATTTAAAATGATCCGTCACGAAACTTCAGGTGGCAGACCAAATTCCACGCGAGCGAAGCCGCAGGAAAAAAGCTAGTGTTGAATAAATTAAGACCGGTCATTTATAAATTATATTATAATTAACATAATTGAATTATTTTTATAATTTTAAGTATACACATGATAGTGATAATTACAATTATTATTATTAAAATGTATAATCACAATTTATAATGACAATAATAATGTTGAATATTGCTCAGATTTGTCCGTGTCTCGGCCCGCTGGTCTAAGGTTTCCCATTGGGAGCGAGTTTTGGTCTCAAGAGACGTGCTCAGCAACGGGGTTTAGTCTCAGCAGCAGCTCCGCAATCGGCTAGCTAGACCAGCTAATCAGCGTCTCTGAGACTTGGTCTAAGCAATGGTCTAGTAGTGTGGACTTAGGTTAACTGGCTTATTTCACCCAGCCAGTTAGTTTAAATATAACAAAAAAAACTTGTACCACTATAATCCCTGAACGGGTCTGAGGTTCAGTGCATGGCAGAGACTGTTTCAAGGACAACAGTTGTGCAGGGAGGTGGTTTGTCCTAGATCACGCTCAACCGCCAGATTCCCCCCTTATTTTGACTATCCATTTTATAGACGCTGGTTCTTGTATCTAGCGAGATTTGAACCAGGATTTTCCAGATGGGCACTCAGTGCTTTACCACTGAGCCACCCCGTTCCCAAAAATGAAACATAAGTATTATAAAATTATTTTAGGACATTACTCGTAAATAGATAATTAAACTCAGCTCAAATATCTTCAATAATTAACTTTGATATCTTTGTTGTAATATTATGTTGTTGGTACTACTGACATCACATCTATAGTCTTATAGTCATGTTCCGAAAGGGAAGATATAATTTAGATTATAAAAGAAATAATAATAAAATGGAATGGATAAAAAAATGGTACCAATGCTAATCAAGTCGGAACATCCACAACGAAAAAGATGGAGAGGTAGGCATAGACTGCGATGGCTGGACGATGTTGAAGCACACGCTAAGAAACTAGGGATGAGAGCATGTAAAAGAGCCACGGAAGACCGGTCAAAGTGGAGAAAAAGAGTCGAGGAGATATAGCGCATAGCGAAAAAACAAACAAAACACCATTACCTTATTGTGTAGTTTCTCAATCAATTACACTAAACATAAACCGAAATGAAATTCATCATGGCTTTTCCTACTTCATATTTGTGAACAATATGTGGAATAAAATGAATAGAATGAATGTTTTGTGCGTGGAAATGCATCTCAGATTAAATTAAGCATTAAAAAAAATATACTTATTGAAATTTACAATTTTATTATAAAACACAACAAGAAAATATAATGAATCACAAGTCAAGGTAAGTAGAGAAACTAAAAAGTGGTAAAACTCAAATGCAGTCAAAAGTAAATACAATTTCCATCTTTTAATACGTTTAATGCCGACTAAGACGCAAAATCAACATGTCTTTATTTAACAAGGTCTAAAATATTTCTTTTCAGCCACAAATTGTTAAAAATGTAAAAAACATCAACTTATAATTGTAAGGAGACATAAAAAAGAATCTTGACTGGTTTTAAACACTCACCGCTAAGTGACTGACACAATAATTGAGACTGCCAAGGAGAATCGAAATAAGTGGCTATTCTCTTCATTATTATCTAAATGCTGCGATTAAGGCCTCAAGCAAATACCTTTTGTCGGTTTTCTATTTTTTTCAATTTACAATTTTTTATTTTGTATTGGGCGTCTTCTTGATACTATCAACTTAGTATTTTTTGTAGGTAAATATTACTACAGTTAACTTTTTTATAATTATAAATATAATATTAAATGATTTTGACTTATTAACATTCTAAATACCTTAATGTAAAAATGGTTAACTCATCTATGAACCATCAGATTTTGTAGCTATATCACTATAGCCAGTCGGATTAGTGAGATTAGCAATTTGAACAACGACCTTACTCCCAATTTACCACGATTATATTCCTTGTTTGTTTTAATTTATCTAGAAAAATTGTTATAATAATGTGAAGTAAGGAGCTTAGAGGGAATTTGAAGTATGCCACTCATGCTAGAGTTAAAATTATGTAAAATTCAATAAAGTATAATTTAAACGGATAAAAATGATGTACAACAAGTATATTCCATTTGTGTTTGATTGAGGGCTGTTGCCAGTTCAAAATATAAAAAGAAGATACCCTAGTTACGAGACTAGTATTATTAGTTTCTTAATTAACAATATGTATATTGTATATTCTACTTAGGGTGTTATATCTCTACCTAGTATTTTTTTTAGTTGTGAGACTTGATATTTGCATTCTGCATGTGATGTAATATTATTCTGACCTGATTTGTTAGTTATTTACTGCTGGTTTTATAATAAGACATTAGATATTATTATTTGTATCAATAATAATCTTTTATTATCTTAGTATCGAGTTAAGTCACAACAAGGTTCAACATTTTGTTCGTTTCCTTTTTAATAACATTCTCGAAAATACTAATAATTCTATACTGACAAATTATCTATCGCTTAATGCATACAGATAAAAGAAACGACTTACACATGATGTTAAGGTCGTATCATCATCTACACTTCTAAATGCCAAAATTGTTCTATTATCCATACTAAAGCTCACGATAACTCGTATTTTTGGGAATATTAAAAAAGAAACGAATGAAAAATAAAAACTTATTGTGACACAACTCAAAGCGACAACCCTCCGAAAATACCCCTTTACTACTCTGTACAACAGATATGTAAGCCAGGATAGCTATTTACCGTTTTCCTTTGTCAAAATATAGCTACAGAATTCCAAAAGTACCATTCTTCCAGTCTTGGTCTATTGCGACTGTTGCTCTCTAAATTGAAATTCAGTTTTCTTCTCCTAGTTTGTCGATTAATCACTCTTTACTGACTGACAGAATGAGAACGTTGAAAATTAGACCATATAGATGGTGATGAAGTGATACATTGTTGATTTGACACCACTGATAACATTACAATATTTTCCATCGACGAAATAGTAAGTGAGGCCAATATAAAAAAAAAATAATAGAATATATCCAATGGATAATCAATATTTCTGATAATTACTTATTAACGTATAACCACTAACAACTATCGATAAAGTATCTACAAAATTCAGACAATTTTAAGTTACTCAACGGTCATAACACTATGGCAGTATCAAGTGGGAGGGGGTTCGTATATTTTCTAACCAAACAAATAATATTTTAAAAATACGCTTTTACAGCCAGCCAAACTAAAAAATTAGGAAATAAATAATGGTGTAGTAAAAAATAAAACAAAAAACGCGGTTTAATAAAAATCAAAACTAAAAAGTGGGAAAAAATTTTAAATATGTTAAAAATAAGAATAGGGTGATGAACAAAAAATTCATTATACTGTTAACAATCGTGGGGTAATTTATTTTAATTGTTGTAAACATTTCATTGACTGATATTGGTAAAAGCAGAGTCACTAAGAAAATATCTTACCCCGAAGAAGACCTGCACTGTGGGTCGAAACGTAATCTTTCAAATAAATAGTTCAATACTGTTGAATAAATTATTTCTCTCACCTCCTCTCGGACCATTTTCGTCCCAATTTATATAAGTAAGCTCAACTAATATTATTCAATAGTCTTAATTTTATTTAAGTTGCAATACATAAGCACAATAAACAAATAAAAAAACGATGTATTTTTTTCTCTTTCTTAACCCCTTGGCTTTTATTAATTTTTTAAAATAACAAATTAATATTAATAATGATACATGGTATCTCTTTTACTGCACCAGGTGCATTTTAAGAGAGGATTGTATATTGAATTTTCTTAAGATTAATTTGATGGTAGGAGTAGGGGAGGGGATCTAGTGATGGGGCTCTCTAGTTCTCTCTGATTGGAGTTAGTTAGTAGTTTACTCAGTCCATGTCGAGTGTCTGCACAAGTGTTTGCCAGCGCTGAGGTCGGCCTTTCAGTGTAAGTGCGTTGAATACTGGGTACGTCCAATGTTGGAGGCTATCTAGTTGACGGCAAAAAGTTATTTAATATAGGTGCCCCATAAAGGAGTGCTGGTCAAATAACTATCTTAGAGATCATTACTTTGAGAAGGAGTGATAAGTTCGGTGAGATTAAAAGGTGATTAAGCCTGTAAGATTTGGTTCTCACCGACCTGATCTTCTTATTGCAATGTTGGGATAACGTCAAGTGCCGGTCGAGGGTGACACCGAGATACGTTATCCTATTGGCTGGTTTATTTACTCTGCCTGTTACTCTATAAACCTTAGGTAGAGGGCGCTTATTCTTTTGGAAGGAGAGAATAATACAGTTCTTCTTGGGATTACCCATATTCAATCCGTCCAGTTTTTTAGTTATTTTCTCACAGGCCACTTCCGCCTGCCGTAGAGCTCTCTCTACATTCAATGAGCTACTGTAAATGGCGATGTCATCGGCATACACCGCCATAGTAGCTTTTTGGATTTGGCACCAATGATTTCCGCCGTATAAACTGAGAATAATACCGGTGATAGCACTGACCCTTGAGGTACACCACACGTAAGTGGAAAGGGGTTGGACAGCTCTTCGCCGACTCGTACCTTTATTGTGTCAGAAAAAAAGGACCTTATAATAGTATAGAGCTGCTTGGGAAACTCATTGTCCTGCAGTGTCTTACATAGAAGGCTGTGTAGAATAAAAGGACAGTGAGTCAAACGCCTCCATGCAGTCTATGGATATCTAAGCGGTTGCCTCGTTCTTAACTGTGTTCTGGCTTACTTCCACGTGTAGGCTTACTTCGCTAGATGGTGGTCTAGGCACAATCCGGCCTGGATGCCGGTCTGTTCCGGTGGGATTAACGATATTTCTGAGCAGTAGGTTTTGAGATAATTAAGAATAATTTTCTCAAAAACTTTGCCCATGTGTGGTAATAATAAAATAAGAGCCCGATAGTCGACTGGCTGATTACCATTTCTTGCGGGCTTCAGCGGAAAAATGATAGCTCTTTCCATGCCTCAGGAAAGTATCTTAACCTGAGACAGGAGTTGTAGAGGTCGTCAGGTGAGCTATGCCTGTTCTTGGTAATTGTTTCAAGAGTATAGTTTGTATACCGTCGTAGCCTGGGGCTTTATTTCCTCGCGAACGACGGAGTGTCGCCTTCACCTGCTTCGGAAATACAAACATATAATCATTTCCTACTTCTTCGTTCGGGATTACGGTCGCACTGTTTGTTCGATGGGCTATAGTGGCATTGTAATGATCAGCGAACTTACATGCTTGTTTCTCATCTGTCAACAGTTTGTCTTCTTTGTGTATTAATGTAGAGCTTCTCTTTCTTGTCCTCGCCCTGAGTAATTTCCAAAATTTACGGTGGTCGCCATAGATTGCTCGGAGCTTCACATACCACTATGCAGTTCGCCATTGTTTCATGAGATTGCGAATCTGAGTAGTAAGGGAATTCACAACCGATTTCACCTCATGATTCCTGGTCCTGTACCAATTATTCTTCCATTTATTGCGCGAGGCGATAAGTGAAATAATGTAAACTGGTAGGGGACGCAGGGCTGAGGAAAGTGGATTAAATTAAAGTATGGCCGCATCCGCGGCGCTTCTCAGTATTTTAGTAAAAAAACTCTCGGTAATCGTCTTTCATTTTTCGAAGATTGGGAACTGTTGACGAATTATGGTAGACCTGTGCTTTATAAAACTCCCAATCTGCTGCTTGATATTTATATTTAGTAGGTGGAGGTGGGAATGGTGTTTCCCCATCTAATGAGTAAAGCACAGGCCTATGGTCCGTTATTATAATATCCAGCGCTACGCATTCGATATGGCAATGGGGCTGCCTAGTTTGTAGTAGATCGATCGTTGACCTGAATGTCACATTCGCCCCATGTATAAATGTGTGGATATCGGGGTGAACCACTGTGAACGGTGTTTTTTTAATAAGTTTTCCCGTTTCGCTGCAAGAGGCATTGTTCCAGAGGGTGTGCCGGGCGTTTAGGTCGCCCACTACCCAATGGTTTGTTCTCTTGGCGCACTCTTGGAGCAATCTCGAGAATTCTTTATGGGATGATGTAGGCCTTCTGTATAATCCTGTAATAATGGTGGGTTTTTCAAGTAGAAAGTGTACGGTTTTGTGGTGTAGTTTTGGGTCGCTGATGGCCATTGGTGTGGTGTGATCACTCCATCTTGTACAGTGTCGAATGGTTATCATGACCTCAACTTTTTGCTCAACCATATGGTCTCCAGTTAGATCGTACCCGGGAATAAGTATGCGCTGGATATTAACTCTAGTATCAGTGAGGATCACTACAGTGGGTAGGGTCTATGCTATCAGGGCGTAAACCTCTGTAAATTTAGGCATGAGTCCGTCAGTATTGAAATTTAGTAGCGTCATTGGATTATTCATTTTGTCAGTAGAGCAGTAAATAACTCTAAGAGTCTGTTTGCAGTGTTTGTGAAACTATTGATATTTGTCATATGTTGTTCTACCCAAGTGAGAGTAGTCTCATAACGGGACCTGTCAACGGGTCTCTCCGCTGAGATCCATTCTGTCTGCCTGGGTGGAGGTTGAGGTCGGTCCCTCATTGGTCCGTCAGTATGTCTTTGAGTATGTTTGGTGGGATGGGGAAAATTTGTCTCGTTAAATGCTGGTGGTGCTACTGGATTAGGCTTGCTTCTTGTCCCGGCTCTTTGTCTGAGTTTCTCCAGTTTTGCCTGCAGAGCTGTCCTGACTACAAAGCCTGAGAATGAGGCTACATGAGTTTCTCCTTGGAGTTGGAGCACTTGGAGCACTTCAGTGGGATGGTTTCTCTCTGGCACTCAGAGACTAAATGTGGGCTAGAACAGCGAGCACATACCAGTGCTCGAGAACACTGTTTTTTAGTGTGCCCGAACTGTTGGCATCTATGGCATAGGATAATGCCTGTCCGTCCTTTGTATATCTTGTCAGTAAATCGAACTCGACTGACAGCTTGCACAGCTTGTAGGTCGGCCAGCTTTACTGTGGCTGCTGTTGTGATCAGGATAAGTGGAAGTTCGGTTTTTACTCCGCCCTTGTTGCTCTTACTCATGCGGCGCACGTCTAAAACACCCTGGAATTTTGCTTCTAGAAAAGTACTTTTTTCTTCTACATCCTATTCGAGGTCTAGCCTGTATATGGCAAATTTATTTGTTCCATTCGATGTCGCGTACGTGTGGAAAGGGTTCTTTTTAGTTTTTAAAAAATTCACAATTCCGGCGTGCGCTTCTAAGGTGCCCAGGAAAATTCTGATTCCAACTTTGGTATTTTGAATGCTGTCTTTGAAGTCCTGAAACCCAGCGGTGTAGCTGTAGCTCTTCTACTGCTCTTATTGTGCTAGTCGCACCACTGACTAGGACGTGGTTTTTTGAATTTAGGTGGCGCACTGGGGACACTATCACTGGGAACACTGTCACTACACAGAGATAAATAACTGCTTTGGGTACTCATCGAGAAGTTTATCGTCCGGTTCGTCCACCTGCAGACTTTCTTTGGCTGCTCCCGCCATCATCGGCGTCACTCTTGCTCTTCTTGGTCACCGTGGGCACTCCAGAACTGACCGCTGCTGCTGTGGTGGAGGGTCCTGTTGGCTCCGTCATGTTCACAGTCTCTACACAAGCGCAACGCTGCCCGATTAGCTGCTGTCTTATATCCACAGGATATATGTGGAGTCCAGCAGCCTAAGGCGCAAATCTTAACAAGAATACCGGTCACTCGGTATTAATAAAGACACCTATGCAAAAAATTTATTTATCACTGTTTAATCATATTCTACGAGATAAACGATAAAATGATACAAACGATTATAAGAAGATTAACGATGTAATAAGGAAAATTATAAATAATCAATTACTAAAAAACACTAAAGTCTCTGAGACAGCAGTAGAAAGTCTACAACTATCTTTAATAAAATGAATTACAAAAATAAATGGATCCTACTAGCAAACCCACCAACGCTTCATTGATTTCCAATCTGATGTAATTACTAGATTCGTTAAATAAAAATAAACAAGAACCTATTAAAACGTATAACCATTTATTAATGGAATGATCGAGATAAGGCGTCTATAAAGTTGATTAAAAAACCTCGAGCTTTGTTGGTTCAGGGGCAATTTGTCAGGATGACCAGACCTTTAGGCCTCAACTAATGGACGCTGCATTTCTCACACTCATCGTGTACACTTGGTCCCTTATGATTAATACTAATGCATTTAATAGCTATCTTATTCCAGAACTATGTCTATCATCTCCGAGATCAATCATTGTTAATTCCCTGGTCATCAAACGCTGCTATCCTTTCGGTCTAGTCACTCAGATCTGATCTCGGCCTGTTTAAAATTTGATTTAGTATCCTTGTCGAACGAATGTCTGTGGATTTTATTTAAAAAATTCTGAGTTTTATAAATATAATTTTACTTCACTATTTAATTTTGAAAGCAATGTTTAATCGTAGGATGTGAATGGATAGAATGTGTGAATGGAATAGATGTGAATCCATTGCATTGTATTTGATTCCATCAAAATTGTTAAGGGTGTTCCCAATCTTTTTTATACCAGCCCCCCCTTTACAAATTAAATTCCTACTACACATTCTTGCACAATAGATTGTAAGGGCATATGAAGAATAAAAATATAATTATTAAAGATAAAACAAACCATTTTAGTTCTAAGGTCAAAAGATACAATATTATAATTCTCAATTTAAGACAAAGGTGTACTGATAAGAGAGAATTAAATAAAATTAAGTCAGGATTTTGCATTTTCAACTGGTCCCGCGCCCCTCCTCACTTGTATTCAAGCCCCCTCCCCCAGATTGGGAACCACTGATCTATTACACTCGAGTAATGAACAGCCCAAGTAACACTGATTGTATATTTCAGTATACATCTATGGTCCCAGCGAATACATTTTTGAGTAGGGTTTTCTCAAAAATGACTACTTGTACACAAGCGGAATCGTTTTGTTTTCGCAGTGAATAAAGGGCCAAGTCAGCACCTCATATTTATATATTTAATCCTGGATGGGTCCTTTAGGATCTGTAGGTCCTCAATGTACTCGGCCAGCCTCTATAAAGTGGTTACTCAAAATAGAGGGAACAATCAGCGGGTTTAAGGGTGATCTCGGACATATTACCTACTTTAACAACCGTTCTGGGAACAGTTCAGTCCCTACTAACTACTGAACCCAAGACACTTCATGGGTCGTAAAATATATATATATTCTTATAATATATAGTCTTAGAGGTACAGGTTTTTTAAATTTTTCATAGTTGCTTACCATTAATTTTTCCTTATTTTTTTTCTTGTTAGACTAATAGTTAGGACTATTTGAAATGTTAATATATGCTTTAATTTCTATGAATTAAGCATCAATCATAGAATAAGCATAAATTTCATCTCCCATCAAACCATTCTATCCTTTGAAAACTCGAGACAGCCACTGTTTTTGCCATAATAAACTGGCTTAAATATTCCGCACTTAAGCACTTTTTAAATGTGAAAACTTGTAAATAAATAAATAGCGATACTATCCAATTCCGTTACCCTGTACGTAAATTATGTTTTAGCAAGTTTTATTGCATGTTATCTATAGCACCATCTAGCGTTCTTGAAGATCGTCTAGAATTTAAGTCGCCTTCGCTGCTGAGGAATGTCAGTATATTTTGAATCCAGATGGCGATCCTCCTTCGAATCCAGCTTTCTTCATTGCCCTAGGCGTGGGTAGGAGTTCGGCCCGCCGAAACCTTATCCTCTTTCTAGTGAAATTTCTGCAGATTTATGCCAGATGGAGGGATAAGAATGGTGCATGAGAAGATTGGAGTGAACAAACTATGGGAACCATCGGGTCCGCTTAGATATCATCAGTAACGGTCTGTATCCGCCAGCTTCCCAATTGCACCTTAGATCCGAGTTAATTGTGGTAGCTCTGACCTATTCCATCTTTGCACCTCACCTGGTTGTTGAATGCTCAACCCTATTATATTTCACAAGATTGGTTGTTTGTTTTAAATTTGAGGCGTAAAACCGAGCTGTAAAAAGTAAAAAAATGATCATCAACGGTTAAGTTTAGTTCGGTATAGATGCATATCGTCGCTGTACACGTTGCATACCGTAAGTACACTTTGGGCGATTTTACAGGAGAGAAAAAAAAAACCACACCGACTGTAGACTTGGCAGTTTATAATCTTTTTTTTTATCTGTACAATTTTGGAACTATTACTACATCATGAGGATTAACTCGGATTCTTACTTAACTAACACCAGTTGTATGTTTAATACGGCCACGAACAGACTTACCCCGAACCTTTTTTAAAAATAAAGGTAATTTTCGTTTAAATTAAATTAAATTAAAAGAGATCCTGAAGGAATGACATTTCTCTACCAGGCCCCATACCGTTTAATCGAGAACAACCTGAGTGAACGACATTTCTCGACCTGGACACTTATTGGACACTTCAAGAGACGACCGCTCACCGGCAACCATGTGCAGTTAGCTCACGTCGAAGTGTTGTTCATCTCTATGCCGATATCGACCATCCACGTACTGCAACTCTCCAGCCTTCAGGTCGTTCTTATTTCTTATTATTGGTTAAATTTTCTTCCTTCTCATATGGAATATTCCAATTAAATTATGAGATTCAAATTCTCCTGAGCCCTGTATTTCAATTACAAATATTTGACCAAAATATAAATTATATATCACGACATATAACGTAAACAAAGAGTTTGAATAAACAATTTTTGAACTTTAACATTTATTCATTTTATTTAATTTTAAATGTAACAATCTGGCCATATAAAATTTATATTTGATTTAACATAGTGGATTGATCAGTATAGAATTATTTTGTTAGAGTAGTAGAATTATTTTGTTAGAATAGAAGAATTGTTTTTGTTTTTTTAAAGTTATTCATGTATATTCAAAACTAGAACGAAAAGATAGTGTGACAATAAATCTGGAAATTATTGGAAAAATTATTTTGATTTATCATTTCTTGCTTTCCTCATTTATGGTTAATCAATTAATTAATTTGGGGAAGAACCAGCAATAATCGATAAGGTGGGTAGATTTGCAGATTGCAAACAATTAGCCACTACCGCCCGAAACAGTGATAATTTAAATTAAATTTGGTGAGAATGAATCACCAGAATTTCTTCTAATAAAGGCTTACTGCAAGGCTGTAGGTCACCTTCCCTATTTACAATCTACATTTTAATGGCTTTAAAAGAACGGGACAAAAATGAAGGAAAAAGGATTGCCCTACTTAATTTTCAATTGGAATGCGGAAGGGAGGAAACGCCGAGAAAGACCACGGAAAAGATAAGGAAGATATAAAAGAAATTTTTTGGAAAAAAAGGAAATTTTTGTTGAAGGAAACCTCTGAGGAAACCCAGGAGGAAAAATTTCAAACTTGTTATAATTTCTTTTGTTTAAGTATTGATTGAAAATTTGAAACGTTTCAGAAGAGATAATAGTTGTCCTGTAAAGCTGTTCGTATAACATGAACTTTTATGGGAAAATCATTGTTTTAAGACCTGACACAGTTTCCATTTCTGAAATTAGTTTTCTAGCTCGAAATGATCGTAATTTTCTATAGCGATTGCACTATTGGGGCCTGAAAAAAAGAGTTGTTTATCAACAAAGGCAGGGCGTCGGGTAAATCTGGGTCATTGCGGTAATTACAACGGATACTGATTTTCCATTGTCTTAAGCTCGAGGCTGCGTCCATTGTTCCGGAAAGTCGGGCAGTCTGGGCCCTAGCCATCAGCGATGGAATATTAATTCTTCGCACGGAATCCGTTTAATTGTATAATAGGCCGTAATGAAGGTCATAAACCAATCCTATGTTCTGTAACGGTAACGGTCGACTCCGACAACTGAACTTTGATACCTATAGCTTAGTTTGTGGATACAAAATTGGTACCGTGTAGTCAAAAAAATAATTATTCTTCCCTCTCTATGCATAAAAATTAGAACTTAAAATGAGTATGAGACAATTTCGAAAGCAAATTATTGAACCTTAGTCAGATCCTGAGGTCAGATATTAGAAAAGATTTCTTTTGGACCAATACAATCGATTTTGTCGTGGTTTGACACGCAAAAAACAAAAGCTCAGTGATAGAGGGCTGTATTGACGTGCCAATGGTCCTGAGCCTCCGCTCGCTGGAAAGCTTTTATTCAATCTTTTAACTACTTATGGGATCTAGAACCCTCGTGAGAGTCACCTAGCTTCTATTAAGTGGGTAATCAAAATAGTAGGAAAAATCTGGCGGTTGAGCATGGTCTAGGAACAATCATCTCTCTGCTCAACCCTTGTCCAGGGGATACAGTTCAGTCTCTTCCACGTACTTAACCCTAGTCCCTCCATGGGATGTTGTGGTACTGGAAGAGAACAACTTAGAAGAAAGGATAAAACTGTCTACTATCCACGAGAAATATTAAACTCCAAGAACGCCAACATTTATAATAAAACAATTATAGTAGTAGTAGAGTAAGCAGACTGGAACCTGAAAATAATCCACACTATTCAAATCAGATTGTAATATTATCATTACAAATGTGGTAGGGTGCCTGCAAAGATGGCATGCTAATATCTTGCAACCCAAGAATAAAATAAGATAAGTTTGTGGTTTTATTATTTAAACATTTATGTAAATAACTATGGAAGTGTGGTGGCACTGTTACTGGTTATAATTTAATGCTTGTTATAATTGAATTTTAAATATCAATTTGATGCTGCCTATATCAACAAAAAATAAAAATATATGATTTAATTAAATGATGTAAAGTTACTTTTATAAATATCCACAGCATGAATAAGTGTTTAAGTCTAATTTTCTCCCAAATGAGTTTCTTGTACTTAAATAAGCGGAATCGAGTTATTTTCGTAGTGAATAAAGGGCTAACTAGGGCATTGGCTTGAAAAGGAGTTATTGTTTATATCGCAACTCCATTTCAGGCCAAAAACTACAAGAATGATACGATTCCAGTTATCTAAAAGCAGCTAACCCTCTCTCGAAAATCCGATTTAACCAATTATTCACCTGGCTGTATATCCTTGATACATTCACCAGGTGGTTACAGAAGTAACGAATATTCCCGGAACCCTCACTAGGAAGGGTAGAAGTGTCCATACCACGGTTTGTGCGCCTCTCTGAAAGAACTAACTTCTAAACCATGTTGTAGTCTGTTTCAGTTTAAAAACAAGTCGGGTTTAAGACCACTATTGTAGTGTAAAACTGCGCCTGTGGAGTTAGCTCGCTAGACTCTACTGCCGGTCCCAAGCCCGGATAAAGCAGGAGGGTTAGCAGGGGGGTTGAAAGCCCACCTGTTGTAAAAAAAACTATCTTGTTATGAACGCTCATTCATCAAGCCTCGGAAATCGGACGGAATCACGGAAACAACAAGGATCTCGGAAACGGACTATAAAAATTGGAACATGGAACGTACGTACACTCTACAGAGCAGGAGCGTTGGAGGAACTCAGAATACAGACCAAGAAAAGTAACCTGGATACTTACCAGTCCGGCCATGGAAATGTACAGGGAAGGGAGTTCACATTTTTCTACAGTGGAGCAAAGGACAGACATGAGTTTGGGACAGGATTCCTTGTATCTAACAGATCAAGAATTCAATACTGGACTTCATGCCGAATGATGAACGGATATGCAAGCTTAGGGTGAAGGTCGCTTTCACCAATATCAGCATTGTGAATGTCCACGCCGTGACAGAAGAAAAAGATGAAGAACACAAAGAGGAATTCTTCGAAAAGTTAGAACGGGTGTATGACTCCTGCCCAGCATATGACCTTAAAATTGTTCTGGGAGACTTTAACGCTCAGGTAGGAAAATAAACAGAATATTTAACTAAGAAGTAAAAAAACCATTCTCCAGTCATAATTATTTATTTTCTCGCTTTCTACAAAGACGTTTCGACCCCTTGGGTCATTATCAATTCTTTAATTGTCTATCTTGATTTATACCATTTTTCTCATATGGACGTCAATAATATAAAAAATTTTTGGAGATATATTCTTCTCCATGGTCATTTTTCACTCTAGAGAGTGATATTAGTCCAGTACAATATGGGCCAGTTGACAGTTGTTACTCGTCAATCTAATACCGCAGAGGCATTCAGTATCTGGTTGCTCTGCAGAAACCATGGCACAATTGAAAAAATAAGTTTTGCTTATTTTGCGTTATTTTTGACTGAACCAAATTAAGTTCAATCCATAATTTTTTAAATACGTCATGAGAGGTATTTTTTTTTTCTTTTTTAAATATGCATGAGTACAATGAATTATATGTATTTGCCCTACTTTGGCTCCTTACTTAAGCCCACCGGTTTATTCCATCATGTACTAAAAAAATTTAAAAGCTGATTATTTTAAACGAGATTATAAAATAACAATCCGTTGAAATTAATTGTGACCGCAGATGTTCCGAATTTCTAATCAGCTTGCTATCTTATATCGTAACGTTGATGTCTTGTGGTTTCCTTCATGAATTACAGTTTTATGAGGCCAGTCGGCTATGTATGACTACGGTAGTACTTCAGTAAACCGCGTAACCTTCGAATATTGTGAACAGATTTGATATATCTGTTCAAAATATATTAATATACCATTTGAAATACCGAAGAAAGGAAAAAAGGAAAAAAATATCTCTTAGATTAGTCACATGTTACTACATATTTCAGATTAATGATCAATGATAATGATCAATTATAGTTACTCAGAAGTTTATTCGTAATATGCAAATTTGAAAATGGATTATAAACTATGAAACTAAAATGCTAGATATAGACTATTACGCGCGTTTTTTGGTCAAATGAGACTTTTATCAAATATGAAATGACAAAGAATAATTTAGGACTGCAATCGATACTTTTTAGTTTTTTTAAACGAAATATACTATATTGCTTGCATTATATATTACGTAGCATTCCCTTACATAATTCTTCAGTTAGGTCAGAGCGAATCAAATTTACTTCTGAATATCCATACTACTTGAGTAGTAGACTCAAAAAAAAAACTTAAATAATTAAAGAGAGAATTTTAAATTCAATAACGCTTTTAAGTAAAAACTTAATTATTTTATTTTACATTGTCATGGATCATTTTACATTGTAGGGTTGCTGTTACAAATTAATAAATATTTTCTATTGAGTATTAAACGTCTTTACTCTTTGGCTTGGAAGTTGATTACTGGTGCGTATTATTAAATATTTTACCTTTGCTCAGAATTCACAAATGCTTGTTTTATTTTTCTAATTACTGTGATTATGAGCATTATTCCGGATCGATTAAAATAATCGAATTGCACGCTTCGATTTTAAACACATATTATTAACATCGCACTATCATGTCATGGCCCAAGGGCGCTGCTGCCGGAACTCAAGTGTTAGTTCTCGCTACTGTCGGTTTTATTCTCGAGCTGAAAATTCCTTTACTTAGAATGCCATTGGAAAATCTAAAAATATAGCGTTTATTATTTAAAATACGGTAAAAATAACTAACCAGTCATCATTAAGACATGCACTAAAATAAAAATTTACATCAATGAAGATCAAATGCGTAATAGTACGGCTCACATCAACAAGCCAAACAGATTCATAAATCAGAGACACCATCCTCACTTCAAGACTGTCAAAAAAAAGTTTTTTTTTATTTATTTATCCATTGTTTGTTCATTTAACGTCACTTTTTGCTGCTATGGCTAATCGGACGATGCTACATTGGAAGCTCTAAATTTTGCCTATCCAGGTTTTATTAGGACAGAGATTTTTAAGGAGTACCTGACATCGTACAGGCTCGGGATCCCAGTTTTACTTCCCTTCCGAAGGACGGCTTAACTAAGGATTTTTTACTCCCTTTAAAAAATCCTAGGGCCACCTGCCGGGCTACGAACCCGCGATCTTGGGATTAGTAGTTTGTTACGCTAACCACTAGACCAAATGCGACCCCTTAATTTATCCATTGAAATTTATAATTGTATTATAACAATGCAAAAAGTAAATGGCAGGAATGATACATACCAACTACCCATTGGTATTACTCAAATTAAAATTCAACTGAGAAGGTCTACTTCTTTTTGGACTCCTCAACGTTCAATCAGTATTTAAGGTTGCAACGTTTGAAACGACTGAGAATAAAGTTTGCCATTAAAAGATTGGAATTGAAATGGGACATTAAGGTTATTATGGATTACATTGTTGGAAACAAAGTAAGGGCAAAAAGTGTATGATTGATGTGTCTGTTTGTTGATGTAATGCAACTAAGCAAAAACGGTAACTAGATAAAACAAATAGACAAATTCATTTTTCACTTATAAAAGACCAATAATAACGAGCAACAATTCTGTAACAGTCATATAATATTTATTATAATGCAATTGGAAAACTAAAAAAACAACAACAACAAAGCTATAAATCAAAAATACTGATAAAAAATCAACATTTCGACAATTCAGAGATCACCAAAGCATACAGCAAAAGAAAAATTCATACCAACGAAAATCAGATGCGATACATTTAAATGAACAGTGCAAACAAACTCATCAATTAGTTGAGTATTTTGTTGAGCGTCATGAAGTGAGGTTGCTGTACCTGATTGAAGAGTCTGTTTGGTTGTTAATGTGAGACGTGCAGCCCATGATCTTCTTCGATGTGAATTCTTATTTTAGTATATGTCTGAGTTGGCAAAGCCAGTTAAGTTTTTTCAGTATTTTAAAGATTATTTTTTCGGATTATTCCAATGGCATTCTAACTAATTATTTAATGAACCTTTTTGAGTTTTTGCTAATTTTTACAGATTCCTTTATAATTTTATTTACAAAAAGTTTTTTTGTATTTTAATAAGCTTCCAGTATGCATATTTAATTATTTATTTAACGAATTTAATTATATTAACTCACTGTTAATAGCTTCGCATTAATTTAGCCTGTATATATAAATACGTATGTAAAGAAACATTTGAACTCAAATTTCAAAAAGACACCTATCCTACCTAATCAGTTTTTGTTTTCCCGAGTGGCCGGTATTCTTGTTTAGATTTGCGCCTGAGGCCGCTGGACTCTACATATATCCTGTGGGAAAAAGACAGCAGCTAATCAGGAAGCGTGCCGATAACAAGAATACCCTCTCCCTTGTGTAGTGACTGTGAACATAACGGAGCCATCAGAATCCTCCACCACAGCAGCAGCGGTCAGTACTGGAGTACCCACTGTGACCAAGAAGCAACGCCGATGATGGCTGGGAGCAGCAAAAGAAAGTCTGCAGGGAGACCAACCGGATGATAAATTTCTCGGTGAGTACTCAAAAACGGTTATTTATCTCTGTGTAGTGACAGTGTTCCCAGTGATAGTGCCCCCAGTGCGTCACCAAAATTAAAAAAAACACCTCCTAATCAGTGTTGCGACTAGCACAATAAGAGCAGTAAAAGAGCTTCAGACCGCCGAGTTTCAGTACTTCAGCATTCAAAAAACCAAAGTTGGAATCAGAATTTTGTCGGGCACCTTAGAAGCACACACAGGAATTATGAATTTTTTAAAAACAAAAAATAACCCATTCCACGCGTAGGCGACATCGAATGGATCCAGAACAAATAAATTTGTCATATATGGCCTAGACCTCGAATATGACATAGAATAAATAAGTACTTTTCTAAAAGCAAAATTACAGAGTGTTTTACACGTGCGCCGCATGAGGAAGAGCAACAAGGACGGAGTAAAACCGAACTTCCACTTATCCTGATCACAACAGCAGCCACAGTAAAGCTGGCCGACCTACAAGCTGTGCAAGCTGTCAGTCGAGTTCGATTTACTGCCAAGATATACAAAGGACGGACAAGCATTATCTAATGCCACAGATGCTAACAGTTCGGACACACTAAAAATCACTGCTCTCGAGCATTGGCATGTGTTCGTTGTTCTGGCCCTCATTTAGTCTCTGATTACCAGACAGAAACCACCCCACTGAAGTGATCCAACTGTGGAGAAACTCATGAAGCCTCATTATCAGGCTGTGTAGTCAGGAAAGCTCTGCAGCTGATACAGGAGAAACTCCGCCAAAGTACCGGAACAGGAAGCAAGCCTAATCCAACAGCACCACCAATGAATTTAACGAGAAAAATTTTCACCTTCCTCCCAAACAAACTCACAGACGGACTGACGGACCAATGAGGGACCGACCTCAACCCTCACCCAGGGAGACCGAATGGATCTCAGCGGAGGTCCCGTTATGAGACTACTCCCCCTTGTTGTTATGAGAACAACTTATGACAAATATCAACAATTTCACAAACACTACAATCAGACTCTTAGAGTTGTTTTCTGTTCTACTGAAAAAATGAATAATCCAATGACGCTACTAAATTTTAATACTGACGGACACATGCCTAGAATTACAGAGGTATATGCCCTGATTGCAACCCACTATAGTGATCCTCAATGATACCAGTGTTAATTTCCAGCGCATACGCATTCCCGGGTACGATCAAACGGGAGACCTTATGGTTGAGCAAAAAGGTGGGGTCATGATATCCATTCGACACGGTACAAGAAGGACACCTGTGGCCATCAGAGACCCAAAAATACACCACAAAACCATACAGATACTACTGGATACACCCACCATTATTACAGGATTATACAGAAGCCCTGCATCATCCCATCAAAAATTCTCGAGACTGCTCCACAAGTGTGCCAAGAGAACAAGCCATTGGGTAGTGGGCGACCCAAACGACCGGCATACTCTCTGGAACCTCTTGCAGCGAAGCGGAAAAAATTGTTTTAGAAATACCGTTTACAGTGGTTCACCCCGATATCCACACATTTATGCATGGTGCGAATGTTACATTCAGGTCAACGATCAATCTACTACTAACTAGGCAGCCTCATCGCCATATCGAATGCGAATCGAATCGAACAACGGGCCATAGGCCATAGGCATAGCTTTATTCATTTGATGGAAAAACACCATTCCCACCTCCACCTACTAAATTTAAATATCAAGCAGCAGATTGGGGGTTTTATAAAGCACAGGTCTACCATAATTCGTCAACTGTTCCCACTCCCCAAAAAATTAAAGATGTACACGATTACCTAGAGTTTTTTCACAAAAACTATCAGAAACACCGCGGATGCGGCCTTCAGTAATTTAATCCACTTCCCTCAGCCCTGCGTTCCCTAACAGATCACATAATTTCACAAATCGCCTTGCGAAATAAATGGAAGAATAATTGGTACAGGATCAGGGATCATGAGGTGAAATCGGTAGTGAATTCCCTTACTACTCAGATTCGCAATCTCATGAAATATGGCGAACTGCACAGTGGCATGAGAAGCTCCGAGCAATCCACGGCGACCACCGTAAATTTTGGAAATTACTCAGAGCGAGCACAAGGAAGAGAAGCTCTACATTACTATACAACTAAGACAAACTTTTTTTTTTTTTTTCAACCTTTTCTGCCAACGGCATACAGGTATTTGCCATGAATGGGGGTTCACCACTCATGGCAACTTCTTACCAATATTTTTAAAACCTTTATTGAACCGGAACTATGGTGTAGTCCGGTGCATGTAGTACACCTTAGGGCTACACCTCATCCTTTCCTCGTCTTCTTCCTCTCTTTTAATCCTCGTCCTCGGAGTCCTTCATAGGTTGGTCCGGCGGTCTTCCCGGTGGCCTTCCTCTCCTCGTAATCGTGAAGTGGGCCGGTCCTACGGCCTCTCTCCATCCGTAGACGAACTCCCTGACTGCTACCACGTGCTCGGCAGTCCTTCCTTACCTCATCTCTCTATTTGTTGGGGTTCGCCTGGATCCTCACTTGTAGTGTCTCCGGGAGAGCTGCCAAGCCTCTCCTCTTGACTTCAAACTTGATAGCATCTTCTCTCAGCAGGAGGTCAAGGGGCATGCCCTCCGCTAAGATCTGCACCGCCTCGTGTGATGTCGTCCGATAAAGCCCCACCAATTCGACTGAGACCGTTCAGTATTTGGCTCACCCTCGTTGCAAGATGGTCCAAGTGAGGGGTCACATCCAAATTTTTCCTAATTCTTATTCCTAGGTAAGTGACCTCCTCACTTGCCCTTATCCTGCTGCCCTGCACGCTGATGTTGATAGGGTGAGCCCTATCTGTTCTTCCTTTCAAAAGTGTCTTGGCGGCGGCCATCCTCATCCTCTTCCTCTCGCACCAAGCTCCTACCACGTTGGCACATCTCTCTGCCTCTGCCGAGATCCCGGCTCCGCTATTCGAGTACACTATTGCCTCGAGGTCGTCCACATATGCCGTGGCAGGGAACCGCTCTTCCTCCAAGACACCGAGCAATTCGCCGAATACTAACTTCCACCCAAGACCGAGCCCTGTGGGCATCCACGTTCCACCCTGTCCACGTGCTTGTGGTAGCTACCCCGGATCGTGACTCGTCTGTCCTCGAGGTAGCTCTTTACCAGGGCGTAAATATTGCTCGGTGCTTCATATCTCTGGAGCTGCTGAAGGACGCTCGGCCACCACACACTGTCGAAGGCGGATGATATGTCAAATAGGACTAGATGTATGACATACAAATGTCAAACATGACATACATCTCCGCCCTCGCCTCAGTGTCGTTGCGTACTTGCAGCATTGCGTCTGCGGTTCCCCTGCCTTTGGTCGATCCGTACTGCCGTGGGTGACTGGCCCGGCTGAGTGTGGATCGCAGGCTGGTCACTACTATGAGGCCCTCCAGGACTTTGCTCATCACAGGGAGAAGACAGATAGGCCTGTAGGAGCTAGGTAGCTCCTTATCTTTGCCCCCTCCCTTGTAGAGCAATCTCAAATCTGCGTTCCTCCATAGCCTCGGGAAGTATCCCCTGTCCAAGCAGGCGTTATATAATTTCAACATCCGTTCCTCCATGTAAGGGATAGCTTCCTTCAGCATGGAGGCGTCCTCCTTGTCCCCATCCCCTGAAAATCTTCACGTCTTCGACCTTAAATGTGTATCTTTGCCTAGTAATACAGTAATCTAGCATTGAGGACTGGAATCTCGGCTTGCTCCACGTTCTTTGATGGACCTACTTTTGTTCGAAAAAGGTGTTTTGAATTTTTAGATCGATTGACTCGCATATATCTATGAGCCTCCGACCATTGACTGTCACTACTTTCTCAGCAAAACGTCCGATCAACCGATGGCCAACTTCTCGTCCCACTCTCGCGGTGACTCTCGCCGGCAAGGACGATTTCTGCATTGGATCGCACTTTTTCTAAAGCTTCCCTCAAGCTCTCCTAAAATTTATCTTTACTCGCTTGAGGCTCGAGTCATGCACTCCTACTATCAAAACATATCTTCCCCATAGGTTGAGATCCCCTCTCATCAACCTTTCTGAAATTTCTTCGGAATATGTAATCCTACTTTTTAACATTATCTTCAGCATCATAGAATGGCTTTGGCTCTTTCCTGTTTTGGCACACCACTCCACAGGTGAACATACTCCCCCATCCATTCTTGCCCTTTTCCTTTAAGCTTAGTCTCATTTAGCACAATTACGCCCAGCTGGAAAGCAGATAATGAGAGATATCTTATTTATTTCTTATTTGAAAAACTTTGTACATTCCATGTTCCAAAATGAAGGGTCCGTGTCCGTTTCCTTAGTCATTTTCCGTGTATTCAATTTCAATCCGAGGCTCTCTCTTTCTCTCTTTTTAGCAAAGTAGATATTACATCGTTGAGCAATCTAACCCTAGCGGTAACCCCAAACCTGGAGGACCAGCGTTTTCCTTTCCTTAGACTGTGCTTGATGTTAATTGTTGTAAATATTCTATTGAATTATGTTGCTAAAATTAAGCTCATTATAAAAATATCTTAAAAAGCTCCCATCGCAAGAAAGGATGTTTAAAAATATTATTTATCCTAAAATGTTTATTTATATTTCATAATTTTTAGGCTCCTTTTTTTTATAATTGGAGGAGGCCCAGTCTCGGTGACGAGATGTAGAGCCAGCTATGTAGGTATGTATGTTTTTATTATTGAGCATTTCAGTAAATTATTATTTGTATAGAGACTTTTGTGCACAGATTAATAAAGAAGGGTCCGCACACTTGTCTAATTTTGTCCATCGGTATTAGTTATCATTTTTAATAATATTAGTGAAACTTACCAAAGGACATACCTCGTAAAGGTATTTAATACACACTCGTATATTCCATAATTATGAAAGCGCGGAAACTCGGTGCAAGGCTGGCTGTGCAAGTGCAACGGCACCGCGGCACCTGTCTCTCCAGGCACCCTGACCTTGTTAAAAGCCCGAGAGAAAAAGTAAACACTCGAGGCCTTAAAAGGACGTACGTAAGGACATTTAAGTCTCCCGCTAATGTAGCCATATAGACGTAAATGAAGGAGGGAGGCGGACCAATGTTAACTTCAGAGCTCAGTGCTCCGTTATCCCGTCGATAATAAATCTTATGTTGGACCATTCTTGGCGAATATTGAGGCTCTAAAACCGAAATCATTGCGATATCTCTCGCTACAGATGAGTTGAACTGGTTTCTCGAAGCTGACGTTTCTCGAGGGATTCCATATAAAGTTAAAATGTAAATCAAGGTGGTAGCCTTGTTCCCATCTCGCTTCCTTCTGCTCTGTCCTCTTTCTCCTTCTGCTCAATTTCATAAGAGAAAAAACTATAGTGTAGATAGAACCTGAGTTTGCGATTTTAAATTTTGCTTAATCCTCTTATTGGTCAGTTTGGTTCGTCACCCTTATTTATATCTGTTATCGATTCTTCATTACCAGTTGTGAGGAAGGTTATATTTTACCCAAGTCTAAAATAGTTGGGTTTTTCTCTAGTAAATTTAAACTTACTTCCTCATATCAAACGAAAAAAAAAACTGTAATGTGCATGGAAACTGTGTTTTTAATTTTTGCTTAATTTAACCATGGGTCATTTTGGTCCAGGACATATATTTAATAATAATAAGAAAGTCTTTATTTATTCTGGAACAAGCCCCGTTAGAATAACAATACAGGGCATTATTATGTCTTAAAGTATAAAGTGATTACACTTAATTAATTAATACTATTAAATTAACAAATGAGCAAGAATTAATGAAAAAAATTGCGAATTATCTCCAGTGATAACATTTAAAGAACAAAGAAACAGAGTACAAGAAATAAAAATAACATAGAAATAAGATGACTGTAATTATTACAATGTCAAATAGAACAAAGCAAAGCAAATAATGAAACAAAAATACAAACAATATCAACTTGTTTTTGAAAATATCTAAATTGGATGAGAGAAGCGTCGATGATATAAATATAACGCACTTATATATAAATAAAAACGCATCATTCATTCATCAGTTGGAAAATTTTAATCTGAAAACTGAGTATGTTATTTCCGATTTTTTGGGAATTGGTAGGATATTAGGTGATTGAAAATTATGGGATTTGAAGGTTGAATGATTATTGGATCGACGAATGGAAGAAGATATATAGTTCCAAAGGGACGAGGATCGGATAAGGAAAGCTCTATCTATATTTATGCCGTTATCTATTCGTTAGAAGTTGATTTAAACTTATTTCCTCATATTAAATCAGAAAAAAACTATAATGTAGATAGAAACTGTGTGTATGTTTATACTTAATCCCTTAATATTAGGCCTTTTTTTTTAACCTTCACCCGTCTGCTATCGAAGCTTCAATTCATTTTATGTAGAGGATCATTATTAAGGTTATTTTCTGTTAATGTCCCAAATGATCTGGTACGTAGGAAGTAGGTTTAATCTGCTTTCATCCAATTAGACGAAAAAAAAAACTATAATGTAGATATAAACAATGCTTTCATTTTTAATTTCTGCTTACTCGTCTAAAGATCAAATAGGTCCGTCACTCATATTTTTATCTATTATCGATGTTTCATTGCGAGTAGTGAGGAAGATTATGTAAAATCTCAAATTTTTGGGTTCGTTGAAAGTATATCTAAACTGTAGTAAAAATTAAATCACATCAAACGTAAAAAAATAGCTATAATGTAGATAAAAACTATTTTAATTTTTGTTTAATTGAACCATAGGTCATTTTGGTCTGTCACCCATATTTATACAGTTATCTGTTATCAATGCTTATTTGCATTTTATAGAGGAAGGTTGTATTGAAGTCTTAAACAGTTGGGTCGTTTTTGGAAGTAGAATTGAACTGATTTCCTCATATCAGACGAGAAAAATAACTACTCGTATAAAACGGATAGAAACTGTGTCTTCATTTTTAATTTTTGATTAATCCCTCAACTTAAGGCCATTTTGGCATTGTATAAAGTATATTTAAATATTGGCAAAGTATATTTAAACTGATTTCCTTACATCAAATGAGAACTAAAAAACTAATATGTAGATGGAAACTGTGTTTAATCATCTACTGTGGGACATTTTGCTCCTTCGCCCTTATTTATATCGTTATCAGCTACCGATTCTTCATAGCCATTTATGAGGAAGGTTCTGTTAAAGTCTTAAATATTAGGGTTTTTCACAAGTATATTTAAACTGATTTTCTCAATTCAATCGGAAAAAAACAACTAAAATATGGATTGAAACTGTGTTTTCATTTTAATTTCTTCTTAATTTTTTACAGGTCATTTAGGTCCATCAACCATAATCACCTGTTATCGATACTTCATTGCATTTTATAAAGGTTATTCGGTTTAAATATCAAATAGTTCGTTCGTTCGAATTACATTTTAACTGATTTCCAAGCTTAGAGGGTAAATATTACGCTTAATCTACCTACGTGAGTATTGTGATGCGAGGTAAAAATTCTCGTAAATAACTCATATATTTTATCTTGAATAATTATTGGTTGAAACCAGTAATATATAGAAGAGCATGGCGATTGGTGTTGTAGGTTGACCAGGCGTCGCGATTCATAGCACCAACATAATAGTAATAATAATAACAATCAATAGTTTATTGTATCACCTACTATTATATTATATCATTTCTACCACTTTTAGCAACTTTTCATTCATAGAAATGCACAGAATTTTCAAAAGATTTGGCTTTATCTGAGTTACAACTCTCGCTGCGTTTTGGACGCTATCCCTCAGATCCGCATCGGAATATGGGCGTCTATTGAGTAAACATCTTGGGAAAAACATTCCAAAAGTTTTCGATGGGGTTCAGGTTTGGGGAAAGAGAAGACCATTCCAACATCTCGATTCCTCTTTCATGGAATCTACACATTTTTGAGGTTTGGACTTTCTTGAAAGAAAAAATAATCTCCATCTGGAAATATTGAAGACATCCATGGCTGCACTTCAATCATCAATGATAAATAATTTCAGCTGTTTACCCTTCCAACAAGCCTTTCAATTAAGAAATCTCCGAAAGCTGTCCCCATTGCTTCCCAAATACACCTTCTATCTTGATTGGAGTACATACACACATTGGATACATACACACATATACATATAATTCACTTAAATGATGAAATTCGATATAGAACCGGCCGAATAACAGGTGTTATGTGTTAGAACACATGTTCAGATTTTTCATATTACCAGCGAGGCCACTCCTGTCAAGCTTGTGAGAAGCCCTGAAGCCATATGAAGCAATAATATAAAGATATTTCTTAACTTCATTTATTTTTCTCTCCAAATTAATTTATTTATTTATTTTTTTTTTTTGAGGTTGGCATTTTTCTGTGAGGAATCATAGTTGAATCGCATCACTGCGTAGATGCTCGACGTCACTCTTTCTACGTTTCTTAGTATATTTTTGTTAGTCAAAAATGTTTAACTGTCGTATAGTTTGCATTCAAATATTCAAGGATGTTTTGCACATTTTAAAAAATTTTAAGGTCACTTGCAGAGCTAAAGAATGCTATCCACTACATTACTACTGTTTTATATAGGTTACTGGAAGTTATTGAACGTTTTTGTTACCACTAAAATTTCAATTGGCGAGGGGGGTTGCTCAATATTTGTGGTCACCGTACCAAGTATCGAGTTCGAATCCTGCACTGGCGGATATTAATTTATTCAGTCAACGGTCGGGTCTCGAATCTGTGAGGCCCGGGAATATTTCTGGAATTTAATGTTTCTCTTTAAAGTTGTTAACATTAATTGAGGTTTAGCTAGAGGTTGAGTTGGTTCTCTGCCAAATCACTTTTTGACACAGCCGTGGGCTTAAAAACGGTATCTACGATGTTTTAGTGTACCATTAGATATGAGGAATATTTCATTGATTGAAATGGTAAAGTTTCTAATGCTGTTGAATAATCTGACTTGTTTGCTTTTTATAGCTCATTATAAACTAATTTATGCCTTACACACTGATTCAGCCTGTCGAAATTGAAATGTTCGGACGTTCCTCAAAGTTCATCTATTTGACTTTTTCTCACGGTCATGAATGCACTACTGGATGTCACGGCTGGATCATGGAAGATCAGAAGCCAGTTTGATTAGGTCAACTTCAGGTAAACTAATAGTTCTGTGGATAGATTGGTATGCCAATTATTTTGTGTGCCTAGGACGGTTCAATTCTCATGGTAGTCTATGTATATAAGCATTGGCTTCCAGAATATTTATCGTAGTGCCAACTAGGAATACATGTTGTTTTAAACTAATAAATAGTAAATTAATAAATTAATATTTTGAAAATACATTTAAACTTTTCCGCAATTATTATTTCATTTATTGGATCTCAACGGCCTTCCTGCTCAGTTGGATCGCCATCTCTGTCCATCTTGACGCGCCACAGGTGAACAGAAGTTACTGTAATTTAATTTAGGTATTGTTTTTCTATTTTCCATCTGCACACTCCATTCAGCACAGATTGTTAAACAATAATGTGGTCGTGAATAAATATCTTTTGTCTTAGCTTACTATATCCCCTTTGAGATTTTAACAATAATAAATTTTCTTTTAGGTTTCCACGGCCACTATTATTACAAAAGACTTTGTTGATTTCTTCTGGTTTAGACAGTGTTCATAAATTTTTCACCAACGTTTCGCCAGCCATGCTGCTGACTTCTTCAGGGATGAACTGAGAATCAATTTTTCAACACTGTCTAAACAGAGGAAATCAACAAAGTCTTTTGTAATAATAAATTTATTCAAAAATAATCAATAATAAAATTTCAGTTTATAACGAAAACAAAATTCTAAATTCTAAAAATGGCATTCAAAGATAAATCACAAACTCGCGTTTATTCTCTTATTGATTTAAATTTTTTTTTTAATTTTCTTGAACACAGTGATGGAAGTATTTTTATTACTAGAAAATTGTGATGGATTTTTATCAAAAACTGTATGTTAATATTAAATTTAGTAAACTTATAAGCCATTCCCCTGGCGCAGAGTTCTTAGACAACCAAACTAGGCTCAAAGAAATAGCGCTCGCCTGATTCGATTATTGTAAGATATTGGAAAAGTAAATGAGTCCATAATCTTGGCTTTTTTATCTGAATGGTTTATATTGGTATGTTTCGATCAAATATTTAAGTGCCATTTTATTTAAACCAATTGGAGGTAATGATAATATAATCATATTCTCATAATTATTCATTTATTCATTATTATTATTCTTTATTCATTCTGCAGTCGACTCTTCATACAATATGGAATTATTCATGACTTTCAATATTATTTTAAAAATTTGGTGTACTTTTAAGCTAGGCTCTGCCTAGGCTATTAAAGAGAACGCCTAACAAAAGGTTCATGTTTAATTTGGTAATTTTAAGAGAATAGTTACTATTACTACGACGTTACAACCCGGTTGCGGGTCTTACCTCTACCAAAAACCTGCGCCAATCGTTACAATACTCAGCACTTATCACCCATTTCCTGATCGCAGATTAAGAAGGGATCCTAGAATGATGGTTCGAACATTTCGGTAGTCTGCTGGGGAGAGTTCAGAACCCTGCCCTAGAATATAATTATGACTCTGACACAATTCAAAATTACAAAGAGCTTCTTGACCCACCAAATGATGAGGAAATTGAAGCTACAATTCAGAAGCTTAGAAATAACCGAGCACCAGGATATGATGGCATACCAGCTGAACTTCTGAAGGCTGGTGGAAATGAAACGATGAAGGTGATCCGAGATCTGCTACACAGTGTTAGGATAAGCAAAACTCTCCCGCATGACTGGTGCGTTGACTTTATCCTCCCTCTTCACAAGAAAGGAGATCAAATGCTTTGTGATAACTACCGTGGTATAACACTTCTAAGCTCTGCCTAGAAATTAATTTCGAATGTGTAATACCAAAGACTACTCCCCCATGCCCAGAGAGAGACAGGAATGTACCACTGCTGATTTATGAATGGTAGTTCTTGTATTGATCAAATTTTCTCCCTGAGAACTCTTATGGAAAGGACTAGAGAGTACAATATAATGACCCACCACCTTTTCGTGGATTTTAGCAATGCCTATGACAGTATCATCCGTGCAAAACTGTAACGAAATATGGGAGAAATGAATGTCCCCAAGAATTGATAAGCCTTTTGGAATTGCTGATGAGAGAGTCGGAAGCCAAGTCAAGTTCCAGAATGACTTGTCTGAAGATTTCAAGACAACTAGGGGTCTGAGACAAGGGGATGGACTCTCGTGCCTGTTATTTAATTTTGGACTAGAAAAGGTCATGAGAGATTCAAGGTTACAAGTCACAGGTACGATTCTGAATAAGTCCATCCAAATATTGGCCTATACAGATGACAAAGACATAGTGGGAAGAACACCGAGGGATTTACAACAGGTTTTTCTTGCTTTGGAGAATGCTGGACGGCGTATAGGTCTTCAGGTAAACCAAGTAATGACTAAGTATATGGTGGCTAACCCTTCAAGACAATCGGATCCCACCATCATGTTTGCAGCCTACACATTCGAAAGTGTTGACAGTTTTGTCTACCTCGGTTCTCTGGTCAAAGCAGATAGCTCAACCAGACCAGAAGTTCAAAGAAGGATTTTCGCCACTAATAGATGTTATTTTTTTATTTATTATTATATTTTTTATTCCATTTTTTTTTTACTTTATTTTATTATCATTTTTGCATTAACTTCTTTTTATTACCGCATGTATATATTTTTCCGCATGCATATATTTATTTATTTTATTTTGTTTATACCATTGTTTTGTTATGGAATGATTGTAAGCTAGATACCACCATTACTTATTGCTCACAAGTGGCAGATTGTAATGTTTCAAATTATTTTGGGATGGCGAAAATTTTACGAAGTTGTCTGATATCAAGAAGAAACAAGGTCATGCTGTACAAAACAATCATTAGGCCTGTTTTAACTTATGGATCGGAAACCTGGCCTCTGTTCAGGGCAGATGCTAAAAGTTGACTGCTCTTCGAAAGAAAAATATTAAGAAGCATGTTTGGAGCTGTAAGAGTTGGCAATCAATTTAGACTCAGACAAAATGCAGAGCTGTACCTGACGTGGTGAAGCACATAAGAATAGCTAGACTGAGATGGGCTGGACATGTGGCCATAATGGAAGAAGACGCTACTCTGAAAAGACTGCTGTTTTTGGATTCGTTGACAGAAAAAGAAAACGTGGGCGTCCACGTCTTAGATGGTCAGATGTAGTAGAGAGTGATGCAGGCAGAATCATTGGATCCAGAACTTGGAGGATCTTGGCACAAGACGCGACGCCTTGATGCAGCCAGGACCCGTGCTGGGTTGTAGAGCCAGTGTTCGTTAGTTAGTCTTAACTTAGGAAAGAACTTCAGAATGCTCAGGGTTTCAAAAAATATCAAAAGAATTAACAAGCCAGTTTGGACACAAAAACATGGGGAAAGAATGAAGGAGATATGGAAGAAAATCAAGGAACAGCTGGAATATATCTAGTCTATAGTGGCTCGTGAGTAAAAAAAAAGAATACATATTCCTGTTAGCGATCGATTGTGTTTCTCGGAAGGAAAACTAAATTATAAATTATAAAGTAATTAAGAAAAATCAATAGCCTTCATTGTACTTTATAAGATTGAACACCTTGATCATAGATCTTAATCTTAACAAAGCAGATGAACTTTATATTTTGTGAAGTAGTAAATTAATATGATTTATGAGGAAGAAAATGGAGTGGGTGGAGGTCAGAAGAATTGCTTATTTTTAAGCCAACGTTTCGGCCCATATTGCCGGTATTCTTCAGGGCTAATAATGAGGTCAAGGGTTAATATAGTTATACATATTACATAATATCAAGTATGTTAATATTCTGTCGTCTGGATAACATAGGCTTAATAGGATTTATATTACACCTAATGAGAATTTCGAAGTGAACAAAACTACTATAGTAGCGAAACATTCCCATTATTAAAACCCTAAGCCGGTAGCTTTCCCCCTTGGCGGCATCCTAACAAGCACACAACGGCCGGGAACTGTTGGCCATTACGCACTGTATAGAAGGTAAGTAAGTAAATAAGCTCATAAATCGCTTAGACTTAAATAGATTACACACTTGGATAATATTGACGACAAACGGCATCGTGAGTAGCTCATTAGGGTGTCTCCTTTGGCTCCTCCGGTGAAGGGAGGCCCCGCCAGCGCAGGACCTGTGAGAAACTGTGGCATATCCTGGCGGAATATCTCAGCCGGCCGTGGGCTCCTGTCACGATCTAGTTGGCATTGGCGTTGGGGGCGCTATATCCGTACCAACACCCTCACTCAACAGGACTCCTTCAATAAAACTGAAATAAATTGGAAGAAGATGGTCCGTGGTTGTAAAAAAAAATGTCATAAATAGGAAGAGCAATGTATTTTAAAGCCAACGTTTCTACCCACATTGCAGATCTTCTTCAGGAGTATACAAGACACATACAAATTGAAATGATAATAATAATTGAATAAATAATAAAAACACACATATAGGCGTCAACCGATATGAGTGGTAAAAAAAATGGGGAACCCCGTAGGTAAATATAGAAAAAGGGAATAATTATAGAGTATTATCAAATAAGTATTAAACAGTGATACAAATTAATCTAATCAATCGTATTGATTAAGAAAAATGTATTAATTAAAAGAATAACTAATAAAAATGCTATTGGAGAAGATATAGTAACATGATATAAAAACATTGTTTAAAGAAAATATATAGACCCAGTTAAGTAGTATCATTTTGAATATATCATCTCGTCGGTTCTTCGTTGGACTTAACAGAAATTTTACATTTCAAAACTTTCGGTGGTTATTTTTAATTCAGAAAAACTTTTCTTTTTTTTTGGAAATATGGCTAATAGGAGTCAGGATGGCTCTCTTTTTAAAGATTTATTTGTAGGATGTACTCCCGGCCCACATAGCGGGGAGCCAACCCCTATTGTTTTAATTGTATAATTGTTGAAATCTCATTATTGTATAATTGTTTTTTAAATATATTTTTTTGTTCTTGGCGTTCTTTTTTTGGCGTTGGTCAATTTCAATTTAAAAGTTTTTTTTATTTAAATAAAAAAAAATATTTTTTATCAATAAACTAGAGCCAAAAATTATTTTTTATAACTTTTATACTGCAAATATTTGCATTTTTAAAGTACCCTCTTTTTTTATTCTTTGCATATTGGTTATTCCTTGTCCAATAATTTGGCATGAGTATAGACTTATCTGTCTTTTTTTATTAAACCTCTATTTTCATTGATATAATAAAATTAAAATTCAGCCATAATAATAATATAATAGTATTTGTAGTATCTATAGTTTTCTGAGTGCAATATTCCTTTTATAAATTGCAGTCTTATACATTTATTAAACGCCTGTATATTTTTTACACAACTCAAAGATAGAAAAAAAATATATATATTCAATATCATTGTAAGAAGAAGTAAGAACATGTGATAATTGATACTAAATTTCAGCAGAATTGTTTTGTTTTTTTAACTTTCTTTATTTATCTTAGGGTTTTGGTATGTGGATGATTTCAATACACGTCATCATCTTTAATATCTCTTGTTTATTAGCCGGGATCCATTTTCCGAGACGCCTCACATGGCGGGACGATGGCTACAGTGCAGGAAGTACCTCGGTCACGAAAAGCCCGAGTGGTCCCTTTATAGCCCCAGACGGCTGGAACCTTATGTCGCCTCATCTCCAACCCCATAGTTTTTTCCCCTCCAGGCCTCACTATAGGTTCCTCAGGCCCCATCATTTGGCTTCCAATATCCAGTTTTGTCTTCCACGGTGTCGATCAGCATGGAATGAATCACGATCTAGTCTCATTCATTACTTTTTGGTAGAGGAAATTCTTGGTACGCGTCACAGACATTTTAATCGACTTTAGTTTAAAGTTAGAATTCCATTGATATAAGAATATTTAACTAAACGGTCGAGTAATAGTTATATTTGAAATAACTTACAAAATCAACAACTAGTCAAACTTTCCGTTTCCCCTAAGGGATTTGATTTGTCAAAGTTAAATGTCTTGTGTTATGAAATGATGGAATGTGTAAATGATCTAAGTATTGCTGAACTTAGTGATGATAGTGTTAAAAATGAAAATATAGTTCATTAAAATTTGTGTAAATACAAATACAAGGCAATGTTTGAAAGTTCAAAAAAGAGCACAATTATTCCATAGTTTTAAGTTTTCATTTCTGTCGGCAGTCCTGCCTCTTTAATTTTTTTTTATTAAAGTCCCATTAAAAATACTGATAAAAATAGATTCTTTAATATTCTGAATTTGAAATTCAGAATATTAAAGAATCTATGATCATATTATTAGGTTATTACTTTTCTAAAAATAAAAGAAAAAAAAAATCACTTTCACTGCTACAAATGTTCCAAAGCCTTGTAGAGACTTAGAGGCTTAACTTAAAAAATGTATTCGTTTATGAATACTTCCCATTAATTTATTCCATAGCAAAAGGGATCAAAATAATTATTTTTTTTCCAAAACCAGAATAAGTAAATATTTTTAAAGTGCTTATTATTATTATTGTGTTGCCTTGTTCTGGAATATTAATAGATATAAACGAGACTCTTATTCATTTGTTGATCTTCTTATAATTTAATCAGGGAGGGTTGAAAAATAAGAAAGAAATTTTTGTATGGTTAAGAAATTAATAACAAAAAAGGGTTATTACCGCTGTATTCTGGGTAACCTGTAAAGTATAAGGTTGGTTGAATGATGTCAATTTTTATTTTGACAGCGTTCACTAGATGTGAATAATATGAGGAAAAATTTCGTGTGTCGTCATATAGTTGGCTTTTTATTAATTTTAATATTAGTTGGCATTTGGACCCGCTTGTGTATCCGCGCTTCGTATAATTCTTCAGCGAGTTTTATTATGAAGTCTAGTCGAGAAAGGGGTCTTTTTGGGAAATCGTTATTGTGCTTGAAAAAATTAAATTGATATACAATAAAAGCATGCATGATTTACTCAGCATATAATAAAATATGCAAACTGGCCACTGCTTTGTTTTTCTCCCGCGGTTCATATACTGGCACATCTGGTCGAACGTGTCAACAGTGCCTTTTGTTTGGTTATAATTTAAAATGATTTCTGGTTTCCCGGATTGTTCGTTGATAGCATTGTCATCGTTGAGGGTTGATACCAAAGATACAAGTTTGTTTTTCTTCGGCATATACGAAACTGCAGTTAGATTATTTCTAAAAAGAAACAACGAGGACCCAACTTGACGATTTTGATATTTTGTATCTGTAAACTTAATTGGTATCTGTGGCTTGTTTTTTTTGTTTTTTTTATCGTTCCAATGTAAGTGATATTGTACTCTTCTAAAAGTTCTTCGGCGAGAGGAATACTTGTGAACCAGTTGTCTCTAGTCAAGTTTCGATGACTCCCTTTAGCTGGTTCTATTATTTTTTTGGTAAAATAAGCAGATAATTTGAGAAAACATTATTTTATTATGAAATAGACAGTCATTAGGCTTAAAAACAGAAAAATGTATTATATATTAAAATGATATCGGTTATAATAAAAAAAAAATATTGTAGGCTTTTGAAAACTAGCATACTGTTAAGTATTATAGGCCTGTCAGGCCTATACAAAATTTACGTAGCGGGTACATCATATTATCTTAAGCCTGGTACTTCACAAAAAAAGAGGGGAAACTTACCTTTCAATGACGAGTCTTGTTGTTGAAGGGCTTGAACACTACTAGCTTATCTCCTCGAGGAATAGGCGGAGGAAGCCTGCTCCGGAACTCAAAGGGGCGGCCAGGAGGAGGGTATACTTTTGTATACAGGCCTCTCGGACCTATCATGTTACTGTGAGGGTTAATATTGACCCCTCTTATAAATATATATCGAGCGACATTAATATATACAACATACATTAACTGGCAAGCAGTTTTTGTCATCGATTTCTGCTGAAAATGTTGGATAGCATTAAGTGTTGTAGAAAATAAGTCCACTACATAAACTAGTCTTTTCCCTAAAGCATGTTGTAAAAAAAAGATGCAAACGGCATCTTCCTTTCTTACTTTACCAGTTTCTCAAAAACAAATTCCTTATTGTCCATTCTACGTTATAAGTAAGTCACAAAGCATTCCACTCATGACTGAAAACATTAAGAAACACAACAAACAAATCGTCATGTCTCTCTTTCTGGACACCCAAACTTACTACATAACATTAGAATCTGAAAAACGTCTCTGGAACAGGGATTTACTTCAGAGAGATGAAACACGCTGGGAGTGCCTTCAATGGGAGGTTTCTCCACTTGAATACGGGTGGTTTTTCCCTATTCCACGTGAATACCTAAGAGGAGATTCAAAAGAAGAGCGCAGTTAAAATATATGCCAAATAGCGTTTGTATAATATTATCAGAAAAATATGTATTATTATTATTATTGAAATAAACCAATATTTTATGTTTTGTAAGCCCGTTGAGCCTGAGAACCAAATTAGATTTGTTTACGCTATATCTCGAGTTTGAAGAATTATAACGTCTATAATTTATTTAAAAATATAATATATATTATATATAAAAAATATAATAATTATATATTTAAAAAAGAAGAAGAAGGATTTGATTGATAAGAACATCTACGTTGAACTAAAAAAATTTCTAAACTTATTTAAAGCTTAAGTGAAATAGATAATTGGATTTGGACGCAAACGGCAAGTATGAACTATCGTGATATTCAAATTATCGAGATTATATTAATACTCTTACCCGAAATTTTGGTCAGTTGTTGAGGCAGTTTTAGAGACTTGCTAGTTGAGATAGAACATAGTCATATATTTATGTATTTTATATATTATTATTATTCTGTAGTATATTTATATTGAATTGCAAACATTTTCTTGAGTAAATGGAGTTTTGAAAAAAAAGATAGAATATGGTCAATCATTCATGACAGCGGCAAATAATATGGTTTGACATTATTTACATTTTTTCACTGAATATAAATATCGAGATAATATTTATAATTAACTCAATTATTTGAACTGTTATATTTGTAAGTGGTATAACTCCATATGGAAATGCAGAAATCGTTCATTCTTTTATTGATTAGTATTTCATATTAACATTTAAGAAGTGTTTAGGGTTTAAAACATCACTCTTTGTTAAGTGACTGCTAACACTGCTAAGTGATAAAAACAATTCCCCGGTTGCCCATTTTTTCAAAGTAACTCAACAGGAAACCTTAAGATATCCCAAAAATGAAAAAATTGGACATTTATGACTTGTAAGCAACAAATTTATTTTTCCTTTCATCCTATTTATTTCATTTAGATATTCAGGGTACAGGTATAATATATGAATGTGTGAGCAACGATCGAAATCGTTTCCAGAGACTATTGAAATGTTTTGTGGATCAGTATTTGTGTGAACTATTAGGTTATTGCAATGAATGATTGTTATGATATTTTTTTTACTGATTAAGTAGGGATGGGTAAATTTTTAAAAGGTCCTATTAAATTAAAATTAAAGGTCCAATGTGAGCCGAGTAAGGAACACTTCCTGCTTGCGAATGCTACTCCTTTTTGCATGACTTGAGGAATTCCAAGGTTATAGTTCTTTCTTTATAAGTGTACGGTTGCTGCCATTCCATGAGGACATTTTCTTTCAGTGGACATGAGGGTTCGGATGACGTCAACAGGGCTTTAATAAGACCAGCAAGATATAGTGTCTCTTTTACTACTTTATCGGCTATTTTGTTTTTCCTCATTTGGACTTGTCCTGACCCTCATACGTTTTATACCGATTCCCAATCCTCATCCATGGACTATTCTATTTCCATGATTCGTTAAGTTCCAGACTGTTCGGAATACATGTTTTCTAATGTTTTTAAAGCAATCAGTGAGTCTAAAACAATTGAAAGGCATTGCAGTAATATTGCCATAGGTCAACAGTATTACTACTATATACCTAATATTTAAATTTGTGCTTGAGATCTGTAGTCACAATATATAGTCAGAATAATGATTTTTAGAACTATTGGTAAAAATTATTTGATGTTCTGCCTTTGAAGGGAATATTTGTGCTAAGAGTTAGGTAGTATTGGTCTTCTTTTGAAATATAGTGAATAATTTAAGCTTGAATTGGTGACTATAACCAGGATTAGTTTTAGGCAATAGTTGATTAATTATTTTATACGCTCGGATGATAAAGGTGTTTCTAATTTAATGCAAGGGCTTACTGACAGAATCGTCAGTTCTGAAGACTCCTGTTGCCATTCTAATTTCAGTATCATGTTGACAACGGTCTATTATTCGGGTAGAATTTATAAGAAAACTACCATAAACAATCTTGGAACAGATTAATACTTGATATAAGGTTAGTATGGAAGGTAATTCTACTAAGGACTTTATATAGCTTGACAATTCCTCGGCGTTTTAATTTAAAATATTTCAAGTGTTGGAGCATTTATTAGTAGGAGCTCTGGTGGATCATTAATAGTTCTTTTTTTTTAGTGAATTGTTCGCATTTTATATTATTTTTGCAGGTATATGAATATTTCGGTTAACTTGTGTTTGTTTTTTTTTCCCATTGGGGTAAAACGTAGTTCGCCTCCGCGTGGTGTACCTTGAGTGATGCCAAATGAACTATAATTCTTCGTCTTTTACCGCGCCACAACCCAGAAGGAGAAGAAACCGTCCATCTCAGAGCGCTACAGACGACGCCCTCATCAGGAAGAGATCGCGTTGTTTAAATATTATTTTTTGGAACGCAGGCGGACTGAGCCCACCCGAGTTCAGCCAAATTGACGTTTTCATAGTGGCAGAGGCAGGAGCCGCAACTGACGCAACTATATTTTACCAGATGGACAACTACACGATCCATTCATTACCAAGAAGGAGACAAGTGGCATCAGGAATGATTGTTGGTATAATCAAGGACTTACCATACAAGTTCAAAATCTTGGATTTTGACGAAGAAGACAAGCTTGAGGCTATACAGATTGACTGCTGGATTGATAAAAATCACTTCCGAGTTATAGGAGCCTATAACCCACCCAACAACTCCTTTAATGACGTCAGGCTAAGTCAGGCTATTGATAGCAATACCATCGTTATAGGGGACTTTAACGCCCCGTCAACCAGGAGGGGATACAAGAGGACATCAGTAGTGGGGAGAATCATGGAAAACTTAATTGATAACATTCACCACTCTGTCCATTCGTGACAGAACACACTTTTCTATCCTTCTCCGGCCACTAGGGAAAGCCTGACCTAGTCTTCCCACACGCTCACATTGTAGAACGATGTCAACACCAACTGTTAGGGGACTCGTCCGGCTGTGGACACAGAATTCTCTCTCTGAGAGTGAGCCCAAAGCACCATGCTGAACAAAGACAGAAACTGTGCAGGGGGAACTTTAAAAAGGCCAACTGGGAAGCCTACGCTGAAGACACTAACGAAAGGATTAATGAAATACTCATTACAGGGAACCCTAATAATACAGTGCGAAAGATCACGAACCCTATTCTGGATGCCGCCAGGCTCCACATCCCGATAGGGCATGTGAAGAAGTACTCACCTTTTTGGAGTGAACAACTGGCCGCACTCAAGAAGGAACGAGGTAATGCCAGGAAAAAAGCTGAACGTACCAACAGCTTAAAAGATTGTATAGACCTCAGGAAAGCACAGGTTCGATTACAGAATGAAATCATAACTAGCAAGAGAAACAAATTTAGAAATTTTATTAATCCTTTAGGAAGGATGGCACCAGAGCGCACAAGTTTATCGCCAAGCTAAACAATGAAAGCAAGAGCTTTAAAGCACATCCAGGGGGGAATGTGCTTTAAATGTGAAATGTGGGAAAATAACAGCCGTTAATTGGAAAGAAATTGCAAATCTATTTTGCAAAAGCTACTAATCAAGGCCAGACTGTCGAGTCTTTAGAAACCATCGGAAGCCCAAGAATTCCTCAACTCCTTTGAACAAGGGAGATGCCAATCTTTTTTGTATCTGATTTCAACATTTCTGAGCTAAAGCATGCCATAAGCAAAATAGTGTGTGGTAAAAGCTGCGGACCAGATGACATATACCCTGAATTTATTACCCATTTGGGAAAGACAGCCCTAAACACGCTACTAAAATCTATGAATGAAATATGGCATCACGGTATTCCAGACATCTCGAAAAAGGCAATAATTATACCAATCTATAAAAAAGACAAAGACCCTGAAAAGCTCCAAAGCTACAGACCTATTAGCCTGACGTCCATCCTTTGTAAAGTGATGGAGAGGATGGTAAACCACCGACTGAACACGTATTTAGAACGCACTAATCTAATTCTACATGAACAAGCAGGTTTCAGAAAGCACAAGTCCACCACAGATCAAATAAACGAACTATCTCGGTGCATAAAAGATGGATTCCACAGAAAGATAGCTACACTGGCGTGTTTCATTGACTTTAAGGGAGCATACGATACAGTGAGCAGAAAACTCCTTCTCAACAAAATCGTTGAGAGCAGGGTGGCAGGAAACGTGCATATTTGGTTAAACCAGTTTTTAAGTCAACGCTTCATAAAAGTCCGTTACGGAAACACAAGCTCCAAATTCTGACAGCTAAGACGAGGCCTTCCACAAGGCGCCGTTATCAGCTGCACACTGCTTAACCTCTACTTGAACGACCTAATCGCCGAAATAAAGATGAACCACCCCGGTGTAGAAATGCTGTGCTATGCGGATGACGTCATTGTCTGGGTGATTAGCAGCAATGTTGGCTCTCTAGAAAAGATACTAAAGAAGCCATAACAAAACTAAAAGCATGGTGCGCTGACAATGATATGATCATTAATTTCACACTCTCTACAAGACAATTCATTCCACAGGTTCGCGTTGGAAACACCAGCCTACGCGTACTACAAAGTACCTGGGCATCGAGTTGGACAGTAGACTGTAGTCGTCCGAGTACATTGAGGGAGCAGCGACCAGGGCAACAAAGAGGATGAACATGATGAAGAGAATCACCGGAACGAAATGGAGAGCATCCCAAGATGTACTGATAACTACATACAAATCATATATTCGACCGGTACTAGAATATGGTTCCGAAGCTTAAAATACGGCCTCCGAACACGAACACAACACGAAGAAAAAACTAAGCATAGTGCAAAACAATGCATTAAGACTCATTTTCGGGCCTGCTAAATCACAGCATTAGAAAGCCAAACCGACATAGAGCCGCTAGACACTCGCAGGGACAAGACAACAGTGAAATTCTTTGAAAGAGCATTGAGGTCCAGTGACAATTTTTGGGAGAAATACAAAAATGCGAACCAAAGACTCTAGACCCAAACTACGTCACTGCACAAAGTAGCAGAAATAAGAGCAAAATACGGACTAGAAGAGCCAGAGTGAGAGCCTTTCAGAGGGACCGTATACATCAAAGAGAAACCGGAAATACCGTCGTGCACCACAATACCGGGAATCAACCTAAGAAAGGCAGACGTTCCCACTTTCCAACTAAAGGCGCACACTGTCACCATGGTTAACGACAGATATCCCTCCGAAGAATGGATACACCTGTACACAGAGGGGTGAGCCATGTCCAAGGCAAGCGGAGCAGGATATTACTCGACAGAAGTGCAAGCAGCCCTAGCAGTTGGGAAAAATGGCACCAATTTCGAAGGCAATCTGCTTACCAGAGCCACAAGAAGGAAAAGTAATAAACGTCTGCCAGGAAAAACTTCAGCAGCTACAAGAAAGGACAGACATAGTACTGCAATGGGTGCCAAGACATTGCGGTCTCTTGGATAATGAAAAGGCCGACAGTCTGGCTAAGCAGGGATGTCTCATGGAGCAGCCGATCAACCCGATCTCCTACCACAGTGCTTGTCGCATTATCAACAGCACTTTCAGCGAATTTGTCAAAAGAGCAAGAAGAAGAGCTGCAGAGGGAAAGCCCTGGGAAGGCATTGCGAAATCAAACATACCACGGGACCTTCCGAGATACGTAGCAGTGGCAACTTTCCGAATGACAACCGGACATGACTTCCTTCAGAAGCATTTGCATCGGATTGGGGTGGTGGACTCACCATTATGCCCCTTATGTTCAATGCTGAAGGAACTGCAGAACACCTTATGACCTGCGATGGCCTTAAGGACATCACTTGTGAGGAAACGATATAGGGACGAGCTCGTTTATACTGGGCGGCACGGCGTTGGATGGCCGAACGGGCGTTGGCTGAATGAATGAATGAATGTTTTTTCCCATTCAATCAGCCCAGTTTAGCCAAGTCAACTACAAACTTCCAAGCTCTTATTCCATGTGGTAGGGTTCCCCAATACTAGTGATAGCTATTATATTATTGTGCTTAGTACACACCCCTTCGGCATCCCAATTCGTTGCGGCTCTCGTCGTTTATTCAGCTTTACTTAAAGTACACAAAATGATGTATAGTATTAAAATTCTCTTAGGTGTTTTGTGTTATGGTGTGTTGTGGTGTTATGTCTGTTAGGTGTTTCAAATGATTTCCAGTGTTGTCAAAATCAGATGCCTAATGAATACTAATTAAAAAAATATCTAAAAAGTGTTCCTCTACACTAAGGAACTACATTAGGGAACATTATTTAATAGGAGAACTTTTTGGTGATTAATCAGTAGTTCTTCTCTTACTGATCCTATGGCACTCTACAAATCTCAACCATCCACAGAATCCAGTATTTTCGGTGAAAAGCCTCGCGATGAAATAAACGGACGAATGACTTGATACTCAAAGGATTTAGACATTCCGATAGTATTAGAAAACTGCTATTACTATTACAAAAATATCCACCAAAAACTGGATTACAATCGAACCTCATTTTTGCAGGCATTTGTGGTAGATCCAACACGAATCCACATATCCTATATTTATATATATAAATGAATCTCCTGTCACGATGTCTGTTCGGGCTAATCTCCGAAACTTCTGGACCGATATTAACGAAATTTTGCAGAGATACGTGACATTGCCCAACTTAAAATAGAGGTTATATTTTTTTTTTTTCAAAATTACATTTTTTCTAACCTTCCGCATTTTTTATATTTTTTTAAGGGCATGTCTGAGCAGTGTAAATCCAAATTTGCATCCGTATAAACGGATGGTAAAACTTTTGGGGGCCGAAAAACCGGGAAATATTCGGTGTTTTAGTTCTGTTTTTTACCCTTATCTCCTAATCGGTGCGTTTTTGGAAAAAAAAGTAATTGACCATTTTAAAAGAAAATTTAATTTGCTTCAATTAAATAGAACCTGAGTTCAGTCCAATCATATATCAAATGACCGGATTCTTATATATATATATATATATAAATCTCCTGTCACGATGTTTGTTCGGGTTAATCTCCGAAACTACTGGACCGATTGTAATGAAATTTCGCACAAATGGGTAACATTGTCCAACTTAAAATATAGGCTATATTTTATTTCGATTAACAACCGAAAAACTATGAAATTTTCGGAGTTATTTCAGTTTTTAGCCTTTATCTCCTAATCGGTGCGTTTTTGGAAAAAAACGCTCTGATTTTGCCGATGAGATTAATGCATGATTAAAACAATTATTTTCATGGTGAAATTGAACTGCGTCCAAATCACAATCCATCAAATTACCAGAACATTTCAGCACTGTTGTGAGGAGCGATAAGGAGTGTCTTCCTGGATGTACTAAATAATTAAATGAACCATAATTGGCTGAGTAATCGTGTTATTTTTGCAGCGAAAAATGCTGATAATGAAGAAATTAACTTTTTAATACAACTGTTGTTACCAGGTGATCTAATATCCTTTAAATCCATTAATAATATTGTTGATGAAAACCAAGCTGTAAATTATCCAACTGAATTTTTAAATTCTCTAGATATACCAGGAATGCCACCACACAATCTTCGGTTGAAAATTGGTTCACCTATTATTCTTCTGCGTAATTGGTATCCACCTAAATTATGCAATGGTACACGTTTGGTCATCAAAAATATTACCGGAAATGTTATTGAAGCAACCATGTTGACTGAAATCTTTAAAGCAGAAATCTTCCTGTTGGAACTTATTTCAATGATACCATCAGAATCCAAAATACCGTTCAAAAGACTTCAATTTGATACATACTTTTATCAGGTTTTGCTATGCATATCAACAGGTCTCAAGGCCAGATAATGTCCATTTACGATTTGGACTTAAAAAAATCCATGTTTCTCCCTTGACAATTATATGTTGCATGCTCACGTATTAGTAAATCATCTAATATATTTGTATTATCAACGGACAGATAAACAAAAAATATTGTGCATCGATTAGCGCTCAATTAAATTTAAATAAATATTTATAATTTTATATAATATTACTAGCCATAATTAAAAATCAAACATTATATACCTCATTAATTAAACTCATGCTTATATTTTATCAGTTATGAGTTTTGTATATTATTTATTTATTATATAATATGGTTCGATATAAGATGAATAAAATGTAAAATCAAAAATCTATTTAATTCACTTTTTCATTATTTCCTTTAAAGCTAGTACATATATATATATATATATATATATATATATATATATATATATATATATATATATATGTATATATATATATATATACAGATATACATATGTATATATATATTTTTTATTTCTTTTTCAAAGAGTGGAGAGAATTCTTGCACAGATATAGGTTTAGCCCATCCAGATACGAGTGAATGCGTTGGTTATGACAAACTGTTCAACTATTTAAATATACTATGTCATCAGACAAATTGAAATCCACACTTATAACAATTAATATTGGAATTTTGTGATTGATAGTTTTATTTGTAAATGTTGAGGTGACATGTGATGTATTGAAAATATCGTACCATACGTTTGAAGGAGTTAATGAATGACACGGTAATAATTAGATGTTATTTAAAGATAAAAGGCTAGGACTGATTAAAGGATATACTGGCTGCATAACAAAGCGATTACCTGAGCTGGCCCCAATCCTTAGCCCATTTATTATTGCTGGCCTAGGTAATGTTTCTGTTCCTTCTCAGGGCAGCTACCTCCCTACCTCCTATTTCAGCTCTGTCGCGATAGTCCCTGGAACGAGAACATGAATGACCATACATAATTTACTAGTTATAGACCAGCAGGTTCTCTTAGAGGATAATGCTTATCTACCTATTTTTTCTACTTAGGAGCGATAAACAAAATTTAATCAAATTTTAACTTCTTACCAATTATTCACAAATTTGAAAATACAATAGTAAAATCAAATAATGAATCATTAAAATTTTATATTAAAAGAAAAACCTACATCAGTACAACCCATGAAGGTTCTTGGTTACAGCATTGTTGGACCGTAACGTTTCTGGGATAATCGTTATACAGGGAGGTGATTTGTCCGAGATCACACTCAACACCCTGATTTTTATACAAATGTAGGATATACACTTTGAAGAGGCTGTATCTTCTGTAGATCTTGCATCCGAGGGTAATAGTCTAAATAATTTATCTGCCACACCCAAATTTGGAACCTTCAGCATAGTATTTCAGCTAAAGACTGAGCTGACCAGCTCCCAATAATTTTAATGATCATCCAAACTTATATCGGTTCAATTCATTTTTATTCCAGCAACTTCAAATGACAGTAATCGCTTTGAAATCGTATTTACAATTACCAGTAATTTAAACTTTTTATTTGCCAAACATTATCCTCTAATAGACTGATTATTTTGATTACTGATGAATTAATGATGGATTGTATTGGACACTTCTAGATTTATTTTATTCTTGAAGGAATTAAAACTTTATAATATATATATTAAAGGTGCGATTAGACCTTGCGCTAACCTTGGCAAATGAAACGTGTAAAAAGATAGTTATAATAAATAGGGTTCAATTTCCAGTATTTTTCAATTACATTTATTATCTCCTTCCTGGATTATTATTCTAATCCGATAACTACACATCAATGTCCACCACTTTGACATGAGAAAACGAACAAGTTTTTTTTTATATTATAAACTCATTAGAAATTTATTTGGCATTTTATTTTCTATACGAAATTAAAATGTCGTGCAAGGTAAATAACTAGAAATACTGGGCTGATTGATATTTAACGTCATTTTATGCTTCTATGGCTATTTGGGCGATGATACTGTAGGAGTCCTAAATTTTGCTTATCCAGGTGTAATTATAATAGTGAGTACCTGTCACTACACAGGATCGGTTGGTATGTAGGTTGGTATTACCAACACCGGAATCGGCTCCCTAGAAATACTGGAATGTGTGATTTGTGTTAACATCTTATTAATATCTTTACGCCCACAAAATACTACTGACAGAAATGTATCTTTTCGTGCGAAAATTCGAGTTAAACCAGTAGCTAGGTTAAGTGTAGGTTAACAGGTAAAGTGGTCTTTTAAACTGGTATGAAACCGATACCCGGTGATTTGTTGGGTGCAGTGGGTACCCGGCCATAGTCTATAAAAGGTTTTGTTTACTATTGATTAATAAGGTTATAAATATATATGTACGTATAAATTCGTTTCACAGACCAATGAAGGTGTAACTGTACTGATTTTTACAAATATTCCCAATTATTGTTTATTTATTTAGGTATTGTTTCATTTATTCATATTTAACTAATATAATACATAAAATAATAAGGTGGACGTATCTAGGTTTTCTTGTCTGGGTTTCCACATGCACTTTCGAAATTCCACATTCTAGGACACTGACATTTCTGAGATAGTACCCTACTGATGTGTGGGAAATATTTTAAGTTCTTTATTCCATTTATATTGCTTGAAATTCCGTTCCTAAGAAAGTTTAAAATACAAGTACAAAAATATAAGATGTTCTATTATTTCGTTATGTCTAAAATTCTTCGTTGGATACGCTTACTATTGTTAAATATTAATTTATATGTGTATTTCTTTTTTTAATGCTCCCAATAGGATATGACTATTTTAATTGTTAAAACAAAATAATCGGAAAAGCTTTATTTATTAAAAGGTGCAGCAGATGAGTAGATGATGAGAGCGTATTTAAGGGTTTTTTTTACAATATTTTTTATTTAGTGAATTTAATGTTTTTTAAAATAAATACATACTAATAAGATGACAATCAAACAATAATTTTTATTTGAAAACAAAAGATATGTCAAGGATCGGGACTGGAACCCGGGTCTCCCATGCTTCCGTCATGGTACTCTACCAACTGAGCCATCCTGGTTCGCATCTCGGTTAGACACATCCTTTCTCTTCACTGATCCCATATCCCCATGTTCTCGCAATTTGCGATGTATACAAGGAGAAATCTGTATAGATACATTTCTATGTGTAAGAAATTTGTTTATTGTAAGGCAAAAATTGGGGCTGTTTTAAACAACCATTAGTTTATTAAAATGGACAGCGTAAATTAGGGCTATTGTTTTTCTACCCCAGGGTATTCACTTTTTTTTCCATTAAACTAACTCATGTTGACGTGGTTTTTTCATGGCAACAAGCTTAAGGGCAGCATCTGGTATTCTGCCTCTCTCTACATTCGTTATTATGTGGACGAAGGATATTTTAGATGTTTTAACAGTCTAAACAAATTTTGGCTATGTATACATTTACAAATCATAGATATAAGACAAAAATCATAGATCATAAAAAATTATCTAATTTCATTAGGCTTACAACTTACAACGATACTAGTATTAGTACAATTATGTACGTAAAATATATATATATATATATATATATATATATATATATATATATATATATATTTTTTTGTATGTTTATAAAGGTTTGAACTCCTTCGTATGAAATGTGACCAAAGGTAGCTAGAGCTTGCTGGCTCTAAAGTAAAAATTTCCTATTCCTATCAGTTTAGAAATTTTAATTTTAAATTTGGAGCTTATCATTAATTATTCAAATCATTTTAGTTTATCCTTAGATTTCAATTGAGCATACAAACAAAGCAAAAACATTTGCATTGTACTTGAGATTCACAATCCATTGGATTACTAGATATATCAGGATGATGAAGTAAGGATTTCAAAATGATAAATAACCATAATTTTTAGCCAATCAAAACATTACTTTGAATCATCCAACCTCAAAAATAATATCAACCAAAATTTTGGTTCAACATATCTTATACTGAAAAAACCCGTCTGAAGAAAGGTTAGTTTTATTTTAAAAATAATACGGAAAAGAAATGGTACACCTAGAGGCCAAAGAATTAATTCATTAATGGAGGTTTACATAATGATACATTAATAGACATAAACTGTTTACTATAAATTATTCCTAATAATATTCCAATTATTTTATTTTTAAATATTTTTGTATCTTGTCTCTCCAGCCTTGAAGAAGACCAGCAATTTGGGTCAAAACGTCGGTGTCTAATGAATAGTTCATCTATATCTAAGAAACTCATTATTTTACCTCCACTCAGACCATTTTCTTCCCCACATAAAAAGTTTCACCAATAATTATCCAAGCTAAAGTTTACATATTTTTAAGGGCTACTGGGTATTAAAATGAATTAAACTACTGCTAAATCAAAGATACTAATATGTATTAACAAAAGTGATAAAAATGATACAATTAAATTATTAAACTGATATAAATTTACAATAACAATATTCTAAATATTTATTATCTAGGCCTAACTTAACTTAAATATTACAATAATCTAAGATATTACTAATTCTAAATGACAACTATTTACATAAATTTGTATGAATATTATAAAATTACACTACAATTTATTACTACTAATTAACACTTACAGTTCACTAGTCCACCGACCGTAAGATTCTTCAAGTATGACAAACTGACACACAGTAATCAACAGAAACAGTTTATTACACTCGCGAGACTGTCACAGTTCACTAATACACTTATTACACGGGCCGGTTCAACACTGACTAGTTTGTCACACTGACACTCACTTATTACAGATCATCACCGTGCGTGGTCTACTCTCAGACTGAATCGCCCGAGGTATTTAAATAGGCAAGGCCGAACATTCTAGATCACGGAAGTAGGGGAAGAAATTCTGGGAAAGTCTAGTACCTTCTTAATGACTTTCGACAAAAGGAGGCGATCGAGAAGGTCCTAATCCTATTTTAACTTCTCCCGCCGACGGACTTAAGCCGCTAATCCCCTGCTTCTGTCCTCCTCTGCGACCGAAACAATATATTTTTTTTTCGATTTTTATCACCTCTATGACGATTCCGACCACCTTCCTCTTCAATAGATTGAATAGCATTACAGATTATACCGAATAAAATTGAGTATTATAATTAGTACATCTGCGTTCTCGATTGTTTCTAAAGATGTATTGTACAGATCATTTAAAATCAGGGTGAATCGTCAAACGTATTTTCCTATATGATTCCTTTGAACTTTATCCAATAATATATTTTAATAGTCAAAAAGCACATTTGCTAGTTTGATTATCTATATTTTATTATTATTTTCTGTAATGTACAATGCATATTATTGTATCTTCGTTAGTTGGCATTGTTATATCATTTTCAGTATTGCCCAAAGAAATTGCAATGCTATTTATTGAATATGTCATAATGGACAATCTTCTTTAAAGCACCAAGTTGGTTTAACAAAAAACTGCAATAGCAAAATCAAGAACACGGCGAATTCAATACTTTGCCGTGGTATGAATTTTATTTGACATCATGAAGATAGTTGCAAATTCAACCTTTTGGTTCTTGATTCATCTCCTTTACAAATTGAATTCAGATTCAAGAATTTGCTATGAAATTAATTAATCCCAAAGCAAATCGCAGTTGTTCGAATAGGATATTTTCAGTTTCCAAACTAATTGCGATGCTACCTATTGAATATGTCATAACCAATTATCTCCTTTAAAATATCTAGTTGTTTTAAAAAAAAAAAAGTTTAAATTATACAGATCCTAAAAAAGCTGACACTAAGCTCCTTATTGCTTCCCCAACATTACACCTTCTGCATAGTTTAAACCGAGGGTTATAACTTGGATTTGCTTCATTATCAAGTTACCTATCTGACTGGGTCGGGACGAGAGAAAAGTTAGAGCTAGTCAGGTAGTGGCTAATTTTTCAGTCAGGAACAATTGACATGGTTCCTTCTAAAGTTGCCCTAGGAAAATCGGCTAGATGCTCCCTATTGTTCAATGAACTTAGGCGTACTATTCGATGCCTTAGAATAGCTATAAATTTATTAACGTTAAGTCTGAAAATATACTTGAACCATTACTTATTATAAAAATTTGTCATGTAATTTCATCATCATGCTCAGAGATATTTTACTTCTCACTATAACATCATTGCTAGTGATCCAAAATTTGTTGCAGAAGCGTAATCTGTAAAAATGTGTAATTTCAAAACTTATTTAATATGTTTTGAATCTTTCAATTTACTTTGGGATGCCAGAGTTATCATTTAAAATAATTACTCAAATTGTTATTTCTTTAACCGTCCTAACTTTATTATTAATTAGATTCTTTTCCAGATGTTGGTTGTGTGTTTACCAATTTAGTAATTAATTAAACCATCAGTATAGTATTCATAAGACATTGAAAAATCCTATAAAGAAAAGAACTGCCGCAAATTCTTCCAACAGGTCAATGAAAGCCGAAGACCTTTTAAAACTAGAGCAACTGCCTGCAAAGCGAAGGACGGATCCCTGATCGCTGACAAGGGATATTAAACCGGTGGGCAGATCACTTTGAAGGTCTTCTCAATAATAGTTATGTTCAAGAGGAGTTCAGATGGCAGGCCATGAACGAAGAACTGGAAGCAGATCAGTTGGACCCCCAGATGAAGAAGAAATTCAAGCTTAAGAAGCCCTGATTAAGCTTAATAACAATAAAGCCCCCTGTATCAACAATATCCCACCGGAGCTGCTGCAGCATGGCGGATACGATCTGGTGCAATTTCTTCGGGACCTACTTCACGATGTCTGGACTGAGGAGAGACTACCCGTGGAATGGAAGAAGACAGTTATTTGCCCGATACACAAGAAAGGGGATACCTTGTCTTGTAGTAATTACAGGGGTATATCGTTACTTCCTTGTGCTTACAAGATATTGTCAATTGTCTAGTTCAACCGGCTGCTTCCATATGCTGAGAGAGAGGTAGGGAAATATCAATGTGGATTTCGAAGAGGTAGGTCAACGACTGACCAGACATTAACACTCCGGATGTTGCTGGAAAAGACCAGAGAATACAAGGTGACGACACACCATATATTTGTTGACTTTTTACAAGTCTATGAATGCTTGAGATGAATCTTCCACCGAAGCTAGTGCGCGTAACAAGAATGACTATGGAGGGCAACATTTCCATCGTCCGGATTAGGGGTGAACTCTCAAAAGGCTTTTCCACTGGGACAGGGGTTCGGCAGGGAGATGGATTGGCATGCCTGATCTTCAACCTTGCTCTGGAAAAGGCTGTTAGAGACTCTGGGATCCAAATAACAGGTACTCTCATTAACTCCTGCGTGCAACTCCTTGGATTTGCAGACGACATATCTATTGGCGGCAGGTCGTTAGCAGCAGTCAAGGAAGCATTTATCGCACTGAGAAATGCTGCAGCGAGGATGGGACATAGCCTCAACTACTGCAAAACGATGTCCATGTGCATAAACCCTCAACAAATAAACTTTGAAAACCATATCCAAGTTGACGGGCAGAATGTGGATAGAGTTGTGGAATTTGTGTACTTTGGATCCCAGGTGAACCAACAAAATGATATTGGGGCAGAAGTCAAGAAGCGGATTATAACCGCTAATCGCTGCTATTTTGGTCTCCAGAAGCATCTACGTGGTGGTCTCCTGTCCAAATCCTCTAAGATAAGACTGTACAAAACTCTCATCCGACCAGTTCTCAGATTCGAACGGAAAGTCCTTAGGAGAATATATGGTCCAGTTTTGGTGGATGGAGAGTGGAGGCGTCGGTCCAACAATGAACTGAGACTGCTTTATAAGGACCTGGACGTAGTACAGTTTATAAAGTTAGCAAGACTGAGATGGGCCGGACATGTGATTAGGATGGGGCAGGATGAAATCCCAGCCAAAGTCCACAAGGAGCGAATGTATGGTGTAAGAATTGCACGACTTCGGTGGGAGGACTGCGTAGCTTCGAACGCCCGGACCGTATTGGATGTCTGCAATTGGAGGGTAGTAGCACTTGACAGAGAAAACTGCCGATCGATGCTGGAGTAGGCCACACACTCGACTACAAGGGTCGTAGCGCCGAATAATAATAATAGTATTCATAAATATATAGTGCAACTAGGTTAAGTAAGCATCAAGAGAATTATATTGAATATACTTTATTAATACAATTTCTTATTTGGACTATCATGATTATGTGCATTGAGAAATTACGATTAATGATTTAAAAGTAATAGAGGACTGCAATAAAATACATAAAGAACTTTTTCTTGTTGTTTCAGAACAACAACAACAAGTTCTTTATGTATTTTATTTCCTCTGTTACTTCTAAATCATTAGTCGCAATTTCTTTCTCAATAAAAATATTGAGGAATTGAAATAGGAAATTGTATAAAGAACTTAAATTAAATACTTATCTAGTGCATTTAGGTCTTGGTGAGGTATGTCTAATTCGCTTCACCATATCAGCTTCCCCATATCAGCTACCACCGCCGTTATTATATAAGGAATGTCAGGAACTACGATCCTTCTTCCTCAGAAGATTTTTAGAGAGTCCCTTTTTTTCTAAACGTCGAGGCTTGGACTCTCCCCTCTTTGGTATCTCTTGAGTAACTTGACCAGGGGATCTCGCTACCTGCCTGAATGACCTTTGGTCATTTTGAAATTCATGTTTATTTTTACAATAACAACCAGTATGATACTTTGCAAAAATATTGCCATGGAAACTAAAAACATAAACAAAAGACTATAAATAGCATGATGAGTATCGCCTACTTGCATGAACTGTTTGAGTTTTTTTTAAAAGATTTTATTTAACATTTTTTTTATGAAGTCTAATCCAACCAGAACTTTCGATCCTTTTCCTATTTAGGACGAAATAGTAAAAGTCGTTAAATATTTAATTAATTTATTAACCATTACGAGAAAAAATAATAAATTTTATATCGTAGATTAATTAATCCCGGTTAATAAAAGTAAAGATCCTCGAGTATACAAATGGTTATAATTAGAAATGATAAATAATTTAAATTTTAAAATTCTAAAATCTAACTATTTTCACACTTATCGTTTAGACGAGCAGTGATCATTATAGATTGTAGATGTAGGCAAATATTTGTGTTATAATGACGATGCACCAGGCGCTGTGTTGATATTATTTCGTTTAGGTCTTATATAAATGGAATGTAACGTAAATTATTTTGTGAATGTCTTACATATTTATTTAAAGTCGAATTAAATAAATATAGGTATATGTTGGGGCCAGGGTGCACTGAAAATAAATGAATGTGAATTCCCCGAGCGCCCGATAATAACGCCGATAATATTGCCCGTTTCCTATTAGTAAAATAAAAAACAAACAAAAAAAAACACACAAAATATATAATAAGCAAATAACAGAAACAACTACAAACAGAAAATAGTTTATTTTTAAAAGAATTTTAACAGAAATAATTTCATTATCATTATAAGTTTAACAAAAATACATTTAAAATTATAAATTAATTAGACTATATTTATAGTAAAATAAAAACAAAAAAATCTTCTTATGAAAATAATTAAAGTAAACAATTACCATGTGACAATGAAAAAAAAATTCTTTAATTCTAATCGAAGGAGAGAGAGAGAAATGAAAGGTCTGACCTGATATATTATTTTAAGTTCACAAACTACGTTAAAGTTCGGCGCTGCCGTCTTCTGAGGCGATGTAATTCTCGTCACGAGGCAGGCAAATCGGCAGAGTCTCTTTTCCGCAAAAGCCGTGGAGGCATCCTCTTCGAGTGCTGGAAACAGCGAGCCTTTTTTTTTTTCCCCCTCCCTTCCCTGCCTGTGAGTTATACAGGGTCACCTCCAGTGGGGGTTCACCACTGGAGGTGCAAATCGGGGATTTTTTTTCTCTCTTTATTTATATAAACACAACTGGAACTATGGTGTAGCCCTGTGCACGGTTGTGCACCTTAGCCGGGAAGACCCCCGGATCAACCCTTGGAGGGCCTCGTGGACGAAGGATAACCGAGGGAAGAAGATGAGGAAAAGGATAAGGTGCCCGAAGGTGCCCAGGAAGGTGAGGGTCCACCATCCTCCGACTGTAACCTCCTCGCTGTGCAGGGCGTATCTAATCTGGGGATCTAATTCTATCACCCAGGTTTTGGTGAACCCCATTCTGGCCTGTCTCCCCTACAGGATCCTCAATTGTTGGTTCTCTACGTCTGTTCCTTTATTCCTAGCCCTTTCTTTTATCACTTCCGTCAGCTTTGATTCGTTCAATCCATTGGGGACTCCTCGCACCTCCATTTTTGGCAACCTTCTGCTGGGCAGCTTTGGCCTCAAGGCCAGTATCCTTCAGCTTCTGCCAGGTGAATCTTATCTCCCACTTCCCTGTCCGCTACTCTGACCAATACACCATCGGCCGGTGGCTCTTATCAACTTCAATCCGGCTCCCAGTTCCGTCGGAGAAGGAAGTTGCTCTACCGACGAGGTCATCCCTACGGCGCCAATCGTAATGTTAACCGGCGTCTATACATTCCTCGGTTTTGTTAGAAGAGATTTCACAATCTCTGCCATATTTTTTGGCTTCGCTATGCCGGCTTCCAGGTTTGAGTTTGGATTTGGGTTTCCTTCTTTCTTCCTTTCTCCCTTTCCTCTTCTTCTTCTTGTTCTCTACTGTGTACCGTCTTCTTGTACTCTCTTCCTCAGTCTCTTCCTCCTTAGCCGTAGCCATATTCCTGCCTCTACAAGTCACTGTCTTGCAGGTTCTTTGAGGCATCGGTGCCGGTACCGCCCCGGTGTATTTACATGCCGTCCTTGACGTCCCAGGCTCTGGCTCTGTCTGCCTGGGGGTAAGGCTGGGCTATCCTCGTAGTTGGGAGCGTAGTTAGGAGAGTAGCTGGGAGTCACCTCCCTCAGTCTCTTCTTTTTCTTCGACTTAGGGCTGCAAATTTTTGCCCCATCAGTCTCCATACCTTCGTTCATTTCACTACAACTAGTGAACTGTATGACCGTTTTGCTGGTCCCTTCACCAGTGACCTGTTCCACAAACTTCTTCATTGGGTTCGGCTCTCCTTCGCACATCGTGCTCCTTTCCGTTTCTACACCTTCCATTTTGTCACTTTCTTCAGCCGCCATCTTGTTTTCTTCCGTTTCTTTTGGGTTTTTTGTCCTCTTCTTTAACGCCCGTTGTTTGTTTTCCCGTTTTTTTGTCTCCTGACAAATATTTCTTAATTTTCTCCATTACGTAATTTTATGATTAAGAAAAAACTTTTATTCTTTATTTGTTTTTCCCCCACTTTGGGGTTTATGTTACCTACCTTAAATAAGTAAGGAGGCAAAAGAAAAATTTTGTCCAACTTCAATAATTAACTATTTAAAAATCAAAATAAACTATGGTCCACAACAAGCCATCTGATTAATATTTTATTAATTAGGCAGGCTCACACGATCCCTGGGAGTCCCGATTTGCACTAGTGTCCCTCGGGTCTCAACCAGTCAAACACTCCCCCTCCAGGTCGCAATAAACTCGGACAAGGGGAAAACTCAACTTACCTCATTGGCAGCGGGAAGCACACTGATAATAGATTTTCAACTGCGGAGTGGGGATAGTCTCCAAGAGCGCATCGTCATAGGTCCTTCCTCTTCTACGGCTGGAACGCTACTCCCATACAGCAAGACTGACTAAAGTACGCTAATTCTTACAAGGTGCACTAATAGCAAGAATAAATACCTCCTCTCTCTCCCTCGTTTACTCTACTCTCTCCCGATCTAAATCAATATAATATTATTCTATCAACTAATTTACATATTTTATAATGTACAATATAGTTCCAACTTTTGGAATACCCAAGAATATACGTATCTTGAAATTCTTTTTTTTTTATTAATAAATGGTCTTCTTGTATCCCATAAAAATAATGAAGATCATGCATTAGTTTTGAGGTATCATGAAAAATCAGGCCAATATTAGTGTTGTACTAGTAATGACTATAAGCTTTCTTGTGCTTATTTAAATTCGTAATTATCGTAAAAAAAAAATAGTTTTCTACGTAAAAAAAAGTGTTCATATCCTATTATTAAATTATTATTTTTGTAATTAATAAATGGTATCCTTTCACATTATGAAAACAATGAATAACTTAGTACCATTGAAAACGTGGAGAAATGTTTGCTAACAATATAAAAACTATGGATGATATTACAATCAAATTAATATAAACTAAAGCAATTACGAAGCAAACAATAAATCAACAAAACAAGGGGATAGCTTCTCATAAAAAAGATTTACTCGTAATGTACTCGTTAAAGTTCCCTATCCTAATTCTATCTGGATAGGCAAAATTTAGGACTACCACTGTAGCATCTTCCGATAAGTATAATAGTACAAAGTGGCTTTAAATGAATAAACAAACAAAATAAAGGCTTATTCAGGTGGAAAATCTTACTGAATCGGCTTTGTTTCTTTCGATTTATTTATTTATTACCTGAACCACTACATCTCCACGTCTAGGTCGACGGTTGTGCTAGAAGAAGATTCGTCTGAGATCACGCTCAGCCGCTAGGTTATTCCCCAGTTAGGAGTACCAACTTTATAGAGGCTGGGTGAGTCCCAGGAAAGTCGATTCCGCAGAGTCCATCCGTAACTGTTGCCAGATTAAATAATTTACCTCCCACAGCTGGACTTGTACTCAGGGCCTTCAGCTCCATTAAATCGGCTTTATTGATATGATATTATTTAGCACGTGTGACTTTATTGTTATAACAATGTATATTGATAAAATGGTCAACAGATTGAAAAAAATCGTACTAAAAAGAATAGTATTGACTGTGTAAGGGGCACATTGGTCAAGTTTTTCTCATTTTCTGCATCTTATAGATGATCAATTTTAATTTTATTAGTGTTTTTATTAATGTGCATTAATATTGAATGTGATGACAAAATCCTGAAAATTTTTAATCGAATTGGAGCTATGTAGAGAAGGCACCACATGCGGTGCCAAGCACATAGCTTTCTTATTGTAGTGCCACTGCACATCTTATCATAAATTTGTAATAATTGCGACGACAGGCTCATGAAGCCATTATTAATGGCCACACCATAAATGGCGAGACATCTAATAATTTTGATTACTCCGGTTTATCATATTCCTCAAAGAATGTTAATCTTAGGTATCCTTACTATTACATCTATACATTGTTTTACTATGGCAATCATGTTTTAAAAGTGTATTCTACATGGGTTAAGAATTTCCATTTTTTATTTCAATCAGACCAAATGTTACTATCATTCTACATGGTATTTGTTGTGTATATTTGTTTTTTTCCATTAAAAAAATGCTACTATCCATAATTTTATGATGTTACAGTGGGAGTGATAAATTTTGAATTTCCAGATATAATTAGTATTGACACTACTCTCTCGTGACAGCCATTACACGTCCCCTCAAAATAACGGCTTAACCAGTGATTTTTACACCCTTAAATCCTAAAGCCTTATGAATGGGTTTGAACCAGTGATCCTGGACTTAGAAGGTTGTTATGGTAACCACCTTCTTTGAGACGTACTTTTTAATAATTAATGTAAAAACATAAATAATCTCCTACACCACAATTTATTCGGTTAATATATTAAATTAACTTCAACTAATGATGTAATCTTCAGATACAGATAGAAGGAATGTAAATACATAATTTAACTAAAGTGATGTACAACTTGTTTTTATTAATACTCAAAGTAAGTGTAATTAGGTTATTAAGTCTTCAACGTAATCACAAGAAAATTGTATGAACATAATAATTGAAGATACACTCATGGATAGATTTGATGTGCACTGCATTAAAGTACTTCTGGTCTGAAATTGAGTTGGATGAAGAGGCCACTTACCAAGACACCACAGGCAATTCATGGGTACAAGTATGTTCAGTTTTGCATTCACATCTATTCCATCCTATGTATTTGTAATATTTGTATCCAATCCGTTTCAGGAAAACAATACTTGTAATTTTTATGCCTTAGTTAAAATTATGTAATTTTTCTGGTATTATTTCAAACAAGAACGGACCTAGAACTAATTCTTCAGGCCAAATCTGAAACTTCCAAAATCATTTTTCACCGGGCATTCATGAACAAGTTCACTTGGTCATTTATAATGGCGCAATTGTTTTTTTCTCTTTATTTACATTACCGAATGTTAAACAATGCCAAGAATTTTTATTTATGTATATTTTTGTACATTGTACCTTTGAGATTCTTATTTCTTACATTTAAAACATATTGCAATTGATTTAAATCGTTCAAGTTGAAAAATCTCAAACCTTTCAATATTCAAGTTTTTAAAATACGAAAAATTTGGAAACTTACTCCGTTGTAGATAAAGAAAATAGTTATGTTAATTGGGTTTGACCAAACCTGCGATTCCGCAAAATACTCCTGAGTGTTTTGACGCAAATTATTCAATTGACCTTGCTCCTTTTTCTAATGACCACAGAATGGTCTTTACTCAAATTAGGGTGTTCTTTCATTTCAGGACGCCAATAACAAAGAGGCAGCTCGTAGTCCTTGGATGAGAAGTCACGTCCTTATCAACCTGACGTATTATGACGTAATAATAAGTATTAGAGTTTATCCTAAAACAGTAATAATCAATTGTTATCATTCTTATTATTACCATCTTACTTTTTAATATTTATCTTACTAATATTATAAATGTGAATGTTTGTATGTTTGTCTCTCTTTCACGCAAAAACTACTGGACGGATTTGGATGAAACTTTACAGTAATATAGGTTATACATCAGAATAACATATAGGCTATAACAAGCACGGATTTATGGAAGGATGCCCCCCCGACAGTATTTTAGGTACTGTGGAGAATCCATTATTGTACATAAATAAAGGTAAATCACATGATGATCTATGCGGGGGCACGGGGGCATGTGCCCCCCGTTATAGTACATAAGGAATTTAGCATCTTGAAATTTGTAGTTAGGTTCTATGTATAGTTTAAGAAAGAAATTCGGATAATTCCACTCCAAGGGTTTCCCCTTTAATATAATAGGGGTTCAAAGGTTGTATAGAATCCGTCAATTTTGAAGTTAGACATCTGAAATTTCGGATGTTCGAGTAACTTGTATTTTAAAAAAATAATTAAATTATTTATTTAAAATGATCTTTCACGAAACTTTACGTGGCAGACCAAATTCCACGGGCATAAGCTAGTCTTAATATATAAGAATCTCCGGTCACAATGTTTGTTCGGGCTAATCTCCGAAACTACTGGACCGATTTTAATGAAATTTCGTACATATGTGTAACTTTTTCCAACTTAAAAATATAGGCTATATTTTATTTCGATTTCTGACCCTGACATTTTTATTGCAATTAATTAATTAATTAATTAAAATAGAACTATGAAAGATTAGAACAACAACGAAAAGCTATTCGGTTGTGCTGTACTATTACTATCTGGTGAATTCCGGCAGACATTGCCAGTCATTCCTCCAACTTTATATACCTAACATAACAATCCTTCAGAGTTTTTTTCTTTTCGAGTTATTTAGTGCCATCAGAAGGAATGAGAAGATGAAGAGAATACTGGTTCTGAAGATTTGGGTTTAGAAATAGAGGATGGACTAATACCTACTGATTAGGACCTGACTTGATTATTTTGTCTAGAAAAAGGTTTAATAGAAGCGATAGGCCCACCAGGTGTATCTAATGGTTAGAGCAGTCAAATTCAGATTTGGGAAATGATTTGTTGTTTGAAATATACAGTATTACCTATCAATGAAAATATAATGGGATCCAGTATTAAATAATTTGAAGCTGCAAAATAAAAAGAAAGAGAGGAAGGTGGAGGAAGATAAATAAGATAATAATAGACTACAAGATAAATCAAAATCAGTAATTGTTTTAAATAATAAGCTTTGATTGGAAACAAAACTAAAAGGTCTAAAATATTCTTAATTTTCAATAAGTTTAAAATAACAATAGAGTGATTATCAAAGAAATACTTTTCACCGTAAAAAACGGCTGTTTTTTAAGATGTTTTCTTAATGACTTTATTTTACCACTATCAGTCAATAAAATATTTACAAAAATTAACACACTTTTTACGATAAAGTGAATTTATTTGTTCATTCCTCTATTACTGTTTTAACTTAGTGAAAATTATAAATATTTAAAGAATAAATAAAGAGTGTTTTAATCTAGTATTTTTTTTTTTTTTTTTAGAATTCTTATTATACCTTCTCCCCATTTGATCTGTCATATACGAGGAGTCATTTGCTTCTCTCAAAGATTAAGCTAAGTGCTTAGAACTCGGCATAAAACGCTACTGTGTCTTCAAATATGAAGAATAGCCAATACTGAAGATCCTGGTCAGGATAATGGAACAAACTTACTAAAATATTGTATTGTTATTGGTCCTTGAGAAGTGAGTAGAGTTTCAATTTAAATCGATGTTTTGATATTGACGAAAATTGGGTTAAAAAATAACGTTACATACGCGTTCATAGGTGCAGTTGATGCTAGTAAAAGCGTGTTACAAAATCAACAAATTATGCCTGTAGTAGTTTTGTTAATTTATAAAGAATCTATATCTTCCTTCTTTGTATTTTTTTTTAATTTGAACTACAATATGTTCTGTTTTAAGGTTCTAGTTTAGACCTATTAGGACTTACGGAGTAAAGCTTTGGGGCGGGGCACCACAAGGCTATCAAATTCCTCTCGTATCCAATCCCTACAATCCAAACGCCTTCGTAAAATCCTTAATATTCCTTACTTAATAATGAATAACGTCATCCATAATGGTCTCAATGTCCTATTTTTTGGTGATTTGGCCCAAACCCTTTACTAGTCTTTTCATGAAAAACTTTATTCCCACTCAAACCAACTAGTTTTAAACCTGGCTTTAAACCGACTTCTCTAATTTTTGATAATCCTACCAGGCGTATGAAAAGAAGATAGCCTCTTGACCATCTACGATTAACTTGTTATTTGAGTACTACCACTGGGTAGTTCCTCTACTTGTCTTGATCCATGTTATTAAGTATTGTTCCTGCCGTTTACTTGTTGTATTGTTTTAATGCAGTTGTAAATTTCAATGAATAAATTAGTAAGAAATGTTTTAGTTTATATTTATATTTTCCCAGAATCCATTGTATAGCACAAAAATAGTAATTGATTACTGTCGAGTCAACTTTACGAATTTCTTCCTCAAACTTCACTATTGGCGGGTTTGGTAAGATAGACTCAACAAAAAATTTTCTTTTTCTGTTCTAACCTAAACAGCCTTTATTTCTTCCAGAGCATAGCGGACCAAAATTTATTTCTGTTGGTAGTTGTGGCTGAGCAAGTAAACAGATACTTGTAGCCTGGCGAGGAGTGGGGGGAACCGGGATCTGTTGAACAAGTGTTGTTGACGTCAGTCCACCGCCTACTTTCGTCCTGTGAGTATCATTCGGCATCAGTTTTGGTTCAGTTTCGTACGTGTTTTCATTTCGCATATTTTTATGACTCTCTTCGTGATTTACATTTATTTGAACATTACGCATAATAATAGTTTTCCGTGAGTGTCAAGTGTTGGTATTTACATCGATCCTAGTGTTCTGATAAGAGATATTGGAACAATTTTGTGAGTACAACAAAATTTTTCTTAATGTTCATTAATAATTTACCTTGTTCGAATCATTATTTAGGTTAAAAATTAAAATTATTTTTTGTGATTATAACTCTTTTGTTTTATGTATTTTTAGTTATCACAATGCGATTTTTATTTAATTTCCTCTTTTTCATTCATTGTAATTTTAAAATATACACATATAAACATAATGCTTAGCATTAATTAGAAACATATTTTACTGAATTCAGTGTTAATTACATACTATAAAAAAATGAAATTAATTTTGAGAAACAATAAAAATTCTATTTCATATTCTCTGTTAGCAATGTAGGGATATATGGGTTAAGGACGATATTTATAAGTGTCATTAAATATAAATAATCGATAGTATGTAAGTATTTTCAACGAAACAAATAATACATGTGAGAGCTTTTAATTTATCTTTGTACTGTCTTCTTAACCTTCAAATTAAATACATCATTACCATGATAATGTCGTTTAAATATTTACTATTTTTCCTCAGCATTATCAACACACAATTCTAGCACTTGTAATACGATATAAACTCAAGATTCTTTCTGGCACAAAATTTCGTTATCAATTTTTTTTATTTACCAGTACCACTATGTAAACAAGAATAGCTAGTTACGTCTTCGTTATGTAACAGATGTTAATGATTAAATGGGGAGAATATGTTAAGAGTCGTGGATTTCCCTGAATCTGCCGTGGATCCGTGAACTACAAAACTCGTATTCAAAAGACCCTAATCTTATCTGGTGTCTTATCTTGGACAGCCGAGTTGCATTGGCCTGATCGACTTCACAGTCTCCCATTAAGTCAATTGTTGTCGAAACAATTTTTTTTTTTTAATAGGCTTTCTTATTGATGAAAAACGAAATCAATAAAAATGTTTATGGAATCGGCAATATTAAGAGAATATGCTAGTGTCTACAGCAAAATTTCATTTTATATTATAATAGCTTTTTATTGTCAAATTATGTTACATTAAATCATAATATTTTATATGATTACATTATATTAATAACTAACTCAACCACTACTTTTTCTGTTAATATTATTTTCTTTATGGGGATGAATTTCGTATAATGATATTTAGAGAAAGTTTTGATTAGATCTTATTTAGCTTATTATATAAATATTCACGTGCAAGCCTTTAGTTTGGCTCTTAGTGAATAATATTAATAATATATTAATATATACAATAATTATAATATAGAACAATTAAAATAAAAATAGAATTAAGAAATATACATTATATGATTTTAAAAATTAAGGTAATGAATACGAAAATTGCTTGTACTGTAATTTTAATTTACATACTTAGTGGTCCTGTGGGTAAAAGTATACATTACATTTTAAGTTTAAAGATCTTTTGTTAAAAATTTACATTTTAGTTATAAAAAGTCACTTTTAAAACACTTTTTACTAATTATCTCCCTATCTCAAAGATTTGTTTTAAATAACTTCCGAATTGGTTATAATCGAATTTCCGAAAAACTTGTCTAAAATTAATTTTTTTTTTTCAAATCACAAAAGAACTTAATTTAAGTTATTGTTCTGGTTGGAACAAATTTGTTTTTTTTCATTTGTATTTTCACACCTTGTCAAGGATTTAATAGCCAATCATGATCATGTAAATTTTTTATTAAAAGTTAATAAACTCCGTTTTGAATAAATAATGAGATGGACAATTTTTTAAAATTCTCTATTCTGTTTTTTTCGGAGAATTTTTAGAAATTCTCCTGGACTTTGTATTTAAGTCAACATATCTACGGAGATATAGGAGGTTAAGTTTTAAAATATTGGTCAATTGATTTTTCATGTTTTTAGTTGGTTGTATGTAACATCATAGAAAACGAGCATGGTTCAGTTTTAGCTAAGGAAAACATTAAAAATTAATTTATCGTTGCGATCATTTATAAACTATCTGATAAACGACCTATTGATTTAGAAAATCGTCACACATTAATAAGGTTTTTTAATTATTGTTCTTTATTATATTTACTAGAAATTAGAGGAAAAGAAAATCTTTATTATGTTAATATTTTAAGCCCGTAAAGAGCTTTTTTTATTGTATTATAAATAAATAAAAAATAAAAAAATGTTAATATAAATAATTATTTTAAAAGAAGATTTCAATTAAAGTTTACAATATCTAAAATGTTAACTTTGTGGTATGGGTGTTGGAAATTAAGTTCAGCAAGCAAGCGAGTAATAAATATTGAAAGGCCACGGTGGCTTATCAATGATTCCAATTTCTGAAGTCGTGAACTGTTTATTAAGTACTATATAATTTTATACCTCGTTTGATGGTTTATTAATAAGTATATATTTTTAACCACTAAGGTTATATAGATTTATAAAACATAACTTAAAAAAATCTAAATTAAAAATGTATTAATATAGTGACAAGTTCGTTTATCCTAGTGAACTCCAACTAATGAAATAAGTAAGTAATTTTTTAGTTAACCTGTAGCCTCTGTAATTTCGGTATATTAATGAAATTATACCCATCATAGAATTTCGTTAAACATACTTTTGTTTTCAAGTATTTTTCTGTACAAGACATTTTCAATAAAAATCGTAACATTTTCTAGAAACGGCCATGAGATAGTCCATGTGTTTCTATATAAGTAAATATCATATCTTTTTATGTTCACAGCCATATACGTAGTAATTAAATATTCTAGTTAAACTTAAAATGGACACAGAACAACAAATTAAAGTTTTTTCTTCGGTAGCTTGTATCCATTACATGTTTTCTCTCTTGCTGATTATAAATAAAATGTATTACTTGCAATATTATTAAGTTCCTATTGAGAGTTTCTCCATTGTTGAAGAAATCCTTGGTATGTATATAATTATCGTTTTAGTTTTGCAATAATTACTTAAGGCGTAGAATGCTTCTGTTTTCTCTCAATTTATTAATTTTTTTTTATAGATACCTACTAGAAATATTTATTTCATAACATTTACTTCGTCTTATAAGTTTTTCAAATGATCCTACGTAATAATTACACTCTTTGTTTAGTTTTTAAACGATTAAGCTTGTTAAAAATAAGATATTACTTGCGTCAGAAAGTTTCGTTAATATATATATATATATATATATATATATATATATATATATATTCACACACATACACACGAACAATTACTTTATTAAATTTCTTTAAGTGAATACATAAAATACACTATATACCTACTACCGCATCAAGTTATTGAAATAGTTTTATCCTTTTCTGTTGATATGCATGGAAAAGGTATATGTCAAAAACATTAATATTCATTAGAACGGCAACTGCGGAAATTTTTTTTTTTACAGATTAATTTATTTATATTTACAACTATAATAATATTACAACAATTAAATCTGCTAATATGAACAATATAACATGAAAAAAAAAACACTTTTGGAGAAACTATCCATCGGTAGCAATCCAATAAAGTTCTATAGCAGATGATCTCGAGGCCATCTTTTTTTCAGACGCCTCGGAGGGTTATTAGGAATAGATGGGAAGCAAGTTGAGAGACTAGTGGATTTAAGTGTGTATGGAGCTTGTCATGGAAGGATAGGTAGCTAGTTGGGGATATTAAGATCATGATGGATGAGTTTGTTTGTGACATAATAAGGAGCATTGAGGATTTTACGAAGGATTTTGGATTGTAAGGATTGGATGGTTTAGTAGAGCCCCAAAGCTCAACTCCGCATGTCCAAATAGGTCTGATAACTGTCATGTAAATGAGTCTTTTGTAATTAATTGGGAGCTTAGAGCGTTTGTCCAGTAAATGTTGAAGTAGGCGAAAACGTCGAGCAGTTTCTGGTCTTCTCAGTCTTGTATGAGGAATCTGTGCTTGTAAACTCAAAAAGAGAAAAATGGATTAGAATATTATCAAATCTTCAGTTTGATCTTGAGTCATCTTGAATTCTAGACAATGAAACATTTTTTTTTTACTATCTCTACTAATGAAGAATGATTGTATTTATTTACTTTTTTACACTCTTCTGTAGACATTAAATGTAGTACTAAGATTCATATGAATGCATGTTTTTATGAAACGATTCAAGGTGTTAACTAGATATTTTTAAGATTTATATGTCTATTCCTCACGCAATGAGTTCTGGAAAGAATTTAACAATCTGCAACTGACTGGCACTAATTTTCAAGACGTACGTAATTAATTCGTGGATATGAGGAAAAGTGGCGTTTTTCATGGAACTATCCATGTTCCATTGAACAGTTGTGACTGACTCCTTATGCATATGATAGAATGAATATATAATTGATCCATCTATGAAATAGGCGAAAACGTCGTTTCTTGTCTTTTCAGTCTTGTATGAGGATTCCAAGTGAAGTTTGTCCAGATGGAGTCCTAGGTAACGTATCTGTTCGACAGGGATCAGTGGAATATTATTAAAGAATACAGTAAGGCAGAAATTCGTAGGGTTACGGTGAAGGGCGAAGGTAATTTAATGGGATTTGTTAGGATTTATTTTAATTCTCCAATTTTGATACCGTTCTTGAAAGTTTGAGACATGGGATTGAAGAGATTGTGATGCAACAAAAGGATCCTCATTTACTGATAACGCACATGTGTCATCAGCCTACTTAGTGAGGACAGTGCTTGGATGGGTTGTCAGCTATATCGTGTATAGGGTGGGACCCAGGATACTACCTTAAGGAACACCGGCAGACTGGGTAAAGAGGGAAGAGTAGGAAAAATTATGGTTTATTTAAAGGTTCTATTACTGAGGTAGGAACTGATAATAAGGAAGTAAGTAGAAGGTAAGAATTATTCCGCCAGACTCGATCAAAAGGCGGAAATTTTAAATTGTAGAAATAAATAATTTAATAAATGTTGATATGGCAATTACTTAGGAATATGCATAATAAGACTTTTTTTCTGATAACTTTTCCTTGTTCTAAAAAAAAAAAAATATTTTTATCATGTTTGGACTGATAATTTCTAATATTGAGAAGTTCAAACAAATGAAAATCTAGTTATTACAGCTCTATGTGTCTCAATCCATCTCATATTAATCAGTTATGAAAGGATAATTAATACTTAATACATTTTTTAAAATATCTCTTAAGGATATTTTTTCCGGGGTGTGGCTGATAGAAATATTTGTAAAATTGAAACCGGTACTCCCACATACTTAATACCTCAATCTTTTCTCTCTGACCGCTTTTTCTTTTTTGGATAAGGTTCAGACATCTCATCCATCGAAGCTATTTCAATGGGATCCCACAAGGTTCAATTCTTGTATATTTTTTGTGTCAGATACATAAATGAGCTGCACTAGGGATAGTTAATAGCATAAGAACTACTTCTTATTTGCTGAAATAACCGTTTGGTTAAGAGAGCCATCTTCAAGATTCACTTTCATGCTAGAACACACGTAATCATTAAAAAAAAATGGAAACTAGAATAAATTTATTTTTATTTTAAACAGAAAAGATATGCCCCTTTTCTCTTTAAAATAAAAATACTTAAAATTCAATACAGCTGATCAATAATTTAAAAAAAAATAGAATAAAATTACTATGAATCACGCAACATCAATTCATTTCAATATTAAAACAAGATTATTTTAATTGCTATCATGTTTGATTGACAACAGAAGCACTATATTTAAATTGATTTATATTTTGTTTAATGAGCCGTAAGAGGAATCGGGTGATATAAATTGTCAGGTTCTATAATCTGTTCTTGCCAATTTGTAGTCATCTCTCTTTACATATTATTTCAATGTTATATTATCAGTTATACCCCATTCTGTTATTTATTTTTAACAATCTAGATGTGAGAATCACATCCAAACATCCTTTGTATGGCGTTTTTAAAACACATGCATTCTTTTATTTATATTCCTTTATCCTCAATTTATGCTGCTATGGCTATTCGGACAATACTATAGTGGGATTCATAACTTTCGCTTATCCAGTTTTAATTACGATAGATAACTTCAACGAATACCTTACACCCCACAGATTCAGGACTTCATTTACGAACCTTCCGAAGGACTCTATAACCAATGATATTTTAATTCCTAAAAATCTTAGAGCAAACTGAAGGATAGAAGGTTGATAGGCTAAGCAAAAAAAAAAAAAATTAAAAAGGAAACGACTGAAAATTTAAAACTTATTGTGACTCAACTCGAAGTGACAATCTGCGAAACAATTACCCATAAAAAACCCTGAGTATTATAATGTTAATAATAATAAAGCTTTATTTATTATAGGGTAACTATCTTTAAAATTATCTAAAAATTATATTATATTTGACCTTAACGTCCAAAATTAAAAATTGTATGTTTTTTTTTTCACAAATTTTACAATGTAAACATTACTAACAATGACAGGTTGGATGGTTGATAAACAGACTGTTGTATTTAGAACTACTCAGTTCTTAGTTAATAGATTAAAAAATATATTTTTTTAAGAATATAAATTCGTTAATTTATGCCTGCGATGTTTTTGGTTGTTTGGTAATTCAACGTCACTTTATAGCTGCTATGGCTAATCGGACGATGCTACAGTGGGAGCTATAAATTTTGCCTATCTAGGTTTAATTAGGATAGAGATTTTTAATGAGTGCCTGACATCGTACAGCCTCGGGACCACCATTTAACTTCCCTTCCGAAGGACGGCGTAACTAAAGATTTTTACTCTCTTAAAAAAATCCTAGGGTCAGCTGCCGGGCTACGACCCCGCGATCTTGGGTTTAGTAGTTTGTTACGCTAACCACTAGACCATAGGTGACCGTGATGTTTTTGGTTAGTGTGGATCATTACATTACTCATTCGTAGGAAGTTTAAAAATAAAAGGTTTATTTATTTTAAATTTAATGACTCGACAGTTCTTGAGAAGGAAAGGTAGCAGTGGTAGACTGCACGGCTTCAGGAGAGATGAAGAAATGTCGGAGGCTTATTGCAGCATTCTTATCCCGGCCTTCGCTTGCGGGTCTGGCTACTTCTCTATTCTATTGGAAATTCCTTACTTCGATTTTATTGCTGAATTCATCGTTGTTTCTACTTGTTCTATTTTTTTTTTCAATCACCGTAAGTATACATCAGGAATTTTACCTTCTATCGTTTTTTTTCTGGTGCCCTAGATTGAAGAAACATCTCACTTAATATATCCCATTAAGGATCTTCCGATTTTTTTCATCCTAAAATTTTAATTCATTTTGTTCTCCGAATCGCGGAATCGTTTGTTTGTTATATTTTTAAGGGTAAACAACTACAAATGGTTATTATTGCCCTCACCACTAGAAAATATACACATTTACATTATCTAGATAATTACAACTATTGATTATTGTTACACTGTTACTTAGTATTGTTACATTATTACTTATACATTATTGTTACATTATTATTTAGTAAAAATATTGTTACATATAAAAATATTAACATACTATATAATAGATACATATTACTTATCGTAGAAACATATTAAACATATAATAGAAACAATAGATAATAATAATAATAGATACATATTACATATCGTAGAAACATATTAAACATAAAATAGAAACAATAGATAATAATAATAGATACATATTACATATAGTAGAAACATATTAACATATTAAACATATAATAGAAACAATGGATATCGTTATCGCGGAATCGTTACTGATGATTAAATTAAATTAGTTAATTTACAGTCTAGCATTTTCTTCTGTTTTTGTTTATTTTCTATTGTCTTAGCACTTCTATTGTTTTTGTTTTTTGTTTATAATTATTAATGTCACTATTTACTGCTATGGCTAATGGGGCGATGCTACAGAGAAAGTCTTAAATTTTTCTTATTCCGGGTATTATTAAGGTAGGGATCTAAAATGAATACCTGAGACCGTACAGGCACCCCTATTTACGTAACTTCTGAAGGACGGCCAAGCCCAGGATTTTTTAATCCCTTTAACAAATTCTAGGGCCATCAGCCGGACTTCGAACACGCGATCTTGAGCATTGTAGGTTGTTATGCTAACCAATGCTTGACAGATCGTCAATTTAGTATCGTCTGAATTTTATTGTTACGGTCGCAGAGAGGAAGACGGAAGCAAGGGATTAGCGCCTTGAGCCGTCGGCGGGAGAAGTTAAAATAGGATTAGAAAGAAGGTTCTTGCCTTCCGACAAAGGAGATGTTCGAGAAGGTTCTCTACATTCCCGGAATATTCTTTCTCTACCTCCGTGTTCTAGAATGTTAGGCCTTGCCTATTTAAATACCTCCCTCGCCTCGAGCGAGTCAGTCTTAGAGTAGACCAGACACTGTGAAGATCCGGTCAGTGTAATAAGTGTATCAGTGAACTGTGACAGTCTCGCGAGTGTAATAAACTGTTTCTGTTTGTTTCTGTGTGTCAGTTTGTCATACTTGGAGAATCTTACGGTCTGTGGACTAGTGAACTGTAAGTGTTAATTATTAGTTATAAATTGTAGTGTAGTTTTTAATATTCATACAAATTTATGTAAATAGTTAAGTCATTTAGAATTAGTAATATCTTATATTATTGTAATAATTAAATAGGAGTTAGGCCTAGATTATAATATTTAGAATATTGTTATTGTAAATTTGTATTAGTTTAATAATCTAATTGTTAATGATTTAATTGTATCCTTTTGGTCACTTTGTTAATAAATATTAGTATCTTTAATTTAGCAGTAGTTTAATTCATTTTAATACCCAGTTGCCCGTAAATTATGCTTGAAATATTTCACGGAATACAATTTAATACTTAATATATATATATTTAATAATCCTAATTACTACTATCACTTTGAAACTATCAAGTCGAGATAAGGTTTGAGAAAACAATGAAATACCTAGCCCGAAAGAGATGCAAGGAGTCAACTTTAGAGGATCAGGAGTTCATTCATGTCTTGGTATGTCGTCTTAAAAATTTTAAGAATGACAATATAAAAAACACAATAGTGGTTTTAATCTTTTTATAGGAATTTAATATTCTTTCATACATCTTTCAAAGCAAACAGATTGATATATTACTACAGGTTAATATTTCCAGCCAGATGGGGAAGGTCATTCATTACGAGTTTGCTAAAGTGACGCCTTAACAACTCAGCTTCCGCGACCTTCATGTAGCATATACTACGCAAAAAAAAAGAATGTTATTAAATAGACAGTCAGTCTCAAAGAAGGTCTAGCACGTTTTAATGACGTCATATCTTAAATCTCACCGACCTGTTTCTCTGCCACTGAAGTTTTAACAACTGTTACAAACAGTTTCTGGTTCAGTTCTTATTTTCATTTACTCTTGAATAATTTATCATTATATCATCATTATTATGAAAGAAAGGTTTATTTATAATCATTTATATCCGAAAAATTCATATAGCCTGTGATTTTCACTTAACTGTTCCTTTCACGTGTTTACCGCGGAATGATCTTTCTGTGATGTACGGTACTGGATGATTTTTTAGAACTAAAATTTAAATGAGGTAATGGCCAAAGAAATGTATGGTGCAGTTGATCAGAACTGTATATTTTATAAACTAAATTTACTCCTTTCCATAACTAAAGGGAGCCAGGAAGCACAGGTAGTAGTGTTAATCTGTCATTTATAACAAATTTGAATAATAATAATAATGTATATATATGTTTATATTACTCCAATATAAGTTAAATAAAATGAAACTGGTCGCCCTCGATCGAATAAGTATTATCTCAGAGCCTAATCTAAATCTATAAACGAAAAAAAAATGTAATTTAAATTCTGCTGTAGCATTTTGCATCTTTTTTCTTTAATTAAATTTGTATTTAGTTCATCGGTTTCCATATTATATTGCTAACGGTTTGGGAGTATTTTTTAAATTTACTTTTTAAAAATTATAATATTGTCTCTTGAAGATAAAACCAATATTTAGAGCTGATCTCTTACAACACCTTTGAGGCTATGTATATCCTCAAAGTTAAAATTTCTCTTAGCGTAGTAATTTTTTTTTAATTGGATTAACATTTGATAGAAGATTTCTAAATTATATTTGCTAGTTAATGAATTATACTTTGTACCTTAGGTACCATAAGTCCATCCAACAATTTTCTTAAGCTCGTTTAGAAAAAAAATTATTACCTGAAATATGATGCTCAATACAAAAAACCGGATACTTGAAATATGAAGCTCTAACGATAAAACTAATACTTGAAATAAGAGACTTAGCTAGTGCTATGTCTATTTATTAAATTAAGACGTTTAATATTATTCTTATGGGTTTAACAGAAAAAGGCTGGCTCCCCTTTGAAAGTCATTTAATTTTATGAATCCGTGACATTTCAATGGCTAAGGCTGGTAATAGCATTATTAATTCGATATTAGAGGAAAAAACTATGTACATATATCATAAATAAAAAAAAAACTGGATTCTCTCTTAATTATTATCTTTTTTATAAATATTGTCACTAAATAAGTTACTTTCACTAGTGTAAATATATTTGTAAGTATACCATTACTGTATTTTAATCTCTATATTATATAAAAACCTTTTTAGTGAAGTAATATTTTATCGCAACTATGTCGCAACGGATTGAGGAAATATTTTTTGTTTAGTCTTTTGTTGTTTTTTTTACTCAGTTTGTTAAAATATAAATATTTTTAAAATTACAAAGTCGGTGTTCCTGACTCCTTTACGCCGCACAGTGTTTCGATTAGTAGAAGCTAGCTGGACAAAATTCATGTCAAAATTCTAAAAGAAATTATTGGAATATTGTAAACGATTGTTGAAAACCTATAAATCCAATATTTTTTTTGCCTGGCGCACTTCATCTCATCAGTGATAATGTCTTAAGTCATGAATCTATAGAGATTGACTAAATCAGTTGTACTCAAAGCTTCATTTCAAGAGCACAAAATTATAATGTTACTAATTTTATATGAATCAATTGTCGAATATCGATAATATATCTACTCATAGGTGATATTTTTTTCCAATTAAAAAAATCTGATAATCTAAGTGTATCAATTTTTTTTTTAAAAATGCATGACGGATTTTTCCTCATTTTGAAACTTTCAAGATATGGGAATGACTTGTATCCGGTTGTATCGGGGATAAATTTTATATATTTCGTAGCTGCATCTCTCCCATTAATAATAAGATACATTAATTATGCTTATCCTACCAATACCTCTTAAATTCAGTTGATAATTAATTAAAAACATTGTTAAATAATTACAATACTTAAATAGTCGAAAGAAATGCAAAAATGGCGAAAAATAATTTTGTCCAGCTAGCTCCTACTAATCGAAACACTGTGCGCCGTTACAAAAAAGAAATAGCTCTGTAATCGAATTTCAATGGAAACAGTTGAATGCATCTATTTAAAAAATATAACAACTTAAATCTTTTTTTTGAACTTCTTTTCAATATAGAGAATGCAGTGAAATAAGATTAACATTTTTCTTATAAAGTACAAAACATTTTTCTATAAAACAAATGTGAAATATAAATAAATTTTTTTAATTTAATGCAAAATACTCAAGATCTCAATACCTTATATCTTAGGAGGCTTACTAAGGCAGGTACAATTACAAAATAAGCACTATGCCGAACTTCAACTTGGAAAATAATCTAGAGATCGACGAAATGTTGGAATGTAAAGGTTGAACATATTTCTACTTTTATAGTATCCATTGAAACTGGTGTTGAACAAAAAACAATTTGAGATAATAGTATTTTTTATTATCTCTTACTTTTACCAAATAACAATAATTTTGCCATAGTAAAAGCAGTAGCTTTCTCTTCTCTTTATTTTCCTAGATAGATGATCCATAAACTGCTCCCGAGTGTAGCAATAGGAACAATCAGACATTACCAAAGTTAATTGTTTTCTTTTTGTACTCTAGTTGCGTAACAGTTCTATTTTATGTTCCTATTTATAGGCCTTTACCTATTCTCTCTTTCATATTTATCCTTATGACCTTTATTTTTATTTTCTTTACTGTTTTTTTAGGCCTTGATACGATTCGTAAAATGCTAATTAGGTATTTTTATTATTTTATTATTATAATAGTATTAATATATTATTCTATGATGTAATAATTATAAGTACGATAAATAAAATATAATTTTATGATCATATTGTTGCTGTTGTTAAAATAAATTATCTTTATTTGAAATAGTTAATTTTAAATCATTCTCAGTTTCTTCCTACGATTCTCTCTCATACTTCCAATGCAAAAAATTGGTTATTTTTTTATTGTTTAATTTTTATTATATACTATTGTATGATTTAACAATCATATTATTTAACAGTTCAATATTATTATTATATTGTTGATATCATTAAAGTTAATTATAATTTTTTTTTCTGAAGTTTATTAAAAATTATAAACTTCTTCCTATGATATTTCCTATACTTACTAAATGAAAAAAATAATTAATTACCTATACTGAAGATAACTTATAATTATTAACATAATTATATCTAACACGGAATTCTATATATTTTGTCTTTTTAATGATTATAAATAGGGACTTTCATATTATCATGTTTTTGTAGTTATATAACATTAGGAAAGCTATAGTTAAGAAAGAGTAAGTATAATGGATGTTCAACAATTATTTTTGAAGTCTGTTGCATTTAATTTTTTTTTAAATGTCGATTTAGGAAGTTTTAAAACAATTCAAATCAAATATATGAATTTACATGTTTTATTTACATGTTTTTCTTTAACTTTAGTTTTACTTAATTTATGAACGTCCTAATATTCTGAAATTTTGTGTAAATTGATATAGTTTTTTTATTTTTATGTTTTGTTCATTTATCTTTCAAAGCGTTTTGGATTGTATTTATTTATTGAAATCAATTATTTTTCAAAAATTATAACATTGATTTTTTAAAGATCAAGTGACTGTTAATTTTTTTCATAAACTTTAGTTTTAGGTGATATATGAATGACCAAATATTCAGGATAAGAGTGCCGATCGATAAAGGTTTTTTTTATTGTTATGGTTTGTTCGTTTATGTCTGTCAGCGTTTTGAATTTAATAATTTTAAGTTAAATTATTTTTCCAAAATAAAAAAACGTCAGTTTTGGCCGCTCTTTTTAATGCAAAACAAACTTAAGATTCTTTAATTTTTTTATTACAAGCTTTATTTTTAGATAATCTATGAATGATCTAATATTCTAAAATTTAAAGTTAATTGATAACGTGTTTTAATTATTATGTTTTAATCATTTATCTCTCTAGGCGTTTTTATTGCTTTCTTTAAAAATAAATTATTTATCCAAAGTAAATAAAATTAAATATTGGCTGTTCTTTTGGTCAAAACGAACGCGTGATTCTTTAAGTTTTCATAATAAACATTGCCTCAAAATCAAAATATGTCGATTTAGGCTGTTTGTCTTTTTTTAATTCATAATTCAATTTTTAAAAAACAAACAGCCTAAATCAACATATTTTGTCGATTTAGGCTGTTGTTTTTTTTAAATTAAATTTTGAATTAAATTACTAAAGTTTATTGTACCCCTAGGTACAACCTTACATCCTCGATGTTTTCTGAGTTTTTAAACGTTTAGGTGGATGTTTTATCGCAGGAAGTGATTTAAACGCGAAACACCAATTCTGGCGTTCAAGATTGTGTACTCCAAGAGGTAGGAACTTGTGGTATGCTCTTCATGAACTTTCATTAGACACATCAACTCCAAATTCTCCTACTTACTGGCCTACATCTACACTCAAAACCCCGGACTTACTGGACTTTTTTATTACAAAAGGCTTAAGAACAGTAAACAATACTGTTAATACGAGCTCTGATCTTTGCTCTGATCATTCTCTAGTGCAAATAATCCTGTGCGAAGAGCCTTCTGAGGCACAAAAAAGACCTGCCCTTACACAGGGTATAATGAATTGGGATTTATACAGATGTTATCTCGATTCTCATCTATCAATCCCTATTTCTATAAAGAATGAAGAAGAAATAGAGAAGGCAGTGGAAACGTTCACTACAAGTATTCAAGACGCAGCGTGGTTATCATCGAAACCCAGGGATAGAAAAGCGGATAGTTTACCAAGCTACTCGCAGTATATTAGAGATCAGATCAGGGCTAAGAGAAGAGCTCGTCAAATAAGGCAAACTAATAGACAACCATCAGATAGACGGACATTTAACAAACTGAATAATGAACTAAAACGTCAAATTAACAAATCACTAAAATAGAGCCAAAAACTCAAAAAGAAACACTATTATTTATTATAATGCAATTGGGAAAAACCACAGTGCAAAGCCTTATGTTTTAAAAATACACCCACTTACCAGTCGACGTTTCGCCTATTCAGGCATTATCAAGACACAAAAACAAAAAGGGGTTATGTGAATCACATCTGGAAGAAAAAGGTGCAATACATCCCAACGATCATCAGCCCAAACAGGCTCTAAACATGAGACAGCACCTCACCACCAAGACGTTAAACATACAACTTGTGGGGTGTATTTTTGAAACATAAGGCTTTGCATTGTTTCCCAATTGCATTATAATAAAAAGTCAAATTACCAAGTTTGACAGATCAAACTATGAGAATTATATTAAATCCCTCTCGACAGACGATGGCAGTTTATGGAAGCAAAACAAAAGACTCTTAAAACACCGAGAGATGTCGGCACTTCTTAGAAAAGAAGACGGCTCTTGGGCTATGTCGGACGAGGAAAAATCTGAGCCAATCATCTTTCTTTCGTGTTTACACCACATACCGACTTCACAAACACAGAACACGAAAAAAATATAAATAACACACTTAACGTTCCATTACAACTAGCATTACCACCGCCTTCATTCACTCAAACAGAAGTAGCAGAACTAATTAGACATTTACCAAAAAGAAAAGCCCCACACAATGACTTAATAAATACTGAGGTGCTCCAGCAAATGCCTAGGAAAGCTCTAGTGCTTCTTACGACAATTTACAACTCAATACTTAGGACTACGAAACTCCCTATACAGTTGAAATACTCTATTGTTTCAATGATCAAAAAACAAGATAGAGACATTACCAACCCTTCATCCTACAGACCTATTAGTTTACTCCCTATTTGTTCTAAAATTTTTGAAAAATTACTTTATCCCCGCTTATTAAAGTTACTGACTGACAAAAATACAATCCCTCACCATCAATTTGGTTTTAGAAAATCACACTCGACTACTCAACAATTACACAGAGTAAATGACTACATATCGACTGCACTAGAGCAGAAGTTAAGACTTTTCGTATTCAGTCTACTCTAAGGTTCAGTCTGCTTTTTCATATGCAACTGGAGTGTCTCTGGATGTCGCCCAAGCATTCGATAAGATCTGGCACCGGGGGCTTCTCTTGAGAGCTCAAGACTGTTCTACCACATAGTTATTATCTAATTCTTCAATCATTCCTTGCAGACAGATTTGTTTCAGTTCGACAGGGCTGTCTTCAATAAGACCGATCTTAGCCGGTGTACCTCAGGGATCAACACTAACACCGCTATTGTGCATAACATATACACACGACATTCCACAAACTACTGACATAATGACAGCAACCTACGTTGACGACACTGCCATAATCACCAAATATCAAGACGCGACACAAGCCTCAAAAAACCTACAACACATTTTACAAAAGGTGAATGAGTGGTTCCAAATATGAAAAATCAGAATGAACCACGAAAAGTCACAACTAATCACTTTTACTCTTAAACGTGAAACATGCCCTCCCATTCTCACCCATCCCACAGACAGACAAAGTACAATACCTTGGACTATCATTTGATAGGAGAATGACATGAGATCCTCACTTTAAGATGAAATGCCAATCACTAAATCACAATCTCCCTTTAATGTATTCGCTATTCAGGAAAAACTCCAAATTAGACTTAAGACTGAAATTAAACACGTATACTTACTAAAACCAGTTTGGACATATGCATTACAAATTTACGGGATTAAAATTTTAGGGATCGCTAAACAGACTCACAGAAAATGACTGCAAACATTTCAGTCAAAAGTACTTAGACTTATCACCAAAGCACCTTGGTATGTCAATAGCAAAACTCTGCATACTGACTTAAAAATACCAACGGTTGACGAACACCTACGAACGTACTACAAGCGCTTTCAAGAAAAACTACACGGACACCCATATCCGTTGATACAACTAATGGCCACGACTCCCATGCCTGAGAACACTAGATTAAAAAGAACGTGGATGAGGGATCTGTTACTAAAGAAAATTGAATCAAGCCAAGAGAGAGGTACCGCTGGGTACTGTTCTTCTTCATGCCTTTCATGTCATTGTATATTATTTTACTGTCAGCCAATCTTCTGATTTTCATTGTTTTCATTTGACAGGCGTGGATAAATTTATAAAGAGAAATAAAAAATCAAAATTTAAATTGAGCCAATACTCTAGGATTTAGTGTTAATAATAAGGATTTTTATATTACTTCATTCTGTTCGTTTTGTTCATTTATCCCTGTGAGAGTTTTTACATGATCCAATTTTAATTTCTTACTCATATTGGTCTATTGCCTAGATCTATTGGAGGCCTACAAAGAGTCTAATAGAGACGTAGCCATGGCATCTCACTTTATTCGGTGTTCATCTTTATTATTTATTTCACCTTGGGAAGGTAAGAAGGTCATCAGTAATTCCCTTATCCCTGGGAGCGATATCCCTTTTACCTCTTACTGTAATCTTTATTAATGCCTTCCTCGCTCATTTTTTCCCCGATTCCTCCCCACGGATCATAAAGATTCTCGATGTATCCCTTCCAATAACTTCTGCCTCCGGGGATTAGAGGTAATGTGATTTTCTAGTACCTCTAGCATTCAGGTTTCTATCCCCCGTTGGTCTAATCCTAGGTTATAAACTGGATTTATTTTCAGAACCGTAGGTGAAAGAGTTAATATAAGAGTGCATCTGCTCAAGGCTTTATATTTGTGGCAAGCCTTCGTTGGTCTCCATTTTTAACTTGGGAAATAGTCGCACTTCTTAAATGGTTCAATAAACATTTACTTTGCTCTGTTGATTCGTTCTATATTCATATGGTGTAGAGGATATCGAAGAAATGACTGCGATACAGAAAGGTACTTCAGCTATTTTTTTATAGTGGAATAGCTCTAAACATTTACGTATAATGTCTTCATTGCAAACTTATATATTGAATCATAATTATACCATTAAGAGGGGAAAATTAAACACAATTAAATTATTTTACCTGTACATGCTGACCGAACTGTTGGCTATTCCCTTCGCCAGTTTATCGCAATATATTTGTTTATTATCCGAATTGTACTTGTCATTTAGAAGTTCATCTACTACTGTGGTTAAATAAGGTAATATAAAGGAACTGTTTTGGTAGAGTTGATCGGTAGTTTTTAAACTGAATTTACTTCTAGATAGCTATTTTCAGGTTTAGTTTCAGAACTTCAGGTGAAAGAGTTAAAGAGATACAAGCGTGCATTTTTTTTAATGTTATTGAGTAATACAACTAAAGTTAACGTTTATGTTATGATTTAAATATCTTCTAACAACAAGGTCTATTAAAAAGTTTCTTTGCAGTATAACAATTATTTTATTATTTCAGTCATGTTAAATATATTTACAGTATAAAAATGTGTTTTTGAGTTTAATTATGAATTATTTGACATTTTATACAGCTATAACGACCGACAAAATCTATCTTTCTTCTTCAAATTCGGCACCAAACTTCCTTAAAATCAAGAAAAACTGGTTGTTTGTCTGTCTGTCTTTATGCTATACGATTACCATGAGGCTCGTCCTCCAATAGTCTTCAAATTTGGTATGTATATTGAAGTGATAAAAAATGAAAATAAATGATGGATTTTAACAATTTTTTTAATTTTGTAATTGACTCGTTTCATTCTAAGTTTTTTTATTTGTAGTCACGACTATTTATTGTCTAGTAATACTAAATTTAAAGTACCAAAATGGTAAGGTTCGGAAAACTAGTTTGAGAACAAAAAAAGGTACCTGTCAATAGATTTTTAAATAATTTTAGGGGATCAAAACAACAAAAAACCGAACATTGGCTCATCTTCAGTCCGAAAAAATAAATGTATTTCGAATTGCAGCATTTTTCATCCGAAGTAAGTTTACTCGAAGTACTGAAATATCACACTTATGCATATAAATATAAGGATATAAATAAGACATCCTTGTTGAAGCCGTCTTGTTAGGGTTATGAACCGTAATCCGAATGGACTCCTCTATCCAAAGACGGTTAGTGCAGCGAAGAAAAGTTTTCTCAGTAAATGGTTAAAATTGGTAAAATTAAATAATTGATCGTATAATTGACTGTAATTTGGAAGTGCGGGGAATGCTTTTTCATATAGAACAACAACAATATTATACTTATCGTTTTATTTTATTGTTTTTTCAGTATTTCCCTATCTTGTATGGTGGTGGCGTGTAAACGAACTGTAATAGGTACATTGAAACAACATAAATTTCTTTTACTATTAGTTGTACACGAGCATGGTTAAGTTATCTCATCTATCAACCAACATCCTACGGTTAAATACGCATGTCTTCTATGATGAACATTTTCTATCTATTATTTTTTTAACATTATCCAAGTTTTCATTAATGAATAAACAATAAACAAATTAGAGTATTTTAAGGCTTACTGTGATGAAAATTATGATAACGGATTTATTATAGTGCTGAAAAAGAACTGCTGAATATTGTTTGCTGTTACAATAAGATTCCATTGGTAACAAGCAGAGGAATACGTACAAGTAAATTTGCGTTTTTCTTTCATTTGTCTCGATTGGAAGTGTGGAATCTCGAAAAATTTAAAATAAATGCAAATTTAAATATGTACTCCGGTGGAATTACAACATGCTTCATCGGTGTATTCTAATTTTTGGGCAACATTTTTTTTTTTTAGTGTGAATTTAAGATATGATTTTATATTATTGTTTGTTTTTATCTTTTAAAGCAATCGTTTGTAAAGTCAGTTTATTTATTTTGGAACATTCTCTGCGTTTGTTTACTACGTACATTAGAATTAATAATTTTATAGATTATTGTTTAGTTAAGGTTATTGCTTAGCGTAGGCAATAAGCACTCGAGAATATTAAATTACTAATTGACTAATATCTAAACATATCCCAGTATATCTGACGTTTAGGACCAAAAGCGGATAACTCCAATTATCAAACTATCAAAAATTGACTTTTTCACATAATTTATTTTAAATTTTTCACTCAAGCAGATTTACTTATTGTAATATTATTATAGTTGTAAATATCAATGAATTAAATTTAAAAAAAAAAAAAATTTCACTAGCTTGCATTTTCCAACTATCTTTGCAATGCTTCTGAAATTTCAAGTTCAAAACCCGAAAACCATGAGGAATAAGGCGCCAAAGTGTCGTGTTTGTTAAATCTGCTTTACTAAACTAGCTATAAATGTGAAAAAGCAAATTTTTGAGAAAAATGGTGGAAGTCTAAAAATTCTCTTATACAGGGAGAACTGTTTATTTGGAAGCCGACGTTTCGACCCACATTGTTTCGTTCGAACACGGTTTCAACGTTTCGACCCACATTGTCTCGTTCGAACACGGTTTCAACGGTTCGACCCACATTGTCTCGTTCGAATACGGTTTCAACGTTTCGACCCACATTGTCTCGTTCGAACACGGTTTCAACGGTTCGACCCACATTGTCTCGTTCGAATACGGTTTCAACGTTTCGACCCACATTGTCTCGTTCGAACACGGTTTCAACGTTTCGACCCACATTGATTCGTACGAACACGGTTTCAACGGTTTGACCCATACGTTTCGATACAGTGCTTCCAAATAAACAGTTCTCCCTATATAAGAGAATTTTTATACCTCCATCGGGGCCATTTTCTTACTCATATGTATAATGTCAGCTAATATTATTCAACAATTTTGAAATTTTGGTGTTATCAGCTTTGGGTCCTGGACGCCTCAAAACCTTAAGATACGTAATAATCGTTAATGAATATAAAAGTTTATAAATTACATTCTTTACAAGTTCAAAAGAATACCAAAGGGTAAGCAACTCATTTACTACTACCTAAATACATTCATAGACTTCATCAATCAATCTTGACAATGAACCTTCATAGACCATGTCAACTTTTCAAATTTCAAGATATTAATGAATTAAACGAAATATTGCATAGGACGTATCTAATACCAGCCAATATTTTCTGATTTTCGAGTGTTTTGGTTTAGAAATCTTGAGTGCTTTGAAAAAAAAAAAGTAGCTGTAGTTCTGGCGCCTTCCTCCTGGACAAAGATTGTTTGTTTTTTTACTTTTATTTATCACCGGAGATTTGTTTCTTATCAGATTTTTGTGTAATCCCGTACCCGGGAGCCGAGACCTTCTCTGTAATCCCCTGGTCCTCCTCAACTACTCCAAGCGAAGAGTCGGAGGATTACTTCCAGATTTATGGTCAGGTCTTCCGAGACCTAACCTCACCAAAAAGGCCCCACAACTTTTCCTTTTAATTGTCCTGGAAAGCATTAACTAGAAAGCCACTCCAACCTTATCTTCTTTTGGATGCTTCACTTCGAGAACCATTACCTCCAGTTTATAATTAAGTAGGAATTCTTAAAGGAGTGTTTGATCTCTTACCTTCGCCGTCATCTTTAGTATTACTTACTTATCTTTTTCTTAGTTATTAGATTTTGACGGGATAGTTTTTATTTCTTCCAGTTTTTCAAATATAGTTTCTTCTTTTTATTTAATTTAATTATTGGGAATTTAGATTTGAGTCTATTTTTTAGAAAGTTTTAAATCATTTATCTGATCCGAATAACCTTGTTGGCCCAATTACGGGATAGTTATTGCCAGATTACCGAAATAGCTGGATTTGTTGAAGAATATTTAATCTACCCCTTAATATCGTCAAAACTAAATCATATCTGCAATTTCCGAGTTTGGAAAAGGATAATGAGCAAATTATTTTTTATTAACTTTGGTTTTATCCAATTTTTTTTTATCGCAAATGATGGCAAAAGTAATTTTACTTTAATCCTAATATAGATAAAAAAAATCACTTGTGTCAGTCACTGACAATAGGTATCATCCCACTGGTTGGGAATAGTACAGTCTTCCTCTCTTCTAGTTTTATATATATATATATATATATATATATATATATATATATATATATATATATATATATATATATATATATATATACATATATATATATATATATATATATATTTCTTTCAAAGCATGCTATTAGTGCTAAAATGCAAATCAGGAAAAAATACAGAAAAGGATCTCTATCTGCTCATAGTATACTTTATGAAGAATGAAACTTTAAAGGATTATTGGATTATAGAATTGATTGTTATAATTCCAATTAAAAACATATTTATTACCTATGTTGCTATGTTATAATTTATGTAAAAAGAAAAACATGTTGTTTTTATAAATAAATATAGAAATATTCAGTAATGGTTTAAAAAAAGGTGTATACAATTTAAAATAAATATAAATTAAATTAAGTTAGTTATTGATCATCATAAGGCGGTTTCTCCATAACTGAAAAATCTAGTTTCGTTAATGGTTTTATTCTAATTTAATCAGTAACTAATTAAAGATAGCCTCATAGGACGTTGCCCTTCCAGTTACCTAACGATATTATTAAATGCAGCAAGTGACAGATTAAAATTTATGGTTATGGTAATTTTTTTTAAGTAATGATATAATTACTTTTTTAAAAAACCTTGCAAAAAATAGATCTAGCTTTAGCGGTATCTATGTCCCGGCCAGAACAAATCTTTTCTCTTCAAAATGAAAATATTTAAACTTATCTTATAAAGTTTTAAATTTATAATAATTATCATAGTGTTAATGGATATCGGAATTAATGAACAAAAAGATTCCTGAATGGAATAATCGCCTGGATTGTTATGACCTTCACCTTGACCTTGGCTACAAATTTTTATTATTACAGTTATCAGGACCTAATGAACCACCAACGCCTAATTGTGCAGGACTTAATCACGCCTTTAGTAAGGTCATTAGCTATTCATTATATTTAGCCTTTAAATTAATTAATATTTTCGTCTCTGCCCAAGGTATTACGATCAACCCACATTTTCTTCGTATGCAATTTGTTTATTCGGTTGAAGGAATATTGATTATTGCCTATTATTATTTTTTTTTCTCAAATATATTACTTCGTGTGGACCAACCCATTGCACGCAGTCTATTTAAATAATCAGTAAAGGATGTTTACAAAAGATTTGAACCGAGAATTGTGGTTATCCTTTTCATAGAAATATTATACTGATAATACACACTATCATGGTACCAGTGTAGTGTAAACAGCTGTAAATGAACCATTGTGTTAGTTTCTCAACTTTCATTCGTTGGCATGAAACTATTAGGTTTTATATATATATATATATATATATATATGTGTGTGTGTGTGTGTGTATATAAAATTACAATTATGTAATTTCGCATGGAATGGAATTGAAGGAGCATATTTTTTATTTATTTATTATTTCAAGTTTATTTTTAAAACAAATTTATTATTATTTTTGTTTCGCATCCTCCAAGATTTTATTTACAATTTAATACAAATTTACAATAAATACCTGAAAATGCTTCTGTATAAACCAAAAGCCTTCTGTTATCTTTCGGTATTTTAAGGCGTTACAATGGGCTGAGTCCGCTGAAGACGGTTTTTACTCGAACCGGCTCAAAGCCGCTGACTTCGAATTTTTTTTTTTTTTTTGTTTAATTTTACCTTTAATAATACATATACTTGTACAGTAATAGTGCTGAGAAAGGATGTGAATAATATTTCATTGATTTCTTTTTCCTTTACCACAAGAAGTTCAGCTCTTCATCCAATCTTTAGTACCCTTTATAAATCCTTCTTCTTCTTCCCTATCCTTATAGGGATATTAGGACATCCTTATGTCCTGCCTGTTCCGATTTTCACGATACTATTATTTTTTTCGTGCTTTTCTAGGCCTAAATCTCTTTTTCGATATACGTCATACTGATATACGTGATATTATTAACGTATATTCTCCACATATTTAAAGGAGTATCTTTACTCATCTTTAAAGGTGTATATATTCAGTCCTTTATGTATATCTTCATTTCTAACTAGTCTTCCCTTAACTCTTCTCAGTAATCTCATATCTGCTGTCTGTCTCCTTTTATATTTTTTAGTTTTCAACAAGTTTTCGCTCATATTCACTATTAGAGATGTCGCCATGGTCTTTTAGATTTGTTTTTTAATTTTTTGTATATTTTAGTATTTTGTAACTTTCCGTCTATTTTTCTAAAAGCAGCCCAATTATAAATCCAAATAGTTTAAATGTTAAAAAAAGAATTGGTTGTTTACAGTTAATCTTTATGAGCTGTGTAACATATGAGAGCATCTACTGAGCTTTTCCGGCTTATATTTAACTTATAACGTTATGGACCAACTTTGACTATATCCAGGCTGTTCTTAAGAGTTGATCGACTATCATCAAATATATCTTATTAGAATATGTATTTGGAGACTTAATATAGATTTATTTAATATTGAATGTATTAATTCAACCTGTTGGTGATGAATTCACAACCTAACATGAATAAGTAAACCGCAGTTGACCTTTCTTTTAGCCTGCTTTTGATGGTCGTAAAATTGTAATTAGCTCTTTTTCAAAATAAAATATAGCGGTGGCCCAAGGTTTAAATTGAAGAAAAGGGATTGTTAAGATATTATTGGATTGGTAACGACAGAAAAAACTTAAAGCTATAAAATATTTTGTTTTTATTTATTACTTACTATTATTTTTATTACTATATATTATTTTATTTTTATTAACTAGTTCAAGTTTACGGACGTGTTTAACTCTCTACCATACACTGAACCCATGGTCCTCCATGGGCTGTAATGATACATGTTTATCAGTTTTTATTGGCTTTTCTTGGGTAGATATGATATATTTCCATTTTTTTTCGGTTATTTATATTTTTTTTTTCAGACTGTTGAACTAAGATGTCCTATTTTAGGTGATTATATCTATATTTATCCTCATGGGGACAGAATTGACTAACATCTCAATAGTATTCTAGGAATCAACTAATCAAGAATAAATTACAAAAAAAAATGGTGGCAAAATTATAAATTAAATTTTTTTTTTAGTCTCTTGGGTTTGAAGTTTGATATTCCGTTGTAAGTCCTTTTCTTAGTAAATTTTTTACAATAGAAAGATAGACGATTTGACTCAACTATGGCGGAACAGTTACTATAAGAGATAAATAAATCGATCATATAAAATCCATATATCGATTCCGTATTAACGAGGCTAGAGAATCGATCTCTCGATACAGAGCCCTCCCTTGACCCACCTGGATTCTCCGACAGGCGGAATCAAACGACTCGATTCCTTGGCCCTAATAACTGTGGAGGACTATTTCTCGATTTAGTAAATTGCTAAGAAGCTGGGTATCAATTAAATTTCTTTCGTTCCTCTAATTATATTTCGAACTTTTTTGCTTGTTTTCTGTTTTTGGACTATTTCTTAAGAAAGTAGTGATCTCTTCGATAAACTGAAAATTTCATCCCAGGTTTTGTGATAATTAATATTTTTCCATTATACCGCACAACATCGCTGCTTTTCAGAGCCTGTCAATTACAATCATAGTGTTGTAATTTATTAAAGTACATCCCACAATTTCAAGGAGATATCTAGCCTTTTAATATTAATGTCGGAAATGAAGCAGCATTCATAGATACTTATGAAATCCGGGAAAGGCCTACTTGTATTCGTTAGACAAACCAAGCCAGACCGTACACATCCT